>LR880971.1:164688933-164708386 GCA_904067115.1 Aegilops sharonensis | reverse complement strand
GCTAAAAAGGCTTTAAAGAAAAGCGCTTGTTGGGAGACAACCCAATTTTTTTCCTTGCTGCTTAGTAATAAATATTCCATCTAGCCTCTGTTTAGATGTGGTTTTATGTTTAATTTAGTGTTTGTGCCAAGCTAGACCTATTGGATCTTCTTGGATGATAGTTATTTGATCTTGCTGTAATTTCCAGAAACTTTGCGCTCAGTGCCCGAATTGTTAAAAATCACCAGAACGTGATAAAATACTGATTCCAATTGCTGCTGTTCAATAAACAAATTGTATAGGTCGTATACTTTTGGTAGATTTTTTTGAGTTCCAGAAGTTTGCGTTAGTTACAGATTACTACAGACTGTTCTGTTTTTGACAGATTCTGTTTTTCGTGTGTTGTTTTCTTATTTTGATGAATCTATGGCTAGTAAAATAGTTTATAATCCATAGAGAAGTTGGAATACAGTAGGTTTAACACCAATAAAAATAAAGAATGAGTTCATTACAGTACCTTAAAGTAGTCTTTTGTTTTCTTTCTCTAACGGAGCTCACGAGATTTCTATTGAGTTTTGTGTTGTGAAGTATTCAAGTTTTGGGTTTTCTTTTGATGGATTATGGAACAAGGAGTGGCAAGAGCCTAAGCTTGGGGATGCCCATGGCACACCCAAGATAATCCAAGGACACCAAAAAGTCAAAGCTTGGGAATGCCCTGGAAGGCATCCCCTCTTTCGTCTACTTCCATCGGTAATTTACTTGGGGCTATATTTTTATTCACCACATGATAAGTGTTTTGCTTGGAGCGTCTTGTATTATTTGCGTCTTTGCTTGTTAGTCTATCACAATCATCCTTGCTGTACACACCTTTTGAGAGAGCCATACATAAATTGGAATTTGATAGAATACTCATAGTGCTTCACTTTTATCTTTTGAGCTTGATAGTTTTGCTCATAGTGCTTCACTTATATCTTTTGAGCTTGATAGTTTTGCTCATAGTGCTTCACTTATATCTTTTGAGCGTGATAATTTTTCTCTAATGCTTCACTTAGATCTTTTAGAGCACGGTTGTGGATTTGTTTTAAAGAAACTATTGATCTCTCATGCTTCACTTAGATTATTTTGAGAGTCGTTAATAGTATGGTAATTTGCTTAATATTAATATACTTGGTATTCAAGATATGTGAAACTTTCTTTTGAAGTGCGTTGAATACTAAGAAAAGTTTGATACTTGATAATTGTTTTGAGATATGAAGGTGGTGATATGAGAGTCATGCTAGTTGAGTAGTTGTGAATTTAAAGAATACTTGTGTTGAAGTTTGTGATTCCCGTAGCATGCACGTATGGTGAACCGTTATGTGATGAACTCGGAGCATGATTTATTTATTGATTGTCTTCCTTATGAGTGGCGGTCGGGGACGAGCGATGGTCTTTTCCTACCAATCTATCCCCCTAGGAGCATGCGCGTAATACTTTTCTTTGATAACTTCTAGATTTTTGCAATAAGTATATGAGTTCTTTATGACTAATGTTGAGTCCATGGATTATACGCACTTTTTCCCATCCTTCCACCATTGCTAGCCTCTCTAATACCGCGCACTTTTCGCTGGTATCATACACCCACCATATATTTTCCTCAAAATAGCCACCATACCTACCTATCATGGCATTTCCATAGCCATTCCGAGATATATTGCCATGCAACTTTCCACCGTTCCGTTTATTATGACACGCTCCATCATTGTCATATTGCTAGCATGATCATGTAGTTGACATCGTATTTATGGCAAAGCCACCGTTCCTAATTCTTTCATACATGTCACTCTTGTTTCATTGCATATCCCGGTACACCGCCGGAGGCATTCATATAGAGTCATACTTTGTTCTAAGAATCGAGTTGTAATTGTTGAGTTGTAAGAAAAATAGAAGTGTGATAATCATCATTCTTTAGAGCATTGTCCCAAGTGAGGAAAGGATGATGGAGACTATGATTCCCCCACAAGTCGGGATGAGGCTCCGGATGAAAAAAAAAGAAAAAAAGAGGCCATAAAAAAAGGCCCAAATAAAAAAATGAGAGAAAAAGAGAGAAGGGACAATGCTACTATCCTTTTACCACACTTGTGCTTCAAAGTAGCACCAAGATCTTCATGATAGAGAGTCTCTCATTTTGTCACTTTCATATACTAGTGGGAATTTTTCATTATAGAACTTGGCTTGTATATTCCAATGATGGGCTTCCTCAAATGCCCTAGGTCTTTGTGAGCAAGCGAGTTGGATGCACACCCACTTAGTTTCTTTTGATGAGCTTTCATATACTTATAGCTCTAGTGCATCCGTTGCATGGCAATCCCTACTCACTCACATTGATATCTATTGATGGGCATCTCCATAGCTCGTTGATATGCCTAGTTGATGTGAGACTATCTTCTCCCTTTTTGTCTTCTCCACAACCACCATTCTATTCCACATATAGTGCTATATCCATGGCTCATGCTCATGTATTGCGTGAAAATTGAAAAAGTTTTGAAAATGTTAAAGTATGAAACAATTGCTTGGCTTGTCATCGGGGTTGTGCATGATTTAAATATTTTGTGTGGGGAAGATGGAGCATAGCCAGACTATATGATTTTGTAGGGATAACTTTCTTTGGCCAGGTTATTTTGAGAAGACATAATTGCTTAGCTAGTATGCTTGAAGTATTATTATTTTTATGTCAATATGAACTTTTGTCTTGAATCTTTCGGATATGAATATTCATATCACAATTAAGAAGATTTACATTGAAATTATGCCAAAGTATCACTCCGCATCAAAAATTCTCCTTTTATCATTTACCTACTCGAGGACGAGCACGAATTAAGCTTGGGGATGCCTGATACGTCTCCAACGTATCTATAATTTTTGATTGCTCCATGCTACTTTATCTACTGTTTTGGACTATATTGGGCTTTATTTTCCACTTTTATATTATTTTTTGGACTAACCTATTAACCGGAGGCCCAGCCCAGAATTGCTGTTTTTTTGCCTATTTCAGTGTTTTGAAAAAACGGAATATCAAAAGGAGTCCAAACGGAATGAAACCTTCGGAAACGTGATTTTCTCACCGAACGTGATCCAGGAGACTTGGACCCTACGCCAAGGCACAGAAGAGGCGGTCACGAGGGTGGGGGACGCGCCCCCTGCCTCGTGGGCCCCCTGTTGCTCCACCGACGTACTCCTTCCTCCTATATATAACTACGTACCCCAAACGATCAGAACAAGAGCCAAAAACCTAATTCCACCGTCGCAACTTCCTGTATCCACGAGATCCCATCTTGGGGCCTGTTCCGGAGCTCCGCTGGAGAGGGCATCCACCACGGAGGGCTTCTACATCATCACCATAGCCCCTCCGATGAAGTGTGAGTAGTTTACTTCAGACCTTCGGGTCCATAGCTAGTAGCTAGATGGCTTCTTCTCTCTTTTTGGATCTCAATACAATGTTCTCCCCCTCTCTCGTGGAGATCTATTCGATGTAATCTTCTTTTTGCGGTGTGTTTGTTGAGACTGATGAATTGTGGGTTTATGATCCAGCTTATGTATGAATAATATTTGAATCTTCTCTGAATTCTTTTATGTATGATTGGTTATCTTTGCAAGTCTCTTCGAATTATCCGTTTGGTTTGGCCAACTAGACTAGTAGTTCTTGCAATGGGAGAAGTTCTTAGCTTTGGGTTCAATCTTGCGGTGTCCTTTCCCAGTGACAGAAGGGGCAGCAAGGCACGTATTGTATTGTTGCCATCGAGGATAACAAGATGGGGTTTTTATCATATTGCATGAATTTATCCCTCTACATCATGTCATCTTGCTTAAGGCGTTACTCTGTTTTTAACTTAATACTCTAGATGCATGCTGGATAGCGGTCGATGAGTGGAGTAATAGAGTAGATGCAGAATCGTTTCGGTCTACTTGTCTCGGACGTGATGCCTATATACATGATCATACCTAGATATACTCATAACTATGCTCAATTCTGTCAATTGCTCAACAGTAATTTGTTCACCCACCGTAGAATATCTATGCTCTTGAGAGAAGCCACTAGTGAAACCTATGGCCCCCAGGTCTATTCTCATCATATCAATCTCCGTCACTTTAATACTTGCTTTGTTTTTAATTTGCCTTTTATTTTTACTTTGCATCTCTATACAAAAAATACCAAAAATATTATTTATCATCTCTATCAGATCTCACTCTCGTAAGTGACCATGAAGGGATTGACAACCCCTAATCGCGTTGGTTGCGAGGAGCTATCGTTTTGTGCAGGTACGAGGGACTTGTGCGTGGCCTCCTACTGGATTGATACCTTGGTTCTCAAAAACTGAGGGAAATACTTACGCTACTTTGTTGCATCATCCTCTCCTCTTCGGGGAAATCCAACGCAGTGCTCAAGAGGTAGCAGTGCTCGTCCGGAAGAACCAGGACACAATAGCAGTAGTTCTCCCTGCGCTACCTTAGCCGATATAACGGAACGTAAGGCACCAAAACAAGGGAGCCGGGCTATCCCAACTGTAGACCCAAGACATGATTCGGAGCTGATGCATATAGTGCTATAAGTTCAGGGTGCCGCACTGTTGAAAGTGTTCGGACTTTATTTGCCATATTACGGGACGCCATGAGAAGCCCCTGGCAAACCGGCCGCACCAAGGTGTGCGGATGCAATATCAAATAAACATTTATAAGAGAAAAAAATGCTCAAATAAGAATAATAAGATGACGCTATATGTAATCTCCCATTGACGAAAAATACGTTTAAGCGTACATTTACAATGGATGCGTTAAGCAGAGATAAAATAGGACTATTTGACATGTCCTATCCAGGGGCAGGCTGTGTGCAGATAGATAAAGCAGGTATAATGATCGTAAATAGATTCCACCTGGGTATTTCCTTATGTGCACAATGTCTGTTGCCTCCTTGGATGTCTTTCCCCTATAAGTCCGACAATTCGGCTCTTTTGAGGATGTTGCGCCAACGCGGTGTCCTGAAAGGTAAGAGGGAAAGAGTATGAAAGTATTTGGCGGTTACCCGCATTATTGACTGAGTCGTTGATGTGCCTCCGCCGATGACCATGGTATTTTAAGTGCGTAATTGTGTGCGCGTGGCACGAATGCTGCTTTGATGGGGCTTAAGCAGAGGCTTTTCTTTTTCGTAGGTGATCCTGCTCCCAATCGCAGATTTGAATAATCAAGTCGGTATGGGCTCGAACTACACTCTCCTAGCAAAAGGCAGGGCAAGTGAGTTCTACACGCGCGCTACGGCTTACGCAGTGGATCTTCAGGCAACCAAACCGGCACATCCAATTCCGGGACTGCTAGTCGCGCTCTTGGCGTGCCTGATGATCCTGTTGTGGGGTGCTCCGGACTCGCTTGACTGTGCTCGAAGTTGTTGTCGCCGGATTGGTTTGTTGGAGAAGGCCGCATTGTACTTCTGCCGCAAGGGCTGCGGTATGTTCTTCTGTTCGTAGAGAGCGGTCCATATTTCCGTTCACCGTTATGACCCCGCGTGGTCCTGGCATCTTGAGCTTGAGGTATGCGTAGTGTGGTACCGCATTGAATCTAGCGAATGCGGTTCGTCCGAGCAGTGCATGGTAACCACTGCGGAAAGGGACGATATCGAAGATTAACTCTTCGCTTCGGAAGTTATCCGGAGATCCGAAGACCACTTCCAATGTTATAGAGCCCGTACAGCGGGCCTCCACTCCAGGAATTACACCTTTAAAGGTGGTTTTAGTGGGCTTGATCCTTGAAGGGTCAATGCCCATTTTGCGCACTGTGTCCTGATAAAGCAGGTTCAAGCTGCTTCCACCGTCCATAAGGACGCGCGTGAGGTGGAATCCGTCAATTATTGGGTCTAGGACCAATGCAGCCAAGCCGCCGTGACAGATGCTAGTAGGGTGATCCCTATGATCAAAGGTGATCGGACAAGCTGACCATCGGTTGAATTTGGGGGCGACTGGCTCCATCGCATAGACGTCCCTTAGTGCCCGCTTCCATTCCCGCTTGGGGATGCGCGTGGCGTAGATCATGTTGACCATTTTCACCTCGGGGGGAAATTTCTTTTGTCCCCCCGTGTTCGGACGTCGGGGCTCCTCGTCATCGTCGCTGTGCAGCCCCTTGTCTTTGTCTTCGGCGTTTATCTTGCCGGCCTGTTTGAATACCCAACAATCTCTATTGGTGTGGTTGGCTGGCTTGTCCGGGGTGCTATGAATTTGGCACGAGCGCTATAGTATGCGGTCCAGACTGGACGGTCCCTGATTATTTCTTTTGAACGGCTTCTTCCGCTGACCGGGCTTGGATCCGCTGAATCCGGCATTGACTACCGTGTCTTCAGTGCTGTCGCCATTGTTCCGTCTCTTATGTCTGCTACGCCGTGGCTTGCCGTTATTGTCGCGGCCATCCGAATTGCCAGAATGTGGCATAGTGCTGCTGCGAGCCAACCAACTGTCCTCGCCCGCGCAAAAGCGGGTCATTAGTGTTGTGAGAGCTGCCATGGACTTGGGTTTTTCCTGGCCGAGGTGTTGAGCGAGCCACTCGTCACGGATATTATGCTTAAAAGCCGCCAGGGCTTCGGCGTCCGGGCAGTCGACTATTTGGTTCTTTTTAGTTAGGAACCGAGTCCAGAATTTCCTGGCTGACTCTCCGGGATGTTGAGTAATGTGGCTCAAGTCATCAGCGTCAGGTGGTCGCACATATGTGCCCTGGAAGTTGTCGAGGAATGCGTCTTCCAGGTTTTCCCAGCTGCTAATGGAATTTGCTGGCAGGCTGTTTAGCCAGTGCCGGGCTGGTCCTTTGAGCTTAAGGGGAAGATATTTGATGGCATGCAGATCGTCTCCGCGGGCCATGTGAATGTGGAGAAGAAAATCTTCGATCCATACTGCGGGGTCTGTTGTGCCATCGTACGATTCGATGTTTACGGGTTTCAACCCTTCTGGGAATTCGTGATCCATTACTTCGTTAGTGAAGCAGAGGGGGTGCACGGCGCCTCTGTGCCGGGCTATGTGGCTACGCAGGTCGAATTGCTCTGGGCGGCTATATTCGGCCCGGCCGGACTTGTTGAAGGTGTATCCGGCGTGAAGGTCCTCGTCGCGTACCGAGGCGCGCCCCCACGATCCGTAGATCGATCTTGGCTGTCGTGATTTGTTGCCCCGGGCCGTAGTATGTTGGCGTGGGGGTGTTGGCTGGTATGCGGACTGGTATGCCGTTTTATCCCGGCCACGAGGTGGCCGGTCAGCCGTATGGTGCTCGAGTCCGTATTCCTCGGCTGCCAGGACTTCAGTCCATCTGTCTGTGAGCAGGTCTTGATCAGCTTGGAGTTGATGCTGCTTCTTTTTCAGGCTCCTCGCAGTGGCTATAAGCCGACGCTTGAAGCGCTCCTGCTCTACGGGATCCTCAGGCACGCCGAACTCGTCGTCACCGAGGCTAATCTCGTCTTCGGAGGGGGGCATGTAGCTGTCCTCCTCCGGGTATTCATCCGTCGCTTGTTCTTCTGGGCTGACCTGCTCATCCTCCTGTTCGGCCTGCTCGAAGGCGGGTTGATCAGGGTTTTATTCTTCTTCGGCACCATTCGGATTGTTTTCGTCTCCTGGGCCGGTATTGCTGTGGCGGGGCTTGGAGTGGGCGCCGACGACGCCCACTCTTTGCTTTTTTCCCTGAGGTTTTATCCTCCGTTGCCTCATCGCCATTTGCTTCCTTCGGAGTGTCCACCATATATATCGTAAGAAGAGGTGGTTGTCCATCGCCCAGTGAGCGGTGGTTCATGTTCTTCTCCTGCATTGTCGTCCATACCGTCGATGTCTTCGGAGTCGAAGTTCAGTACCTCGGTTAAATCATCAACCTTGGCAATGAAGTGGGTGGTGGGTGGGCAACAAATTCCTTCGTCGCCTGCCTCCCACTCGAGTCGGACATAGTTCGGCGAAGAGCCTCCTGACAAAGAGAGAGACTTTAATGAGTCCAGCATGTCGCCAAAGGGCGAGTGCTGGAAAATATCCGCAGCGGTGAACTCCATTACCGGAGCCCATCCTGGCCCGACGGGCTCGAGAGTGCGCGAACTGGAACCAACGTCCGGATACGAATCCGGAGGTTCGGAGTCGCAGGCCATCGCAGAGATAAGACCCATGTTCGGCTCCACTGCCGATGAGCGTGTGACCTGGGGGGCGGGGTCCATCCCTCCGTCCTTAGGCGGGGCAGCCTGCTCCGGATCTAGGTCCGGGGATACTACGGGGGTGATACCCCGAGCTTCGTCCGACGGCAGGTCTAAGTCGTGCTTGTCGTGACTGTCCGGTGCTCCTGGCATAGGCCCAAATCCATCGAAGATCAAGTCTCCGCGGATGTCCGCTGTGTAGTTCAGGTTTCCGAACCTGACCTGGTGGCCATGGACGTAGCTGTCGATCTGCTCTAGATGGCCAAGCGAGTTGGCCCGCAGTGCGAAGCCGCCGAACACAAAAATCTGTCCGGGGAGGAAAGTCTCGCCCTGGACAGCGTCGTTGATGATGATTGAAGGGGCCATCGAGCCTGACAGCGACGACACAGAGGAACTCTCAATGAAAGCACCAATGTCAGTGTCAAAACCGGCGGATCTCGGGTAGGGGATCCCGATCTGTGCGTCAAGGCTGATGGTAACAGGAAGCAAGGGACACAGATGTTTACCCAGGTTCGGGCCCTCTCGATGGAGGTAAAACCCTACGTCCTGCTTGATTAATATTGATGATATGGGTAGTACAAGAGTAGATCTACCACGAGGCTAAACCCTAAGAGCTAGCCTATGATGGTATGATTGTAACTGTGATCGGCCTTCTAAGGACCAACCTCTCTGGCTTATATAGACACCGGAGAGGGCTAGGGTTTACATGGAGTCGGTTACAAGGAAGGAAATATAATATCCGGATCGCCAAGCCTGCCTTCCACACCAAGGAAAGTCCCATCTGGACACGGGCCGAAGTCTTGAGTCTTGTATCTTCATACTTCAATAGTCCGGATGTTGTACACAGTCCGGCTGTCCGGATACCCCCTAATCCAGGACTCCCTCAAGTAGTGCTTGGTTTTTGATGACTTGTAGATTTTTGCAATAAGTATGTGAGTTCTTCATGACTAATGTTGAGTCCACGGATTATACGCACTCTCACCCTTCCATCATTGCTAGCCTCTTCGGTACCGTGCATTGCCCTTTCTCACCTTGAGAGTTGGTGCAAACTTCGCCGATGCATCCAAACCCCGTGATACGATACACTCTATCACACATAAACCTCCTTATATCTTCCTCAAAACAGCCACCATACCTACCTATTATGGCATTTCCATAGCCATTCCGAAATATATTGCCATGCAACTTTCCACCGTTCCGTTTATCATGACACGTTTCATCATTGTCATATTGCCTTGCATGATCATGTAGTTGACATCGTATTTGTGGCAAAGCCACCGTTCATAATTTTTCATACATCTCACTCTTGATTCATTGCCCATCCCGAATGAAAGTGCAATAATGCCCTTAATCATATTTTGATGTTGATGACAACATGCATTTTGGGACTAATCATGTTTATCGAGTATTTCTCAGTATTATGTCCCAAAGGGCTATGTGTGTGTGTGGATCATAACTACAGACATAAAGCATATATATATATACTTATATCACTCAAGAGCAGAGACACAAGACAAAGATAAAAAGCTTCAGCTCCTTATTTTCAGGTTGTTTTTGAGTATAGGGATCCCACACTATTAAGAGGGGATCGTTGGCTTTCGTGAAAGGACTTGCTCAAACCCACAAAATTCCCTCTTATACCATCTCAAGTTTCTTCCTCTAACCTATGCACAAATGGTAGTATGCTTCTTAGCTATTTGGTCCTACTACCACCGGACGTCCGAAATCTACGGACGTCCGGTCCCTCCTGACCTACCGGACATCTGACCCTCTCCGGTCATGCGGTATATCTTCACAGAACGAATATTAGCGAAAGACCGATCACACCGGACGTCCGCTCATCTCCGGATATCCGGTGCACTTCAACAGAACTGATATTAACGGATTTTCGACAAACACCGGATGTCCGGGCTCCGGACGAACGGCGCCTTCCGGATGTCCACCGCCTGTGCGTTCCACTACACACCTGTATCTGTGGTTGGTGTTCCAGCCACCGGGCGATCGGCCGCCTGCCGGACGTCCGGTCCTCTGTGTGTCACCGGTCGTCCAGTAGCCACCGGACGTCCGTCAGTATTAAGTGGCCCAACGGTCTGTTTTGTTCTCACACTATATATATCCTTCTCCCTTCTCCGGGAGGATGTTGACCATTCACTTTGAGCTTGCCAAGAACACTCTTCACTCTCTCACTCAATCCTCTACACCAAATCCTAGATCCTCAAGTGATTTGGGAACATTTGAGAGAAGTTCTCCAATCAAGTGATAGATCCACTCCATCCCTTTCTTTGCACCAAAGGAATTCATGATTTGAGCAAGTCTTGAGCTTTTCCCATCGATCTTGTTACTCTTGGAGGTTGGAGACTCCTAGGCGGTAGGAGTCTTTCGGTGAGGAATCAACCTTTGTGATTACCCCCAGAAAAGTTTGTGAGGGTTTGGAGACCACCCCAAGGTCTACCACTAGTGGTTGAGAAACACCTCCGTGGTGTTGTCTCAAAGGGAGAATAGGGTGAGCCTTCGTGGCGTTGGTGTGCCTTCGTGGTAACATCCACCTCTCTAACGGTGACATAGCTTCCCTCCAAGGAAGTGAACATCGGCATACATCCTCGTCTCTCGGAGTTGCGGTTATCCCTAACCCTAACTCTCTACTTGTGGTTACTTGTCTCTTAGCACTTACTTTTATCATTGTGTTTGTCTACTTACATACTTGCTTTACTTTCTTAGCCCTTAGTACTACACTTGCAATTGTTAGGCTCACTTTCACATTCCGCATTATTTCCTAAAATTGCTAAGTCATAAGTAAAATTTGTAATTGTACCTATTCACCCCCCTCTAGGTCCGTCTCGATCCTTTCAATTTGTATCAAAGCCTCATGCTCTATTCTTGTGGCTTAACCGCCCTAGAGCGAGATGAACCCCGATGGGACTCCCCTTGTTGTAGATCCAAAGGATAAAGGCGAGGCTTCCTCTGAAGTCAAGTCCTTTACTTCTAAGGATCTGGAACGGGCCCTTGCTAAGCAAAAAGAGGAACATGATGCTTCTCTTGAGGCCTTGGTCCAAATGAGACTAGCCACGTTGTCCACGGTGCTTGCACCACCTTCGAGTGGTGCGGCTTTGAGGCCAACTGTGCCTACTCCGTCACTTGGTCAACAACCTCCTAGCAATGAACACTCCAGTGTTCCTTGGCTTTATGCAAGACCCCAAGTTGAGAAACCTAAATATAATCCTCAAGGCAAACCTCCTTTACTTGATGCCACTTCCGATTTTGCCTTGTGGAGAGTTGCTATGCAGGATCATCTTCGATATGCAAACGATGAGATGCTAGAGATCTTGGAGTATGGTTACCATGTGGTTGATCCAAAGAATCCTACACCAAGAGAAACTTATGACAAGAATCTCAATGATACTACAATCATGTGTATAAGGAGAGGTATGATTGAAAAGCAAAGGAGACCTTTCATACACATCACAAGTGCCAAGGAACTATGGGAAAGTATTATAAGATCCAAGACCGGCACCTCCACCCTCTGGAGTGCTCAATATGAAATTGCCAAGGGGAAATTGCAAAAATTTTGTATGGAAAAAGGTGAAACTCCCAATCAACTCCTTGAGCGTCTCATGACTCTCACCGCTGATATTGAGTCGTGTGAGTGTGACAAGACACAAGATGGATTCAACATGACTAAGCGATTCCTTGTGGACAAGTTGCTCCATGCTCTTGCTCCATATCACCATTAAATGGTATGGGACATAAGACAACACCATGCCTTCAAGGAAATGACTACAGATGACATCATATCCACTTTCCAACTATTTGAAGAGTCAAAGGCAAATGCTACAAAACATCTTGCCATGCATGGTACTCCATCATCAAAGATCAATCTTGCATTGAAGGCCAAACATGTATGTGAAGATGAGCAAAGTGAAGAAGAAGAAGATGATGATGATGAAGAAGATGGTGATGAGGGTGAATCCAATGAGGGTCTTTCATATGAAGACATGGCTCTCTTTGTCAAGAAGTTTAGAGCGGGAAAATTCAAGGGAAGATTTCAAAAGAAGAAAGTAAGAAAATGCTACAACTGTGAAGAAACCAACCACTTCTCCAACGAGTGCCCTTATGAGAAGAGAGAAGATAAAACAAGGTTTCCCAAGACCTTTCCCAAGAAGAAATTGCCAAACCCTTTGAACTCCAAGCTCAAGAAGATAGATGGGAAAGCAATGGTTGCTCAAGAATAATCCGATCCGGATGATGTTAGTGGTGTTGCCAGAGTTGCTCAAGATTCTCAAAACACATTGAGGCTAGTCAACAAGAGTGGTGATGTTGTCACCTACAACTACATGAAGGACTACAAGGGCAACGCTCACAAGTGCCTCATGGCGAAGGCCGTGGTAGAAGTTGGAGAGGACCAACACTCTCCTGACAAGGTCAAGGTAACCCCACGATCAAACCCTCCTTTTTTCACTCCTTCTACTCCTAGTGATGAGTATCTTGATGCGGAGCATAGTTATGAGGATGATGATATAAATGATCCTATGCTTGCTAAACTAAATAAGTTCATGTGCTCTCTTAAAGGAAAGAAGCTCACTATGTTTCGTATGCTTATGGAGATGGTGAGTAAGCACACCATTTCCATTAAGGAACTCGAAAACCTCGTCACTGAGGAAAAGGAAAAATATGAAATCCTTGAGCGGAAAGTCCAATATGAGGAAGCACGCAATGATGAGCTATGCTTAAAAATTGGTGCAAACATTGATGTTCATACTAGAGATCTTGCCTCCTTGAAAAAGGCTATTGACTCTTTCGAAGAGTTGATGAATGATAAAAGTAAGCTTGTGAAGTCTAATGCTTCTCTCTCTAAGGATTGTGAGCTCCTATCCGTGTCCCTCAAGACTAAGGAAAAAGAGCTCACCCTTCTTACAAAGAGTTTTGAGACACTCAAGCTTACTTATCTTGAAACTCTAGCCAAGGCTTACTCTTATCCTATTATCAATGTTGATGCTTGTACTACTAACGCTAGTAGTGATCTAGCATCTAGTCTTGAGGAGAATCGCTTACTCAAAGCTCAAATCGAGAAAGGACTCATGACATGTGCTCAAGGGCAAAAGAATCTTAATGAGGTGTTGAGCCAACACAATGAGGTGTTTGCCAAAGAGGGACTCGGGTTTGACCCAAGCACAAGCAAGAAGAAGACATCATCTCAAAAGTGCACCACCCCTCTAAAAGAAACTTTTGTACGAGAAGGGCACAAGGAGAAAGATAAGGTTGTTAGTGGGAAGGCCACAAGGGGCATGCCCACTCTCAACAAGCCAAAAGAGTTCATGCCTCCATCCTATGTACTTCGTAAGACTAAGGATGGAGAACTTTATGCAAAGTTTGTTGGTCCTTGATATGCATTTCGGTTTTATGATATTTGGGTCCCTAAGACCCTTGTGACTAACTTGAGAGGCCCCATTGCAAAATGGGTGCCTCTAACCAAGTAATAATTGTGTGTAGGTTGCCTTCTCTGGTGGAGTAAAATGGGTGATTGATAGTGGATGTACCAATCATATGATCGGATATAGCAAATTGCTCTATGATTTCCTGGAAGCTATTCAACCATTTATGAGCATTATGTTTGGTGGAGGATCAAAAGGACAGGTACTTGGTTTAGGTAAGGTGGCTATCACAAATGACATGTCTCTTGCAAATGTCATGCTTGTCCAATCCCTTAAATATCATTTTCTTTCTGTTCGCCAATTGGCTTCTATTGGTTATGATACACTATTTGGATTAATGGATGTGAAAGTCTTTAAGAGAGATACTCTCGAAGTGGCCTTTGTTGGAGAGTTGGATGGAAACCTTTACACGGTTGATTTCTCGAAAGAGATCACATTCCATGCAACTTGTCTAATGGCCAAGGCCGACAAGGGGTGGCTATGGCACCGCCGGCTTGCCCATGTCGGCATGAGAAATCTTCAAGATCTCTTAAAAGGAAATCACATCCTTGGATTAACAAATGTCTCTTTTGAGAAAGATCGTGTGTGTAGTGCATGCATAGCCGGGAAGCAACATCGATCAAAGCATCCACCCAAGAATATTGTGCCTACTTCAAGGCCTTTGGAGCTACTTCATATGGATCTCTTTGGGCCTCCTTCATGGGATAGTCTCAGTGGGAAAAAGTATGGGCTTGTCATTGTGGATGATTACTCAAGGTATACATGGGTATTCTTCCTCAAATCCAAGGACGAGACGAATATCACCTTCATTGATTTTGCCAAGCAAGCACAACGCAAGTTTGACAAATAAATTTTGGCAATAAGAAGTGATAATGGATCCGAGTTCAAGGACTACACCTTGGAAGAGTTCCTTAGTGATGAAGGGAGCTCCATACACTCCTCAACAAAATGGTGTAGCAAAAAGGAAGAACCGCACACTTGTGGAGATGGCAAGGTCCATGTTGGATGAATACAAGTCGCCACATAGTTTTTGGGCCGAGGCCATCAACACTGCATGTCATGCATCGAACCGGCTCTTCCTTCGCACGATATTGGAAAAGACTCCATATGAGCTCCTAACCGGGAACACGCCAAATGTCAAGTACTTCCGTGTATTTGGGTGCAAATGCTTCATCCTCAACAAAAGACAGCGGTTAGGAAAATTTCAATCTAAAACAACTGAGGGTATATTTGTTGGCTATGGATCAAACTCTCACGCCTATAGTGTCTACAACAAATCCAATGGATGTGTTATAGAAACTTGTGGCATGGTGTTTGATGAATTTAATGGCTCCCATGGGGAGCAAGTTGATCTAAGTGATGTAGGTGAAGAAGAGTCCTCTCAAGATATCTTGACCATGGGTGTTGGCGCACTTCTCCCAATGGAACAAGAACCTCATGATGATGAAGAAGAAGATGGAAGCTTCGCATATCATCAAACTACGTCAACACCCATACACCACAAGCTTCTATTGTTCAACCAATGTCCACTAGACCAAGTACAAGATGATGATCAAGTTCCCCTTCATAGTAATCATCAAGAGCAAGATCATCCTCAAGGGCAAGAACAAGAAAGTGCAATGATTGACAATGAACCTCAACAAATGCAATATGAAGAAGAAGATCTTCCACCACACATTAATGATCCATATGTTGAGGACATGGATGATGGACATGAAGTTGAACCTCGTGAAACACTTACCTCCATCATGCCTCGAGTGGCCGGTCGTGTTGATATTGATAAAATCAATGCCGTCTTATCGGAAGGTAGAGTCACTCGTAAACAATTGACAAACTTTTGTGCTCACTTCTCGTTTGTGTCTAGTGTTGAGCCTCTCAAGGTACAAGAAGCTTTGATGGACAACGATTGGCTCATTGCTATGCAAGAAGAGTTGAATAGTTTTGAGCGCAACCAAGTGTGGTCATTAGTCAAGAGGCCAACTACGGAACACAATGTCATTGGAACAAAATGGGTTTTCAAGAACAAGCAAGATGAGAATGGTGTAATCATCCGCAACAAGGCAAGGTTAGTGGCACAAGGGTACTCACAAGTTGAAGGTTTGGACTTTGGTGAGACCTTTGCCCCCGTTGCCCGTCTTGAATCCATTCGCATCTTACTTGCTTATGCTGCTTTCAATGGTTTTACATTACATCAAATGGATGTGAAGAGTGCTTTCCTTAACGGTCCTCTGCAAGAAGAAGTATATATATCACAACCACCTGGGTTCATTGATCCCGATCACAAAGACTATGTGTATAAACTTCATAAGGCTTTGTATGGCCTCAAACAAGCACCTCGTGCTTGGTATGATCATCTTAAGAAGTTTTTATTCGATGATGGTTTTGTGAGAGGGGTGATCGATCCCACTCTTTTTACTAAGAGGGACAAAGGTGATTTGATCTTATGCCAAATCTATGTAGATGATATCATTTTTGGATCTCCTAACATTCATTTGTGCAAGAAGTTTGCGGCTTCAATGACCAGGAATTTCGAAATGTCTCTCAATGCGGATTTGAAGTTCTTCCTCGGATTTCAAATTCAACAATTTCAAGAAGGAATTTTCTTGTCTCAAGCAAAATACCTCAAGGATATCCTAGCAAAATTTGGCATGACTGATGCTAGCCCATGTAAGACACCCATGCCAACCAAAATTGTACTCACTGAAGACTCAAACGGTATCCCCTTCGACCCATCTAAATACCGCTCTATGATTGGTTCATTGCTTTATCTTTGTGCATCTAGACCAGACATCATGTTTAGTGCATGCATGTGTGCTAGATTTCAAGCTTCCCCTAGGGAAAGCCATCATAAGGCGGTTAAGCATATTCTTAGATACCTTGTTCACACCCCAAAGTTAGGACTATGGTACCCCAAGGATGCTAAGTTTGATCTCATTGGGTACACGGATGCGGATTGGGCAAGAGATAAAGTGGATCGTAAGTCCACCTCCGGTGCATGTCAATTTCTTGGACGCTCCTTGGTAAGTTGGTCCTCGAAGAAACAAAATTGTGTTGCCCTCTCCACCATAGAATCTGAATACATTGCAACCGCCAGTTGTGCAACTCAATTACTATGGATGAGGCAAACTTTGAAGGATTATGGTATCACCTATAGACATGTGCCTCTTCTATTTGATAATGAAAGTGCCATCAATATTGCTGAGAACCCCAAAGATCATACCCGCACAAAGCACATTGATATTAGATATCACTTCTTGAGAGATCATGTGGAAAAGGGGGATATTGGCATTGCTCATGTTGGCACAGATATGCAACTTGCATATATTTTCACAAAGCCATTGGATGAGGCAAGATTTTGTCAACTTAGGCGTGAACTTGGTATCTTGGAGCTTGACAACATTATGTGAAAACTAGTACTCATGCATGCATTGTCAAAATGTCTTGTCTCTATGTAGGCATATATTTAGGGGGAGATACTCAACTCATGCGTTCTCTCACCCTATGAAATGCGTAAAAAGAACAAACACTCTCAAAGCTACCATGTTATTCTAACTATGGTGCTTTCAATGATGGAGTAGTGATTATGGACCCAAAGTTCAAATCTTTGCATAGTCATGTCACGTATACTCATACATGGTGGCATTAGCCACCGCTCTTGTCATTAGAACAACATATGAGCAGTAAGTGTGTTTATTATTGTTGGCATAGGAAACGCATTGCTTAATGTAGGATGTCCTTGCATCCTACTACATATTTCACACATCATCTCCCCATAATTGTCATTAGCACCAACTATGGCACCCTAGTCTTTTAAAAAAAATCCATAAGTGCTTCCGGCCGTCGACTCTGTACCGGACGTCCGTCAAATCCTTTCTGGTGGTATAACACCGGTCGTTCGTTGTGACCGGATATCCGTTAATCTCCATATCACCGGTCGTCCGCTCTGTACCGATCGTCCGTAAAAACCTCTCTGGTGCCCTATTACCGGTCATCCGATGTGACCGGATTTCCGTTATTTCCTGCTCTATCTAAACGCGCCGGATGTCCGTTTTCGCCGGTCGTCCGCTACCTGCCATATCAGGTTGCTCTCTCAGGCCCCGGACGTCCGGTTCACACCGGTCGTCCGGTCAATTTTCTGCCCACATATATATATTGCGGCGTGCGGCTCGTTCAGTTCTAAACCTAATCTCCACCACTCCTCATCTCGTCTCCGCCGCCGCCGCCGCTCACTCTCCTCACTGGGGGTGCGCGCTGGCCGTGGTCGTCGCCGTCTTCGCACGGGTGGCCGCCGTCGGGACTCCGCCCGTCCTTCTCTCATTCCGGCTGGCGTCGGGGAAACTTGTTCCTCTCCGCCGCATCATCTCCTCGCCCTCTCAAGGTAGCAATTGTTATTTTTTCTCCCCCCCCCCCATTTTTTGATTCCTTGATCTCTGGCGGTGGTTAAGAAAATTGGGGCCTCCTCCTTCTCTAGGTCGAAATGCCAAAGACCAAACACTCCGCGCGCAAGCAGGTCACCGGTGGACCAGCCCGTCCGCCTCGTCGTGGTGGCTCCGACGATTCTCAAGAACGGGTCCGCCCCCGGACGCGTGCCGCCCTCCATCACAGCTCGGCTAGCGACTCCTCATCGGAGGGATCCGACTACGAGGACGAAATGGCGGATTTTGAGGAGCCCGTCTATGTCGGTGTTCGCACCTCCGCTCCTAAATCAGGAACACGTCGGCCCACGTTCAAGCCTCCTCCGCCCCCGGTACAACCTCAAGGTGATGCCCGTCGCATCTCTCTTGAACCTCCACTCCTGCACGGTCGCATCATTAAACGGTTCAATGAGGTTCCCATAGGTTCTTACCTTAAGCTTCGTCGTGACATAGATCAATTCACCATTGATAGCGACTCACATGATGCTCGTTTCCGCACTAATGTCCAAGCCGACATTTTTATCACCGTCATCATTCCTAAAGGTCTATCTCTCCATTATTGCATTGACTTAGAACATATCCGTACTCATCCGGCGAAATATCCGGGAGCTTTTGAGCTCATTGAGTCATCCAATCTTGCTGCACCATTTGCATTTCAGCATGATTTTAACCAAGCTACAATCCATCAATTCTATGCCACTTGTTATTTTGGTCCAAATAAAACTGTCACTTGGATGACCTACGACACCATGCTCACGGCATCCTATGCTCAATTTGTTGCTGCTCTTTGTTTTCCTGACACGGGCTTCAAAATCCATAAGGATGACCCTAACCATAGGCCCAAGGGCATAGAGGTCTGCATGGATCTTCTAAAACCCATCGGTCAAATGACTGAGGAGGAGAAACAAAAGAACCTGAACCAAGTCTCGATATGGCGCTCTCCTTTCTACATCATCTTTCAGTGTGTCATTCGCACCATTTATCCCAAGATGGGTGACAAGGGGTCAGGTAATAGTTATTGCATTGATCTCATGCATCGCCTCTATGTGTCTCCAAAAGGGAAGATCAACGTCCCTCACTTTCTATGGCATGAAATCCGTCTTGCTTGACTTCAACACAAGCGAGCCTTTCCTCATGCCCCCTTTCTTCGGGCATTTATCGAGAGTGTTGCTCCATTTCCCATTGCCCGCACGCACTTGCATGAACGGTGGGTCATTCTGATGACCCACAAGTATAGGGGATCTATCGTAGTCCTTTCGATAAGTAAGAGTGTCGAACCCAACGAGGAGCCGAAGGAAATGATAAGCGGTTTTCAGCCAGGTATTCTCTGCAAGTACTGAAATAAGTGGTAACAGATAGTTTTGTGATAAGATAATTTGTAACGAGCAACAAGTAACAAAAGTAAATAAAGTGCAGCAAGGTGGCCCAATCATTTTTGTAGCAAAGGACAAGCCTGG
>LR880971.1:164568806-164582391 GCA_904067115.1 Aegilops sharonensis | reverse complement strand
TATATTCCACTTCGGTCATATCGTCGCGGAGCTTAGGCGAAGCCCTGCGCCGGAGAAGTCATATCGTCGCGGAGCTTAGGCGAAGCCCTGCGTCGGTGGAGCATCATCATCGTCACCACGCCGTCGTGCTGACGGAACTCATCCCCGACACTTTGCTGGATCGGAGTCCGGGGATCGTCATCGAGCTGAACGTGTGCAGAACTCGGAGGTGCCGTGCGTTCGGTGCTTGGATCGGTCGGATCGTGAAGACGTACGACTACATCAACCGCGTTGTTATAACGCTTCCGCTTTCGGTCTACGAGGGTACGTGGACAGACACTCTCCCCTCTCGTTGCTATGCCATCACCATGGTCTTGCGTGTTCGTAGGAAATTTTTTGAAATTACTACGTTACCCAACAAATAATAGTATATCTATATGTGAAACCTCTCTTTCCTTATTACTTCCTATTAATCGCAACGATGACCAAATCTGTGTTTGCCAACTCCCAACAACTTTCAATCATCATACCCTTTCTATGTGAAGTCATTACTCTCAATAAGATCAATATGAACTCTTTGTTTCTTTTTATTATATTTTTTTTATTCACTCAAGATCATGGCAAAATAATCGAGCCCTTGACTCAACACTAATCTTTATTATATAGCTCACGGACTCGATTACATAGAGAGATCATAAAGCAAAACTCAAAGCTAGATCAAGATACTACTAATAGGATCGAACTAAGAAAACGGTAAAGATAGGAGATGTGGTCATGATACGATACCGGGGCACCTCCCCCAAGCTTGGCAGTTGCCAAGGGGAGTTCCCATACCCATGTGGTTATGTCTCCTTCTTTGTTGTTGGTGAAATATTCTTGGCTATGATGCCCTTCAGGATACGATTCTCCTCCTCGAGCTTATTGACTTGCTGCTTGAGGTCCATTATTTCCTTGCGAAGCTTTCCTGTAACAGCTAAGGCTCCTTGCACCCAAGGGTGTTGCATAGCTGCGGGAGAACAAGTGACACTCCTCTTCATATTTTCATAAGAAAGAAATCTAACATTGGAAGGGATAACCGAGTTTGGAATAGATGAGCTCTGTAGTTCCCCCATCGTGAACCCAGCTCGGAAGCGAGAAGTGACTTCTTGATCCTCCATGGCATCTACTCTCATCAAGTCAGCCTCTATCTCTTCCTCCGTTGCTGGCCCAAAGTGGTCAGCGTCGCTGTTTGCCCTTGGTTCCAATGCCGGATGAGACACCCGGCTCTCCCCGACTGACTCTTGAGAAGACATCTTGCTCTAATCTGCAGTAGCAACAGCTCGAAACAAAAACAGAGGATAATCGCGTGATACAAGAGTGAAAACCTTCGGGAGAATATATAATGAATTTTTACCGACCAAAATACGTATCGTGCAAGAAAACGGAGTCCGGAAGGCACACGAGGTGCCCACGAGGTAGGGGGCGCGCCCTCCACCCTCATGGGGCCCTCGTGTCCTTCCCGGACTGCTACTTATTTTTCTATTTTTCTAAATATTCGAAAACGGAGAAATATTACCTTAAAAATTGTTTTGGAGTCGGTTTACTTACCGTACCACATACCTACTCCTTTTCGGAGCCTGAAACGTTCCGGAAAGTGTCCCTTATGTATTACTCCGGGGTTACGGTTTCAATAACATTGGTTTCAATATTTATAGGATTACCTGAGATATAGTGTTTGATTCTTTGACCATTTACCACCTTCGGATTTGTGCCTTCGAAGTTGTTGATTTTTATGGCACCGGAACGATAGACCTCCTCGATAACGTAGGGTCCTTCCCATTTGGAGAGAAGCTTTCCTGCAAAAATCTTAAACGAGAGTTGTATAGCAATACGTAATCACCTACATTAAACTCACGCTTTTGTATCCTTTTGTCATGCCATCTTTTGACTTTTTCTTTAAACAACTTGGCATTTTCATAAGCTTGGGTTCTCCATTCATCAAGTGAGCTAATATCAAATAACCTCTTCTCACCGGCAAGTTTGAAATCATAGTTGATCTCTTTAATAGCCCAATAAGCCTTATGTTCTAGTTCAAGAGGTAAGTGACATGCTTTTCCATAAACCATTTTATACGGAGACACACCCATAGGACTTTTATATGCAGTTCTATAGGCCCATAATGCATCATCAAGTTTCTTGGACCAATTCTTTCTAGACCTATTGACAGCCTTTTGCAAAATTAATTTGAGTTCTCTATTACTCAATTCTACTTGACCACTAGACTGCGGGTGATATGGAGATGCAATTCTATGATTAACATCATATTTAGCAAGCATTTTAAAAAAAGCACCATGAATAAAATGTGAACCACCATCAGTCATTAAATATCTAGGGACTCCAAACCTCGGAAAAATAACTTCTTTAAGCATTTTAATAGAGGTGTTATGATCAGCACTACTAGTTGGAATAGCTTCTACCCACTTAGTAACGTAATCAACAACAACTAAAATATGTGTATATCCATTAGAGGCAGGAAAAGGTCCCATATAATCAAAGCCCCAAACATCAAATGGTTCAATAACAAGTGAATAATTCATAGGCATTTCTAGACGTCTACTAATATTACCAATTCTTTGACATTCATCGCCAGACAAGACAAACTTACGGGCATCCTTGAAGAGAGTAGGCCAATAAAAACCGGATTGCAATACCTTATGTGCAGTTCTATCTCCAGGGTGGTGTCCTCCCTAAGCTTCGGAGTGACACTTGCGTAGGATCTGTTCCTGTTCATGCTCAGGTACACAACGTCTAATAACACCATCTACTCCTTCTTTATAAAGATGTGGGTCATCCCAAAAGTAATGTCTCAAATCATAGAAAAACTTTTTCTTTTGCTGGTATGTGAAACTAGGTGGTATAAATTTAGCAACAATGTAATTATCATAATCTGCATACCATGGAGTACTACGAGAAGTACTTATGACATTTAATTGCTCATCAGGAAAGCTATCATCAATAGGTAGTGGGTCATCAAGAACATTTTCTAACCTAGACAAGTTGTCTGCAACGGGGTTCTCAGCTCCCTTTCTATCAACAATATGCAAATCAAATTCTTCTAGCAAGAGAACCCATCTAATAAGTCTAGGTTTAGCATCTTTCTTTTCCATCAGGTATTTAATAGCAGCATGATCAGTGTGGATAGTTACTTTAGAATCAACAATATAAGGTCTGAACTTATCACATGCAAATACAACTGCTAAGAATTCTTTTTCAGTAGTAGCATAGTTTCTTTGAGCATTTCTAGAGTCTTACTAGCATAATGGATAACATTTAATTTCTTATCAACTCTTTGCCCTAGAACAGCACCTACAGCATAGTCACTAGCATCACACATAACTTCAAAGGGTAAATTCCAATCCGGTGGCTGAACAAAAGTGCAGAGATCAATGCTTTCTTAAGTATTTCAAATGCTTCTACACAGTCATCATCAAAGATAAATGGTATATCTTTTTGTAATAAATTAGTCAGAGGCCGAGAAATTTTTGAGAAGTCCTTAATGAACCTCCTATAAAATCCGGCATGACCAAGGAAATTTCTTATACCTTTGATGTCCTTGGGACATGGCATCTTTTCAATAGCATCAACCTTGGCTTTATCAACTTCAATACCTCTTTCAGAAACTTTATGCCCCAAGAAAATACCTTATTAACCATAAAGTGGCACTTTTCCCAATTCAAGACAAGATTAGTTTCTTCACATCTCTGCAAAACTCGATCAAGATTGCTCAAACAATCGTCAAAAGAGGATCCATAGACGGAAAAGTAGTCCATGAAAACCTCACAAATCTTTTCACAAAAGTCAGAGAATATAGCCATCATGCATCTTTGAAAGGTAGCAGGTGCATTACATAAACCAAAAGGCATACGTCTATAAGCAAAAGTACCAAAAGGGCATGTAAAAGTAGTCTTTGATTGATCTTTAGCCGACACAGGTATTTGAGAGAAACCAGAATAACCATCTAGAAAGCAATAATGTGTATGTTTGCATAATCTTTCTAGCATTTGATCGATAAAAGGTAAGGGGTAATGATCTTTCTTAGTAGCCTTATTTAATTTGCGGAAATCAATTACCATCCTATAACCTGTAATAATTCTTTGTGGAATCAATTCATCTTTATCATTAGGAACAACAGTAACACCTCCCTTCTTAGGGACACAATGAACAGGACTTACCCACTGACTATCAGCAACAGGATAAATTATACCTGCCTCCAAAAGCTTTAGTATTTCTTTTCTTACCACTTCTTTCATCTTAGGATTCAACCTTCGTTGATGATCACTGTCGGTGTCAAAACCGGCGGATCTCAGGTAGGGGGTCCCGAACTGTGCGTCTAGGCGGATGGTAACAGGAGACAAGGGACACGATGTTTTTACCCAGGTTCGGGCCCTCTCGATGGAGGTAATACCCTACTCCTGCTTGATTAATATTGATGATATCGGTAGTACAAGAGTAGATCTACCACGAGATCAGAGAGGCTAAACCCTAGAAGCTAGCCTATGGTATGATTGTTGTTCGTCCTACGGACTAAAACCCTTCGGTTTATATAGACACCGGATAGGGTTAGGGTTACACAGAGTCGGTTACAATGGTAGGAGATCTAATATCCGTATCGCCAAGCTTGCCTTCCACGCCAAGGAAAGTCCCATCCGGACACGGGACGAAGTCTTCAATCTTGTATCTTCATAGTCTAGGAGTCCGGCCAAAGATGATAGTTCGGCTATCCGGACACCCCCTAGTCCAGGACTCCCTCAGTAGCCCCTGAACCAGGCTTCAATGACGACGAGTCCGGCGCGCATATTGTCTTCGGCATTGCAAGGTGGGTTCCTCCTCCGAATACTTCATTCTGCAAAACAAGTTCCACATACCACCATAGAGAGAATAACTTTTGCACAGATCTGCTGACGTATTCCGCGGCGTGACATCACACCATGGCCAGGCCTTTATACGAATCGTTTTTTACTGTTCCACCTCAGCGCGTCGAGCGAGGCGGCTTCCTTGGCACGTCTTATCAAAGCGTAGATCATGCCCCCTTATCCCGGGATTCTCATCAATACGGACGTGGGTAACCCAACCGCGCCCGTTGGCTCGCCTCCTCTATCGAAGGCGAGTCCCAATCGACCACGGGGAGGGCTCTTGGTATTCAACCTCTTTATAATGAGACCAAGGCCCTCTTCTTTTTTCCACCCTCCATCGAGTTTGCCTCGCGCTTCGAGTTCTAACACCCAAAGCTTCAGATTTAGGCGCTTCGGACCTTCAACGATGTCCGGCTTCGACCAGCTCGGCCGATGGATGTCTTCTTCCGTCACAGAAGAAGATGTGCTAAAGCTGCGAGACGCCAGGTATCTAACCGGCGAGATTTCGCATAGGCTGCCTGCTCCAAGGCAGGTCATTCCCACTCCCGAGCCCGGCGAGAGCGTGGTGTTCGTGTCTCACTTCCTTCGGGCTTTAGGCTTCCCGACGGATCCCTTTGTGCGGGGGCTCATGTTTTATTATGGGCTGGATTTTCATGACTTGAATCCGGAGTCCATCCTCCATATCTCGTCATTCATTGTCGTATGTGAGGCCTTCCTCCATATTACCCCTCACTTTGGATTGTGGCTCAAGACCTTCAAGGTGGAGCCGAAGATGATCGAGGGGCAACAAGCAGAGTGCGGAGGTGCGGTCATAAGCAAGTGTGCTGATGCTCCGTGGCCCGAGGGCTCTTTTCAAGAGGAGCTTGGTTTGTGGCAACGGGAGTGGTTCTATATCACCGCTCCCAGGGGCACCAAATGGGTGGTGCCTCCCGCCTTCCGCTCAGGTCCACCACAGCGGTTGGCGTCATGGGTCAACAAGGGGCTCGACTGGGGGCCGTCCAAGGACGTTCCTCCGTTGCAGGGCCGTATTCGAGACCTCCAAGAAAGAGAAATCAATCTGGTCGTAGTGGCGCAGGTTATGTTGATTCGGCGCCTTCTGCCCTGCAAACGTCGCACCCTCCGTCTGTGGGAATTTAATCCGGAGGGACCACGAGCTCTCCAACATTTTATGGGTACGACGCCGGTGGAGATGTATAAACTGTTCTTCGGATCACAAGAGAAGTCTCCGGACCTGGCTGAGGACACATGACTAAGCTGCAATCGCCCAGATACTCAAGTAAGTAGCGTAAGTATTTCCCTCAGTTTTTGAGAACCAAGGTATCAATCCAGTAGGAGGCCACGCACAAGTCCCTCGTACCTGCACAAAACGATAGCTCCTCGCAACCAACGCGATTAGGGTTGTCAATCCCTTCACGGTCACTTACGAGAGTGAGATCTGATAGAGATGATAAATAATATTTTTGGTATTTTTGATATAGAGATGCAAAGCAAAAAGTAAAAGGCAAAGTAAAAACAAAGCAAGTATAAAAGTGATGGAGATTGATATGATGAGAATAGGCCCGGGGGCCGTAGGTTTCACTAGTGGCTTCTCTCAAGAGCATAAGTATTCTACGGTGGAAGAACAAATTACTATTGAGCAATTGACAGAATTGAGTATATCTAGGTATGATCATGTATATAGGCATCACGTCCGAGACAAGTAGACCAAAACGATTCTGTATCTACTACTATTACTCCACTCATCGACCGCTATCCAGCATGCATCTAGAGTATTAAGTTAAAAACAGAGTAACGCCTTAAGCAAGACGACATGATGTAGAGGAATAAATTCATGCAATATGATAAATACCCCATCTTGTTATCCTCGATGGCAACAATACAATACGTGCCTTGCAACCCTTTCTGTCACTGGGTAAGGACACCGCAAGATTGAACCCAAAGCTAAACACTTCTCCCATTACAAGAATTACAAATCTAGTTGGCCAAACCAAACGGATAATTCGAAGAGACTTGCAAAGATAACCAATCATACATAAAAGAATTCAGAGAAGATTCAAATATTATTCATAGATAAGCTGGATCATAAACCCACAATTCATCGGTCTCAACAAACACGCCGCAAAAAGAAGATTACATCGAATAGATCTCGACAAGAGAGGGGGAGAACATTGTTTTGAGATCCAAAAAGAGAGAAGAAGCCATCTAGCTACTAGCTATGGACCCGAAGGTCTGAAGTAAACTATTCACACTTCATCGGAGGGTCTATGGTGATGATGTAGAAGCCCTCCGTGGTGGATGCCCCCTCCGGCGGAGCTCCGGAACAGGCCCCAAGATGGGATCTCGTGGATACAGGAAGTTGCGGCGGTGGAATTAGGTTTTTGGCTCCTGTTCTGATCGTTTGGGGGTACGTAGGTATATATAGGAGAAAGGAGTACGTCGGCGGAGCAATAGGGGGCCCACGAGGCAGGGGGCGCGCCCTAGGGGGGGCGCCCCCCACCCTCGTGACCGCCTCTCTTGTTCCTTGGCGTAGGGTCCAAGTCTCCTGGATCACGTTCGGTGAGAAAATCACGTTTCCGAAGGTTTCATTCCGTTTGGACTCCGTTTGATATTCCGTTTCTTCGAAACACTGAAATAGGCAAAAAACAGCAATTCTGGGCTGGACCTCCGATTAATAGGTTAGTCCCAAAAATAATATAAAAGTGGAAAATAAAGCCCAATATAGTCCAAAACAGTAGACAAAGTAGCATGGAGCAATCAAAAATTATAGATACGTTGGAGGCGTATCAAGGAGCAGAAGGAAATGATAAGCGGTTTTCAGCAAGGTATTCTCTGCAAGTACTGAAATAAGTGGTAACAGATAGTTTTGTGATAGGATAATTTGTAACGAGCAACAAGTAACAAAAGTAAATAAAGTGCAGCAAGGTGGCCCAATACTTTTTGTAGCAAAGGACAAGCCTGGACAAACTCTTATAATAGGAAAAGCGCTCCCAAGGACACATGGGAATATCGTCAAGCTAATTTTCATCACGTTCATATGATTCACGTTCGGTACTTTGATAATTTGATATGTGGGTGGACCGGTGCTTGGGTGTTGTTCTTACTTGAACAAGCATCCCACCTATGATTAACCTCTATTGCAAGCATCCGCAACTACAACAAAAGTATTAAAGTAAACCTAACCATAGCATAAAACATATGGATCCAAATCAGCCCCTTACGAAGCAACGCATAAACTAGGGTTTAAGCTTCTGTCACTCTAGCAACCCATCATCTACTTATTACTTCCCAATGCCTTGCTCTAGGCCCAAATAATAGTGAAGTGTTATGTAGTCGACGTTCACATAACAACACTAGAGGCTAGACAATATACATCTCATCAAAATATCGAACGAATGCCAAATTCACATGACTACTAATAGCAAGACTTCTCCCATGTCCTCAGGAACAAACGTAACTACTCACAAAGCATATTCATGTTCATAATCGGAGGGGTATTAATATGCATAAAGGATCTAAACATATGATCTTCCACCATATAAACTAACTAGCATCAACTACAAGGAGTAATCAACACTACTAGCAACCTACCAGTACCAATCCCGGACTTGGAGATAAGAATCGGATACAAGAGATGAACTAGGGTTTTGAGAGGAGATGGTGCTGGTGAAGATGTTGATGGAGATTGCCCTCTCCCGATGAGAGGAGCATTGGTGATGACGTTGGTGATGATTTCCCCCTCCCGGAGGGAAGTGTCCCCGGCAGAACAGCTCTGCCAGAGCCCTAGATTGGTTCCGCCTCGTGGCGGCAGAGTTTCGTTCCGAAAGGTTGCTTATGATTTTTTCCTCGACGAAAGACCTCATATAGCAGAAGATGGGCATCAGAGGACCACCAGGGGGCCCACGAGGTAGGGGGCGCGCCCAGGGGGGTAGGGCGCGCCCCCCACCCTTGTGGCCAGGTGGGGCCCCCTCTGGTGAACTTCTTCCGCTGGATATTTTTTTATTATTTCCCAAAATGACTTTCCTGGAGTTTCAGGACTTTTGGAGTTGTGCAGAATAGGTCACTAATATTTGCTCCTTTTCCAGCCCAGAATTCCAGCTGCCGGCATTCTCCCTCCTTATGTAAACCTTGTAAAATAAGAAAGAATATGCATAAGTATTGTGACATA
This sequence comes from Aegilops sharonensis, assembly GCA_904067115.1. Classification (NCBI taxonomy): domain Eukaryota; kingdom Viridiplantae; phylum Streptophyta; class Magnoliopsida; order Poales; family Poaceae; genus Aegilops; species Aegilops sharonensis. The sequence continues at coordinate 164,573,355 of LR880971.1, read as the reverse complement.
ACGTGTAATAACAGCCCATAATGCAATAAATATCGATATAAAAGCACGATGCAAAATGGATGTATCACTACAAGAAAATATGTCAACTTGTGACCTTGACTATTGGTCACTGAAAGGTCATTGTTTTTCATTTACGACCTTTTTGTGATAAAAAAACAGAAGGTCAAAAGCTGGCGATCGTAAACTAAAATTAATGACCTTCTCTGTGAGAAGGTCGTAGACGTTTACGACTAAAATATGCCTACTGTCTTGTTTTGGTCACTAGCAGCCTCCCCAGGCCACGTAGGCATCCGACGTGGCAATCTGATGTGGCACAAGAATCAGCCCGGTCCAATTCGATTTTCTACATGGGCCTAGCCCAACAATTCGGCCCATTTAATATATTTATTTCTGTTAATTTCTGTCAGCTACATGGGTCAAGCCCAACAATTAGACCTTTTTTATTTTCTGAGACGTAGACTTTTACAATTCGTTTCTTTTTTGGGCCTCGGCCTTTTTACACTCCACTTCTTTTTTGGGCTTTGCAGTCTATTTACGTTTTGGGCCTTGGCCTCTATCAATAAGTTAGTCCAACTCATCAGCTTTCCATTTCTCACATTTCTCACAGTACACAAATGACAAATATTTCAAATGAAACAGAACTATTACAGTTTTACAACTTCACTGGATTCTGCTCCAGAATGTGCTGACTACTACAGAATACAATATAACTAGGTACAAAGTACAACCAAAACACAAGGCAAATTGATAGATAACCACCATGCTTCATCGTCTTCTCTTCCAAACAAGTGGAATGAGCCCTCTCTTAGCTCCAGGAGAAACTATCTTTTCGCCTGCCAAGTGCCAAATATTTTCCATTCTGGAACTGCTGGCATTAGCTGCATGCAGCCTGAAATTTTGTAGACCTTCAAAATAATGAGACAGGGCTTACCACTGTTTCAAAAAACAAAAGAAGAAATATAAGTAGAAAGTTGTGGTTGAGTCCATTCTTATTAGCAGCAACATCAAAATAATGAATCGTTCTGTGCACATTTACCAGAAAACAATCCTTCTGGTTTATCAGTCACAAACATGGTATATCAGTAATTTGCTATCATTCTACATCTCAGAAGCTAAGGGAAGCAAAGCACGTAGCTAAGGGAAGCAAAAGATGGGTGCAGTTTAGCTGCTACAGTATCTGTCGACTTTTGGTACGATGATGTGTGAAACAAATGTATTTGGCTGTACTTTTTTTTCTTCGAATTTTCAAGGTGGGGTTTCCCCACCTGAACCTTTCATATATTTTGGGACCAAAAGCCCAGATAAGTAGCATGTACAGCGAGGATAAACTAGGAAAGAATGCATAATCTGGACGACCAAACGGTAAGCAGGAATCTAGATTTTACACAAGCACAAGGGCGGAAAAGAGTAACATCAACAGTGAGGCTTACTTCAGTCTTGTTTGCTGCAGGCTTGAATGGGCAGGCAGCTGGGACTCTCTCGGGCCTCCTGTATTCCCATCCAAGCATGCGATAAACCTTGCTCTGCGACGGGCATCCAAACCATGGGTCAGTGTTCATAAAACAGGGAGCACACGGTTACAAGCATACTCACTTAAGAGTAACGGAAACATATATACTTTTCTTCAGACGATCTCAACATGAGAACGGAAACCACTATCATCAAGAGTAACAGCAGCATGCCAATTTTTTCAGGCAATAATACATCAAACAATCATCCTTGGATGCAAAGGCGCACATCACTTGGCAGAGGAACAATCAACACATCAGTAGAAAATCAAACTGATGCATCTAGAGCGACGCAGAGACTATTAGATGAACACTACGCATCTACGGTGCCAAATTCATTTATCTCGTTACCAGGGTGCTAGGTGTATCACCCGGCACAACCTCGCAGCCAGTGAAGCACAACCGTACCAAAAGGACAATGCACACATGCATATTGTAAGACCAAGGTAATTTGTTTCTAGTTACAAATGGATTAAGATGGACATTTTCACTTCCAACACAACAAAGCGCGTACGATCATCAATCTACCTAGTTCTTGTTGATTCATACAGAGCAATTTTTTGTTTGAAACAAGGAGTGACCACATGGTGTTGGTTGTACTGCTATCAGGTTAGAGCAATAGGATGGGGATTGTGTATTTCCTTTCCCATCAGATTGTCCTTTCCAAGGATATATGTACACACAATCAATTAAACAGAGTCACTCCTCAGAGTTAAGCAGGACATGGCAAGCAGCAGCATGCCAAACCAATTATGCAGTCAGCCCTCTGCTTATGCAGCACCACAAATCAAACTTGAAATCACTTCAACAGTAAATCAAACCTGTTACTGATGCTAGTAATAAGAAGATGGACAGATGTGTATATATACCGGTGTTGACGGGGCCAACGGTGGCCTGCTTGTAGAGGCTGTAGAGGCAGAGCTTCTCCTGGGAGTGCTCCTTCTTCTCCTAGGCGTGCTCCTCCTACAACAGCAGCAACAGCAGGTCAAGAACAACAATAGAGTCATATGAGCTGCTGAGTTCATAGCATCAGTTTGACACCAACAACATCAGAGATTAGAGTCATATGACAATGAAAACAACAACAAAAGTAGTTTGACAGTAGCAGCAGCAGAAATAGTTTCACAGCAGTACTGGAGGGCACAAATGCTACTGGAGTAGTACTGAAGTACTACTGCTATCCAGGGTACATATTTAATATATGCATTCAAGTGCAGCTGCACACACCACAGGTTATGTACCTACTACCTTGATCAATTCCACAGGTTATGATACTTATTACTCAACCAACAGGTAACCATGAGTAGTACAGGAAATGATGTATAAATTAGCAAGGTCAGCACAAATGACCGCATCTGCTGCTCTAAATTAGCAGAGTAGTACAGGAAATGATGTACAGGAAACTACGTAGTTCCCAATCAGACCAAACAATTTATTGTTACATTTCGGCTTTAAGAAAATGACCGCATCTTCTGCTCTAAAAAAATGACCAAGCACATAAATCTGAACATGAACTGGGAAGAAAATTGAATAGAGGCACCCGATACAGATCAATTCAAACGAGCAGGCAAAAGTACACCTCCTCTGCTCTCATAGGAAGACCAACCAAATTAATCTAAACACGAACTAGGAAGCAACTTAAACGGAGGCACAACCCCAACCTGCTTGTCACTGATGGCATCAGTGATTCGGTCCTTGAACTCTGGAACTCCGCGGCAAAGACGGCGTCACGGGCGGGGGCGGCGCGGTTGGGGGCGGGTCGGGGCCTCGCCTTCGACATCTGGCCGGAACCCTAAGCAGCCGCTCGCGTCGTCGCATGTGTGCGGTGGAGTGCTGGTGCACTGACTCCGGCAGCACCACCTTGACCGCCTCGGACGACATCTGCGGGCATGAAAAATAGAACACCAAAGGAGTGCATGACAGCGTCAGAACCTTGGCTCGAGAAGGAGAAACGCACGGGCTCAATGTGGGGCACGACGGGAGAGGAAAATACCTTGGGGTTGGGGACGCCGGAGGAGGAGACGAGCTGGGCGCGGGCGTGCCCGGCGCGCGGCTCGCCGCCGGCCGCACGGAAGCAGCCGAACAGGCACCCCGTCCTCCACCTCAGCCTCACCGCGTCCCCCTCGCGAGCGTCGAGCCTTGGAGCCTAGGAGGAAGGCAAGGGGATAGGTGCATGGCGAGGGGAGAGGTCGGCGGTGGTGGGTGGGGGTGGCGGCGTTGCCTCGATCAGATCTGGGAGAAAGCTGAGACGAGGGAGAGGAAGGCGGGGTGCCTCGATCGGATCTGGGGAGGCCGGTGCCTCGCGGGCTGTGTGGGGACGAGGAGGCGTCGGGGTGCGCTGCTGCTGCGGGAGTGCTGCTGCGGGTGGTTGGATAGATGGAGGCTGGTGGTTGTAGGTGGCCTCGTTCCCGACGAGATCGAGCGGGGATGTGGCCATGGACGTGCGGTTTGGGACGGCGGCCAGCTCCGCCGGTGGAAGGGAGGAGGCAGCTCTCTCTCCGTCGGGCGAGGACGTGTACAACCGAGTGGCGAAGTGCGGGGGCGGCCAAATGGTGAAGATGTGGACAATCAAGTAGCGGTGTGTGGGGTGGCCGAGTGGTGAAAACGTGCACAACCGAGTGGCGACGCGCCGGGCGGCGAGTGGTGAAGACGTGCACAACCGAGCGAGGGGCAAGGACGTGTACAACCGAGTGGCGACGTGCGGGGGCGGCCAAGTGGTGAAGATGTGGACAATCAAGTGGCGGCGTGTGGGGTGGCCGAGTAGTGAAAACGTGCACAACCGAGTGGCGACGCGCGGGGCGGCCGAGTGGTGAAGACATGCACAACCGAGTAGACTGAGTGGTGATACGTCTCCAACGTATCTATAATTTTTTATTGTTCCATGCTATATTATATTCTGTTTTGGATGTTTAATGGGCTTTATTATATACTTTTATATTATTTTTTGGGACTAATCTATTAATCAGAGGCCCATCCCGAATTGTTGTTTTTTTGCCTATTTCAGTGTTTCGAAGGAAAATGATATCAAACGGAGTCCAAAC
>LR880971.1:164538225-164557771 GCA_904067115.1 Aegilops sharonensis | reverse complement strand
CGTGGTTCATCCGATGAGATCATCGTGGAACATGTGGGAGCCAACATGGGTATCCAGATCCCGCTGTTGGTTATTGACCGGAGAACATCTCGGTCATGTCTGCATGGTTCCCGAACCCGTAGGGTCTACACACTTAAGGTTCGGTGACGCTAGAGTTGTTATGGGAAATAGTATGTGGTTACCGAAGGTTGTTCGGAGTCCCGGATGTGATCCCGGACGTCACGAGGAGTTCCGGAATGGTCCGGCGGTGAAGATCGATATATTGGACGAAGGGTATTGGAGTCCGGAAGTGTTCCGGGGGTACCAGGCTATGGCCAGCATGACCGAAAGGTGTTTCGGGAGCCCCGGCAAGTGTTGGAGGGCCTCATGGGCCAAAGGGGAAGGGGCAAACCAGCCCACAAAGGGGTGGTGCGCCCCTCCCAGCCCCTCTCACGTAACCAGGAGAGGTGGGGGCGCCTCCCCTAGGACAGCCCCCCTTCCCGGCTTGGGGGGCAAGTTTCCTAGGGGGTGGGGGCGCCCAAACCCATCTAGGGTTTCCCCTGTGGCCGCCGCCCCTCCCCTAGGGCGCCTCCTCCACCCCCCCTTACCCCTATATATAGTGAGGGAGAGAGAGGGCAGCCGCACCCTTCCCCTGGCGCAGCCCCTCCCTCCTCCAACACTTCCTCCTCCTCCGTAGTGCTTAGCGAAGCTCTGCCGGAGAACCACGAGCTCCATCACCACCACGCCGTCGTGCTTTCAGAGTTTTCCCTCAACTTCTCCTCTCCCCTTGCTGGATCAAGAAGGAGGAGACGTCCCCGGGCTGTACGTGTGTTGAACGCGGAGGTGCCGTCCGTTCGGCGCTAGGATCATCGGTGATTTGGATCACGACGAGTACGACTCCATCAACCCCGTTCTCTTGAACGCTTCCGCTTAGCGATCTACAAGGGTATGTAGATGCACTCTCCTTCCCCTCGTTGCTGGTTTCTCCATAGATAGATCTTGGTGACACGTAGGAAAATTTTGAATTTCTGCTACGTTCCCCAACACATAGTGCTCAAGAGGTAGCAAGAAGGATTTCTGGCGCCGTTGCGGGGAGATTCGCGCCAAGTCAAGTCAAGTCAAGACATACCAAGTACCCATCACAAACTCTTATCCCTCGCATTACATTATTTGCAATTTGCCTCTCGTTTTCCTCTCCCCCACTTCACCTTTGCCGTTTCATTCGCCCTCTCTTTTCCGTTCGCTTCTTTTTCGCTTACTTCGTGTTCGCTCGTGTGTTGGATTGCTTGCTTGTCACGATGGCTCAAGATAATACTAAATTGTGTGACTTCACCAATACCAACAACAATGATTTTCTTAGCACTCCGATTGCTCCTCTTACCGATGTTGAATCTTGTGAAATTAATGCTGCTTTGTTGAACCTTGTCATGAAAGATCAATTCGCTGGCCTTCCTAGTGAAGATGCCGCTACCCATCTGAATAGCTTCGTTGATTTGTGTGATATGCAAAAGAAGAAAGATGTGGACAATGATATTGTTAAATTGAAGCTATTTCCTTTTTCTCTTAGAGATCGTGCTAAAGTTTGGTTTTCGTCTTTGCCTAAAAATAGTATTGATTCATGGAATAAGTGCAAAGATGCTTTTATCTCTAAGTATTTTCCTCCCACTAAAATCATCTCTCTTAGAAACAATATCATGAATTTTAAGCAACTTGATCATGAACATGTTTCACAAGCTTGGGAGAGGATGAAATTAATGATACGTAATTGCCCTACACATGGTTTGAATCTTTGAATGATTATACAAAAAAATTATGTCGGATTGAACTTTGCTTCTAGAAATCTTTTAGATTCGGCCGCGAGAGGCACTTTTATGGAAATCACTTTAGTAGAATCTACTAAACTCCTAGATAATATTATGGTTAATTATTCTCAATGACACACCGAAATATCTACTAATAAAAAAGTGCATGCGATAGAAGAAATTAATGTTTCGAGTGGAAAGATGGATGAACTTATGAAAAATTGCTACTAAAAGTGTCTCTTCTGATCCTAATGATATTCCTTTGTCTACTTTGATTGAGAATAATAATGAATCTATGGATGTGAATTTTGTTGGTAGGAATAATTTTGGTAACAACGCGTATAGAGGAAACTTTAATCCTAGGTCGTTCCCTAGTAACTCCTCTAATAATTATGGTAATTGCTACAACAATTTTTATGGAAATTTTAATAAGATGCTCTCTGAATTTGAGACTAGTGTTAAGGAGTTTATGAATTCGCAAAAGAATTTCAATGCTTTGCTTGAAGAAAAATTGCTTAAGGTTGATGAATTGGCTAGGAACGTTGATAGAATTTCTCTTGATGTTGATTCTTTGAAACTTAGATCTATTCCACCTAAGCATGATATCAATTAGTCTCCCAAAGCCATGAGAATTTCCATTGATGAGTGCAAAGAAAGAACCACTAGGATGCGTGCTAAGAAAGATTGCTTTGTGAAAGCGTGTTCTTCTAGTTTCTATGAAAATAAAGATGAAGATCTAAAAGTTATTGATGTGTCTCCTATTAAATCTTTGTTTTGCAATATGAATCTTGATAACGATGGGACTGGAGATGAGTCACCTTTACCTAGAAGGTGTCCCAAAAATTCGGAGTTTTTAGATCTTGATGTAAGAATTGGTAAAAGTGGGATGGAAGAGATCAAAACTTTAGATATTAATGAACCCACTATCTTGGATTTCAAGGAATTTAATTATGATAATTGCTCTTTGATATATTGTATTTCCTTGTTGCAATCCGTGCTAAATTCTCCTCATGCTTATAGTCAAAATAAAGCTTTTACTGAACATATCGTTGATGCTTTGATGCAATCTTATGAAGGAAAACTTGAGTTGGAAGTTTCTATCCCTAGAAAACTTTATGATGAGTGGAAACCTACTATTAAAATTAAAATTAAAGATCATGAATGCTATGCTTTGTGTGATTTGGGTGCTAGTGTTTCCACGATTCAAAAAACTTTGTGTGATTTGCTAGGTTTCTGTGAATTTGATGGTTGCTCTTTAAACTTGCACCTTGCAGATTCCACTATTAAGAAACCTATGGGAAGAATTAATGATGTTCTTATTGTTGCAAATAGGAACTATGTGCCCGTAGATTTCATTGTTCTTGATATAGATTGTAATCCTTCATGTCCTATTATTCTTGATAGACCTTTCCTTAGAACGATTCGTGCAATTAAGGACAGTATAACTGCACCTAATCCCAGCCCTCTCAGGCCATCAGCAACCACAGCCATTCGTTTTCACGATACATCAATTTCTGACCGTCTGATCATCATTAGCGTGTTGTCTCCCTCGTTTTCCAGCAAGTGGGCCGGCTGTCCTAGGGGACGCTACTCTAGTAGCCAAATTGAAGGGCACTCGTTGATTGGGCCAGCCGGCTGATTCGGCCTCACCAAGAAGAGCCCATCTCAGTGAACAAACGACATCTCCTCTCTCTCGATCGGGAACCCTGGTCAGGCGACTTCGGGCTGCGGCATGCCAGGATGGCGGCGGTGGCCCGTGCCTCCGGCTCACCCGCGAAGCGCGACGCGAAGGCCTCCTCCGCCTCCTCTTCCTTCCTCGCCTCCCCACGGGGCAGCGGTGACGGCTGCAAGGACGGCGTGTTGCGCTCGTCCCCTCCGCTCCACCAGAGGTACCCACTCCCTGTCCCCATCCGCGCCCCGCTCGCGCTCGAGGACCCCCGATCGCCATCGGCCCTGGCCTCCTTCCGGATCCTGCTCACCATCCTCGCCTGCCTCCTCCTCGGCGCGCTCGTGTCCGCCCCCTGCGTCTGGTCGCACCTCGTGAATCCTTGATGCTATCGATCTACATTGAATCTCGTCGGGATCCCTCATGCTTACTGAAATTCATGGTTTCATTGGACCGTAAAATGCGCCTGACCTGTGCCGCATAGATGAGATTCGGCTCCAGGGCCCCGTTGTAATGTGATGTTGTGCGCGAAATCAGTTTTAACGTTTGTTTGATTTTTATGGCTTGGTGTTGTCACCGTTCAGGTGACAAACTCGCTATGGAGAATCCACGTCTTGGAAGCCATGTGCCAAGCACCGCAGCGATGAGATCTCAGGCAAGTGCTGACACTGATCCCTCCCGTAGAAACACGATGAAAGATGTTTCATAAATGTGACTGGATCTTCTTAGTGTACCTTTTTTTTTGTTGTGTCTTCATGTATCTTAAATTTTTGATACTACTGCAAAGCCAATATGTTGCCAGGGTAGTTGATCTACTAGACATATTATATTTGGTAAGAAGATATTGCAAACGTAAGTTGGGTGGCTGGAGAAATAAAACGTGACTGACTGACTTTGGGATGAGGATAAAATTATTATATCATTTGTAAGAGCACAAGTGGAAAAATAACCCAGAAACAATATACTTTGTCTACATTTCTTCTTTAACGGCTGCACCTTTTACATGAACCTTTAAACCAAGGCCGGATACAGAAGCAATCAAAACTGGCTGGTGATATCATTTTTTTCTTTAACAGAAGCCAGGATGCACTGCTGGTGGAGAGAAGTGCAAATGCAGCGGCGGCAACACCTTCACCGGACAAAAAGAAAGCTGGGAGGACAGAAAAAATGCAGAGGGGTAGAAACTACTGCTGATGACAAGGAAGGAACCTCTAAAGCTGCTGATAGCAAGAGGACAGGGCCTTCTGAATCAGCTGATGGTGCATCGTAGTTGCAAGAGTTCTTCCAGGTAAGTGATACTCTCGTGCATGTCCGTGCATGTGTTTTTGGGTTACCTGGGCTATTGGTAAGTTTGGCCCTTATTTAATTCGTGCAAGTGTAGCAACACCATTTTTCATGCTGGTTTATTTTGGTAAGCCTTTTTCATGTATAAATGGAATTGCTGGTCTGCCACTTTCTTACATATATCTTTCAGCCTGGTTGCTGTTTAACAAAACAAGCAAACCAAAATGAACAATATGATTACAACATATCCCCGCTGCTGCTTGTATGGTAGTATTTATTATATCATTATTTGATATTGCAACTAATTTAATCCTTGTTAGGACTGTTGTCCTATTGTGTGCCCTCCACAAGAAATAGCCAGGTGCATTAGGCTCACATAATTCTTCTTTGTTTCCGAACATGGTGGCTCTTTGGTAGAGGCATTTGAAGATTTCATTTATGCACCATGAAGCAATTTATTTCTTATTGCCTATTATCTGTACCGATTAGTTGTATTTACTATCTAAACTGTTGTGTATGCTGTTATACCAAGTCAATTTATATGTGACCTTGCTTTTACCGATTATATATGTATATATAAGATTTTCTTGGACTACCAACTAACGTATGGTTATGTTTACGAAAGCTTAATTATTTCATATGGCCATATATTTATCAAAATTCCTACCATATCATTGTATAAATAGACGGGCGCAGCAACGCGCGCCATCAATGATCTAGTTATTGATATGAAGGAAGGAAATATTAGATTCCAATTTCCGTTAAGGAAAGGCATGGAACACTTCCCTAGAAAGAAAATAAAATTACCATATGAATCTATTATGATAGCTACTTATGGATTGCCTACCAAAGAAGGCAATACCTAGATCTATCCTTGCTTTTATGCCAAGCTAAGGGCGTTAAACGATATCGCTTGTTGGGAGGCAACCCAATTTTATTTTAGTTTTTTGCTTTTTGATTCTGTTTAGGAATAAATATTTGATCTAGCCTCTGGTTAGATGTGTTTTTATGTTTTAATTAGTGTTTGTGCCAAGTTTAACCTATAGGATCTTCTTGGATGATAGTTATTTGATCTTGCTGAAAATTCCAGAAACTTTGTGTTCATGAAAAAAATTGTTAAAAATCACCAGAACGTGATAAAATACTGATTCCAATAGCACTAGATCAATAAACAAATTGTCTAGGTCGTCCTATTTTGGTAGATTTTTCTGAGTTCCATAAATTTGCGTTAGTTACAGATTACTACAGACTGTTCTGTTTTTGACAGATTCTGTTTTTCGTGTGTTGTTTGCTTATTTTGATCAATCTATGGCTAATAAAATAGTTTATAAACCATAGAGAAGTTGTAATGCATTAGGTTTAACACCAATATAAATAAACAATAAGTTCAATACAGTACCTTGTAGTGGTGTTTTGTTTTCTTTCGCTAACGGAGCTCACGAGATTTTCTGTTAAGTTTTGTGTTGTGAAGTATTCAAGATTTGGGTAAAAGATTTGATGGATTATGGAACAAGGAGTGGAAAGCGCCTAAGCTTGGGGGTTCCCATGGCACCCCCAAGATAATCTAAGGACACCAAAAAGCCAAAGCTTTGGGATGCCCCGGAAGGCATCCCCTCTTTCGTCTTCGTCCATCGGTAACTTTACTTGGAGCTATATTTTTATTCACCACATGATATGTGTTTTGCTTGGAGCGTCTTGTATGATTTGAGTCTTTGCTTTTTATTTTACCGCAATCATCCTTGCTGTACACATCTTTTGAGAGAGACACACATGATTCGGAATTTATTAGAATACTCTATGTGCTTATATCTTTTGAGCTATATAGTTTTTGCTCTAGTGCTTCACTTGTATATTTTAGAGCATGGTGGTGGATTTGTTTTATAGAAACTATTGTTCTCTCATGCTTCACTTATATTATTTTGAGAGTCCTACAAAACAGCATGGTAATTTGCTTTAATTATGATAGGCATCCAAGATTAGTAAAAAAAAATCTTATGAGTGTGTTGAATACTATGAGAAGTTTGATGCTTGATAATTGTTTTGAGATATGAAGATGGCGATATTAGAGTCATGCTAGTTGAGTAGTTGTGGATTTGAGGAATACTTGTGTTAAAGTTTGTGATTCCCGTAGCATGCACGTATGGTGAACCGTTATGTGATGAAGTCGGAGCATGATTTATTTATTGATTGTCTTCCTTATGAGTGGCGGTCGGGGACGAGCGATGGTCTTTTCCTACCAATCTATCCCCCTAGGAGCATGCGCGTAATACTTTGCTTTGATAACTTGTAGATTTTTGCAATAAGTATATGAGTTCTTTATGACTAATGATGAGTCCATGGATTATACACACTTTTCATCTTTCCACCATTGCTAGCCTCTCTAATACCATGCACTTTTCGCCGGTATCATACACCCACCATATATCTTCCTCAAAACAGCCACCATACCTACCTATCATGGCATTTCCATAGCCATTCTGAGATATATTGCCATGCAACTTACCACCGTTCCGTTTACTATGACACGCTCCATCATTGTCATATTGCTTTGCATGATCATGTAGTTGACATCGTATTTGTGGCAAAGCCATCGTTCATAATTCTTTCATACATGTCACTCTTGATTCATAGCATATCCCGGTACACCGCCGGAGGCATTCACATAGAGTCATATTTTGTTCTAAGTATTGAGTTGTAATTGTTGAGTTGTAAGTAAATAAAAGTGTGCTGATCATTATTATTAGAGCATTGTCCCAATTGAGGAAAGGATGATGGAGACTATGATCCCCCCACAAGTCGGGATGAGACTCAGGACGGAAAAAAAGAGGCCATAAAAAAAGAGAAAAGGCCCAAATAAAAAAAAAGAGAAAAAGAGAGAAGGGACAATGCTTCTATCCTTTTTTCCACACTTGTGCTTCAAAGTAGCACCATAATATTTATGATGGACAGTCTCCTATGATATCACTTTCATATACTAGTGAGAATTTTTCATTATAGAACTTGGCCTGTATATTCCAATGATGGGCTTCCTCAAAATGCCCTAGGTCTTCGTGAGCAAGCGAGTTGGATGCACACCCACTTAGTTTCTTTTGCTGAGCTTTCATATATTATAGCTAAAGTGCATTCATTGCATGGCAATCCCTACTCACTCACATCGATATCTATTGATGTGCCTCTCCATAGCCCGTTGATACGCCTAGGTGATGTGAGACTATCTTCTCCTTTTTTGTCTTCTCCACAACCACCATTCTATTCCACATATAGTGCTATGTCCATGGCTCACGCTCATGTATTGCGTGAAGATTGAAAAAGTTTGAGAACACCAAAAGTATGAAACAATTGCTTGGCTTGTCATCGGGGTTGTGCATGATTTAAATACTTTGTGTGGTGAAGATAGAGCATAATCAGACTATATAATTTTGTAGGGATAACTTTCTTTGACCATGTTATTTTGAGAAGACATAATTGCTTAGTTAGTATGCTTGAAGTATTATTATTTTTTATGTCAATATTAAACTTTTATCTTGAATCTTTCGGATCTGAATATTCATACCAAAAATAAGAGAATTACATTGAAAATTATGCTAAGTAGCATTCCACATCAAAAATTCTGTTTTTATCATTTACCTACTCGAGGACGAGCAGGAACTAAGCTTGGGGTGCTTGATACGTCTCCAACGTATCTATAATTTTTTATTGTTCCATGCTATATTATATTCTGTTTTGGATGTTTAATGGGCTTTATTATACATTTTATATTATTTTTGGGACTAACCTATTAACCAGGCCCAGCCCGAATTGCTATTTTTTTTGCCTATTTCAGTGTTTCGAAGGAAAAGGATATCAAACGGAGTCCAAACGGAATGAAACCTTCGGGAATGTGATTTTTGGAACAAACGTGATCCAGAGGACTTGGAGTCTACGCAAAGCAATCAACGAGGAGAGTACGAGGCAGGGGGTCGCGCCTACCCCCCCCCCCAGGCGCGCTCTCCACCCTCGTGGGGCCCACATTGCTCCACCGACGTACTTATTCCTCCTATATATACCTACGTACCCCCAAACTATCAGAGAAGGGGCCAAAACCCTATTTCCACCGCCGCAACCTTCTGTACCCGTGAGATCCCATCTTGGGGCCTTTTCCGGCGCTCCACCGGAGGGGGCATTGATCACGGAGGGTTTCTACATCAACACCATAGCCTCTCCGATGATGTGTGAGTAGTTTACCTCAAACCTTCGGGTCCATAGTTATTAGCTAGATGGCTTCTTCTCTCTCTTTGGATCTCAATACAAAGTTCTCCTCAATCTTCTTGGAGATCTATTCGATGTAATCTTCTTTTGCGGTGTGTTTGTCGAGATCCGATGAATTGTGGGTTTATGATCGAGATTATCCATGAACAATATTTTAATCTCCTCTGAATTCTTTTATGTGTGATTGGTTATCTTTGCAAGTCTCTTCGAATTATCAGTTTGGTTTGGCCTACTAGATTGATCTTTCTTGCAATGGGAGAAGTGCTTAGCTTTGGGTTCAATCTTGCGGTGCTCGATCCCAGTGACAATACGGGAAATGACACGTATTGTATTGTTGCCATCGAGGATAAAAAGATGGGGTTTATATCATATTGCATGAGTTTATCCCTCTACATCATGTCATCTTACTTAAAGCATTACTCTGTTCTTATGAACTTAATACTCTAGCTGCATGCTGGATAGCGGTCGATGTGTGGAGTAATAGTAGTAGATGCAGAATCATTTCGGTCTACTTGTCGCGGACGTGATGCCTATATACATGATCATACCTAGATATTCTCATAACTATGCTCAATTCTATCAATTGCTCGATAGTAATTCGTTTACCCATGGTAATACTTATGCTCTTGAGAGAAGCCACTAGTGAAACCTATGGCCCCCGGGTCTATTTTCCATCATATTAATCTTTCAACACTTCGTTATTTTTATTGCCTTTTATTTTACTTTGCATCTTTATTTTTATTTATCATAAAAATACCAAAAATATTATCTTATCATATCTATCATATCTCACTCTCGTAAGTGACCATTGAGGGATTGACAACCCCTTTATCGCGTTGATTGCGAGGTTTTTATTTGTTTGTGTAGGTGTGAGGGACTCGTGCGTGATCTCCTACTGGATTTATACCTTGGTTCTCAAAAACTGAGGGAAATACTTACGCTACTTTACTGCATCACCCTTTCCTCTTCAAGGGAAATCCAACGCAGTGCTCGAGTGGCGACGCGCGGGGCGGCCGAGTGATGATGTGCAAGGTGGCCGAGTGAAGGACTATGTGGCCAGCCAAGTGGAAAAAATGGTCCTCGAAGGAGTTAGCCAGATGCTTTCGAAGCTGATGTAGCGACGAGGTCGGTGTAGTGTGGCTGCGACACAACAAGACCGGCGCGACAACTGTCTGAGTAGGAATGAAGGTGGCGTGCAGAGTGTCTGAGTGATTATGAAACTTGTCAAAGTGGTGGATCGAATGCACTTGTTGAAGTGAAGAATCTGACTGGTGATGAAGTACTCGACCACTCAGGAAAGTGTGATTCCGAATGAGCTACAACCCCTGAGTGCGTCATAGCCCCCGAGCGCACTACAGGCTTCGAGGGTGGACCTATCGGAACCCGGGAAATATAGTTTTGAATGGATAAATTGTAATTCATCAAGTTAGACACGGGTAAAGGTGAGGAGGAGCTTCCGAGCGATGCTCGAAAGAGGCAAACCCGCGAAGGAGTGAAGTGTGCAGTTTGATTATAAAAGTGATTTATCTATCTCATGCCTCACGATGTCTATATCATTGATACGATGAAGAGGATTCCACAAAGGGGTCGGCCGGATGCGTTTGAAGTCAACAGAGCGGCAGCTGTCGTGGGAACGATTCGGACAATAATAACGGATAGGGTAAAGGAGCATGATCTATCGAGATGCATATGGGTGACACGGTGGTTTTAGCGAGTTCGGGCCTCTCGCGGTGGAGATAACAGCCCTACACCTCGTGCTCCGCAGAGGCTTTGTTTTATCTTAGTATCTATCCGGAGATTACAATGAGAGGAGAACGGATCCCCATAGTCCCGAGACTAATGGCGAAAAGAGAGAGAGAGAGAGAGAGAGAGAGAGAGAGAGAGAGAGAGAGAGAGAGAGAGAGAGAGAGAGGTGGGAGAAAGAGCCCCCCATGTCTAGTGGTGGGGGTGGCTTATATAAAGTGTGCCACCCCCTCACCTCTTATGTTACAAAGTGGGGTCGTTAATGCCATAACTCAGCCTACTACTAAGATAATGCTTCGAGTGCCTTGTCGACTGTTGGTCTTCGTATATCCGAGCGAGATCAGGTGCTCCGAGTGGAATGAGTTCGTCGAGTGGAGTGCTATGCTCCGAGTGACTTGATGGTCATCCGAGTGGATGGTTTCTCGATTGTTGGAGTGACGCTCTGGGCCCATCTGATATGTGGACCCCATGCTTTATTATCTTTGACCTTTTGGGCCTACCTGTTATGTATGTCTCCAACAACGACTCCAGGAGAGAATTTCATGCCACATGTTCCTGGAGAAGACGCATCCGACAAGCAAGTGGTGTAGATTTTCCTCTTCGTGCAAGCACAGAACGCAGGGAGGCTCGTGTTGCAGACCTCAGGAAGCAACGGGATATGCGGTCCAACATCTTCTCTGGGAGGCCAACCAGATGAAGAACTTGGCATTGAGGGGCGCCCAGTTGCACCAGATCAAGCGCCGGATGGGGGCCGTTGTCGATCCAAGGTACAGTGCGGTGTAGCATGATTTAGCATAGTAAAACCCATTGTCAGTCCAACATCAGGAGATCTTGTCTGGCACGATGGTGAGGTGACTTGCTGGATCCACTGCCACAAGTTGACGTGTTCCACCATGGCAACGGGTCCCTACGCACCATGGATGTCACCAATCTAGGTTAGGTGATCAAGTGCTTCGCAGACTAGCCGAGAGCGTTTTCTTCCACGAGGAACGGGAGCAGCGACAGATGGCGCATCTTTGAGATGGAGCGATCGGCAATCTAATGGCCGATCCCAAAATGACGGGAACTACCATCTCCCAGGGTCTAGATCATTGATGCGCGACAGAGATCTCACACTCGGGCTCACAGGTCAAGTGTAGATGTCGCCGTGGCTAGGAACTGCCCGTTGCCTAAGCCACAACCAGCGCACGCAGGGCAATGCCCGTGCGCTGCAGATCCCAGATGCCAAGGCCACCGACCTCGAGCAGCCGACAATCCTCGCCCAGCTGACTGGGCAACACCCCGCTTTGGTATCCTTGCATCCTTGCGAGAGAAAGTCATGAATCACCCTTGTGATTTTCTTGAGAATGGGCAAGGAGATCGCCATTGCCATAAGGATGTGTGTGGGCATATAGCAGTGAGAACATGTCGGACAAGGGGCCAGTCTTTCCCCACGCGAAAGCAGCGACACTTTCCAGGTAACTAGCTTGCGGATGAGTTTGTCGACCAAGGGCATAAGTGCGGTCGAAGAGACTTTGCGTACGGACAAGGGTATTGGATGGCAGGATGGGGAAGGTCATCACCTGACAGGATAGGGAGACACTGATTTCGTCGGTAGTTTGTTGGCAGCAACGAATTGGAGTGGTGGAGCATTTAGCGAAATTTGTGCACAAGCCGAAAGCCTTGCCCAACGCCTGCAAAATTACGCGAATGGCAGCGAGCTCACCATGATCCAGGTCGCAGAAAATAACCACGTCGTCCGCAAAGAGCAAGACACTCGATGCGGTATGCCGTGTAGTGAGGCGTTGCAGGATTCCAGCACTCACCGCCTTAGATTCAAGTGGTTCCAAATTAATGTCGGATAAAAAAGATTTTGGATATTGCAAGTACAATTATTATTTTTGATATTTTACGTTTTTATCCGTGGCTAAAGATAGAAAACAACTATAGAACAGGAATAAAAGCTAAGTTTATGTATGCCACATTGTGGGTAAGTTTTATCGCCATTTTGGGCAAGTTATGACTTTGACCTCTTCTTCTTCACTCTCATCTGAGAAACTAAAGGGAAACACTTTGTTACAGACGTCTGATGAGAATGATTCATCAGACTCGTCAGACGACGTTGATTTGTCTTGATCTCACGGCTGAGGGATGCCCTGAAATCAAGCCTGTTTAACCACCCAGTATTCTGGCCCACGCCCCATAATCTCTCCCTCAATTAACTCTCTTCATCTCTCTTTCGCATCTCGTGCACATCGCCGAGCTCGCCATGCCCGTTGTTGCCTCTCATCTCTCGCCGAGCACTAGTTTCTGACCCACACATCTGCAGCCTCCGTCGCACCTCGTCGTCGCGCCAACTTCTCCGGCGACCGCGTGTGGACTGACCCTCCACCTGCCCGCCGACGAGCTCGTAACCTCCCTCGCCGCCGTGCTTAATTCCACCAGGATTAGGCCCTGTTTCATCTGCAGTTTTAGCCTCTGATCCACTTCGCATGAGCGCCTTCTTGGTTTGGAAACAATGTTTTAAATAGCAGGCTATTACCAAATAGCGGCGGACCTCAAAATCAGCTATAGCGGAGTTATAGCGAGCTATAGCAGGCTATAGCGGGCTATTTGTACATGGGACCATTTAGCGGCACCTTGCTGAAAAGACTATATAGCGGGTTATAGCGGAGCTATAGCCGGCTATTTAAAACTTTGTTTGGAAACGAGGCCAACTGGGATAGGATCTCACGCCATGCAAGAGACAGGAGTGTAGATTACCAGGTGACGTCGCATCTCAGCGTCACATGTAGGCGACGATGGTAAGCACATGTAGTCCCGATTGATGCACTAATTTGAAACTGGATTGTACGTATCATTATTTCATCACAAATGAATGTACGAGGTACCAAGTCGTCAGCTTGGTAAGCTATCAACAAAAATATTGCGAATGTACGAGGCATGGTTTGTATTGTATTTTTTCGTTGGGACATTTTCCTTATTTGAAGCATTGTCGAGTTCTTCTCCATCTCTCTAGGTTTTCTTCATCTAATTTTGCTAACTTGGCGGCATGATTATGTCTTGAATTGCAGGAAGCACAGAAGAAGGTAGTAAGATGCAACACGTCTTTCTGCAAGGCCACGGTGCCGGTGACAACGTCTTCGTGAGTACGCTTGCAGATTGTGTTACGGCGGAAGATGGTGCAATGTTTCGTGATCACCATGCAAGCAAGTTCTCCGTCTAACTAAGACAAATGTTCACAATTGTGAAAAATTATCCCCATGTTTAAATTATATGTATTCCCTTTTTGTTTGAAATAAGTATATGTTTGTATGGAAGTAATTCTCTGATGTATGAAAATAGTATCATAATGATTTAGAAGCAAAATATATATCTTTGGAAGCATGGCGTCTGCATTGTGCCCAGGCGATACAAACCCTTGGCACATGCATTATTTTTGTTGTATATGAAACAAATCCTCATTTTTTTAGATGCAAGTTTGAAATTTTTTGGAAGCAAATTCCCATTTCTTTGGACGCAAATGCCGAATTCTTTGGAAGCAAATACCAATTTTTTGGAAGCAAATTCCCATTTCTTTGGAGGCAAATACCGAATTCTTTGCAAGCAAAGTCTCAATTAAATTTCTTCAAAACCGTCAGTAATAATAATGGTAAAAAAGGTATTTGATGGAATCATATATTTGTATTGTTGCACTGGGTTTTTTTTTGCGGTTTTTTATTGTACTGGTGACAGCTCTATGGTCATTCGAAGCAAAATTTCCCCGCAGTCTGAAGAAAATAAATGGTTGCGCTGGGTAGTAATCTCACCGGATTGAAACAATCTCCGGTTGATAAGGAAGCAAATTCGTTAGGAAATAGATTCATTGTTCAAGTGCTAAATGTGTTTCCATATATCACAGTACGTGCTTCCCAGTCACAAAAAGCTGGCCAACAACATTTTCAAAGCCGGTACGGATGAAGCAGTAAGGAGGAGGATATTGCTAAAATGATGTAGGTCTAGCGTGATTTTTTTAAACTGGTCTGGCGAGATTTCTGAGGAGTAGTTGATGGGTAGCAAATCCCAATTAGTGTAACATGCAAACTACTATAGCTATCTAGGCCCACCTCTCAAATCACACGGTCCAAGTTGCATCAATCTAACGGTGGACTAGTAGTCTGATGGGAAGCTAAACAGCAGTAGTCTGATTCCTAGTGCTTCCCGAAACTAAACGTTCGTAGTTTTGTTCGTAGTTTTAGAGGGTGTTTGGATACTCTCTAGTCATGTGACTAGTAGTAGTCAGACTAGAAGTTTTTAGTCAGACCCTGTTTGGAAGGTGACTACTACTAGTCAGCATTAAATGTCTCAGTATTAAATGTCCCTTGTGCAACACCAATTAGAGGAGAGAGAGGGGGACTTTAGTCAGTAAAAGTCAGGGGTGTTTGGAGGTTTACTGACTAAAGGTGACTACTACTAGTCTTTAGTCAGTAAAAGTTGGGGAGGGGGGGGGATGACTAGGGACAAAACTAGTTTTAGTCACCCACTAGTCAGGGGTGTTTGGAGGTTTACCGACTAAAAATGACTACTACTAGTCTCTAATCTCTAGTTTCTAGTGATCCAAACACCCTCTTAAAAAAGCCGGCCACAGCACCACCCGGTCCACTTCCCACGGGACAATCCGCAAAAGACGACGGCGCCAAGTATAATTCCAGTTAACTAGCGCTTGTGTTGCCCACTGATATCCAAACCTAGCGGCCATGGCTCCTTCCGAACCAACGGGCTAGTGCACCATCGTTAATACCAACGCCCCGATACCCATAACAAACTCTTTGTTTCTATCACCGCCCTTGCCGCTAAAACCACGCACATCTTTGTACGCTTGCGCTCGCCATGGCCATATTTATATCCAAGGTTAAGCCATGAGGTTTCTATCACTAATCACTTGGTTTCCCTCGGGTTTCTGCAGCCATGAGCAAGCCACGGCCACTCCTCGAGCTGATGACGGCCGTGGACGCCGGCCTTGTAGCCGCCGCGGACGTCGACGGGGCTAACGTGGCATCCCAACGACGTGGGAGCTACAGCCGCAGCCGTCAGACCGCGCCGGTGGTAGTGGCGGTGCCGCAGACCCCGCCCGCGGAGACCGACGCCAGCTTTGAGTTCAGCGCCGCGATCAGCAACAGCTCGGCGTCGCCCGCCAGCATGGTCTCCTCGGCCGGCCAGCTCCGGGCGCACCAGTTCCCCGCCGTGCGGTCTTCAGCGTGCAGCAGCCAGGTGGCGTCGCCGGTGCTGAGCTCATCCATGGGTGGCACGGACTCGGCGTCGACCGGGAGCAAGAAGCGTGTCAGCTTCACGGCGGACGGCAAGGGGAAGACGGCGGAGAAGTCCGGCGGCTCGCAGAAGAAAGGCGGCGGCCTGCTCGGGTGCATGGGGTCAGCGTGCGGGTTGTCGCGTGACGAGGTGGTGGAGCCGACCGTGAACGCTAACCGGCCGTAAGGTTGTGTGTGCTTGATTTATTTATTTTTACTTTTTGCCGTCGTGTGTCTTTGATTGTTGAATTTAACTCTTTCAGAAACCAGTGAGAGGTTAATCACTTGATGAACCTGCCGATCTCCGCAATGCTTATTTTTTCGAATCAATGAGCTTTATTGATCAAGGGTTTGATTACAATCTTGCCTTAGAACATCTGCAAGGAAAGGAGGGATTGTAATTAAGCCAAAGACATCTAAGCCTTGACTTGCTGCTCTCTGAGCACAAAGATGCGCCGCCACATTAGCATCCCTCCCAACTTCGCTAGTAAAACGTAAAGAACTAAAATTTGCACTCAGTGCCTTAACTTCATGGAGAATAGCACCCACTTCTCTATCATACTTGTTACCTTCCCAAAGCTTTCTCTATCATATTTGTTACCTTCCCAAAGCTTTCTCTATCATACTCCCTCCAAAAAAAAATCAGAGGGAGTACTTGTTATCTTCTCAAAGCTTGATTACCTATTGTGTGTGTCTCTATGTGCATGTTTTGTAGAGCTCGTTCCATAGCCATCCCAACACCATCCCGAATAGCTTGTGCTTCTGTGATCATGGCATTAGCGTCATTTTCATACCACATACAATGCACGCACATGCAAGAATTTGCATGTGTTATCTCTCCATACCAAATATCTCTGACTCTTTCGCCATGGTGACATGCATTGTTGTTGTAGGGTGAAACCCTAAGATGGATCTTTCATGAATTGAAGGGGAAATCCCCAAGAACAAGATGAACACAAAGGGGAAAACACAAGAGGAACACTCAAGAACAAGCCCAAATCACACATCCACTAGACTCACATCCACACAAGATCCACAAAGGTACAAGAACAAAACAAAGGGAAAGATACAAGATAGAGCTCATCCCAAATCCCAAAGGGAGGTGAGGTCTTGGTGATCCTGTGATGGGGATCCTTCCCTAGATGGGATCTTCAATCCACTAGGGATCTTCCCCAATGGAGGTCTTGATCTCCATGGGAGAGGTCTCTCTCTCTCTCTCTCAAGAGGAGGTACAAGGAGCAAAGCTCATCTAGATAATGTCATATACTTTGCTTACCCTAACATATGGTCTAGGCACGGCATATATAGGTAGGTGGATGAAGGGGACGAAGTGGAGGCCCAACAGCAGCCCACAGCCGTCCATCCTGATGGGCCCGTGCGCATGGGGGTCCCGTGGGCACGGTACAAGCCCGTGCACACAGGGTACTACATCGTCAGCTCCCTGTGTAGCCCGTGGGCACGGGGTCTCGGGGGCCCATGCGCACGGGGTCGCCTGGGACTTGCAGTCTTGTTCCCTTTGGACTCCTTCTTCTTCCTCGAGGTCATGGGGTGCTTCTCCTTGGCCTCCAGGATGCTCCCTAGCTGCTTGGTGGCAGTCATCCTCGTACCTAATGATGTAGAACGTTCCATGGTGAGGTAGCAACCAAGTCCCATGGATATTCATGTAAATCTCGAAGAGGAGCGGGTTCACCTTAAGTCCGGTAGGTCCACTTGGGGCGTGAGGTGCAATGAAGGTGTACATGGAGATGACCATAGGATGCTCCGCATCATCCCCTCCCCCTTGGGAAAGATCCGACCTCGGATCAAAAACCAAATCGCCATGTACACGGTAGGCGTGGATGTTTTGTCGCTCGATGAGGTTCCCTAAGATGTTGGTGTCGTGCAACCTGTATGCCTTCACATGACCAAGATAGCTCATCATGGTACCGCCTTGTGAATCCTTCAAAACAAAAGAACATGACAAACACTTGTAAAAACCAATGAGGTTAGTGTGAATGCAAAACCTATCATTCGGCTGGTGAGATATCCAACAAGTGTCATTATCATGCTTATCATAAGAAAGGACAAGGTAGTGTGACATGACATGGAAGCATATGATGCAAGTACAACCAAATATACTAAGCTCAAACGAACAAGCATGCTTGACAATGAAAGTGTCCAAGTCTCGAAAATCAATAAGCATAGCATGTGTATGCCTTCACATGACCAAGATAGCTCATCATGTTACCGCCTTGTGAATCCTTCAAAACAAAAGAACATGACAAACACTTGTAAAAACCAATGAGGTTAGCGTGAATGCAAAACCTATCATTCGGCTGGTGAGATATCCAACAAGTGTCATTATCATGCTTATCATAAGAAAGGACAAGGTAGTGTGACATGGCATGGAAGCATATGATGCAAGTACAACCAAATATATTAAGCTCAAACGAACAAGCATGCTTGACAATGAAAGTGTCCAAGTCTCGAAAATCAATAAGCATAGCATGGTTGCACTCACTACAATGTTTTATGAGAGAGGCAACTAATGGAGACAAGGGACAATGATCTAGACAAGGCAAGTGAGAGGCATGAATATATATGCCATCAACCCAATTAAAGTAGCAAGAATGGATCATGGGTGCTGCAACAAAGCAAGTAATCATATGAATCAAGTCATGCAAGCTAGTAGTGCGAAGATGCAATATACTAGAGGTAATCATGGCAATCATGTCATGGGTGCAAATAGCAAGCATGTATAATGCACAGGACATATCACAAGCATGAAAACAAGAGATGAAGAATGTATCATCATTGTACTGGCAAGAAGTCGTATGTAAATAGCAATGGAACATCATGACTCTCCCAACACAAGAATCAACAATAGCATGTGGCACATGGTAAACATGGCAATAGCAACAAGTATCTCCACCGAGCATGCAAATACACATTGAAAGGACATGCGGTGCCCTCATGTGTGGTTTTGGTAATTGATGACATTCTCTATGGACTAATGGTTGCCTTGAGTTTATTTGAAGGTTTTGTCCATAGGCTTTTCTTGGAGTACATGTGTTGGTTTCAAGGAGAGTTTTGTGTCGACCAAGGTGCTATTCAAGGAATTATCCAAAGATTGGTCATGTGAGTGTTGAGCTTATTGCAAGCATGTCTTGAAGAATAAGAGATTGTGATCATTCATGTCCACCTTCAAGACATCATCCAAATGAAGAGAGTTGGAAAGATTCAACACACAAAGCGTAGATGTACAGAGGGATCAAGTGATCCCATTGTATGGTAAGCATTGTCCATTACGCTTTGTGTACTAACCCATGGTCTTCGTGAGAGTTCTTTGTGGGGTTAGATTGCGGTGTGCAAATTCAAGTGAAGCATCACGAAGAGATCAAATGCTTGAAGCTTGCCGTCCATTTGGTGACAATGGACTTGTGAAGATGTGCGGAAGAGTGGCTCACCCATAGTGGAGTATGGGGGAGCAATCAACTAGTCTTCTTCGAGCCAACGCAATCAAGAAAGGTGGTCCAACTTGAGGGAGTCAAGATCGTCATCGTCTAGCTCAAGTGGACCAT
>LR880971.1:164514256-164528478 GCA_904067115.1 Aegilops sharonensis | reverse complement strand
GGGTACTCCAATCCCCATAGTTTCTTCCAAAAGCCTTGAACATCTCCCTCTGATCCACCTGGAACCATCTCTCTCTTTGATTCGTGATTACTGCTCTGTAGGCCGACCGAACCGAGAAGCTGTCATTTTTCTCAAGGTTCCATCCCCACCTATCTGCCATTTCTCTCCCTAAGGGCATCCTACATATTGAACGCATGTCGGACGAAAGGAAATTTGTTTCTAACTAATCAATGTTCCATTCCCCTAACTCCTCTTGAATTAACTCGCTAACTGTATGGAGTAGAGTTCTAGTTCTTCACCACTGGCTTCAGCCCGGGGTTATCAGGAATCCATGGATCCTCCCATGAGTTGATCGATGAACCATCCCCTACCCACTTAATTAGTAAGTCCAACATGTAGTGCCTCACGACCATGTAGAATAGCTCTCCAAACATGTGAGCTTCCCCTTCTGTTTTTTTCTTCCATGAACTGATTTTTGCTGAAATATTTTCCTTTTAGTACCATACCACACAAGGAATTGAGGATAGTTAGCAACCTCCAAGCTTTTTTAGTGAGCAAAGCCTGGTTAAAACTGAGAAAAATTTCGAAACCCCGTTCCACCCTCCGATTTAGGAATAGCTATCTCCTTCCACTTTCTCCAGTGCATGTGCCTCTTATTTTCATCTCCTCCCGAGAAAAACCTTGTCACCACACTCGTAAGCTAAGGCCTTGTACAGTGATGGGGTGCTTGTGCTTCGGATCAGTGCTTAGTTGCTTTAAACCCGTCGCACCCGTGAGGGAAGGAGAGCAGTTATTTCCCTAAGCACCGGCTAGCACCGGAAGACAAAGTTTGCTTCCGTCCAACTTCTAAGCACCTGTGTAAGAACTTGCAGAGAAAAAAGTTGTTTTTTCTCATAGGCACCTGTGTAAGCACCTGTGTTGTATAGGTCCTAAAAAGTGCACATGCACTTTTCACTTTCGTGGCACACACGTCTCTCACATGCAGCAGGAAAATCAGCGTGGTATCACATATAAACAAAAATACATGATGTTAGTGACATACTGCAATGCATTACAAACTTTAAAAAATAAATTATTTTCGAACCGAGCGTTCAAATCAAATTTTGTCTTCACCGTTATTCTCCTCATAACAAGGCCTTCAAACTAGATCCAATATTGACATGTTCCTACATGTTTTTTGAAAAGAAATTTTGTCACATGAGTTTGTGATACAAATATGCTTTTCCACGGCGGCCCGTAAGTTAAGAATTGCTTGGACTGGAAGCTCAAGCAAACTTTTAGTATATACTTGAATGCATCTCATTAAAAATGGTCCTTAAACTCCGTTTTTGTCAATTTTCGAAGGGCAGTGGTATTTTCTTTAAATGCGTTACGGAAATAAATTTGCACTACAAACATATTTTTCCACCAGAAATTGATAAGCCCACCATATGTTGTGAGTAGTCAAGGGTAAAAGGCAAATTCCTTGTATATAAATGTTTGCATATCGTCAGATTGCTTTCGTACAATTTTCAGAGAACATACTAGTTTCTCAAATGCAAATTAGTATGAAAAATAAAGTTTTAATTAGAAACCTGTTTTCTCATCACACTCATTTTTTATGTCATCCTTTTCCTCCGTGAATGTAGTTGCTTGCATATAATTAAAATGGTCTCTGTGAACTTTATAGAGTATGCACTAGTTTCTTCAAAGCATTGTAGAAGGAAACATAAAACATGTAATCAATCGTGTAGGGCCTAGTTTTATTCAAAATTATTATTAACTTAATTATTTGTACTCCCTCCGATCCATAAGTTGTACTAGATCAACGATAATTAATATGGATCAAAGTAAGTACTAGAAAAGCATGTTCTTATAAAAAAACTTGTAGCAAGAAGCTATTCAGAAATACACATCGGAACATGTCCATGTGTGATTTAGTTTTGAAGGTCTCATTGCGAGGAACACAACCATGAGAATGGATTTATGATTTGGCCAATTGGCTTAAGAGCGATGCAAATTTTAGTTTTTGGGATAGCTTTTGCATGGTGCTGTCACAATTTAATTTGGATATTTCTATGTGCTGCCTACTCACTCGTATATTCATGTCTTTATAAACCAAACATGGGGATGAACGACTGGGCTTGTGTCCGACTTTAATTTTTTAGTTTTTCTGATTTGAAGTTTCTATTAACAATTTTTTTTAACTAAACACACTTGCTTTATTAATCAATGAAGTTCGGAGGGATGCAATGTAAGTCTGGCGGGTTTTCATGCGGCCCATGGGCCATCGTATCGGCGGGTCACCACCATAGCGGATCAAAGGAGGAGAAGTAGGTCTTCCCATTGACAAACTGCTACGCCAATTTTTTTGGGGAAGTAAAAGTGGAGTGAGGAAGACGGCATGGGTTTCATGGGAAACCTTAACCATGCCAAAATACTTGGGAGGGCTGGGCTTTCGAGATACACAATTATTCAATGTCTCGATGCTTGCAAAACAATCGTGGCGACTGTTACAAAATTCTGATTCGTTACGTGCCAAGCTGTTGAAGGCAGCTTAAAATCCAGACAGTGACATTCTCGATGCTCCCCTGGGACCTCACCCATCCCAGGTTTGGAGAGCAATTTTTGCTGGAACTGAAGTGTTAAAGCAAGGAATTGTTAGAAGAATTGGTAATGGACTGTAAACTAGCATATGGAACCAGAACTGGATTCCGAGAGACCATATGTTGCGTGCGCTACACCCACGAAGTCAAAACCCACTTGAGAGAGTTAGTGAACTTATTAATCCTGCTGAGAGGCAATGGGACAGAGCGGTTCTGCGTGAGCAGCTGCAGGAGCCGGATGTCAAAGCTATTCTGAACATCCCTTTGAGTTCGATCAGTATGGACGATTCGTGGGCGTGGCATTATGAAAGGTCGGGCCAATTCACAGTTAGATCAGCCTACAGATTGCTCATGGAGACAAAGTGTAGAAGGGAGGATTGGCTGTTGGAGAGGCCGGGATCCTCAAACACTGGTGAGAAAATGAGGCAATGGTCGAGCTTGTGGAAGATGAAGATTCCGGGAAAGCTAAAAAAATTTGCTTGGCGCCTCGCTAGGAACTCGATTCCTACTGAATCGGTTCGCAGCCATAGGAAGATGACGGAATCTGATTTATGCCCTGTTTGCAGCTCTGCTCCAGACACTTGGAGACATGCACTTATTAACTGTACAATGGCAAAGTGTGTATGGTCCCTTGTGGATGACGAGTTGATCGACCACCTGATTGCTTGCACTCATGATGATGCAAGGCTTTGGCTGACGGAAATGCAGGATTCGCTAAGTGGTCAGGATTTTGTGAAGTTATTTGTTACCCTCTGGTCGATATGGTGGGCAAGGAGGAAAGTCATTCATGAGGAGCAGTTTCTGTCACCTCTAACTACTTTTTCTTTCATAAAAGGGTATCTACAGGACATACATGAGGCCGAGCTAGTCCATCTCCGGCCTGCAGTCCAACATCCGAGAATGCATGTACGTCATCGGGCCACATGGAGACCACCTGCAGCGGGTTCAGTTAAAATTCATGTTGACGCTGCGGTCGGGAGGCACGGTGATAGGGGGGCCTTTGCTGCTATTTGCCGAGATGATTCAGGTAACTTTTTGGGTGTGTCGGCGGTTTCTGTTGCTGAACTCATTTTATCGGAGGTTCTGGAGGCCATGGCAGCAAATGAGGCTCTTTCTCTAGCAAAGGATCTTGCCTGCACTCGGATTGTGGTGGCTACTGATTGTCTGAATACAGTGATCCACCTCAAGTCTGATTATTTGGGAGCTTTTAAAGCAATCATCTTTGAGCTGAGGAGGAGTTTGAAGAATTTTGCTTCGGCAGATGTTTTGCACGAGAAGAGAGACTCAAATTTAGAAGCACATTCTTTAGCTAAAGCTGCTATTTCTTTACCTTTTGGTAGACATGTTTGGCTGGCTGTGAAGCCAAACTTAATCTGTATTCCTGACAATATTCTGAGTTAATCCACTGGGTACGGATTCTCAAAAAAAAAAAGTAGGTCTTCCCACTCGAAAAAACAGGAGGAGAAAGCGACGATGAGCCGGCGGTTTCTGTACATGGTGCTCCAGGACGGCAGGGTGCCGGCTGCCCGGTCGTACACTCTGCACCGCATCGACCCGTCGCTCCTTTTCTACCCCAAGGGTTCACCGGAGCGTGCGGCAGCGGCAGCAGCATCGGGCGCGACGGCGACAACCATGGAGGCCGCGGCGGCGGCCGCCGCAGCGGCGAGGGCGAGGGAGAGGGCGACGTGGCGAGANGGAGCTTTTAAAGCAATCATCTTTGAGCTGAGGAGGAGTTTGAAGAATTTTGCTTCGGCAGATGTTTTGCACGAGAAGAGAGACTCAAATTTAGAAGCACATTCTTTAGCTAAAGCTGCTATTTCTTTACCTTTTGGTAGACATGTTTGGCTGGCTGTGAAGCCAAACTTAATCTGTATTCCTGACAATATTCTGAGTTAATCCACTGGGTACGGATTCTCAAAAAAAAAAAGTAGGTCTTCCCACTCGAAAAAACAGGAGGAGAAAGCGACGATGAGCCGGCGGTTTCTGTACATGGTGCTCCAGGACGGCAGGGTGCCGGCTGCCCGGTCGTACACTCTGCACCGCATCGACCCGTCGCTCCTTTTCTACCCCAAGGGTTCACCGGAGCGTGCGGCAGCGGCAGCAGCATCGGGCGCGACGGCGACAACCATGGAGGCCGCGGCGGCGGCCGCCGCAGCGGCGAGGGCGAGGGAGAGGGCGACGTGGCGAGAGCCGGAGATTGCCGGGGAGAAGGCTCAACTGGAGCGCCCCATCATGACCTTCCCATCTCCCTACGTGTACATGGACTTCGCGCTCACCGGCCGCCGCAAGGACCAGATCGTCGCCTCGGAGCGCCGCGATTTCCAGTACAGGTTCGAAGTTCGGGCCCCGGACCGCGCCGTCCTCTACGATGACGCCTCGCAGTCTGTCCGCGACCTAACAGCGAGCCGAGCGCGAGGACGTGCCGCTCGCCGCCGGCGAGGACGAGACGCCCGTCCGGGGGTTAATTCGTGAGCCGGCGTGCCGCTTTGACTGGCACTGGTACACTTATCCGCCGTCGCCGCCTCCCTACCTGAGCGGCGACGCGTACGGCGCCTACGCGGCGCCGGTCGATGGTCGGTACATCTGGGCCTCCGCGCGCGGCCACGGCACCTACTCCATGCACACGGTGACCGGCGAGTGGAGCAAGGTCGGCGGCCGGGCGCTGCCGTTCCAAGGGCGCGCCGCGTGCGCCCCGGAGCACGGCCTCTGGTTCGGCTTCCCGGCCGTGGACAGCAGCCTCCTCGCCGCGTGGGACCTGCACGCCTCCGGGGGCGGCGCGCCCGTCGAGGCGCGGCGGCGTGTGGGAGGGCTTCACGGTGCCCCAAAGGAGCTGGAATCTTAAGTCGCACCTCGTGCACCTGGGCGACGGCGGTCGGTTCTGCGTCGCCAAGCTATTTCGGAATGATGTATCGTGGTCGAAGAGGTTCAAGCTCGCCGTGCTCACCGGCGTGGAGGTGGAGCGATGCGACGGGCGGGAGCTACGCATGATCAAGCACCGGTCCTTCAAATATAGGTTTGATGACGACAAATCTCCCCATCTTGTACTTTAGGTGGGTGATGACTACACGCATGCGTCATTAATCCCCGGGAAAAAACTAAAATCATTTTATTTTGTTTGTACGTGCCACTTGCATTAATTTGTACTCCTACCTTATCGTCATATAACGAAATAAAACTAAATTCATCTTAATTAGTTCACTAACAAAAGAGCCTGTGGGTTGGAACGAAAAAAAATTCATAATCATCAATGGCCAAGACCACATTTTGTTGCATCACCGAGATACACAATCACTCTCAATTTCGTGAAATCATTGAAAAAAATTGAAACAATGAACATTCTTTTAAACTCGTAAACATATTTGAAATCCTAAACATTTTCAAAATACGTGAACACTTTTTAAAAAATCCAATCATGTTCTAAAACCAAGAACTTTTTTGAATTCATGAATATTTTATACTACTTGCAAATATTTTTTATAAATTGTGAACATTTAAAGAAAATCTTAAATCGGCGAACATTCCTAGAATCGACGAATATTTTATGGTAATTGGTGGAACAATTTTTCAAATTCATGAACATTTTTTTGATTTAGCGAATCTTTTTTGAATCAAAGGAAATTTTATGAATAAATAAACTATTTTTTAAATCACGGATGGTTTTTGAATTTTAGGATATTTATCCATTCATGAACATTTTTTGAATTGGTGAAATTTTGTTAAATATCATTAACGTTTTATAATAAACAGACATTTTAAAAAATCATGAATTTTTTTATCTCCCAAACATTTGTTTTCAAATTTTGGAACATTTTATGAATAAGTAAAAAAAATCACGAATTGTTACTGAATACACAAACATTTTATGGTTTACTAAACTTGATTACAAAACTCTTATTTTTTAAATTTTCGGAACTTTTTGAAGTCCCAAATTATTTAATGTAAAAAACCAAAATTTAAAAGCAGGCCGCCCGTACATGGGCCGGCCCAAATTAGCACGCTGCGTCCTCTCCCAGCGCGCAGGGCGCGGTATAGGAGGTCCCTACTGCATGGGCCGGCCCAGGCTGAAGATTCCCCTGTGTAAAATATTTTTTTATCACTTATAGGTGGCATTGGTGGGTAATATTTTGCAAAGCAATAGCCCCTTTATTATTAGTATAGATTTGTGTATTTTTGCCGATTAACCAATTTCTTCACTTTGGGTGGATTTTAATCAGATAGCACATCCTCATGAATTTATTTTGAACTAGCAAACATGCCCGTGTGTTGCAACAGGAGAGTAAATATTTTTTATCCAAGCCACTGTTCTCATTTCGATTCAATTGTGGTTCTGACTCATAATATTAATGGCGTGCGCCTACGGCCAGACTTAGATAGCAAACGGTCGGTGTCGTTCGACACTAAGGAGGCCGAATATATAAACTAAGTCTATTTAAGAAAGTCTATATGTGTCATCATCACATGCAGCGGATAAAACACAAACTAAGATCTTATGTATCGGTTTCAGTATTAATTGTTCATGACTATCACAGGAATTGTTTGTTTTAAAATAAATCTTTATGTACTTCCGATGTTCATGAATTTTATAAATGTATGTATATGGCTATATGCTGTAAAAATTATTTGTATACTCACTATGAAAAGGAATTGTGCAGTCCGTTGGTAAGTACGCGTGTGGATTTCGTCAAAAAAATACGTATGTAGGGTCTTCGATCATGGGATAAGTACAACATGCCTACGAATTGTAATTGATTCATTATAATCATTTCCCTCACTCACTCCTTGCCAAGCAGCACAGAGCAATGTGTGCGGCATGTTCATTTGCAATACGAATCAACGCCGATTACGAACGAATGACGGATCATCCGTCATTGATTTAGGTTGCACCCTAAATAGCATTTTTTTTAAATAGTTTATAGATAAAAATAACATCATATTCAAATTCTACACATTTTTCTAATCAAATTCCATATATAACATGTTGAAATTGAAGTTAGGTTTTAAATGATATTATTATTTTGAAAAATAATTATTCCAGATGGACCGTGGGTTGATTAACACAAATACTAGGGGGTTTTATATAAAAATTCAGAAAACGTTTTGTCATTGACTTAAAGTTGGACTGCGGGTTGATTAGTATAAAAGTCATGGCGGTTTATGTAAAATGGAAAAAATGATCCGTCTTAACTTAAAGATGGACTGCGGGTTGATTTCAACAAACTATAGGTGTTTTCTTTTTTGCAAAAAGGCACGACGAACGAACAAAGCGATCCGTACTTTATTATTAGATAGAGATTGAGACCTTTCGGCTCAACTTTATCCTATGTATACCAAATAATAAAGTCATTAGTGCTTCTGCCCATCCGTCCTAAAATTACTCCCTGAAGTTGTCACAGCTTACCCATCACGCCGAAGAAAACAATTGGATTTTTTTTCTTGAAGTCGCCGTCAGTAATGCTTCTTATAGTGTGATACCCTCATTCACTATCACAAGTACACAAGCATCATAGTGGTTAAGGCTTCAGTCTGCCTCATGTGAGATCGGGGCTTGATCCCTCGTTCTACCATTATTTTCTCTTGTTTTCTCTCTTATATAGCGAGCGTCCCTCATCCTCCCCACGCTTTCATGGGTCAGCCCTTTTTGCAGGGTGTGACGCCCCCTGTTTTTCTCTTTTTGGTTTTTATTTTTATTTTTTCCTTTTGTTTTTCTTCTTCTTTTTTAATTAATTCAGGATTTTCAAATAAATCCAAAATTTAAAAATTATGAACTTTTAAAAAATTGACAAATCATCGTGAATTGAAAAAATATTCCAGAAATTGTAAAATGTTCATGATTTTAAAATTGTTCGCATATTACAAAAAAATTCACTTTTTCAAACAAAATGTTTGTGAAATAAAAATTATTCAAGATTTTTTAAATATGATTGTGCATTCTCCATTGTATTCTTGCCTAAACAATCTCCATCTTCCGTGCTTCTGTCCATATGCATTGTCTTCTCCACTATGACTAACTTACAGGACGACACTACGGGGTTGTGGACGTTGCTGCTGTTTTGCGGAAAGGGAGTCATCTATCAATGAATACCACCACGAAATGAAGCAGTGACCTTCAAAACCAAGGCTTAGCCTTCCCAGCCAATCACATTTTCCAAGGGAGATTGTGAAGATTGTCAAGCGAGCGGTGCGACTGGCTTAAGGACGCCCACCTACAAAAGCTTCTGGAGCAGGTCTATGGCTGAGAGAGAGAGAGAGAGAGAGAGAGAGAGAGAGGGAGGGAGGGAGGGAGGGAGAGAGGGAGGGAGGGAGAGGGAGAGAGAGACCCTGTCATAGGCCCCGAGCATGGGCGAAAGGCTTATGGGGTTGCTATTCATGAGGATCCTTGAAGATGAAGTTGGCAGGGGCATGCAGAGCCAGTTCCTACAATGTTGCCCAAAACTCAAGGCATGGAGAACCTCGAGCAAGTACGACTAGTTGACAGAATCGAAGGCCTTAAAGATGTCCAATCCGAGGAAAGGCCCAGAGTGTTCGACCGGTGTAGTTGCTTGATGAGGTTTTGAACGAACATGAAATTGTCGTAATGCAATGCTTCTTCATAAAGGTATGTGGAAAACATATAGGATGGCTAGAATTTGTGTTGTTGTATTGATCTGACCCTCATATGGGGTATATATAGAATACATGAGGGGTAGAGGCTTGGAAAACAAGACAAGTAATACATGGTTTAAACCTATTCGATCTCTACTCCTTATCTCTATATTTAAACCCAACTTATATTCTAACAAGGTACTCTGTCAGATAGAGACCAGGGTAGGCAAGACCTAAGCCAACCTATTCTCCAACTGGTTGGAGAAGATTTTGTGAACCCTAAAAAGGAGTAAGTTCCTTCCATTTCTGCCATCCATGATTACTTTGGCGCGACAAGTGGGCTGGTTACGGATCTGGCGAGGTATGAGATTTTCCTAATCAGATGTGCTAACATTGAATAGAATGATCACTTCATTGCTGAGTTGGTGTCTACACCTGCCTCTTCACTTCTGTCCCTTTGTTGAATGGAGCTAAAAACCCATCTTCGATAAGATCTCGACTAGGTTGGCTGGGTGGAAGGGGAAAAATCTACTCCTCGACCTTGGCCTTGGTATGGCTTTATTCTAGAATGATAATTGAAGTGGTCATGAGCAAGTTAAGCATGTGTGGCCAGAACTTTTCAAGATTGCTACCGAAAGAATTGATTTGTTTAGAAGGAGTTTGACAGCAACAACAGGATCTGTGCGATCGCATGCATTACCATCATGGTGCAACTGGGTGGCTTTGTTCACATGTTGGGATGGATTTTCAACATACCCAACTCATCTCGAAAAATCTACTCCTCGGCCTCGACCACTTTTGGAATCTACTCCTCGACCTCGACCTACGCAAAAGAATTCCATGGCTCCCACCCAAACTTCGACTCTTCCAAGATCTGGTCCGCCCATGTTGAGCGAAAATGCAGGATTTTCTCCTGCTTGGTCCACGAAAGGATTCTCACTACTGACATACTCGTCGTGTGGGCATGGTACCAGTGGCGGAGCTTGAGCCAAAATCATGGAGGGGCCAAACATAAGTACTCTGGGATGAATTTTAGTGGATAAATAGGCCTAATACTAAGGGATATACATAAAATTTCTTGTGAGCTGGGGGCCATGGTTGAGGTTGGTCCCAATAAAGCTCCGCCACTGCTCATGCCCCTTGTTGTTAGATTTGCCTCTAGGCCTCAAAGACCGTGACCCACCTTCGATGGGATTGCTCATTTGGGCGGTCACAAATCTGGAGGCATGTTAGGTCCTGAAGTGGGGAGCATGACTACACTAACAATCATGGACCCTGGGGCATTGGTGGGAGGGTTTGCTTTCGAAGGAGTCAAAGAAATTATGAAGTCACCACAGCGACACCTTCTCTACACTTTTTGTAACTTGTAGAAGGAGAGAAACAATCACATCTTCAATGGTACTTGAGTCCCCCACCTTGAGGTGTCGTCGCTAACTTTCGAGGGCATAAACCAACGAGATTTAGCGTTCGTCGGGCATAGGCTAGTTGAGTTTTCCGGGTTTGGGGGTTTCTGCATATTCCCTAAAACCGTGTCACCATCTTGTACATGGGTTACCCCTTTTTGTATATATGAAAAGTCAGTGCTTGTGCTGGTTTCTCAAGAAAAAGTGAAACGGGTTTTTTGATTTACATAACATAGAATTCAGATGAAAGAGACATAGGTGCAACATGAAAATCCAAGACACAAGCCACAAACCACAAACCAATTTCACTCGAGGAAAGTGGCGACTAGCGCTCTCATTTGCTCATCCTAAATTCCTAAGGCCTTGTTCGGTTCTCATGGATTATATCCACTAGGGGGTCCAATCCTTGCAGGGATTGGGTGAACCCCTTCCCTGCACCCGATTCCCACTAATCTTTGCTAACCCCTTCCGCAGACACCCCTTGCTGCAAATACACGTTCGTTTCTGTCGCCTCGCTTGGGAGAGACAAGAGTAGCTCAGGAGATAGGAGAGTTGCACTTCGCTCGGGATTCCTTCGACGTGGTGCTAGAGGGTGATTAGTTCCGCGTGGATTTGGAGAGGTTTGGGTCGGGGAAAGAAACACAGGGCTTAAACGAATGCAAAATTAAGGGTAGGCAAGGTTTATTCCCCAGCGGGGGTAATCAAATGATGGCATCCACAGTGTGGGTATTTTCCGCCTCTAAGGCTGCCTCCAAGTTGTTGGGGAACGTAGTAATAATTCAAAAATTTCTTACGTGTCACCAAGATCAATCTAGGAGATGCTAGCAACGAGAGAGATGGAGTGCATCTTCATACCCTTGAAGATCACTAAGCGGAAGCGTTACAAGAACGCGGTTGATGGAGTCGTACTCGCGGCGATTCAAATCGCGGAAGATCCGATCTAGCGCCGAACGGACGGCGCCTCCGCGTTCAACACACGTACAGCCCGAGGACGTCTCCTCCTTCTTGATCCAGCAAGGGGAGAGGAGAAGTTGAGGGAGAACTCCAGCAGCACGACGGCGTGGTGGCGATGGAGCTCGTGGTTCTCCGGCAGAGCTTCGCTAAGCACTACGGAGGAGGAGGAGGAGTTGGAGGAGGAAAGGGCTGCGCCAGGGGTAAGGGTCATGGCTGCCCTCCCACCCCCTCACTATATGTAGGGGTAAGGGGAGAAGGGGAGGCGCCCTAGGGTTTTCCCTAGGGGCGGCGGCCAGGGCAGATTGGATCACCCTAGGAAAACCCTAGGGAGACTTGCCTCCCAAGTCAGGTGGAGGCGCCCCACCTCCCCAAGCAACGTGGGAAAGGGTGTGGTTTTGTCCCCTTCCCTTGGCCCATGAGGCCCTGCAACACTTGCCGGGGCCCCCGAAACACCTTTCGGTCATGCTGGCCATAGCCTGGTACCCTCGGAACACTTCCGGACTCCAATACCCTTCGTCCAATATACCGATCTTCACCTCCGAACCATTCCGGAACTCCTCGTGATGTCTGGGATATCATCCGGGATTCCAAACTACCTTCGGTAACCACATACTATTTCCCATAACAACTTTAGCATCACCGAACCTTAAGTGTGTAGACCCTACGGGTTCGGGAACCATGCAAACATGACCGAGACATCTCTCCAGCCAATGACCAATAGCAGGATCTGGATACCCATATTGGCTCCCACACGTTCCACGATGATCTCATCGGATGAACCACGATGTCGGGGATTCAATCAATCCCGTATACAATTCCCTTTGTCTTTCGGTATGTTACTTGCCCGAGATTCGATCGTCGGTATCCCTATACCTTGTTCAATCTCGTTACCGGCAAGTCTCTTTACTCGTTCCGTAACGCATGATCCCATGGCTAACTCATTAGTCACATTGAGCTCATTATGATGAAGCATTACCGAGTGGGCCCAGAGATACCTCTCCGTCACACGGAGTGACAAATCCCAGTCTTGATTCGTGCCAACCCAACAGACACTTTCAGAGACACTTGTAGTGCACCTTTATAGTCATCCAGTTACGTTGTGACGTTTGATACACCCAAAGCATTCCTACGGTATCCGAGAGTTGCACAATCTCATGGTCTAAGGAAACGATACTTGACATTAGAAAAGCTCTAGCAAAACGAACTACACGATCTTGTGCTATGCTTAGGATTGGGTCTTGTCCATCACATCATTCTCCTAATTATGTGATCCCGTTATCAATGTCATCCAATGTCCATGGTCAGGAAACCACAACCATCTATTGATCAACGAGCTAGTTAACTAGAGGCTTACTAGGGACATATTATGGTCTATGTATTCACACATGTATTACGGTTTCTGGTTAATACAATTATAGCATGAACAATAGACAATTATCACGAACAAGGAAATATAATAATAACCACTTTATTATTACCTCTAGGGCATATTTCCAACAGTCTCCCACTTGCACTAGAGTCAATAATATAGTTACATTGTGATGAATCGAACACCCATAGAGTTCTGGTGTTGATCATGTTTTGCTCGTGGAAGAGGTTTAGTCAACGGATCTGCGACATTCAGATCCATATGCACTTTACAAATATATATGTCTCCATCTTGAATATATTCACGAATGGAGTTGAAGCGACGCTTGATACGCGTGGTCTTCTTGTGAAACCTGGGCTCCTTGGCAAGGGCAATAGCTCCAGTGTTGTCACACAAGAGAGTCATTGGGACCGACGCATTGGGAATAACTCCTAGGTCGGTGATGAACTCCTTCATCCAGACTGCTTCATGTGCTGCCTCCGAGGCAGCTATGTACTCCGCTTCACATGTAGATCCCGCCACGACGCTTTGCTTGCAACTGCACCAGCTGACTGCCCCACCATTCAAAATGTACATGTATCCGGTTTGTGACTTGGAGTCATCCAGATCTATGTCAAAGCTAGCATCGATGTAACCATTTACGACGAGCTCTTCGTCACCTCCATAAACGAGAAACATATCCTTAGTCCTTTTCAGGTACTTCAGGATATTCTTGACCGATGTCCAGTGTTCCATACCAGGATTACTTTGGTACCTCCCTACCAAACTTACGGCAAGGTTCACATTAGGTCTGGTACACAGCATGGTGCTACGTCTTGAGCTTGCGTTGGTTTTCCCCGAAGAGGAGAGGATGATGCAGCACAGTAGCGTAAGTATTTCCCTCAGTTTTTGAGAACCAAGGTATCAGTCCAGTAGGAGGCCACGCGCAAGTCCCTCGTACCTGCACAAAACGATAGCTACTCGCAACCAACGCGATTAGGGGTTGTCAATCCCTTCACGGTCACTTACGAGAGTGAGATCTGATAGAGATAATATTTTTGGTATTTTTGGTATAAAGATGCAAAGTGAAAAGTAAAAGCAAAGTAAAAACAAAGCAAGTAAATAAAGTGATGGAGATTGATATGATGAGAATAGACCCGGGGGCCATAGGTTTCACTAGTGGCTTCTCTCAAGAGCATAGATTTTCTATGGTGGGTGAACAAATTACTGTTGAGCAATTGACAGAATTGAGCATAGTTATGAGGTTATCTAGGTATGATCATGTATATAGGCATCACGTCCGAGACAAGTAGACCGAAACGATTCTGCATCTACTACTATTACTCCACT
>LR880971.1:164495415-164507096 GCA_904067115.1 Aegilops sharonensis | reverse complement strand
TTATCCTCGATGGCAACAATACAATATGTGCCTTGCAACCCTTTCTGTCACTGGGTAAGGACACCGCAAGATTGAACCCAAAGCTAAGCACTTCTCCCATTGCAAGAACTACCAATCTAGTTGGCCAAACCAAACGGATAATTCGAAGATACTTGCAAAGATAACTCAATCATACATAAAAGAATTCAGAGAAGATTCAAATATTATTCATAGATAAGCTGGATCATAAACCCACAATTCATCGGTCTCAACAAACACACCGCAAAAAGAAGATTACATCGAATAGATCTCCACGAGAGAGGGGGAGAACATTGTATTGAGATCCAAAAAGAGAGAAGAAGCCATCTAGATACTAGCTATGGACCCGGAGGTCTGAAGTAAACTACTCACACTTCATCGCAGGGGCTATGGTGTTGATGTAGAAGCCCTCCGTGGTGGATGCCCCCTCCGGCGGAGCTCCGGAACAGGCCCCAAGATGGGATCTCGTGGATACAGGAAGTTGCGGCGGTGGAATTAGGTTTTTGGCTCCTGTTCTGATCGTTTGGGGATACGTAGGTATATATAGGAGGAAGGAGTACGTCGGTGGAGCGTCAGGGGGCCCACGAGGTAGGGGGGCGCGCCCTCCACCCTCATGACCGCCTCTGGCACTTCTTGTAGTAGGGTCCAAGTCTCCTGGATCACGTTCGGTGAGAAAATCACGTTCCCGAAGGTTTCATTCCGTTTGGACTCCGTTTGAAATTCCGTTTCTTCGAAACACTGAAATAGGCAAAAAACAATAATTCTGGGCTGGGCCTCCGGTTAATAGGTTAGTCCCAAAAGTAATATAAAAGTGGAAAATAAAGCCCATTATAGTCCAAAACAATAGATAAAGTAGCATGGAGCAATCAAAAATTATAGATACGTTGGAGACGTATCACATGGCATACATAATAGACCCTATGGCTGAGGCATAGGGGATGACACTCATCTTTTCTCTATCTTCTGCCGAGGTCGGGCATTGAGCCGTGCTCAATCTCACATCTTGCAATACAGGCAAGAACCCCTTCTTGGACTGATCCATATTGAACTTCTTCAATATCTTGTCAAGGCATGTGCTTTGTGAAAGACCAATGAGGCGTCTTGATCTATCTCTATAGATCTTGATGCCTAATATGTAAGCAGCTTCTCCAAGGTCCTTCATTGAAAAACACTTATTCAAGTAGGCCTTTATGCTTTCCAAAAGTTCTACACCATTTCCCATCAATAGTATGTCATCCGCATATAATATGAGAAATGCTACAGAGCTCCCACTCACTTTCTTGTAAACACATACTTCTCCATAAGTCTACATAAACCCAAACGCTTTGATCATTTCATCAAAGCGAATGTTCCAACTCCGAGATGCTTGCACCAGCCCATAGATGGAGTGCTGGAGCTTGCATACCTTGTCAGCATTCCTAGGATCGACAAACCTTCCAGCTGTATCATATACAATTTTTCCTTAAGGAAACCATTAAGGAATGCCATTTTGACGTCCATTTGCCATATCTCATGATCGTAGAATGCGGCAATTTCTAACATGATTCGGACAGACTTCAGCTTCACTACGGGTGAGAAGGTCTCATCATAGTCAACCCCTTGAACTTGTCGATAACCCTTAGCGACAAGCTGAGCCTTATAGACGGTCACATTACCATCCGCGTCAGTCTTCTTCTTAAAGATCATTTATTCTCTATGGCTTGCCGATCATCGGGCAAGTCTGTCAAAGTCCATACTTCATTTCATACATGGATCCTATCTCGGATTTCATGGCCTCAAGCCATTTGTTGGAATTCGGGCCTGCCATCGCTTCTTCATAGTTCGAAGGTTCACCGTTGTCTAACAACATGATTTCCAGGACAGGGTTGCTGTACCACTCTGGTGCGGAACGTGTCCTCGTGGACCTACGAAGTTCAGTAGCAACTTGATCCAAAGTTTCATGATCATCATCATTAACTTCCTCTCTAGTCGGTGCAGGCACCACAGAAACATCTTCCTGAGCTGCGCTACTCTCCGGTTCAAGAGGGGGTACCTCGTCAAGTTCTACTTTCCTCCCACTTACTTCTTTCGAGAGAAACTCTTTCTCGAGAAAGAATCCATTCTTGGCAACAAAGATCTTGCCTGTTGATCTGAGGTAGAAGGTATACCCAATAGTTTCCTTAGGGTATCCTATGAATACACATTTTTCCGATTTGGTTTCGAGGTTTTCAGGTTGAAGTTTCTTGACATAAGAATCGCATCCTCAAACTTTCAGAAACGACAGCTTAGGTTTCTTTCCAAACCATAATTCATACGGTGTCGTCTCAACGGATTTAGACGGTGCCCTATTTAAAGTGAATGCGGTTGTCTCTAAAGCATAACCCCAAAATGATAGCGGTATATCGGTAAGAGACATCATAGATCACACCATATCCAATAGAGTGCAATTATGACGTTCGGACACACCATTACGCTGAGGTGTTCCAGGCGGCGTGAGTTGTGAAACAATTCCACATTTCCTCAAGTGCGTACCGAACTCGTGACTCAAATATTCTCCTCCACGATCAGATCATAAGAACTTTATTTTCCTGTCAAGTTGATTCTCTACCTCACTCTGAAATTCCTTGAACTTTTCAAAGGTCTCAGACTTGTGTTTCATTAAGTAGACATACCCATATCTACTTGGGATTTTTACATCTGTGCCCCTGGTTCCTTAGCCATACTCATTCATCCCCACGCTCTTAACTTTTGCTCACTTTTCCCCACTCCCTTGCCCGAAACCCTCAGAATNTTTTCAGGTTGAAGTTTCTTGACATAAGAATCGCATCCTCAAACTTTCAGAAACGACAGCTTAGGTTTCTTTCCAAACCATAATTCATACGGTGTCGTCTCAACGGATTTAGACGGTGCCCTATTTAAAGTGAATGCGGTTGTCTCTAAAGCATAACCCCAAAATGATAGCGGTATATCGGTAAGAGACATCATAGATCACACCATATCCAATAGAGTGCAATTATGACGTTCGGACACACCATTACGCTGAGGTGTTCCAGGCGGCGTGAGTTGTGAAACAATTCCACATTTCCTCAAGTGCGTACCGAACTCGTGACTCAAATATTCTCCTCCACGATCAGATCATAAGAACTTTATTTTCCTGTCAAGTTGATTCTCTACCTCACTCTGAAATTCCTTGAACTTTTCAAAGGTCTCAGACTTGTGTTTCATTAAGTAGACATACCCATATCTACTTGGGATTTTTACATCTGTGCCCCTGGTTCCTTAGCCATACTCATTCATCCCCACGCTCTTAACTTTTGCTCACTTTTCCCCACTCCCTTGCCCGAAACCCTCAGAATTGGTCACAAACGGTGGATGCCGTCGGGTCAGTGCTTTGACCGTTAACTCTGACGAGTGGGGCCTCGATGACTGTGTCGCCCGTTGGACTTGATGAGTGGGGTCGTGGCGGATGGTGCCGCGGTTAGCCCGTTGGGCCGTGGTTAGACTTGGGCCGTGCGCGCGCCGCACCGATAGACGCCCGTTATGCATGCATGACATGTCCAACTAGCCTGCATGCATGCACGTAGCTAGCCTACCTGCATGCGCCGCCGCCCGCCGCCACGATCCGCTGACCTGTCTCTTTTTCACGCGAGCCGCCACGGACACTGACCGGCCTCATTTTCACGCGAGCCGCCATGAACGCAGGGATGGTTGCTGCCGCTGGTTCGTATCATCTCCCACGCGTGTCTCCTCGATGTAGAACATTGTTTCACACTTTTAGATCCACTCGCATCTATTCAATGTGGCAATTGAAACATGTTGGCAATTAAAGTGGCATATCGATCGACGCGTCTCGTTTGAACGTAGCAAATCCAAAGCGCGGCCGGTGCCACTCCCCTTCCCCTTTCCCTACTTAAACCACCACCCCTCCACCTATTCTCCACACATCCATTTGCGCCACCCCCTTCTCTTCTTCACCAAACCTAGAGCACTCTCAAAGCGAGGAGAGGATGCAGTACAACAGCCCCACCTTCGAGCTCCCACCGATCGTGCTGGAGAGACGGTATCCGACCGGCGTCGTCGTGGAGAGGATGCTTCGCGCATGGGTGTTCTCACGCTGGAGGGGTGCAAGGGGGTTTGCCGAGTGGTTCCTCCGTGCGGGCTTCGCCCACCTCCCGACGGGCTCGTCGGTGATGTTCCGACTGGATGAAGTGCGTCCAAACTCCTGGACTCCGCCAATAGGGCTCACCGTCACCTTCACCAACAGATTTGATGCGTACCACCTCCTCGGCAAGGTGTTTTGGTGTGGATGCGAATTCATCGCATTCACAACCCACAACATCTTCACAAACTTCGACTGCATCTTCCCCGCCCGCGATGGTATGCACAGCCTCCCCTACTACATCGGCCAGGACGGCATGGCGAGGGAGCAATGAAGAGAAGGCGCAGTGAAGATGGTGGTGAAGTCCCGGTCTCGATCGTGAGCTTGTCTTGCCCTAGGGTGTTAGGGATTTTTATATTTTATATATTTCTATCTTAATTATGTCATTGATTGTACCGTGAACTTTTAATCTCTGTCGTGTTATCCCCTCCCTAAGAACTTTGTTATGCTTGCTACCCTTAGTTGATTTTTTTGAGAAACGCTACCCTTATTTGATATGTCGTTGGTTATCAGTGTTTTTGCTTGCTATTTCTATCTTATTTGACGTGAGATAAATCGCTAGATGGATATGGTGCCGTACACGAGCCCTTCTGCTAAATCAATCAAGGGAACCCATCACTCAATGATTGAGTATTCCTCAATGAAAACCAGCAAGTTTTCGCCCATTTATAGTGGGTCAAGTTTTTTCCCATTTAGAGTAGGGTCAAGTTTTCACACGCGCGGATAACGGAGTAGTTGAAGTGTCAAAAAGTAAACTAAAGCTAGAAAAATGAGCCATGTTGATGTTGAAAAGAAGAAGAAAAGATTTTTTTTGAATTGTTAGTGGCCCTATTCCGTATATTGTATGAACAAAAACAAGCTAATTTTTGAATAATTTGTGGACTATGCTATGGTTTAGGGTACATTATGTTTTATGTAAGAAGTATGCTATGGTTGCTACTTTTTATGTTATGGATGTATGCTTGCTACGTGAGATATCAGTCGATGGATATGGTGCCGTAGCCGAGCTACTTCTTAATAAAAAACAAAAACAAAAAATCGTGTAGACAATATTTTTCTTGCAACAAAAACTTGTTTATAATACCCGCATGTCGAAAAATGAACCCAAAAATGGAAGTGTTGTGCCATAAGCTATATACAGAAGGAAATTGCCATGATATGTACAAATAAATTTGACATGTGCAAGTACAACAATAAATCGATTTACCATCATGCACTATTTTTGTTCGGCATGGCAAACCATGGATTTACCATGGTAATAATCAAGGTTAAAAATAGAGCCAGCGCGTGGGCCTTCGACACTCAACGCGATGAGACGGTGCAACCAGAGCTTAGTTTCAATTTGGGCCCTAGAACTACGGGTTTTTTTTCTGCGGTCGGTGTTGTCTGATGAAACTGACATGATCTACAAATTAAGCAACACAGAGCATAGAGCACATGATCCACAAATTAAGCAACACAGAGCATAGAGCACATGATCCACAAATTAACCAAATCCTAGAACACATGACACCACACTAATAACATCTCTAACGAGTGATGACCAGCAAGTAAGCAAATCCTAGAGCAACTACACAAAAATAAAAGGGATAACATCCTAAAGCTGT
Organism: Aegilops sharonensis; assembly: GCA_904067115.1. NCBI lineage: Eukaryota > Viridiplantae > Streptophyta > Magnoliopsida > Poales > Poaceae > Aegilops > Aegilops sharonensis. The sequence goes on along the minus strand of LR880971.1, from coordinate 164,501,333 downwards.
CATATTCGCCTGCTTGTTCAATTGAATTGTCTGCTTCAAGTTCTTGTTCATCTTGTTTATTTCCCCCTTCAGACTGCATCCCCAACTGTCAGAGCAGCACTTTCAGAGACCAAATTCGTTGTTGCTGACGGCAGATTGAGCTCCCGGGTTGGGGCCCCATTGAATTGAATCCGCTTAACGTAGTCATCCAGCCATTCAAAATGTGTGCATTTCTTCACGATCTGAATCGAAAAAACGAACCCTAAATCCTATATCGAAAAAGAATTAAAAGCAAATAGAAAAAGAAATCAGAGAAAAATCATGAGATCTAAGCTGCCCCTCTGGCTTGCTCTCGCATTTCACAAACTCGCGCCCATAGTTGCCATTCTTGACCTCCTTCGGAGTCAATCGTATCAGTGGCGCATTGCATGGGCAGTTAGGACATCGCTCCATGGGAAGTGGACCATATTGGGTCCACGAGGTGCGGGAGGCTAAAGTGGAGCTCGACATATCGACCAAAGTCACCGGAGAAGAAGAAGTAGAGGAGTGACTACTCTGGTCGCCGGAGAAGAAGTAGCAGAGGAGGAGTGGCTCCTCTCGTCGCTGCAGAATAAGCACCAGAATAAAGGGGTACCCGAAGAAAGGGGAGGCACAACCAACAAGTCTCGCGGATCGCCCCATGATCCAACGATGCGGAGCCGTCCATGTGATCCAACGGCGCGGAGCCTGGTCACAGCATGCCCTCGGAATTACTTCTAGAAGACCACATCTGAGGGCTCTCGCTTGGCACTAGGGTATGATCGGACGGCTGACGTTCGGAGCTAGGGTTAGGCGAAACCCCACGGGGTTTTGAGGGGTTTTGAGCTGGTCAACGGGGTTTCAAAGGCTTTGACCGAGCATAAATAATTTTAAAAAATCAAAAAAATATGAAACCTTCGCCGTTCGTCGTTTTATAGGACACACTAACGTGGAGAAATACTAAACTTGGTATACGTACATTTAGAGAGAAAAAAACCTAGCTAGCACGATCGAGGTAAAATGAGCACCATTAATTAAAAAAATCAAAAAAATATAAAACCTGCGCACAATGTTGTCTTGTGTGACATGTTACCAACCAAAAATCATAAACTTTGTTATGGATATTTGAAAAAAACCTTCACACATATGAGCTATCATGTACAACGTTTCATAGAGACCAAGGAGAGGAGGTAGGGTTTCCCTTCGGTTTTTGATTTTTTTTAAAAAATCAAAAAAATCATCAAAGCTTGATTTTAAAGTGAATAAGAAGGATCTGAACTTAGTTTTCCATTTTCATATGGTAAACGTGGTTTTTACCCTAGCTTGGGGCTGTTTACCCTAGCTTGGGAGCTCATTTGGAGCACATTTCTCATGACTACAAGTTTTGTAGACGCAAAAGAGATCGGATTGATCACCCTAACGTTTACAATAGTTCAGCAAACTGTGCAACTCACACCACAGGGGAATGGACTGAAGTGTTGGTTCAAATTCAAAGTTCGCCTAAAATTCAAAGTTTGCCTCAGTAGTTCAAATTCAACGTTTACATATAGAATCATTACACCTTACAAGTTTTCACGGTACTTCAAATTGATGACAGAATCCTTATTACAAATCTTTAAAGTTCAAAGTTTATGACTTGCATTCAAGTTCAAATTCAAATCTTTGCCTTGCTCCTTGTGTTCCGGGATGGGTTAACCGTCTTACTTCTGGTTTCCCTGGCTGGGATATTTTGTGCTTTTGAAAGCTTTGTCTTGTTGCTTCTGATCTTCTCCTCTGGTGGTGGCGGTTTTGTTGAAATTTGACTGATCGAGCAAGTGATGACCAGTTGGCAGTCATCTATGGGCTCACTAATCTTTAAAGGAACTTCAGACAAAATAACTTCCTCCTCTCTTATAGCTTCAGAACCTTCGTAAGCCATGGTTTCAAATTTCGCATCAGATGATGGTTCAACCGAAGTTTCTTCCTCTCTAGGTCTTTTCTGTCTTGTGCCTCTAATTATCCTAGAGCTGGGTCAAACAGAAATAAGCTTAGCCATCGATAAAAAAAGAGAACAAATGCAAAAAAATGGGAAGATTGCACACATACCAAGATGCTACTTCAGTTGCTTCATTCTATAAACTTGTTGCATTATCCTCTGCTGCTACATTATCCTCTAAACTTGCTGCATTCTCCATTGCTGCTGCATTCTCCTCTGCATTTGCTGCTGCCCATTGTTCCTCTTCTCCAAATGATGCATCAACTGGATTGGTACAACGCCTAGAAATATGCCCTAAGATACCACATCTTTCGCACTTACGCTGTTTTTTACACGACCCTCTTCACCAGCTCTTATCCTGTTTTTCCTTGGTCTTCCTGGTGGTCTAGTCAGTACAGGAGAATGGAGTTTCAACCCTGGGTCTACTATGTTCCATTGGTCTTTTCCCAAGAGTGCAGGCACATTTTCAGCATAAGCAGCCCTAAATTTGGCAACAGAGAAATATTTAGAGCAATATTGATCAACTTCACCATCTTCACCTCCAATAACAGTCATGAGATGTAGGGCATGTATGCACGGCTTCCCGCGGATCTGCCATTGCCTACAGCTGCATTCATTGGTTGCAAGGTTCATTGGATATCTCCATTCCCTATTTTTACTGTCAGTGTATGTCACCTTAGCCTCGTATGTCGACAGTTTAATGCATTTCATTATTAGTCCTCTTGCCTTGGCATGCAATGCCTTAATCAGAGATGGGAGCATAAGATGGCCAACATATTGTGTTTCTGCAATTCTTTTACGAAGAGCCATCTTTACCATGATCATCTGCCTGATCTTATCAAATGCTTGCCACAACAAAAGCCCTTTCACTGACTTGAACTTTGCATTGAAACACTCAGTGAGGCTATTGGTCACATAGTCTACTTTGCAGATTTCATTGAATTTGCTTCTTGACCACTGATACGTCTCCAACCTATCTATAATTTTTGATTGCTCCATGCTATATTATCTACTGTTTTGGACATTATCGGGCTTTATTATTCACTTTTATATTATTTTTGGGACTAACCTATTAACCAGAGGCCCAGCCCAGAATTGCTGTTTTTTGCCTATTTCAGAGTTTCGCAGAAAAGGAATATCAAACGGAGTCCAAACGGAATGAAACCTTCGGGAACGTGATTTTTAGGAAGATTATGATCCGGGAGACTTGGACCCTACGTCAAGAAACAAAAGAGGAGGCCACGAGGTAGGGGGCGCGCCCACCCCCCAGGGCGCGCCCTCCACCCTCGTGGGCCCCCTGTTGCTCCACCGACATACTCCTTCCTCCTATATATACCTACGTACCCCCAAACGATCAGAGACGGAGCCAAAAACCTAATTTCACCGCCGCAACCTTCTGTACCCACAAGATCCCATCTTGGGGCCTGTTCCGGAGCTCCGCCGGAGGGGGCATCCATCATGGAGTGCTTCTACATCAAAACCATAGCCTCTCCGATGAAGTGTGAGTAGTTTACTTCAGACCTTCGGGTCCATAGTTAGTAGCTAGATGGCTTCTTCTCTCTTTTTGGATCTCAATACAATGTTCTCCCCCTCTCTCGTGGAGATCTATTCGATGTAATCCTCTTTTTGCGGTGTGTTTGTTGAGACCGATGAATTGTGGGTTTATGATCAAGATTATCTATGAACAATATTTGAATCTTCTCCGAATTATTTTATGTATGATTGGTTATCTTTGCAAGTCTCTTCGAAATCTTATGCCTAGCTAGGGGCGTTAAACGATAGCGCTTGTTGGGAGGCAACCCAATTTTATTTAAGTTTTTTTGCTTTTTGCTTCTGTTTAGGAATAAATATTTGTTCTAGCCTCTGGTTAGATTTGTTTTTATGTTTTAGTTAGTGTTTGTGCCAAGTTAAACCTATAGGATCTTCTTGGATGATAGTTATTTGATCTTGCAGAAAATTCTAGAAACTTTCTGTTCACGAAAACAATTGTTAAAAATCACCAGAACGTGATAAAATAGTGATTCAAATTGCTGCTGATCAATAAACAAATTTCCTGGGCCTTCCTATTTTGTCTGATTTTTTGGAGTTCCAGAAGTTTTCGTTAGCTACATATTACTACAGACTGTTCTGTTTTTGACAGATTCTGTTTTTCGTGTGTTGTTTGCTTATTTTGATGAATCTATGGCTAGTAAAATAGTTTATAAACCATATATAAGTTTGAATACAGTAGGTTTAACACCAATATAAATAAAGAATTAGTTCATTACAGTACCTTGAAGTGGTCTTTTGTTTTCTTTCGCTAACGGAGCTCACGAGATTTCTGTTGAGTTTTGTGTTGTGAAGTTTTCATGTTTTGGGTGAAAGATTTTGATGGATTATGGAACAAGGAGTGGCAAGAGCCTAAGCTTGGGGATTCCCATGGCACCCCCAAGATAATATAAGGACACCAAAAATCCAAAGCTTGGGGATGCCCCGGAAGGCATCCCCTCTTTCGTCTACTTCCATCGGTAACTTTACTTGGAGCTATATTTTTATTCACCACATGATATGTGTTGCTTGGAGCATCTTGTATGATTTGAGTCTTTTCTTTTTAGTTTACCACAATCATCCTTGCTGTACAAACCTTTTGAGAGAGCCATACATGATTTGGAAATTATTAGAATACTCTTTGTGCTTCACTTATATCTTTTGAGTTATATAGTTTTGCTCTAGTACTTCACTTATATCTTTTAGAGCACGGTGGTGGATTTGTTTTATAGAAACTATTGATCTCTCATGCTTCACTTAGATTATTTTCAGAGTCTTAAATATCATGGTAATTTGCTTAAATAATCTTAATATGCTAGGTATTCAAGAATAGTAAAAACTTTCATATGAGTGTGTTGAATACTAAGAGAAGTTTGATGCTTGATGATTGTTTTGAGATATGGAGGTAATAATATCAAAGTCGTGCTAGTTGAGTAGTTGTGAATTTGAGAAATGCTTGTGTTGAAGTTTGCAAGTCCCATAGCATGCACGTATGGTAAACATTATGTAACAAATTTGAAACATGAGGTGTTCTTTGATTGTCCTCCTTATGGGTGGCGGTCGGGGACGAGCGATGGTCTTTTCCTACCAATCTATCCCGCTAGGAGCTTAGGCGTAGTGCTTGGTTTTTGATGACTTGTAGATTTTTGCAATAAGTATGTGAGTTCTTTATGACTAATGTTGAGTACATGGATTATACGCACTCTCACCCTTCCATCATTGCTACCCTCTTCGGTACCGTGCATTGCCCTTTCTCACATTGAGAGTTGGTACAAACTTCACCGGTGCATCCAAACCCTGTGATATGATACGCTCTTTTACACATAAACCTCTTTATATCTTCCTCAAAACATCCACCATACCTACCTATTATGGCATTTCCATATCCATTCCGAGATATATTGCCAGGCAACTTTCCACCATTCCGTTTATCATGACACATTCATCATTGTCATAATTGCTAGCATGATCATGTAGTTGACATAGTATTGTGGCAAAGCCACCGTTCATAATTCTTTCATACATGTCACTTTTGGTTCATTGCATATCCCGGTATACCGCCGGAGGCATTCATATAGAGTCATACTTTGTTCTAGTATCGAGTTGTAATCATTGAGTTGTAAATCAATAGAAGTGTGATGATCATCATTTTCTAGAGCATTGTCCCAAGTGAGGAATAAAAAAGAAGAGATAAAGGCCATAAAAAAAGAGAAGGCCCAAAAAATGAGATAAAAAGAGAGAAGGGACAATGCTACTATCCTTTGCCACACTTGTGCTTCAAAGTAGCACCATAATCTTCATGATATGGAGTCTCTTGTTTTGTCACTTTCATATACTAGTGGGAATTTTTCATTATAGAACTTGGCTTGTATATTCCAACAATGGGCCTCCTCAAGTGCCCTAGGTCTTCGTGAGCAAG
>LR880971.1:164465884-164480319 GCA_904067115.1 Aegilops sharonensis | reverse complement strand
CCCCCGAGCGGAGTCCTGCTCGGGCACGGCCCAAGGTCGGTGCGCGTTTTTTTTAAATAATTCCGCGCAGAAGGAAAATAAAAAGAAATACTAAACGGACTCCAAAAATCCCGAAATAAATTTTTCCCGGCTTCTAAAATCAAGCCGGACTAGATGAACATTCATTTGGGGGTCTAAATGCAATTTTGAAAAACGCGCATTTTTCCTAAATTCAAATAAAAAGGCGAAAAACTCCAAAATAAAATCTTATTTGATTTTATTATTAAATATTCATTATTTCTTTATTTTGGGAAAGTCATTTTATTCCCTCTCTCATATTTTTATAGTAGAAATAATTGAAGATAAAATAATTAAAATCAAATGATCCTATTTTCAAAATTTGAGAAAACTCAAATATGAAAATAACGAAACCCCCAACTCTCTCCGTGGGTCCTTGAGTTGTGTAGAATTTCTAGGATCGAGCAAAAAAAATGCAACAAAAATATGATATGCAATGATGCTCTATGTATAACATTCCAAATTGAAAATTTGGGATGTTACAAACCTACCCCCTTAAGATGAATCTCGCCCTCGAGATTCGGGTTGGCTAGAAAATAGGTGAGGCTGGTCCTTAAGCAGATCTTCCTCTCGCTCCCAGGTGGCTTCATCCTCGGTGTGGTGGCTCCACTGAACTTTGCAAAACTTAATGACCTTGCTGCGGGTGACTTGGCTGGCATACTCCAGAATCTTAACTGGTTTCTCCTCGTAGGTCAAATCGTTATTCAACTGAATCGCCTCTAGTGGCACAGTATCTCTCAGTGGTATATCCGCCATCTCTGCGTGACACTTCTTCAACTGAGATACATGGAACACATCATGAACTCCTGACAATCCTTCGGGTAGTTCCAACTTGTACGCAACTTCTCCCATGCGTTCCAAAACACGATAAGGTCCTACAAATCGGGGCGCTAACTTTCCTTTAACACCAAAACGCTTAACTCCTCGAAGTGGCGATACTCGAAGATAAACTCTGTCTTCGACTTCATATTCTATCTCCTTGCATTTTGAATCCGCATAGCTTTTCTGTCTTGACTGGGCTACCTTGAGCCTATCGCAAATTAACTTTACTTTCCGTTCAGACTCCTTAATCAAATCCGGTCCAAACAACTGGCGGTCTCCAACTTCATCCCACAACAACGGGGTCCTGCACCTCCTTCCGTACAAGGCTTCGAAAGGGGCCATCTTCAAACTAGATTGATAATTGTTGTTGTAAGAAAACTCCGCATATGGCAAATTTTCGTCCCAGCTGGATCCATAATCCAAGGCACAAGCTCTAAGCATATCCTCCAAAATCTGGTTGACTCTCTCGGTTTGTCCATCTGTCTGTGGATGAAAAGCTGTGCTAAACTCCAGCCTGGTTCCCAAAGTTTCGTGCAACTGCTTCCAGAACTTTGAGGTGAATTGGGTTCCTGTATCTGATATGATACTCCTCGGAACTCCATGCAAGCATACAATCCTGGTCATGTATATCTTAGCCAATTTGGCACTGCTGTAGGTAGTCTTTACTGGAATGAAATGAGCTACCTTCGTCAAACGATCGACTACAACCCAAATCGAGTCATAGCCTGAACGGGTCCTGGGCAATCCCGTGATGAAATCCATACCTAGTTTATCCCACTTCCATTCGGGTATAGGCAATGGCTGTAACAATCCTGCTGGCTTCTGATGTTCTGCCTTCACCCTCTGACATACATCACAAACTGCTACGTACTCTGCAATATCCTTCTTCATTCCGGTCCACCAGAAAGTATTCTTCAAATCCAAATACATCTTGGTATTTCCTGGGTGAATCGAATATGGTGAATCATGTGCCTCTTGTAGAATCAACTTCCGAATCTCCGGGTCATTGGGCACATAAACACGGTCTTCAAACCATAGGGTATCGTGCTCATCCTCACGAAATCCCTTAGCCTTTCCTTCGCTCATTTTCTCCTTTATAGAGGCAATCTCTTTGTCAGTCTTCTGAGCTTCCCTGATTCTAACCATCAAAGTTGACTGAATCTCCAATGCTGCTACATAGCCTCTCGGAACTATTTCCAAACATAGCTCTCGAAGATCCTCGGCTAAATCCTTTGGTATTTCTCCCGTCATTAGTGTGTTGACGTGACTCTTACGGCTCAACGCATCTGCTACAACGTTAGCCTTTCCGGGGTGATAATGTAATCTCATATCGTAATCTTTAATAAGCTCCAACCATCTCCTCTGCCTGAGATTTAGCTCCTTCTGCGCGAAGATGTACTTTAAACTCTTGTGATCCGTATACACCTCACAATGATTCCCAATGAGGAAATGTCTCCATGTTTTCAACGCATGCACTACGGCTGCTAACTCCAAATCATGCGTGGCATAGTTTAGCTCATGAGGCTTAAGCTGCCGCGAAGCATACGAAACAACTCTTCCCTCCTGCATAAGCACTGCTCCAAGTCCTCGATGTGAAGCGTCGCAATACACCTCATAATCCTTGGTCTGATCTGGCAGAATTAACACTGGCGAGGTAACCAAACGTTTCTTCAACTCTTGGAAACTAGCTTCGCACTCCTCAGTCCAAATGAACTTGGTATCCTTCTTCAACAATTCTGTCATAGGCTTCGCAATCCTTGAGAAATTCTCAATAAATCTCCGGTAGTATCCTGCGAGTCCAAGGAAACTCCGGATCTCTCCAACTGTTGTTGGCGCTTCCCAGTTTGTCACAGTGGCAACTTTAGTGGGGTCTACTGCTATACCTTCTCCGGATATAACATGTCCGAGAAATCCAACTTCCTTCAACCAAAACTCACACTTGCTGAACTTGGCATATAACTGGTGTTCTCTGAGCTTCTCGAGTACCAAACGCAAGTGCTCCTTATGTTCTTCTTCATTCTTCGAGTAAACCAAAATATCATCAATGAACACCACGACGAACTTATCCAAAAACTCCATAAACACTTTGTTCATCATGTTCATAAAATAGGCAGGTGCATTAGTCAGACCAAATGACATAACGGTATACTCATACAGCCCGTACCTGGTGGTAAAAGCCGTCTTAGGTATATCCTGCTCTCGAATCTTCAACTGATGGTACCCTGATCGCAAATCGATCTTGGAAAACACCTTAGCTCCTTGCAATTGGTCAAACAAGTCATTGATCATCGGCAACGGGTATTTGTTCTTAATGGTTACTTCATTCAATCCTCGATAATCAACAACCATTCTTAAAGATCCATCCTTCTTCTCCACTAGAAGTACTGGTGATCCGCAAGGCGAAGAACTTGGGCGAATAAAACCTTTATCCAGTAGCTCCTTAATCTGCTTCTTAATTTCCTCCAAATCTTGGGCTGGCATCCTATACGGTCTCTTAGATATCGGCCCAGTGCCTGGCAGTAGTTCAATCAGAAATTCAATGTCTCTATCCGGTGGCATGCCTGGCAACTCTTCCGGAAACACATCGGGGAAATCCCTTACCACTGGTACTTCCTCTTGCACAACTCCTGATAAGGAATTTACATGTGCCCTTCTCGGCTCATGCCGTGATACATACTTGATTCTCCTTCCTTCTGGTGTCGTAAGCAAAATTGTCTTGCTGGCGCAATCGATGTTTCCTCCATACATCGACAACCAATCCATACCAAGAATTACATCCAAACCTTGGGATTCCAATATAATTAAATCCGTTGGGAAAACATGCCTCCCTATACTTAATGGCACTTGAAAACATCCTTGACTGGCCATATACTCTGCTCCCGGTGAGCTTACTAGCATGGGTGTCTTAAGAGTCCTAGTGGGCAGGCTAAACTTATCCACAAATCCCCTTGATATGTATGAATGTGATGCACCAGTATCAAAAAGAACAACTGCAGTAAATGACTTAACCAAAACTTACCTATTACTGCATCTGGCTGAGCTTCAACCTCCTCCACGGTAACGTGGTTCACTTGTCCTCTGTTGAAAGGGTTCGGCTTCTTCCCTGAGCTTCCATTGCCATTACCATTTTGGCCTTCTGGACAATCATTTGCATAATGCCCAGTCTTACGGCACTTAAAACAAGTGATGTGGCTCAGGTCTACCTTGGTTGGAGTTGACGGGTTGGTGCGGTTTTGTCCGTTGCTTCCTCCATTCCCGTTTCCATTATTTGTGCCATTATGATTGTGTGAGCTGCCTCCTCCATGAGTATGCTGAAATTGTCCTCCTGTCTTCGGGGTAAGGCGAAGCTTCTGCTGAGCTCCAGAGTTATACTTCCCCTGTCCATACTTTCTCTTGCGATTGTCAATCTGCTGCTGCTTCCCTTCAATCATAAGAGCACGATCTACTAACTCCTGGTAGTTATTGAAGGTGTCTACCATCAACTGCATGCTCAGCTCATCGTTCAATCCTTCTAGAAACTTCTCCTGCTTAGCTGCGTCCGTAGCAACGTCATCTGGGGCATAACGTGCTAGTTTACTAAAATCATCCACATACTGGCCAACTGTCCGTCCTCCTTGGCGCAAGTTGCGAAACTCACGCTTCTTCATGGCCATAGCTCCTGCTAAAACATGGGCAGTACGGAAGGCTTGCTGAAACTGATCCCATGTGACAGTGTCTACAGGGTAAGTGGCTGTTAAATTCTCCCACCATGCTGTTGCGGGTCCTTCAAGCTGATGTGCAGCAAACTTCACCCTTTCTCCATCTGTACATCCTGCAGTGGTCAACTCCCTCCCTATCTTACGGACCCAATCATCTACAACAATCGGCTCGGTGCTACTGGAAAACACCGGCGGATTCAGCCTTAAGAAACGGGTCAAATGGTCAACAGGTGGTGGTGGTGGTGGTGGGTTGTTGTTGTTGTTGTTGTTGTTGTTGTTGTTGTTGCCTTGGTTCTGTACCAATGTTTGAATCAAGGCATTCTGCTGCTGAATCAACTGAGTGATCTCTGGCGGGAAAACAAATCCGGGGTCACGTCTCGGAGGCATCTGAGGGTTTATAGAAAAGACGAGAGTTTAGAATAGAATGAGGTCTAGAGAGAAACACTACCCATATGCACATGAGACAAATCACACAATATCACTCCAATCAATTCAAACAAGGCATACAACGGTCTATCTATCGTTACAAAGTGCCGGAACTAAAACTAATTTAAAATGGGGGGAAATCTACTACTATTATGGTGGTCAACTAGAAAAACTGCTCCAATGAAGACTCCATGATATCTGCTCCAGCTTCATCTTCGAAATCATCATCACTAGGATCGGAATCGGTGTCATCGATGATGATGTAGTTCTCTGGACAGGTGCAATCTTCATCTTCTCCTCCGGGTGCTGAATTACCCATGAGTTCTTCAATCTTCTCCTTAAGATCGCCATTTTGTCTTACTAGAGCTACAATCTCCTCCATGTAGTCCTTGCGAGTGGCCTTCAGTTCTCCTTCTAGTTCGATAATCTTGGCTTTTGCTGTCTTCAACTCCATCATGTCTGCGCACATCTGGTTCTCCTGGCATCGAATGTGCTGATTTAACTCCTGGATGAAAGCTGCAATGGATCGATCCTTCTTAGTGCCAACTATCTCCCATTGTTCATCTCGGCGCCCACAAATCTGGTAGATAGTATCCTTGAGGTCTTCTTTGTAAACTTCTCCAATGCGCCCATGGTTATGTGAGCTGTCATGCTCTTTCCCAGACTCCAGGTTGGTGCATTGAAAACACACTCTATAGGCTCCGTGATTGGCGCAAACGTCCTTCCAGGAACTTGAGCTTGAATCTTCCAACGCTCTTCTTCGGATAAAGTGGAATTGTAGGTCCTGGTGAAGCTTGGTATTCCTATGTTCAGGTACTTAGTGACTTCCTTCAGGTGTCGTCCAAAGGGTGTATCTTCATCCGGCGGGGTGAACTTGATCCTCGCTTCCGTCATCCTAAAAGAGTAGAAAAGATGAGGAGTTAGAAATGAGAAGAGAGAGTAGTGATCTAGGGCTTTAGCTTAATGGTTGTGTCCTACAGTCAGCGTGTGCTCTGATACCATCTTTGTAGCGACCAGACCTCAAACAGTCTGATCTCTGTGCACAGTGTCATCCCTGGATCAGTAATGCTGACACCACACAGTACTCGGAAGATTTATAACAGAGTAGCACTCACACACTTATTACAATCGAATGTCTCAAGAGAGAACTTAATAAAATAAATATGGCTTAAGGCCATCTAATAACGATAACAGCGGAAGGCTTGGAAGAATAAGCGAGTCCATCAACTCCAACGACATCACTGAGTATAGAACTACGACCTAAGCACCTTACTCGTCGTCTGAAAAGTCTGCAACATGAAACGTTGCAGCCCAAAAACGGGTCACCACATGGAATATGCTGGCAATGTAACACATAGAGAATAATGGAAGAATAAGCCTATACTACAAGCATATTTGGCTGGTGGAAAGCTCTATGGTTACAGTTTTGCGTAAAGCCAATTTTTCCCTACTGCAAAGGAATAAATTTGTTTAACTATCATGGTGGTTGTTAAACATTGAGAATGGTTGACAGCATTCTCAATCCCAATTAAAAGTACTCATTAAAAACCCAACAATATTAATTAGAAGTAACATGATGAGATTCACATGATATCCAAGTACTAGATACTCAAAATGTCCATAACCGGGACACGGCTAACCATGATTAGTTTAAACACTCTGCAGAGGTTTGCGCACTTTTCCCCACAAGACTCGATCGCCTCCGTTGGATTTCTCACACTACATGATGTTTGAGAAACGGATGACCGAGACATAGTCTTTAGGAAGCGCTAGCACCTTACATGTGGGTAGACCGGTACACCTACTTTCCCCTACACCTGCTAGTCTACCCGTAAGAGTTCGCACAACTTAATCAACTATGCCAGAGCCCATAATGGCTTGTGGCTGCACACGTAAGTTTCTAGTTTGAATAATCTCATGATCCCTTTGAGCCTGGGTGGCGGTCCGAAGAAATACATGCAAGTCCTGATGGAAACCAGGTGCCTCAATCCACCCAGATGTGTGTTTAAGTTGCCACCTTAAATAAACCAGTAATTTAACAATCTCACATCTGTCATGGAATTCACTCACCCAATCCACGTCCACTAGCATAGCATGGCATAATAAGCAAACGTAGAAGTAACTCCCAAGGGTTTGAAAATAAACAGGTAATAGGTACTACCTCAACTACTTCCCAAAACCCACAATTTAATTAGATCCTAATCATGCAATGTTTGAGGATTGATCTAATGCAATAAAAACTGCGTATGAGAAGAGGTATGATCAAAGTGTTACTTGCCTTGCTGATGATCCGCGAAACCTAGAGACTCGAAGTAACAGGCGGCGCACTCCGGGTATTCTATCGCAGACAAACAAACAAGCATACAATAAGTACTCATCTAATGCACAGGTAAAACTCAAATAGTCTGACTAGATAGTTCAACTTAAGAACTCCGGTTTGCAAAAAGAATCAAATCAAACGAAGCAACGAAAGTCAAACGGCGGAAGAAAACAACTCCGTTTTACTAATCTGGATCTAAGTCAAATTTTACAGAAGCAAAAACTTGCTTAAGTTGGTTATTCGGAAAGAGGGTTTCGAGACGAAACTCCAGGCGCTTGAATCGCCTGATTTCGATAAACGAGCGAAAAGTTATACTAAAACAAAAATCGGATCAAGAATCGCGATCAGAAAAATCGCGAATTAAATCCGAGAAAAAGAAAAACGACGAACGGGTTAACGAAGGAACGTTCAATTAACTAAACTAATCTGACGAACGCGGTCGTTAAAATGAACCAACGTTCGCTAATTAACCTAAACCATAAAAAACCGAAACAAAAAAAAACGAAAAAAAAAACAAAAAATAAACAGAAGAAAAACCGCCCAGTTTTTTTAGAAAAAAAACCGGTGGCACGGTTTACGAGGCGGCGGCGAACCTGGGCGAGCGTGCGGCGGCGGGGTCCGGCGAGGCTCCGGCGGGTCGGCGGCGGCGGCGGATCCGGCGTCGGCGGCGCGGATATAGGGTTAGGGTTTGGTGGGGCGGGTGGGCCGGCGGCGGCGGGGCGTGGGCTGGCGGCGGGGCGGCTCGGTGGGCTGGGGCGCTGGGGCGGCGCTTTATATAGTGCCCCCCGAGCGGAGTCCCGCTCGGGCACGGCCCAAGGTCGGTGTGCGTTTTTTTAAATAATTCCGCGCAGAAGAAAAATAAAAAGAAATACTAAACGGACTCCAAAAATCTCGAAATAAGTTTTCCCGGCTTCTAAAATCAAGCCGGACTAGATGAACATTTATTTGGGGCCTAAATGCAATTTTGGAAAACACGCATTTTTCCTAAATTCAAATAAAAAGGCGAAAAACTCCAAAATAAAATCTTATTTGATTTTATTATTAAATCTTCATTATTTCTTTATTTTGGGAAAGTCATTTTATTCCCTCTCTCATATTTTGATAGTAGAAATAATTGAAGATAAAATAATTAAAATCAAATGATCCTATTTTAAAAATTTGAGAAAACTCAAATATGAAAATAACGAAACCCCCAACTCTCTCCGTGGGTCCTTGAGTTGTGTAGAATTTCTAGGATCGAGCAAAAAAATGCAACAAAAATATGATATGCAATGATGCTCTATGTATAACATTCCAAATTGAAAATTTGGGATGTTACACCTTAAGACACAAATAAACCAAAACCCTAATGTCACCTAGATACTCCATTGTCACCTCAAGTATCCATGGGCATGATTATACGATTTGCATCACACAATCTCAGATTCATCCAACGAACATAAAAGTACTTCTAAGAGTGCCCCAAAGTTTCTACCGGAGAATCAAGAAAACGTGTGCCAACCCCTATGCATAGGTTCCCAATGTCACAAAACCCGCAAGTTGATCACCAAGACATACATCAAGTGTTCTCATAATAAAGACTCAATCCAATAAGATAACTTCAAACGGAAAACTCAATTCATCACAAGAGAGTAAAGGGGGAGAAACATCATAAGATCCAACTACAATAGCAAAGCTCGGGATACATCAAGATCGTGCCATAGATGGAACACGAGAGAGAGAGAGAGAGATAAAACACATAGCTACTAGTACATACCCTCAGCCCCGAGGGTGAACTACTCCCTCCTCGTCATGGAGAGCGCCGGGATGATGAAGATGGCCATCGGAGATGGATCCCCCCTCCGGCAGGGTACCGGAAAGGGGTCCCGATTGGTTTTTGGTGGTTCTGGAGGCTTGCGGCGGCGGAACTCCCGATCTATCTTCTGTTTTGGAAGTTTTAGGGTACGACGGTATATATGGGTGAAAGGAGTACGTCGGTGGAGCTACGGGGGCCCCACGATGCAGGGGGGCGCGCCCAGGGGGGATGGGCGCGCCCCCCACCCTCGTGAGCTCCTCCCGTATCTTCTAACGTGGGGTCCAAGTCCATCAGGTGTGTTTCCTTCCAAAAATAACTTCTCAAGTTGATTTCATTCCGTTTTGACTCCGTCTGATATTCCTTTTCCTTGAAACACTGAAATAGGCATAAAACAGCAAATATGGGCTGGGCCTCCGGTTAATAGGTTAGTCCCAAAAGTAATATAAAAGTGGATAATAAAGCCCAGTATTGCCTAAAACAGTAGATAAAGTAGCATGGAGCAATAAAAAATTATAGATATGTTGGAGACGTATTAAGCATCCCCAAGCTTAATTCCTGCTCGTCCTCGAGTAGGTAAATGATAAAAAAGAATTTTTGATGCGGAGTGATACTTTGGCATAATTTCAATGTAAATCTTCTTAATTGTGATATGAATATTCAGATCCGAAAGATTCAAGACAAAAGTTCATATTGACATAAAAATAATAATACTTCAAGCATACTAATAAAAGTAATCATGTCTTCTCAAAATAGCATGGCAAAAGAAAGTTATCCCTACAAAATCATATAGTCTGGCTATGCTCCATCTTCCCCACACAAAGTATTTAAATCATGCACAACCCCAATGACAAGCCAAGCAATTGTTTCATACTTTAACATTTTCAAAACTTTTTCAATCTTCACGCAATACATGAGCGTGAGCCATGGATATTGCACTATATGTGGAATAGAACGGTGGTTGTGGAGAAGACAAAAAGAGGGAAGATAGTCTCACATCAACTAGGCGTATCAACGGGCTATGGAGATGCCCATCAATAGATATCAATGTGAGTGAGTAGGGATTGCCATGCAACGGATGCACTAGAGCTGTAAGTATATGAAAGCTTAACAAAAGAAACTAAGTGGGTGTGCATCCAACTCGCTTGCTCATGAAGACCTAGGGCATTTGAGGAAGCCCATCGTTGGAATATACAAGCCAAGTTCTATAATGAAAAATTCCCACTAGTATATGAAAGTGACAAAATGAGAGACTCTCTATCATGAAGATCATGGTGCTACTTTGAAGCACAAGTGTGGTAAAAGGATAGTAACATTGTCCCTTCTCTCTTTTTCTCTCATTTTTTTATAATTTTTTTTATTTGGGTCTTTTTTTTATGGCCTCTTTTTTTTCATCCGGAGTCTCATCCCGACTTGTGGGGGAATCATAGTCTCCATCATCCTTTCCTCACTTGGGACAATGCTCTAATAATGATGATCATCACACTTTTATTTTTCTTACAACTCAACAATTACAACTCGAAACTTAGAACAAAATATGACTCTATATGAATGCCTCCGGCGGTGTACCGGGATATGCAATGATTCATGAATGACATGTATGGAAGAATTATGAACGGTGGCTTTGCCACAAATACAATGTCAACTACATGATCATGCTAAGCAATATGACAATGATGGAGCGTGTCATAATAAACGGAACGGTGGAAAGTTGCATGGCAATATATCTCGGAGTGGCTATGGAAATGCCATAATAGGTAGGTATGGTGGCTATTTTGAGGAAGGTATATGGTGGGTGAATGATACCGGCGAAAAGTGCGCGGTATTAGAGAGGCTAGCAACGGTGGAAGGATAGGAAAAAGTGTGTATAATCCATGGACTCAACATTAGTCATAAAGAACTCATATACTTATTGCAAAAATCTAGAAGTTATCAAAGCAAAGTATTACGCACATGCTCCTAGGGGGATAGATTGGTAGGAAAATACCATCGCTCGTCCCCGACCGCCACTCATAAGGAAGACAATCAATAAATAAATCATGCTCTGAGTTCATCACATAACGGTTCACCATACGTGCATGCTACGGGAATCACAAACTTCAACACAAGTATTCTTTAAATTCACAACTACTCAACTAGCATGACTCCAGTATCACCATCTTCATATCTCAAAACAATTATCAAGCATCAAACTTATCTTAGTATTCAACGCACTCAAAAGAAAGTTTCACATATCATGAATACCAAGTATATTAACATTAAGCAAATTACCATGCTATTAACGACTCTCAAAATAATCTAAGTGAAGCATGAGAGATCAATAGTTTCTTTAAAACAAATCCATCACCGTTCTCTAAAAGGTATAAGTGAAGCACTAGAGCAAAAATTATCACGCTCAAAAGATATAAGTGAAGCACATTGAGTATTCTAACAAATTCCAATTTATGTATGGCTCTCTCTCATTAAAGAATTCAGATCTTGGTACTTTATTCAAACAGCAAGCAAAGCTAAAGAAAACTACAATGCAAGGATAGCACAACTCATGTGAACAAGCAAAAACTTAGGCTCAACCGATACTAACCGATAGTTGTTGAAGAAGAAAGGTGGGATGCCTACCGGGGCATCCCCAAGCTTAGATTCTTGATACTTATTGAAATATTATCTTGGGGTGCCTTGGGCATCCCCAAGCTTGAACTTTTGTGTCTCCTTAATTCCTCTCATATCATCGTTTCTCTTTTTATCAAAAGCTTCATTCACAGCAAACTCAACAAGAACTCGTGAGATAGGTTAGTATAAACCAATGCAAAACCTTATCATTTTCTACTGTAAAAAATCACTAACATTATTATTCAACATTGCATACTAAATGCCTCTGCATATTTAATACTCCTATCCTCAAATAGAATCATTAAACAAGCAAACATATGCAAACAATGCAAACATAGCAGCAATCTGCCAGAACAGTACAGTCTGTAAAGAATGCAAGAGTATCAATACTTCCCTGACTCCAAAAATTATGAACTAAAATTCCCACTGTAATAAATTTATCAGATCTTTATATGCAAAAAGATTCAACATTATACCACTCTCTGACTTTTCTAGGGAATTTTTGCAACAGCGGTAAACTTTCTGTTTTCAAACAGCAACATGCATACTTGCAAAATAAGCATGGCAAAGGCTATCCTTGAATTTTTTATTGAAACTAAAGAAGCAAAACACTAATCTAACTAACAGAAAGCAAAACAGAACAAAATGACATGACGCTCCAAGCAAAACACATATCATGTGGTGAATAAAATATAGCTCCAAGTAAAGTTACCGATGAACGAAGACGAAAGAGGGGATGCCTTCCGGGGCATCCCCAAGCTTAGGCTCTTGGTTGTCCTTGAATATTACCTTGGGGTGACTTGGGCATCCCCAATCTTAGGCTTGCCACTCCTTATTCCATAATCCATCGAATCTTTACCCAAAACTTGAAAACTTCACAACACAAAACTTAACAGAAAACTCGTGAGCTCCGTTAGCGAAAGAAAACAAAACACCACTTCAAGGTACTGTAATGAACTCATTCCTTATTTATATTGGTGTTAAACCTACTGTATTCCAACTTCTCCATGGTTTATAAACTATTTTACTAGCCATAGATTCATCAAAATAAGCAAACAACACAAGGAAAACAGAATCTGTCAAAAACAGAACAGTCTGTAGTAATCTGCAACTAACGCAAACTTCTGGAACTCAAAAAATTCTAAAATAAATTGGTGGACCTGAGGAATTTGTCTAGTAATCATCTTCAAAAAGAATCAACTAAATAGCGCTCTCCAGTAAAAATTTCTAGCTAATCTCGTGAGCGCTAAAGTTTCTGTTTTTTACAGCATGATCATAAAGACTTCACCCAAGTCTTCCCAAAGGTTCTACTTGGCACAAACACTAATTAAAACATAAAAACACATCTAAACAGAAGCTAGATGGATTATTTATTCCTAAACATAACCAAAAAGAAAGAAACTAAAATAAAATTGGGTTGCCTCCCAACAAGCGCTATCGTTTAACGCCCCTAGCTAGGCATGATGATTTCAATGATGCTCACATAAAAGATAAGAATTGAAACATAAAGAGAGAATCATGAAGAATATGACTAGCACATTTAAGTCTAACCCACTTCCTATGCATAGGGATTTTATGAGCAAACAACTTATGGGAACAATAATCAACTAGCATAGGAGGGTAACACAAGCATAGCTTCATAAATTTAAGCATATAGAGATGAAACTTGATATTATTGTAATATGTAGAAGCATATGATCCTCTCTCATAATAATTTTCAGTAGCATCATGAATGAATTCAACAATATAACCAGCACCTAAAGCATTCTTTTCATGATCTACAAGCATAGAAATTTTATTACTCTCCACATAAGCAAAATTCTTTTCATTCGGAATAGTAGTGGGAGCAAACTCAACAAAATAACTATCATATGATTGAAAATTAAGATCAAGATGACAATTTTCATGGTTATTATTATTCTTTAAATCATACATGTCATCAAAATAATCATCATAGATAGGGGGCATGCTTTCATCATAGCAAATTTTGTCATCAAAGCTTGGGGGACAAAAAATATCATCTTCATCAAACATAGCTTCCCCAAGCTTGTGGCTTTGCATATCATTAGCATCATGGATATTCAAGGAATTCATACTAACAACATTGCAATCATGCTCTTCATTCAAATATTTAGTGCCAAACAATTTAATGCATTCTTCTTCTAACACTTTGGCACAATTTTCCTTTCCATCATACTCACGAAAGATATTAAAAAGGTGAAGCGTATGAGACAAACTTAACTCCATTTTTTTGTAATTTTCTTTTATAAACTAACTAGTGCTAAAACAAGAAACAAAAAGATTCGATTGCAAGATCTAAAGATATACCTTCACTTACCTAGCCTCCCCGGCAACGGCGCCAGAAAAAAGCTTGATGTCTACTACACAACCTTCTTCTTGTAGACGTTGTTGGGCCTGCAAGTGCACAGGTTTGTAGGACAGTAGCAAATTCCCCTCAAGTGGATGACCTAAGGTTTATCAATCCGCGAGAGGCGTAGGAGGAAGATAGTCTCTCTCAAACAACCCTGCAACCAAATAACAAAAAGTCTCTTGTGTCCCCAACACACCCAATACAATAGCAAATTGTATAGGTGCACTAGTTCGGCGAAGAGATGGTGATACAAGTGCAATATGGATGGTAGATATAGGTTTTTGTAATCTGAAAATATAAAAACAGCAAGGTAACAAGCGGTAAAAGTGAGCGTAAACGGTA
>LR880971.1:164435606-164448651 GCA_904067115.1 Aegilops sharonensis | reverse complement strand
TGGGCTTTAATTTGAATTTGAGTTTGAATTAAGATTTGGATCAAGCAAGGATTAGCAACAGTAATGTGATGACCTGGCATCACTCGCAGGGGATTAATGTAGCTTAATTATCCAGGCGTCACAATTCTCCTCCACTACAAGAAATCTCGTCCCGAGATTTAGGAGGTAGACGGAAACAAAGCGGGGTATTCATCATGAAGACGATCCGTGCGATCCCAAGTGGCTTCATCTTTAGAATGATTTGACTACTAGACTTTGATAAATTTGATAGCCCTCTGATGGGTATGATGTTCAACTTGATCGAGAATGCGTACCGGATGCTCTCTGTAACTGAAATCATCTTGCAGGGGTTGAACTTTATAAACCATGTGGTTGTTGCAATAAGACTTGCGACTCAGGGCATCGGCCATGGTTAGTGAGGGAGTCCTGGATTAGGGGGTGTCTAGATGGCCAGACTATAACCTTCGGCCGGACTCCTGGACTATGAAGATACAAGATTGAAGACTTCGTCCCGTGTCCGGATGGAACTTTCCTTGGCGTGGAAGGCAAGCTTGGCGATACATTGTAGCCGACTCTGTGTAACCCTAGCCCTCTCCGATGTCTATATAAACCGGAGGGTTTTAGTCCATAGGACGAACAACAATCATACCATAGGCTAGCTTCTAGGGTTTAGCCTCTCTGATCTCGTGGTAGATCTACTCTTGTACTACCCATATCATCAATATTAATCAAGCAGGAGTAGGGTTTTACCTCCATCGAGAGGGCCCGAACCTGGGTAAAAACATCGTGTCCCTTGTCTCCTGTTACCATCCGCCTAGACGCACAGTTCGTGACCCCCTACCCGAGATCCGCCGGTTTTGACACCGACAGTTAGCCTTGCCAGTGGTATGAGAAATACCGTAGTCATAGATTGCAATTGTTTCATACATCGCTATTGACGGGGATCCAGATCTAGCTGAGTAAAACAGATATTTCAGACTTTGATGATCGGCGAAGATCTCACAATGAGTACCAAAGGAAATGCAGTCACAACTTCAGTGCAAATTTAACCGCTGCAAGTTCAAGGTCATGGACTGGGTAGTTCTTCTAGAAAGACATCTGGGATTTCTCAAATGAACGGAGCATTTTCAATTCTCACAAGAGGAGAAGCGTTTCATGCATTCAAGGAATAAATCTGTGCTTCGGCATTACGAACAAGATGAGCATGGCAGCTCACCATCTCACTTGAAGGATGTAGTAGATGGACGCTTTTAGTAGCGCAAATGATAGAAGCGGTATGTGTTTTCAACCATTTCATTCCCAGAATAAGGTCAATATTGGAAGACTTCAAAACAATGGGGGAAAACATGAAATTCCAATTCTTCAATTTCAACGGGGACGTTGTGACTAACCATAGTGGTTCGACATTGGCCCGCGGAATGCAGCTTGGAATTCCGGCCAAGTGATGGCGGTTCCAACAGGTAAGGAAAGCATGTGGTTGTCCCACCATTGAGCAGCGGGACCTTTCAGGTAGTAAGCCGCAAAGGTGACATAGTTGGCAGGGGCTACCTCAGCAAACTCCAACTCAAAAGTGATGTCACGAAGCCAGTCGTCAGCATCAAGGGGCTAAGTTGAGCTGCGGTAGATGACAGGGTTGAGACGTGCAAAGTTTTGCAGTGTCACTGGGGCGGGTTGCTGATTCATATTGGGGCACGGAAACTGAGCCATGACTACTTCCATGAACTCGTGATTCAGCATCAAACTGATGTATCATTCCGGCCATGTATTCAGGTGGTCACGACTAGCAGATCTAATCATCCTGCTTAGGTGCAACAGGGGGTAGTTTAGCAAGGGGGTGGATCAAGTGTATGGAGTCATTCATGATGTAATCTAAACAATGAGCAATGGCGCAGTATGTACAAACCAGTAGTCATTGAAGACATACAATTACATATGCGGGGCCAATTACACGATGCTCATATGAGTTCGGACAAGAGAAACATCATAGACATACTAGGCGACACGCATGCACGTGATGAAAGGATACCACAATGGGACATAGCAGAGGCTACATTAACGTCGGAGAAAAACCTCATGAGCGAAGGATTTGCAAGTGACGATATAGGGTGCCCTCGATAAGAGGATCCTGCGGTCAGTGAACATTGAGAAGCCGATCTTGGCCCACACTTCGAGAAAGGGGTAACACAAACCTCCGGATGGATGTGATCACGAGAACCTAGTATAGAGTTAGCAAAATCAATTAACCCGAATAGAGGAGAGATCAAAGTCCCAGAGTAAAGGTCGAGGAGTAAAAGATCCTAATACCACCCAATGGCAACGTGGGCCTGTAAGCCACACAGCCATGTTAGTAAATTAGTTTTTCAAAGGCTAGACTCAACTTCGGCCAAGGAGTTGGAAAGGGGGATCCTACAGGCAGTCGGCTCTGATACCAACTTGTGACGCCCCCGATTCAATCGTACACTAACCATACACGCAAATGTGTACGATCAAGATCAGGGACTCACGGGAAGATATCACAACACAACTCTAGACACAAAATGAAATAATACAAGCTTCATATTACAAGCCAGAGGCCTTGGGGGCTCGAATACAAGCTCGATACACAAGAGTCAGCGGAAGCAACAATATCTGAGTACAGACATAAGTTAGACAAGGATGCCTTAAGAAGGCAAACTCTAAACAACAACGATCAAAGAGGCAAGGCCTCCTGCCTGGGACCTCCTAACTACTCCTGGTCGTCGGCGGTCTCCACGTAGTAGTATCCGTCAGCAGTGGCTTCTGGCTCTAGGGGTCCACCATCTGGTTGCATCAACTGGAAAGAAGAAGGATGGGGGGAAAGGGGTATCAAAGGAACCGTGAGTACTCATCCAAAGTACTCGCAAGCATCAGATCTACACTAAGTATGCATTGGTATCAAATGGAAGGGCTGTATCTGTGGACTGAACAGCAGAATGCCAGAATAGAGGGGGAATGCCTAGCCTATCGAAGACTAGCATCTTCACGCAGCTCCAAGCATCTTGCAGCATGTAGAAGAGTAAAGAATAGCAGTTTATATTTAACAAGCATGTTGTAACATTAATGCCCAGAGATCCTTCCTCGACTCCCTGCGAGAAAGCGATCCCAGGGCCACATATCTTAAGTATCCATTTCTAGTTGTATTAGATCAAGATATAAGTCTGAACGTCCATTATCATGGACACGGTATTCGAATAAAGATCTTCCCTCTAGGAGTGCACCACGTTACCCAACACGCTCGATCACTCTGGCCGGACACAACTTTCTAGGGTCAATGCCCGGCCTCGGAAGATCAACACGTCGCAACCCTACCTTGGCTCAGCAGAGAGGTCCCCGCCGGTCTACATCCTAAGCACTCCGGGGTCTTGGGCCCATCGCCCGCAGCACTCCGGGTCGTTGCGAGCAGGGTGGATACCAGCACCGCCTCGGATGGTCAGCACAATCCGACCATGCCGCACTGCTGAACTGAACGTCTGACAAAGCTTCGGCTGATATCACGACGCTGAGGCCCATAACTATTCTCGCGTGGTGGTTAGTGCGTAAAGGCCAGAGGACAACTCAGAACAAATACCCAAACCTGTTAGTGCATTATTAAAAGGAGTGACGGTTGTCGGGACAAGTCCGGAGCTATCACCCTCTCCCGGGTGATACCGCTAAATAGCCAGCCGCCACTGTCACATCGCACGGGTGCTCTCCGGGCCCGCCCGGCTTTCACAACGGTATCTAGTAAAGTTAAGTTAACTTTGCGTCCAGACATCAAGGGGAAAACCCAAGGAATCACCCTCGGAGGATTCCACTCGATGTAATCATCAAGGTGAACGTAAGAGGAACCACCCTCGAGGTTCACACTTGAGGTGTTGCACGCTAGAGCCGTATCGAGAATGGTGAAAGAGGAACCACCCTCGATGACCACACCGAATAGCTACACTACAGAATTATCATCAGGAATGCGTTAAGAGGGATCACCCTCGGCACTCGATAGTAGCTCTACAGAGTCGAACAACTAAAGGGGCGTGATGTGATGTGAGGTGTCAGGCTCTGGTCATTGATCAGGCTGATCGAGTCGTCGATGATGAAGCAGGGGCAACAAGGACAAGGCGGGGGTCACTGATGGATCACTAACCAACCTATACTAAGCAATTTAGGGTAAGCAGGTAAGGTACAACAGCAGGTTACAAAAGCAGTCTATGCATCAGAATAGGAGCAAACAATAACAGTAGCAAAATCTAATGCAAGCATGAGAGAATGGAATGGGCGATATCAGAATGATCAAAGGGGGGGCTTGCCTGGTTCCTCAGACAAGAAGAAGGGGTCGTCGTCGACGTAGTTGATCACAGCGGCATCAACGACAGTCTCGGGGTCTACCGGAGAGAAGAGGGGGGAGAAACAGTAAATACATAGCAAGCAAGAGCATAACAGGACAACAGGCAGAGCTAGACATGTTCTGACACGATGCTACACGATACCGGCGAAGGGGGAAAACATCCAGGAATGTTTCCCCAGTGTTAGGCATTTTCAGACAAATGAAACGGAGGGGGAAAGTTCCATGTTCCCTATGATAGGGGCACGTGACAGATGAATGGAGAGCGTATTCAGATTCGTCTCGTCGTTGTGAGCAACTTTCATGTAGAAAACTTTTTCATCCGAGCTACAGTTTAATTTCTATTAATTTTCGAAGTTCTAAACATTTTTTGGAATTAATTAAATTAACAGAAATGGAATATGACGTCAGCATTGCGTGGGATGATGTCAGCAGTCAACAGACTTGCTAACCAGGGTCAAACCTGACCGGTGGGTCCATTGGGACCCACATGTCAGCCTCTGTTAGCTTAACAGTGGATTAAACTAATCTAACTAAGCAAATTAGAGGTGCGGACCCCATATGTCAGTGAGTGTTTAGACTAGGATAATTATTTTTTTATAAAAAACGTTTATTAAACTAATTATCAGAGCGGGGGCCCACATATCAGTGAGAGAAGCCGGCCCAGTCAGCGTTGACCTCGATCAACTGGTCAAAGTGGGGCCCCTAGGCCCACCAGTCAGTGGCCCAGGCGGTGCCACGCGGGTGCCACGTCGGTGACATCGCCGGAATCACGCCGGCGACCATCCCCGCGGCGGAAGTTCACCGGAGTTGGCCAGAAAACGCGTACGGGGCACGGAAAGAGGTGCGGCTAGGCGCGTTCGAACGGCCACTCGTCCGCGTGTGGAGTGGTGGTAGTGGCATCACCGGACCTGGCCGGAATCGTCGCCGGCGACGAGGACTGCGGCGGAGCAGCTTCGGGCGAGCACGGGATCAAGGTCGCGGGGTGCTAGCTAGCTGGCTAAGGGGCTCACTGGCTTCCTGAGAGGGCCAGGAGCACGTGGGGATCGCCGATGCGGGCAGAGAAGCACTGGGTGCGCGAGCCCGACGGTCATGGCGGACGGCGGAGCTCGGCTAAGCTGCGAGCTAGCTGCAGTGGAGGCGGAGATGCGCGAGGAGAGGGAAAAGGGGTCGGAGCTCACCTTGGGGGCACACGGTGGCCCGTCGACGGCTTAGTAGCTGCAGGGCGGCGCCGGAGTCGAGGGAGATGGCGACGACCGCGACAGATGGAGGTTGAAGATGGGGAGGCATTGGGTTCCCTGGTGGCTTCCGACCCGAGCTCGTGGATGGGGAGAGCGTAGCAGAGGCCGGCGAGGCAGGTGGACACGCCGGAGGCGCCCAGGGACGGCAGTGGCCGCGGTGGTGGCGCGGCGACGACGACGAAAGCGTCGGCCCCCCTTCTCCAGATCGGCGGAGTGGGAGTGAGGAAGAGGGGGAGAGAGAGGGCGAGTGCGGGAGAAATATCTCAGGGGCGGCCTCGGTGGAGGCCTTATCCTCATCGTCCTCAACGGCGAGGTGGTGCGGCGGGGCGCGGCACTGTCACAGCGCGGTCGGAGGAGCAGTGAAGGGGAAGGCAACCCGGTGGGTTGGGTGGCATGGCTGGGCCGGCCCAGGTGGGAGTTAGGCCCCGGGGGGGCATGGGCCTCTTTTGCATTTTTTTTGTTCTTCTGCTTTTCTTTTTCTTTTAAACTTTCTGCTTCCTAATAAGCTTTATTTTATTATTATTTTTATATAAAATATGATGTTAGCACCTAAATCAGTATTTATAATTAGGCCACTTCCACAGTTAGTTTGAGGTTTAAATAAAATGGTTTAGCATTTTTATAATTTTAAAAGCATTTAATCTATTATTTTAGCCACTGTTTTGTTTATTAAAGGGCATTAAACTACTTTATAAAAGGTTGGTTCAGCACCATAAATGGTCATGGAAAAATTTCCACACTTTGAACATTTTTGTTTGAATATTTGAGAAATTTGAATTTTTGGGCTTTAATTTGAATTTGAGTTTGAATTAAGATTTGGATCAAGCAAGGATTAGCAACAGTAATGTGATGACCTGGCATGATTCGCAGGGGATTACTGTAGCTTAATTATCCGGGCGTCACACACAAACACTAACTAAAACATAAAACAACATCTAACCAGAGGCTATATGAATTATTTATTACTAAACAGGAACAAAAATCAAAAATAAAATAAAATTGGGTTGCCTCCCAACAAGCGCTATCGTTTAACGCCCCTAGCTAGGCATAAGATTTTGATGATGCTCACATGGAAGACAAGAATTGAAGTGCAAAGATAGCATCATGAAACACGTGACAAACACATCTAAGTCTAACATACTTCCTTTGCATGGGCATCTTAAAGGCAAACAAATTATCATAGCAAGCAAAAACTAGCATATGCAAGGAAGCGGAAAGAAATAATTGCAATCTCAACATGAAGAGAGGTAATTTATTAACATAAAAATTTCTACAACCATATTTTCCTCTCTCATAATAATTACATGTAGGATCATAAGCAAATTCAACAAAATAGCTATCACATAACATATTCTCAACACGATCCACATGCATGCGAAGTTGACACTCTTCCAAAATAGTGGGATTAACATTAACTAAAGTCATGACCTCTCCAAACCCACTTTTATCAAAAATACCATAAGATTAAACATTCTCCAAATATGTGGGATCTAAAGTTGACACTCTTCCAAATCCACTTTCAATATTATTGCAAACACTATTATCAATCTCATATTTATCATGGGGCTTAAATAATTTTTCAAGATCATAAGAAGAATCACCCCAATCATGATCATTGCAACAAATAGTAGACATAGCAAAACTAGCATCCCCAAGCTTAGGGTTTTGCATATTATTAGCACAATTGACATCAAGAGAATTTATAGTAACATCATTGCAATCATGCTTTTCATCGAAGGGACTACCAAGTATGGGTGTAATAGCAACGATCTCATGTTTAACATAAGGAACTATAGCAATTTCGTCTTCAAAAATATTGGCATCATGGCCACAAGAATAGCAAACATCATGTTTATCAAGGGAAATTTCAATCAAATCATCAGAATCATCATTATCTATAGATTCATGCATATCATTATTTTTTTCTGAAGCAACGGCCATTCTCTCAATAAATTCTTTGACATAGACATTATGAGCATAGTTTTCATAGCAATATTTAAGTATGTCAAAATTTTCAGATTCGTAGAGAGTAATATCATACTTTTGAATCAAAGAAGCAACTTCATAAGCACCCTTAAAAGCAACAAATTCTTCAAATTTTTTGATATCATAGTAACTATAAACACCCTTTGCATAAGAAGATAAGATTTCATTATCATTAAATTCACATAGGTAGGGAAGGTGTTTTTTAGGGTTCTAAGAGCAACAAGTAAAATCATAAATTTCACAAAGATTCCAAGCATAACACAGCAATCTGTTTATTTGATCCCATAAGAGTCTCCCTTTTTCAAACAAACGGTGACACACAAAATGAGCATGCTCATCTAAAGATTTCCCAACAACTAGGCTAGTTGGGGTTTTAGCACGAGCGCATAAGGATCAAAGATGATCCAATTAGAACACTTTAAGTGGATCCATCTCAATAGATTTTTAGTAAGCAAAGATGCAAGCAAACAGAAGGCACATGGTAACACAAGATCAAACGGAAGGAGGGCGAATAAAATGACAAAGGTGAAGTGGGAGAGAGGAAAACGAGAGGCAAATGGCAAATAATGTAATGCGAGGGATAAGAGTTTATGATGGGTACTTGGTATGTCTCGACTTGAGCGTAGATCTCCCTAGCAACGGCGCCAAAATTGGCTATTTGCTGGGAGATCAACTCTTGACTTGACTTGGTGCAAATCTCCCGGACAATGGCGCCAGAAATCCTTCTTGCTACCTCTTGAGCACTGTGTTGGTTTTCCCTTGAAGAGGAAAGGGTGATGCAGCAAAGTAGCCTAAGTATTTCCCTCAGTTTTTGAGAACCAAGGTATCAATCAGTAGGAGGATACACGCAAACCGCCTCGTACCTACACAAACAAATAAGAACCTTGCAACCAACGCGGTAAAGGGGTTGTCAATCCCTTCATGGCCACTTGCAAAAGTGAGATCTGATAGAGATAATAAGATAAATATTTTTGGTATTTTTATGATATAGATTGGAAAGTAAAGATTGCAAAGTAAAATAGATCGGAAACTTATATGATGGAGAATAGACCCGGGGGCCATAGGTTTCACTAGTGGCTTCTCTCAAGATAGCATAAGTATTACGGTGGGTGAACAAATTACTGTCGAGCAATTGATAGAAAAGTGCATAATTATGAGAATATCTAGGCATGGTCATGTATATAGGCATCACGTTTGCGACAAGTAGACCAAAACGATTCTGCATCTACTTCTATTACTCCACGCATCGACCGCTATCCAGCATGCATCTAGAGTATTAAGTTCATAAGAGCAGAGTAACGCATTAGGCAAGATGACATGATGTAGAGGGAAAAACTCAAGCAATATGATATAAACCCCATCTTTTTATCCTCGATGGCAACAATACAATACGTGCCTTGCTGCCCCTGCTGTCATTGGGAAAGGACACCGCAAGATTGAACCCAAAGCTAAGCACCTCTCCCATTGCAAGAAAGATCAATCTAGTAGGCCAAACCAAACTGATAATTCGAAGAGACTTGCAAAGATAACAAATCATACATAAAAGAATTTAGAGGAGATTCAAATATTGTTCATAGATAATCTTGATCATAAACCCACAATTCATCGGATCTCGACAAACACACCGCAAAAATAATTACATCAAATAGATCTCCAAGAGAATCGAGGAGAACTTTGTATTGAGATCCAAAGAGAGAGAAGAAGCCATCTAGCTAATAACTATGGACCCGAAGGTCTATGGTAAACTACTCACACATCATCGGAGAGGCTACGGTGTTGATGTAGAAGCCCCCCGTGATCGATTCCCCCTCTGGCGGAGCGCCGGAAAAGGCCCCAATATGGGATCTCACGGGTACAGAAGGTTGCGGCGGTGGAAATAGGGTTTCTGGTGCTCTCGGATGTTTTCGGGGTATATGAGTATATATAGGCGAAAGAAGTCGGTCAGGGGAGCCACGAGGGTGGGGGCGCGCCTACCCCCCTGGGCGCGCCTCCCTGCCTCGTGGCTTCCTCGTTGCTTCCTTGACATCCACTCCAAGTCCCATGGATTGCGTCTGTTCCAAAAATTAATCTCTCGAAGGTTTCAGTCCGTTTGGA
Source organism: Aegilops sharonensis (assembly GCA_904067115.1). Lineage (NCBI taxonomy): Eukaryota > Viridiplantae > Streptophyta > Magnoliopsida > Poales > Poaceae > Aegilops > Aegilops sharonensis. Next base: position 164,438,994 of record LR880971.1, on the reverse strand, counting down.
TTCCATTTGATATTCCTTTTCTGTGAAACATTGAATTAGGCAAAAAAGCATCAATTTGCACTGGCCTTTCGTTAATAGGTTAGTCCCAAAAATAATATAAAAGTGTATAATAAAGCCCATTAAACATCCAAAACAGATAATATAATAGCATGGAACAATAAAAAATAATAGATACGTTGGAGACGTTGAAGGAAATATTCCCTAGAGGCAATAATAAAGTTATTATTTATTTCCTTATATCATGATAAAATTTTATTATTCATGCTAGAATTGTATTAACCGGAAAGATAATACTTGTGTGAATACATAGACAAACAGAGTGTCACTAGTATGCCTCTACTTGACTAGCTCGTTGATCAAAGATGGTTATGTTTCCTAGCCATAGACATGAGTTGTCATTTGATTAACGGGATCACATCATTAGGAGAATGATGTGATTGACTTGACCCATTCCGTTAGCTTAGCACACGATCGTTTAGTATTCTGCTATTGCTTTCTTCGTGACTTATACATGTTCCTACGACTATGAGATTATGCAACGCCCGTTTACCGGAGGAACACTTTGTGTGCTACCAAACGTCACAACGTAACTGGGTGATTATAAAGGTGCTCTACAGGTGTCTCCAAAGGTACTTGTTGGGTTGGCGTATTTCGAGATTAGGATTTGTCACTCCGATTGTCGGAGAGGTATCTTTGGGCCCACTCGGTAATTCACATCACTTAAGCCTTGCAAGCATTGCAACTAATGAGTTAGTTGCGGGATGATGTACTACAGAACGAGTAAAGAGACTTGTCGTAACGAGATTGAACTAGGTATTGAGATACTGATGATCGAATTTCGGGCAAGTAACATACCGATGACAAAGGGAACAACGTATGTTGTTATGCGGTTTGACCGATAAAGATCTTCGTAGAATATGTGGGAGCCAATATGAGCATCCAGGTTCCGCTATTGGTTATTGGCCGGAGACGTGTCTCGGTCATGTCTACATAGTTCTCGAACCCGTAGGGTCCGCACGCTTAAAGTTTTGATGACAGTTATATTATGAGTTTATATGTTTTGATGTACCGAAGGTAGTTCGGAGTCCCGGATGTGATCATGGACATGACGAGGAGTCTCGAAATGGTCGAGACATGAATATTGATATATTGGACGACTATATTCGGACACGGGAATGGTTCCGGGGGTTATCGGATATATACACTACAAAAAAAATACACTTCCGTGATGATACGTGTTTGTCACAGTAGGTCGCGTTTTTTGTCATGCATGTACATCCATGACAAATTTATGACAGAATCAAGATAGTCATACTTGTGCTGTCGTAGAAGTGTTCCATGACATTACCAAAATTATCATCACGGAATTGTCCACTTCCATGACGATAAATCGTGCGTCACAGAAGTGCTTTCGTCAAGGGTGACCGACAGGTGGCATCGACCATAATGGAACGCCGTTATGCTATCGGGTTAGGTTTTGGATCCGATAACCCGTTAACAGCCCCGACCAATGGGGATTTTCCACGTGTAAAATCATCATTGGCTGGAGGAAACACGTGTCGGCTCACCGTTGGGACAGATGTCATCCGTTCATTGGACCGAAGTCGCCTATGATACGGCGACACGTGGCACGGCCCAACAGAGGCCCATTCCTGTGAAAAGGCCGGCCTGTTTGACTTGGTCAAAAGGTGGCGGCCCGGCCCACGGAAAGCCTGTTAACGGCCTGTTCGCATATAGCCCATTTACAGCCTGCTAACCCAGGGCCCGTTACGCCCTATCCGAATTAGGCCCAGTAGCGTCATCTGGGCCGTCCAATATGATTCAGCCCATTTTAACTTTCGGCCCATGTGTGGCCCATGACTTCTTTCGGCCCATATGAGGACCTTTGTAACTCTTGGCCCATTAACGGCCCGTAGTGAAACTGGCCCATAATGAACAGTGTATCACTTTATACCCATTAACGGCCTGTTATTCCATTGGGCCGTTTCCAGCTCAAGTTATCTTTCGGCCTTCTCAGGGCCCGTTGGTTCTTGGTCTCATTTGCAGCATTCGGTTACATACGGCCCGTTACTGTCATTTTCTGCTTGTGGGCCAAATTCAGCCCGTCGTTACAGTCGGCCCGTTTGCGGACCGTTAATACGTTGGGCCGTTTTCATGTCAAAAAAACCCGTTGGGATGTTTCATAGAGTTATCAAATACGGCCTATTAACGACCCGTTATGGTCCACGAATAGTACGGCCCATGAATGGCGAAATGATGATACGCCCCGTAGAAGGCCCATGGATCCTACGGCCCGTATGAGGCCCATGGATAGTACGGACCGTAGAAGGCCCATGGATCGTACGACCCGTAGAAGGCCCATGGACCCTACGGCCCGTAGAAGGCCCATGGACCATAAGGCCCGTATAGAAGGCCGATGGATTCTACGGCCCGTATAGAAGGCCAATGGATCCTACGGCCGGATGAAGGCCCATGGATTATACGGCCTGCAGGAGGCCCATGGTTACAACAGTCCGTGTGTTGCCATGATTATTTTGGCCTAGTTACCAAAAATAGGCTATTGTGGCCACTAGAAAAACACAGAAAAAGAACTGCAGTGATTACAAGTAAACAACTAAACAAGACAATAAGGAAATAAGTAAGCAAGCAATTAACGCTAGCCTATTACTGCTATTACACATATTACATCCACTAGGCATCAAAGTTCGCCACCAGTGCAAATATAGGGAACAAAGCAGCATATTACATACACTGGACGTCAAAAGTGGCCACCAGTGCAAATAAACGCGGCAGCAAAACAAGAGCATAACTGAAACAACTTCAGAAGAGCTCAAGAAACGTTATCCTGGGTATCCACCATGCTGGCAATAAGCTTAGCAAGCTAATTAGCTTTGTCCTGTTTGGCGCTAAAATCCTCCAACGCTTGCTGTTGCACCAGAAAGTATGCATCTGAATGCTCCAGCGACTTCCGTAGTCCTTCCGCTTCTTGTCGCAGCATAGCTGATCGATGTCTTTCAGCTTGTAGTTGAGACTCAAGAAACCGAACTGATTCAGACAGTGAGTTTGAATAGCTTGTGCAAGCGGTAGTGGCCAGTAACTCGAACACTAAACCAAGACAGGACTTTGGGGTTGTCTTGCTGTCTTCAAGATAGTCTTCCTTAGCTGTTTTATCAGCTTTGTTGGAGACCAACAAGGATGTGTCACTATCCTGAACCTTATCTGCATTACTTCCTTTACCATTGCTTAATAAGGCACTCTTCCCCAATATTCTGTCAGCATTCTAAAAGAAGAAACAAGCAGACACATAACAAGTTTAGCATGTACTAGTATATGAAACTCATTTCGGTGAACCAGTTCATTAGTAAGGTGGACAGGATTAAACTACCAA
>LR880971.1:164410809-164430567 GCA_904067115.1 Aegilops sharonensis | reverse complement strand
GGGTGGTTCTTCCTTAACTCCGGCGAGCCCCCCAACCCCTAAAAATCGACTGACCCAAAAGTCGATTCAGTCGACTGAAGTGTGGCTTAATCGGAGCAGAGCATCAGCATGAGCGAGGGGGAGAGCAGCAGCAACAGCTGGGCGAGCGAGCGATCGAGCGAGAGCCGGAGCAGCAGCAGCAGCGCGAGCGAGCGAGTGAGAGCCAGAGCAGCAGCAGCAGATCCGGCTGGTATGGACGCCGCTGTGGAGATCTCGCCCGTGGCGCCGGCTTCAAGGTAGCCGCTCCATGGGGGTGCGGGATGGAGCACCGTCGGTGCCCGGAGGTCGAGTTAAGGAGAAGGTGCGATGCGATGAGTGTACAACCTCTTTGGTGGCACTGAGTAGGCCTCGGCTTCGTCCGAGGAGTCGGTGAGGATGCTGCGGTTCCGGTGGAGCAGATTAAGGCGGCGCTGTGGGGATGGAGCAGCCGTGATAGACGAGGCGATCGTCGGAGTAGCTCCTTGGAGGTGGAGGACGGGGCGGCTGAACCGGCGGGACGGTGAGATGGACGACGGATCCTCATCCCGGGAGGTGGACGAGGGACGTCGAGCTGTTTCGGTGGACGACATCGTCGGGGAAGAGGCTCCGGCTGTGCAGCGGTGACATGGCGGACGGAGGAGGGTGGGATTTCGCGGATGGAGCGGAGAGGTTATGGCGGCCTGGGATTTTGAATGGCGAAAAGGGGACGATGGGAGGGGGTGAAGCATGACTTAGGGACGCGCTTATCCAAAATGTAGGGTGTGTTACAAAAGTACCCCCCACCGATTTGAACTAGCGGCCCTTTCGGCTCAAGGTTAGAAGCGGGATTTCACGTGTCGGGATTTGGCAGCTGGAGGGAGTTTTCGCGTGCGTTGTAATTTCGGGATAGCAAGGCGCGGGTTGTGAAGGCGCCAGTTTTGGGAGCACGATATCTGAATTTTCGGGATATAACAAGACGCGGGTTGAATTTTAGGGACAAGCCTAACATGTAGTAATATTGTACTTGTACGTACCAAATCAATTCACACTTCCCTCAACCAAAAAGAAAACAAAATAAAATAAAATTATTCACACCACACAAAGAGAGAGTCTTGCCCCGTTTTACTATACAAATGCTATTCAAAGCTACTCCCTCCTTCCATCTATATAGGGCCTAATGCGTTTTTCGATGCTAACTTTGACCAAATATTAGAGCAATGATATATGACATGCAACTTACACAAAGCACACCGTTAACTTCGTCTGTGAAAGGTTCTTTCAATGATATAATTTTCACATTGTGCATGTCATGTACTATTAATCTTGTCAATAGTCAAAGGCGGTCTTAAAAATCTCATTACGCCCTATATAGATGGAAGGAGGGAGTATGAATCCATGTTATGTCTGATTAAATTTTTTCGCTTGTTGTATAATGCATGTAACCTACTCATACCAACATTTTAGTGCATTCCAAATGTCTATACTACCGCTGCAATCCGAACTAAATTTGAATTCGTTTCTCTATTTCAATAAGATTCTACAATCATGATTGTTGCCAACTTCAACCATCATAGTTTCCTTGCTATCCGCCAGATATAAATCGGACGGCCTATAATGCAGGATGGCAGGCACACCGTCATCAACAACTCCGTTTTTTTACAAGAGTAGAGATAAAATATATTAAATGTAGTATAACATGTTCATAAACACACCATGTGTATCACCATTATATATATTCACACATGCGTCGGTTTAAAACACTATGATAAATTCTTCAAATATCCGAATTCGCTTTTTATAATGAAGTATATATGATCTCTATTCGTCTTTTACACCCACACAACCCTCTTATCTTTGTAGCTAGCGCTAACTTTCTCTTGTGCATGCACACGCCCGCATCCCTCTCACCCTCCCTCAGCATTCTCTAGCTCCATCGTGCAAATTCGTCTTTTCACTTTAGGTCGTTCACCCACGGTGTGTGTAGGCCCCCCAGCTCCTTCTTTACGGCACACATCGATCGATATGCCTCTCTAGCTAGGTGTGCCTAGCACAAACACAAGCTTCCCCTCTTCTCTTGGCACCGTCCATGCCTCACTCCCACCACTCTTTTCATCATTCTCGTACTCGCACACTCCTCCCCGCTCGATATAGTATGCCTCCCGTACCACCTCCTACATGCATCCCTCTCTCTCTATCCTTCTCCTCGTGCCTCATTTGCTTCTAACACACACGTGCATGTATACCGATCGATCTCCCAACATATACCTAGATCGACTTTAACTACCCCCCCCCATAGATCGACGTACCTCACAAGTTATGTCTTCCTTTCTCTAACAAAGGGATATTGATCTTCCTATGTAGTTATGTATGCTTACCACAGCCACATCGTCCCCCCTCATCATTCGTGCATGCCTCCTGACCCGTCTCTCACACGCATGTGCACGGACAACAAGCAACCATCTCCTCTCTTATTGATATTGCGGGCGTGCCCTCCGTTTGTCTAGCAAGCCTATCCCACCATTTGTTTGAAGCAACTCCACTACCACCCCCTCCAACACTCTAGCTCTATCTCTCTCCCAACCTTATTCCTCTCCTGCACATATGCATGGATGCCGATCGATCTCCCTTAATACATGAGGCAGATCGATCTCCTTAATACATGAGGTAGGCCTCTCTCCTCCTCCACACATATACCAGCCATTGTACCTCTATAGTTAATTGGGCTTCTCTCTTCCCCCACCACACACCGATAGTCCAGCGCTGCAGGTAGGTATCCATGCCACAGAGACAAACTGCACATGTCCCCTCTCACGTTCCAGTAGGCCAGCCACTCTATATCTTTGACATGGGCACACACAAATTCGATGGCACTCTTTATCGATCGCGCGCGCACACACACACACACACACATCATCATCCCTCTTTTCGATTCTATGGACACCTCAAGCCGATGATACCTCCACTCTCTTCTCGTGGATCGCCCCCTCTATATATATGTTATATCCATGACTCTATTTCACACACATTGCATATGTTACATTTTTTGATTGACCCCCCCCCCCAAAATCTCAAGAACCCACACACTATATCTCTCTAGGTTTGTATCTCTCTCACACAACCCCACGTAGGTGGTGTACGTATACAAGAAGAGAATAGGTGCACCGTGCACGTACTCACGCTTCGTGCCCAGCCACACCCGCGCGGGTACACGATGGAGCTCGTTTCTTTACGAAATGGCAACCACGTGCTAATTTGAACGCATGTAGCAGTTGTTTACCTAGGGAGGTCGTGTACCATGCCTGCACGAAACAAAGTTTGACTTGACGCGTTGCCGCGTTATTTTTAAATAAAGTTATAGCGCTCAATGGCACGTACACAGAATATAAAACGATTTTTATGGAGAAAAAGGTAGTCCGCTCACTATATACAATGGAGCCTTGCGTGCCTGGTTTGTCGCTCTTCAAAGTATCTCACACAAGGCTGTTGTGGCCTCTCTCTCTCTCTCACCGCTGGTCACTGATCCGGCCGCATCCCGTCCGCCGGGGGAAAGGGAGTGCGGTGGCCTTTCTCTCTCTCACCGTTGGTCACTGATCCGGCCGCATCCCATCCGCCGGGGGAAAGGGAGGAAGTGCATCGTTTCTTCGTTGGACGGCACCGAGGCAGCACGTCCCGATCTGCGGTACACGCCGTTCTCTCTGACCAAGCTCCGGCGCGGCAGGGCCTACGTCACCTGCTCGCAGATTCTGCCCGCCGCCGCTCACCTAGTTACATCCCGATGACCTCCAGGTATACCCTCCGGCCTTGCTCCACTGCCCGTCTTCCCACGCCGCTGCATGTGGATCTTCCATAGTTATTTGCCCAAAACGTAGCTCGTCCAGCGTACTTTCCATATTGCATTCTCGTCCTCACACCGTTTTAGACAAACACAACCGTGTTGTTATCTTCCCTTAGGGCAAGGAATATGCTTCTTTTTTGTCGTCGCATGTGTCATCAACTGTTATTGGCCAGTAATTGTTTCCTTTCTACCTCTTTTTTGCAAACAGGGCTATCCATTTAACCTCATTGCTATTGCGACCTTTTGGTGAACTACACAAATCACTTTTTTCTTAAGAGTGTTTTGTGCAGTTGTACCAAAATGTCACACGGGCAACGTCTCTATATTTCAGTTCGACTGCACAAAGGGAGATTGGTTTTGCTCTATCCTCCTCATCCAACTCCGAGCCTAATCTTCTCCAGCTAGTTAGTCTTAAGAGAGCCCGCAAAGGTGAATGGCTTCTATTTGTGTGTTTATTGTTTCATCAACAGTCCCCTATTATCGTAATCACACTTAATATCTTTGGAACAGGGATGCTCAGCTCTATTTTAGTGGAACTGCACAAAATGATCGGAATGTTGCATGCTCCAGACAGCTACTTTTTTCCCAACATGCCTTGTTGATTTAAACAGAGCTCGGGGGACGTTGCTGCCAATGAAAGCATGGATCAATTTTAATTTAACACCTTCTCACAACTGTCTTCAGTTGTGATGTAATTATTAGCTCTAATCCGCTAATAATTGACATGCATTAGCAAGGAAGTTAGTTTTTTATTGTTTCCGAAAGAGCATCGATGGCAAGACACGCGAAACAAAAGCTGAAAGCTCACACCATTGTACAATTTCATGTCGCTGGAAAATTATTTGTATAGTACGTCAATTATGTAAACAAATGATGGAAGCTTGATAGCATTGCCAGAAGCCTCTTCATCATCCGGGTCCATGTGCCATGCACAAAATTATACTCTTTCGTTCCTAAATATTTGTCTTTTACAAATTTCAAACAGGCATATTTTAGAGTGTAGATTCACTCATTTTGCTTCGTATGTGTACTTCCTCCGTTCCTAAATATTCTATTCGTCTTTCTAGAGATTTCAATAAGTGACTACATACGGAGCAACATGAGTGAATCTACACTCTAAAATATGTACCAGTCCATTTGAAATCTCTAAAAAGACAAACATTTGAGTAGTCACTCGTTGAAATCTCTAGAAAGACAATTATACTCCAGAGTATATTTAAGAACCGAGGGGGTAGTGCACAACCGCATGGGAGACTCAGCCCGGTCGTTGCGCCGCATTAATAGTGAGTAATGAGTGATACGTCCATTTTGCATCATGCTTTTATATCGATATTTATTGCATTATGGCTGTTATTACACGTTATGTCACAATACTTATGCCTATTCTCTCTTATTTTACAAGGTTTACATAAGGAGGGACAACGCCGGCAGCTGGAATTCTGGGCTGGAAAAGGAGCAAATATTAGAGACCTATTCTGCACAACTCCAAAAGTCCTGAAACTCCACGAAAGTCATTTTGGGAAATAATAAAAAATATACAGCGGAAGAAGTTCACCAGAGGGGGCCCCACCTAGCCACAAGGGTGGGGGGCGCGCCCTACCCCCTGGGCATGCCCCCCTACCTCGTGGCCCCCTGGTGGCCCTCCGATGCCCATATTCTGCTATATGAGGTATTTCATCAAGAAAAAAACCATAAGCAACCTTTTGGGACGAAACTTCGCCGCCACGAGGCGGAACCTTGGCGGAACCAATCTAGGGCTCCGACAGAGCTGTTCTGCCGGGGACACTTCCCTCCGGGAGGGGGAAATCATCACCATCGTCATCACCAACGCTCCTCTCATCGGGAGAGGGCAATCTCCATCAACATCTTCACCAGCACCATCTCCTCTCAAAACCCTAGTTCATCTCTTGTATCCAATTCTTGTCTCCAAGTCCGGGATTGGTACTAGTAGGTTGCTAGTAGTGTTGATTACTCCTTGTAGTTGATGCTAGTTGGTTTATTTGGTGGAAGATCATATGTTCAGATCCTATATGCATATTAATACCCCTCTTATTACGAACATGAATATGCTTTGTGAGTAGTTACGTTTGTTCCTGAGGACATGGGAGAAGTCTTGCTATTAGTAGTCATGTGAATTTGGTATTCGTTCGATATTTTGATGAGATGTATGTTGTCTAGCCTCTAGTGGTGTTATGTGAACGTCGACTACATAACACTTCACCATTATTTGGGCCTAGAGGAAGGCACTGGGAAGTAATAAGTAGATGATGGTTGCTAGAGTGACAGAAGCTTAAACCCTAGTTTATGCGTTGCTTCGTAAGGGGCTGATTTGGATCCATACGTTTCATGCTATGGTTAGGTTTACCTTAATATTTTTGTTGTAGTTGCGGATGCTTGCAATAGAGGTTAATCATAAGGGGGATGTTTGTTCAAGTAAGAACAACACCCAAGCACCGGTCCACCCACATATCAAATTATCAAAGTACCGAACGCGAATCATATGAATGTGATGAAAACTAGCTTGACGATATTCCCATGTGTCCTCGGGAGTGCTTTTCCTATTATAAGAGTTTGTCCAAGCTTGTCCTTTGCTACAAAAAGAATTGGGCCACCTTGCTGCACTTTATTTACTTTTTTTACTTGTTGCTCGTTACAAATTATCCTATCACAAAACTATCAGCTACCACTTATTTCAGTACTTGCAGAGAATATCTTGCTGAAAACCGCTTATCATTTCCTTCTGCTCCTCATTGGGTTCGACACTCTTACTTATCGAAAGGACTACGATAGATCCCCTATACTTGTGGGTCATCAAGACTCTTTTCTGGTGCCGTTGCCGGGGAGTGAAGCGCCTTTGGTAGGTGGAATTTGGTAAGGAAAAATTTATATTGTGAGCTGAAATTTACTGTCACTTGTTACTATGGAAAGTAATCCTCTGAGGGGCTTGTTCGGGGTATCTTCACCCCGACCAGTAGAGCAAAGAGTTGCTCCTCAACCCAATGAACCTACTGAAAATGAATATGAAAATATTCCCTTTGAATTTCCTTCGGGTATGATGGAAAATCTGCTAGCTAATCCTTTTGTAGGAGATGGAACAAAGCATCCTAATGAGCACCTAATATATGTGGATGAAGTTTGTGGACTATTTAAGCTTGCAGGTATACCCGATGATGTTGTTAAGAAGAAGGTCTTCCCTTTATCTTTGAAGGGAGATGCATTGACATGGTATAGGCTATGTGATGATACGAGATCATTGAACTATAGAAGACTGAAATTGGAATTTCATCAAAAGTATTATCCTATGCATCTTGTTCATCGTGATCGCAATTATATATATAATTTTTGGCCTCGCGAAGTAGAATGCATCGCTCAAGCTTGGAGGAGGCTTAAATCAATGTTGTATTCATGCCCCAATCATGAGCTCCCAAGAGAAACAATTATTCAAAATCTTTATGCTCGGCTTTCTGAAAACAATCGCACCATGCTCGATACTTCTTGTGCTGGCTCTTTTATGATGAAGACTATTGAATTCAGATGGAAATTATTGGATAGAATTAAACGAACTCTGAAGATTGGGACCTCGACGAAGGTAAGGAGTCAGGTATGACACCTAAGTTTGATTGTGTTAAATTTTTTATGGATACTGATATTTTCCGTAAGTTTAGCACTAAATATGGACTTGACTCTGAGATAGTAGCTTCTTTCTGTGAATCTTTTGCTACTTATGTTGATCTCCCCAAGGAGAAGTGGTTTAAATATCATCCTCCCATAGAAGTAAAAGTAGCTTCACCTATTAAAGTTGAAGAAAAGACTGTCACTTATTATGATCCTATTGTTCCTACCTCTTATGTTGAGAAACCACCTTTCCCTGTTAGAATAAAGGATCATGCTAAAGCTTCAACTGCAGTTCGTAAAAGCAATATTAGAACTTATACACCTCCTGAGCAAGTCAAAGTAGAACCTAATATTGCTATTGTTAAAGATCTCTTGTCTGATAATATTGATGGGCATGTTATTCAATTCTGTGGTGAGACTGCTAGAATTGCTAAACCTGGCGCTAAAGATAAACATAGACCTGTGGTAGGCGTGCCTGTTATTTCTGTTAAAATAGGAGATCATTGTTATCATGGCTTATGTGATATGGGTGCTAGTGCTAGTGTTATACCTATTACCTTGTATGAAGAAATTAAGCATGAAATTTCACCTGCTGAGATAGAAGATATTGATGTTACAATTAAACTTGCCAATAGAGATACTATATCGCCAGTGGGAATTGTTAGAGATGTTGAATTCTTGTGTGGGAAAACTAAATATCCTGCTAATTTTCTTGTTCTTGGTTCCCCACAAGATAGCTTTTGTCCAATTATATTTGGTAGACCCTTCTTGAACACTGTTAATGCTAAGATAGACTGCAAAAAGAATGTTGTTACTATTGTCTTGGATGATATGATTCATGAGTTTAATTTCTCTAAATTTAGTAAACAACACCGTGAAGAAGAATTTCCTAGTAAGGATGAAATTATTGGTCTTGCTTCTATTGCCGTACCTCCTAGTGATCCTCTAGAACATTATTTGCTAGACCATGAAAATGATATGTTTATGAATGAAAGAAGGGAAATAGATGAAGTATTCTTTAAACAGGAACCTATTCTGAAACATAATTTGCCTGTTGAAATCCTAGGGGATCCTCCTCCACCCAAGGGTGATCCCGTGTTTGAGCTTAAACCATTGCCTGATAATCTTAAATATGCTTATCTTGATGAAAAGAAAATATATCCTGTTAATATTAGTGCTAACCTTTCATATCATGAAGAAGAGAGATTATTGAAAACTTTGAAGAAGCACCGTGCTGCTATTGGATATACTCTTGATGATCTTAAGGGAATTAGTGCCACTCTATGTCAACATAAAATAAATTTGGAAGAAGATGCCAAACCGGTTCGTGATCATCAACGAAGGCTTAATCCTAAGATGAAAGAAGTGGTAAGAAAAGAAATACTAAAGCTTCTGGAGGCAGGTATAATTTATCCCATTGTTGATAGCCAGTGGGTAAGTCCTGTTCATTGTGTCCCTAAGAAGGGAGGTGTTACTATTGTTCCTAATGATAAAGATGAATTGATCCCGCAAAGAATTATTACAGGTTATAGGATGGTAATTGATTTCCGCAAATTAAATAAAGCTACTAAGAAAGATCATTACCCCTTACCTTTTATTGATCAAATGCTAGAAAGATTATGCAAACATACACATTATTGCTTCCTAGATGGTTATTATGTTTCTTTCAAATACCTGTGTCGGCTAAGGATCAATCAAAGACTACTTTTACATGCCCTTTTGGTACTTTTGCTTACAGACGTATGCCCTTTGGTTTATGTTGTGACGCCCCCGATTCAATCGTACACTAATCATGCACGCAAACGTGTACGATCAAGATCAGGGACTCACGGCAAGATATCACAACACAACTCTAAAAACATAAATAAGTCATACAAGCATCATAATACAAGCCAGGGGCCTCGAGGGCTCGAATACAAGTGCTCGATCATAGACGAGTCAGCGGAAGCAACAATATCTGAGTACAGACATAAGTAAACAAGTTTGCCTTAAGAAGGCTAGCACAAACTGGGATACAGATCGAAAGAGGCGCAGGCCTCCTGCCTGGGATCCTCCTAAACTACTCCTGGTCGTCGTCAGCAGGCTGCACGTAGTAGTAGGCACCTCCGGTGTAGTAGGAGTCGTCGTCGACGGTGGCGTCTGGCTCATGGGCTCCGACATCTGGTTGCTACAACCAGGTAGAAGGGAAGGGGGAAAAGGGGGAGAAAAGCAACCGTGAGTACTCATCCAAAGTACTCGCAAGCAAGGATCTACACTACATATGCATGGGTATATGTGTAAAGGGCAATATCGGTGGACTGAACTGCAGAATGCCAGAATAAGAGGGGGTTAGCTAGTCCTGTCGAAGAATACGCTTCTGGCAGCCTCCGTCTTGCAGCATGTAGAAGAGAGTAGATTGAAGTCCTCCAAGTAGCATCGTATAGCATACTCCTACCCGGTGATCCTCTCCTCGTAGCCCTGTTAGAGAGCAACCACCGGGTTGTATCTGGCACTTGGAAGGATGTGTTTTATTAAGTATCCGGTTCTAGCTGTCATAAGGTCAAGGTACAACTCCAAGTCGTCCTGTTACCGAAGATCACGGCTATTCGAATAGATTAACTTCCCTGCAGGGGTGCACCACATAACCCAACACGCTCGATCCCATTTGGCCGGACACACTTTTCTGGGTCATGCCCGGCCGCGGAAGATCAACACGTCGTAGCCCCACCTAGGCCAACAGAGAGGTCAGCACGCCGGTCAAAACCTAAGCGCACAGGGGTCTGGGCCCATCGCCCTTAGCACACCTGCACGTTGCGTACGCGGCCGGAAGCAGACCTAGCCTAGCAGGCATTCCAGTCCAATCCGGCGCGCGCCGCTCAGTCGCTGACGTCACGAAGGCTTCGGCTGATACCACGACGCCGAGTGCCCATATCTTTCCCACGTAGTTAGTTAGTGCGTATAGACCAAATGGCCAGACTCAGATCAAATACCAAGATCTCGTTAAGCGTGTTAATGAGGGAAGAGGGGGAAGAAACAGTAAATACAATGCAAACATAAACATGACGATGCATGACATGACAATGAGCGTTGCTAGGGGTGCCCAAACGCGGTAGTAGGTGATACCGGCGAAGGGGGAAAACATCCGGGAAAGTATCCCTGGTGTTTTGCGTTTCCGGACAGATGAACCGGAGGGGGAAAGTTGTGTGTTCGATATGTTAGGGATGTGTGGCGGACGAACGGGCTTTGTATCCGGATTCGTCTCGTCGTTCTGAGCAACTTTCATGTACAAAGTTTTTTCATCCGAGCTACGGTTTATTTTATATTAATTTTAAAAGATTTACTTTTTTGGGATTATTGTGATTTAACTAATTCGAAAAAGAATTATTGCGTCATCATGACATCAACATGATGTCAGCGGTCACATTTGACCATTGACCGGTCAACTGACAGGTGGGTCCCGTCTGGCATGGTCACAGTTTTAGTTAAGCAAAACTAATTAACTAATCTGGTAATTAGAGTTAATTAAACATGATTAGTTAGTTTAATTAATTAATTTAGTTTTTTTGTTCTCTTTTGTTTTCCTTTTTTTAACAGGGGTTGGGCCCTCTGGTCAGAGACCCAGCCCAACCGGGGCGGTTGAGCGGGCAAAAGGGCGCAGGGGCAGGGCACCGCCTGAACTGGCGCGGGCGCTGGCCAAGCGCGGCGCCGCCCGTATGGAGAGGCGCAGCGGGGCGCCAAGGTGTGGGCGAGGCCTCCGGGCGCGTGCGGGCGGCCGGCGCGGGCGCTGAGAACTGGCGGCGAGGGGCGGCGACCAGGAGAGGGCCGCGACGCAGAGGGGCAGAGGGCGGCGGGTGTAGCGGTAGCCAACATCAGCGGCGGGAAGGCAGCAGCATATAGCAGCAGCAGAAGGGGCAGCAGGGCCTGCCAGGAGTGGTGGGGGTGGGAACGGGACGGCCAGGAGGCGCGGGAGCGCGCCACGGGCGGTGAGGCGCCGGGAGCCAAGCTCCGGCTATGGCGAACACGGATGAGCACAGGAGCGGCAGTAAAATGATACAGATCGAAGGTATAAGCACGGGAATCGGTCGAGGGGCTCACCTCGGTTCTCGTGGATGAGGTAGGGAGGTCGGGGAAGCGCTCGAGGAGGTTCGGGGGTGTCCGGAGATGCTCGGGGCGGCCGGTGGTGTAGATCGACCGAGGGGGCGACGACGGTCGTGGCAGTTCTCAGTGATGTGGGCCTCGGCCATCCGAGGGAGGGGGCATACGCGGCTGTAGAGGCGTCGAAGCACACGGTGACGCGCTTCGTCAGGGGGGGGGGGGGGGCGGGGGGGGGGGGGGGGGGGGGGGGGGGGCGGGGCGGGGGCGGGGGGGGGGGGGGGGGGGGGGGGGGGGCGGGGCGGGGGCGGGGGGGGGGGGGGGGGGGGGGGGGGGGCGGGGCGGGGGCGGGGGGGGGGGGGGGGGGGGGGGGGGGGCGGGGCGGGGGCGGGGGGGGGGGGGGGGGGGGGGGGGGGGCGGGGCGGGGGCGGGGGGGGGGGGGGGGGGGGGGGGGGGGCGGGGCGGGGGCGGGGGGGGGGGGGGGGGGGGGGGGGGGGCGGGGCGGGGGCGGGGGGGGGGGGGGGGGGGGGGGGGGGGCGGGGCGGGGGCGGGGGGGGGGGGGGGGGGGGGGGGGGGGCGGGGCGGGGGCGGGGGGGGGGGGGGGGGGGGGGGGGGGGCGGGGCGGGGGCGGGGGGGGGGGGGGGGGGGGGGGGGGGGCGGGGCGGGGGCGGGGGGGGGGGGGGGGGGGGGGGGGGGGGGTCTGAGCAGGGGTGCGGCGCCGGGTCCGTTCTCTCCTTCCCGATCCAGAACGGGGTCGAGAGGTGGGGAAGAGATGTGGGAGAGTGGGGGAGAGTGGGGGCGAGTGGGAGGAGTGGGGTCTCGCTAGTTAGGGTTCGGTCGCCCGATGGGATAAGGGGGGTGGGGTGGGCTAGCCTGGTGGCCTAGATGCCCGGTTGGGCCGAATGGCCCAGGGGAAGGGGGGTTTGGCTTTTGTTTTGTTTTGTTTTATTCTATTTTGTAATTTCTTTTCTTTTTATTTATTTTCTTTTCTTTTTTAAATTATCTAGGCATTTTATAAAAATGTGTTTATTACACCATATTTACTTATGCAAAATATGGCACCTGCCAAACAATTTTGTTTTAAATTTTGAAAAACTTTTATTGTTGACATTAATTTGAATTTAAATTTTGAAACGGTTTTGAATCATCGCACAGTTAACAACAGTAACTATGGTGACTTGGCACCATTAGCGTGGGATTACTGTAGCTTAATTACCCGGCTGTTACAAAACTCCTCCACTACAAGAAATCTCGTCCCGAGATTTAAGAGGTGGAATAAGGGGGAAAGTTCTGGTTGTGAAATTCTAACGATTCTTCTCGGTCTTGGTTGCTCTTCACGAAGAGGTCGATCCATTATGTTGTTGTCTTCATTCCTCTGCTTCAGGGCATCATGATGAAGTCATCATCCTTTATTCGGGGGTTCCATCGTACTTACGAAAAAGGATAATGGGTATCTTCGGAAGAACTTGCCTCTAGAAGGTCGCTTATCTGGTAGATAACACCAGGAAGGGTGGCGAAAAGTAACTCTCGAATTGTAACTGAAGAAAATTTTAAGAGCAAAGTAAGAAGGTACCATGAGAAGTTTCGATCGGGCAGGCAATCGTTCAATGCCCAGACAGAAGGTGAAAGGGGTTCAGAGCAACGAGAAAAAGTATTGCGTCTGATACCAGAACAGATCACTAGGCAGGTGGCCTGTGAATTACATATGAAGTCAAGCGCGAGGAATAACTTTGACAACAGGGTGTACAGAAGAGTCATGTTTCGATCCCGTGGAACTGTGGGTTATGGGCCCACCATGTGAGTTAACGGTAGGAAGGGGTGGTGACGTCTTGGATGACCATGTAGGCAAGACGTGTCAGCGGATAGCCTGTCAGTTATGTCAGCAACAACGTCGGTACCAAGGGCGAGGGACAAAGAGAACCATCTTCCTGCTCGTGGAACGAGGCGGACCAATAGGCAAAGTTCTCGTCCATCGGTGGTTACCGGAATGTCATCAACAATAGTAACAGGGTCTTGCTGGCAGAGTCTACATAAGCAGTGAATTATTACTACTTAGTTTATATAGATCACAAGAAAGGTCAAACAAACCAATGGAAAGGAAAATGTGGTCATCGGTTAAACAGAACAATGGAAAGGAAAAATGTGATTAAACACATATTTCAGGGGGTATATCCTTCCCAAAGACAAGCAGAGCATGATATCCATGATAGGATATAACATGGAAAACCCTTTTAGGAAAGGGGAGAGAAATA
Source organism: Aegilops sharonensis (assembly GCA_904067115.1). NCBI lineage: Eukaryota > Viridiplantae > Streptophyta > Magnoliopsida > Poales > Poaceae > Aegilops > Aegilops sharonensis. The sequence continues at coordinate 164,416,797 of LR880971.1, read as the reverse complement.
TCATGACATTACCCATACAACGGTGCTTGGATAATTTGATAAAGAAAATTTAGCATTGTGCTTCAAATGTTCTTATTGAAATTCGGAGTACCACATACATGCTTCGAGATAGCGTTGACATGGTCTTTAAACAAAGGTCAGACTTTGGATACACAAAGGATCCATCAGGAACAACTCATAGAATAAGTCTTACAATTTCCTCATGGAAGAATGGTTAACCTTGATAAGAGGATACATATATTATAACAATAGGTCCTCTGGTCCGGGGTGCTAAGCAAAGACACCACCTTACCGGGTTATGTAGAGACCAATGTTATAACTCTTGGAAAGATGTCCCAATCATCATATCTGACCGAGATTCAGATCCGATTGGTGTCAGGATAACTCAGACTAAGGATGCCTAAGAAGAAAAAGGTGCGACACAAATTGATGAGAAGACATTGCAAAATTCTCAGGAAAAGAACTATGGAAGCAAGTTCCGAAACAAGAGTTCATCATTTAACCAAGGAAAGAACGAGGAGGTGGTTGATGAACTCTGTGACAATTCATTGAGATTTTCAAAAGATGGATGTCCACAATTATGTGAACAAGGAGATAACATTTGTCATATCAAATGATATAATGATGTATGCTCGAGGAAAAACATACACACTTAAACATTGGTTGAAAGTTGCACCCGAAATATGCGCTTAGGTAGCCTGATCAAGGTTAGAATGGTGATTCAATAACCAATAGTCTGAGGATGAACTATCGGCCATTAGCTTCAAAGCAACAGGTTGCTTGAATTACAGAGTCCAAGCAGCATCGTTCACTTGTCGATATTCCCGGTTAGGCAATACGGGGATCAAGAAAGAATGGTGCTGGTGGGAAGCATCACAATACCAAGAATTCCTTACGAGGTGGAGCAGTCCTCACAACATCCTTGATATTAAAAGATGGTAATACTCCAAGGTAAATAAGAAGAAATGCTGGATAGCAGGGATCTCAAGGTATAACACAAGACACGAACAAGTTTGTGTTGAACGGAAGGCAATAAAGTGGTCAAAGATAACACAAATCATTGGGGGCAAGGAAGGTATTTCTCATCATGAATTCAATTGATATCCTGGGGGAACTCAGAATGTTGATGTTGATCATGACACATTTTGTCGAGAGGTTTCATGGAGATGTAATCGGTCGGCGATGACATCAAGTCAAAGGAATGATGAAGCGAAATGTTCTTGGGACCATGAGTACGACACAAACTCAAACTCAAGCTTGTCGTTCAAGGTGGAACGATAAGACGAGGAAATCGGCATAATCTTAGCTCATCATCGAAAGTTGCGACACGGAATTAAGGACCCAGTAGCACAATTAAAATTATCATGATAATGATGTAGCCGATAAGGCTAGGAATGACTTGAAGGATTATTAAACTCGTAAGCAACATGAATTACTTATAGTTATTGAATCGGAGTGTGGAATCGATATACCTATCGGTGTTTTGGGTTGACAAACAACCCATCACCCACGAAGTGACAGCAACAGGAAAAGGTGGTACTTCATCAGAAATTCATAAGATTTAGAGCAATGGCATGATATCCTCGAGATACCAGGGGTAATACTCGAAGGTAGATCATCGTAGAGGTCGGGCAGACACATTGATCTGTAGAGGACAAATGTTCTAACTTGTCCGAGAAATAGAATCAAAGGGGAACAATCATGGTCGGAACCACGGTTGCAAAGGATCAATTCACAGATACCAGATGATATTTATCAAGTAAATAGTTATTATTACAAGAAGCTTCCATGATAGGATCTACATCGTGTCCATGGGCATGAACACAAAGTTCAAGGTCGACTCCCACTTCTCCAATGCATAACCTTTCATTCACTTCTCATTTTCGAAGAAGTTTTAATGTTGAAATTATATCTAGCAAAATACCAGAAGAGTATGACTCGTGAAAACTTTCGAGTTCACACATATTAAGGAAGGCATAGGCTCAACCCATCGGGGCTTCTTAGAAACATATACCACAAACTTTAGGGGTAAATAACTCAAGCTCGGAAGCAGAGCATGTTTGACCAAAGGAGAGGATACAAATTACCAAAGGCATTATGTATCAGGGAGAATTCACAAGGCGGTAAAATATGAATGTCGAATAATAATCCCATAAAGGATTTGACGGTCCATAGTAGAGCTGATGTGAGCATCGGCACACAATCAGATAAAGAAACAATGCAAAGGCATCTGATTATAGAACACCTGAATAATTTGATGCTTAGATAACAAGGAAATTACGTTTTCCAAAATGAAGGATCAGAAGCACACCCTCTGATTAAGAATGGATAAGTTGGATAGACATAGGGGTACAATCGACGACAATTTGGTTTGTCGAGAACCAGCTCATGTTCAATGCCGGCTCCAGTGAGAGGTCGCGTCCGCTCTGGCCGGGCATGAATGCGGCACTGACCGTTTCGGGCGGGAAGCAAGCGTGGGTGATGAAGAGGGTTCGGGTTGGTCAGGACCGGCCGTGGGAGCGGTCCGGACGTGCGCAAACAAGAGATGTTGTACGTTAATATTGCTGCGTATATAATTAACAACGTAAATAATGTGCCAGTTGGACAAATATGATTGGAGATGGAGATGGAAATGGAATTTACGTAAACACGGATATGCACGTCTATGTCTATGTGTGTGTGCACGACGACTCTAGCGACCTGGAAGCGGGGGCGTGTTTTTGATCGAGTTTTCTTTCTTGGTACGTTAGAAAATCAGTTTTTCTAATTCACATCTAGATGTTATTTAAGGATATCACATCTAAGATCCCACAAGTATATAATGTAGCAACAAGAAACAAAAAACTAGGACAAAAAAATAGACCACAAACAGAGTGGACATCAACTTAGATGTGACATAACTATGTCACATCTAGATGTGTCCTAGACAGACCCTTAAAAAATTGTCCGCCAGTTTTTGTTTCTTTTCTCTGGGAACGCGCGTATTGTATTTAAAACCACTGCTATGGAGAGATTTTTTTACTCCATTATAGCCTCTTGTTTGATAGAGTTTCTCGCGTCTCGCTCTCTCACCCTCTCCATATCAAAACAAGATGACAGTGTCCACTCTATCTCTCTCCTCACCGGTGGTCACAGATCCGACCGAATCCCGTCCGCTGCGGGAGGTGAGGAGGTGCAGCGTTGACGTTGTCGCCGTCGGTGATGGAGGGAGCCGATGCGCACCGTCCTCTCGGAGTCGGCGCTGGCGCGGACGAAGATCCTCCGCGCCCTTGTTCGCTGCCGTCGTGTGGGCAGATCCCGCTCGCCCGCCTAAACGACATCTCTCCCACCTAAAGTATAACTTCTTGTACTGGTCCAGCTCCCCAGGTTGCTGCGTGCGGGTTTTCTTCTATGCGACTACTCCCCAGCTACCCATGCGTAGTAGCTAGGGTTCGTCGGCTGGTCCAACATCACCTACTAGTACTATTATAGAGGAAATGCCACTCGAAAAGTTGTCCTGATTTATGCCTCGGTGGAGGTATACATGTTGTTTCGACAAAAAGTACATGGTGGTTGTGCGGTCATTGTCCATATGGTGGTAGTACTATCACTGGTTAAATGAAGAAATGCTTTTTTTCTCGGGTATCCTGGTTTAGTGCCCATCAAGATATAATTATGATGCTTCTGTTTGTTGGTGTACTTTTCATTAATTCTTATTGACAATTGAGATGTCGTTGTTAACCCTTTTTTATATTTTTGGAAACAGCGATGCGTGTCTCCATACCCGGGCATGTCTTCCTCAATTTTAGTGGAACTGCACAAAATTGGATGGCCATTGTTGTTCCGCCTCACTATCCTCTGCCACGTGAGTCTTCCTTCCTCGAGCTTGATTACTGAGAAGAAACAGACCACAGTGAGGATTTGTCGAACTTCATAGGTGCCTCACCCAAACTTGATGCCAAATGGATGATGCATCACCACGATGACCTATCGATGCTCATGGTTGCGCCTCATGGTTGCGTCGGCTGGTGAAGCTGATCGATTTTCAATGAAAAACAAGTTGTCTTCCATCAGTGCACTTTGCTTGTTACGCACAAAGATGATATCCTTCGTCAGTTCACCTTGGTTGCATTGGAGACGCAGCCATCTTTCACGTTGGTGCAATTTTATCACACAATTTGCTATGAACCAAATGTTTCCTCGAAGAAGGATCGACGTTGGTACTAAGAGCATAAGTTTTGTATTGATTTCTAAGCCTTCTCACAACTTTGTCTCCAGCTCCCCTGTAATTTTATTTGTCCAGCTATTAAATTTGATTTAAAAATGGTGTGGACTAAAAACCCGGATGGACGTAGTAGCCCTCCATTTTTATTTACTCCGCATATTAGATTTGACTGAAGTCAAACTTTGTAATACTCTCAAACCTTTCCGATAATTGAAATTAAAATTCTTTATTTGTACACACTCTCACACGTTTCCGATAATTTGGCGCATGTGTGGTTGTTCACTTAAGGGAGGGTAGTGTACCACACGTGAAGGACAGGAAGTGCGACCAAGACACGTGGGCGTGAATCATTAGTTCATCGGAAGTAGTATTAGTTTTCTTCACTGTACAATAAATAAAGAGTTTCGTTTCGTACTTACACAATTTAAAATGATTGTTATGGAGAGAATAAGAAAACCACTCCACTATATATTAGTCGTATACACACAAGAGTACTATATGGACGCAGCTTCATTGACTTAGTGCACCTGCCTTTGGGTTTATGACAGGTGGGCCCAAAATGTGGCTGGCTCACCTGTCATACAGCCAAAAGCAGATGCAGTGAAGGCACCGGAGCTCAGTCCGTACTACATTAGTATATATATATATATAAGCGGGAGCCTCAGCGCTTGTTTGCTAGGGTTTGCACTCTCCACACGCTCGCCGCAATACATATATGTTACATGCTGGAGGCTCAGCGTTCATTTGCTAGGGTTTGCTATATTCACAGTCTCTCACCCTCTCTTCACCAGATCTAAACAAGACTGTGTTGGCCTCTTATCTCTCTCTCCCCCCTCACAGCTGGTGAAGGAGGCGTCCGTATCCCGTCACACCGGGAAGGGGAGGAGGTGCAACATTAACTCTATCGCCTTCGGTGAGGGAGGCAATCCACTGCCGGCTGCGTTGTTCTCTTTCACCCAGCGCCCGTGCGGGAGGGCCACCGACACCTTCTTCCTCGCTGCCGTACGTAGTGTGGGCAGATCCGGCCTCCCGCCGCACGCCTTGCCACATCCCGACGACCCTAAGGTATAAGTTTCTTTGAAACCGTCGTTGCTCTAGATGCATGTGGATCTTTTTCGAACTGTAGTCGAATCTAGGTCTTGGTTCAAAGAGGAAAGAAAGGTGCGGTGGGGTGGAGCATGAATCTAGGACGTGGTTCAATGAGGAAAGGAGGGAGGAAAAGTAGTATAGACTGGCTATCCAGCCGCTTTTTTTGTCGAAAAGGGAAAAAGGGGGTAACCCAGTACACACATCTGTAAGGAACCGATCTCTTTGTTGAAAAGGGAAAGAAACTGGGGGGGTCGAGTAGTTTGTGCAGGACTAGATTTGCTGCCCTCACATAGGAAAAAAGTTCAAAGAGAACAAATATGGGACCAACACAGATATGCTGCTTGGCTACATACTCTGCATCACCCATTTATACGTGTGGACGCACATGGTGCTAGCATGTCCCATACGGCTATTTTGCTGTTGTTAATCTAAGAATGCCGCCGGAAAATTGAAGCAATGCCACTGTTAAAAGTAAATTACATTTTTTAACTTATGTTGTTTCAAGAGAATGTCTCTGTTAATATGAATCAATGCAACCGTTTTAGAAATGCTACTATCCTACTTTGTTTTCCATCCAAGATAAGTTAGATGCTTCTTTCTGTCACCGTTTGTTTCATCCTCCTTTATCGGCAAGTAATTGTTTCCTTTTTTGCCTCTGTTAAAACAGGGGTATCGATTCAACTTGTTGCTATTGC
>LR880971.1:164377724-164392097 GCA_904067115.1 Aegilops sharonensis | reverse complement strand
TTCTGAAGACTTTCTGAAGACTTTGAAAGTGAAGAAATTGGTGTGACCTTGAAGACTTGGTATTCATTTGAGGAACATGAAGCGTGAAGACTTTTGTTTTCGTAGTTTCATTTTCTCTTTCTTGAGTCATAGGAAACACCGTACTGTTAAAGGGGGTCGAGGAAATACTAAGGAAAAATTTCCATTTGATGCTCAACTCAAAATCCTACACCTACCAATTCCTTCGAGTGAAGCTTTTGGAAATCTCATACAGTTCAGTCAATTTCTTCAGTGACAGAGACGAAGCTCTTCTGGTCGCTGAGGAATTTGTTCTGACTGAGGAGTTAGAAATTCGCCAGTGCGAATTGCCTACACAGTGAGGAACATGATAGCCCTGAGGAATTTGATATTCAAATTTCCAACCGTTGCTGTGCTGCGCGCCAGCTGTCCCCAAAATATCTTATCCACCTAACAGTCATATCATTGAAGGGCATTTATGTCTTATCATGTCGGGCTGCTCCCTAGGCTATAAATAGCCGCCCCCTACAACCACTAGTTGGTTGGCTGCTCCGAGAGAACTTGACACTTGTCATTTGAGAGCAACCCATCCTCTGAGGAATTTGAGCGAAAATCATCAAGTGAGGAAAAACCCAAAAGTGAGGAAAATCCCAAACACCAAACCCCTACAAACCCAAAGTGATTGAGCACCACTGAAGAAATTGATCATGCGTGGATCCGACGCTTGTTACCTTTGAAGACTGTGCTTCTTCCAGACGGTTAGGCGTCAAGGTCTAGAGCATCCAAGAGGAATTGTGGATCGCCGAGTGACCAAGTATGTGAAGGTTTGGAAGTCGCCTGAAGACTTACCACGAGTGATTGGACGAGGTCTGCGTGACCTTAGTTCAAGGAGAATACGGTGAGGACTGGGTGTCCTGAGCTGCGTGCTCAGCGACTGGGTGTCCGGGACTGTGTGTCCTCGAGTTTAAATAATCAGCCGCTCCAACCAGACGTACAACTGAGACAGCAGTTGGAACTGGTCTACCAAATCATTGTCTTCACCAACCTAACTGGTTCTATTTCCTCAACCCTTTCATTTCCTCATTACTGTGTTGAGTGTTTGTTCATATCTGTGTTTGAAGACTTTGACTGAAGACTTTCTCAATTTCCTCAGTTCAATTTCTTCAGTCTGTTTGTCTTCATCTTGTGTTATCCTGTGATTACGCTTTCTGTACTCCGTGATTGTCTTCATTTCATCATGATGACAATGCTTGTAATCTGTTATGCTTACTTTTGAGTACTTATTCCGCTGCAAGTATTTCTTCGCTAAGGAATTTCCTCACCGGCAAATTCCTCAGTGAAGAATTCATAAAAATCACCTATTCACCCCCCCCTCTAGTCGATATAACGCACTTTCAGTACTGTTTTAAATAAATGTTGAATTGAAGCTATTGTATTGCTGTATTTTCCCATTAAGTAGTGAACAAAAATGGGACCAACCCAGACATGATGCTTGTTGCTTTGTTACAACAAATTTAGCATCACCCCCTTTATAAGCCAGTAATTGATGCCACTCTCAGAATTAACTACTGAATCTTATTTCAAAACTGCAACACTTGTTAGGGATTGGCGGGATTACCATTTTTGTGGCCGCATGTTTCATCCTCCTTTATTAGCCAATAATTGATTCCTTTTTTGCCTCTGTTTAAACAGGAATATCTATTCAACTTGTTGCTATTGCGACATTTTGCTTCGCTATGCGAAACACTTTGCTTGATTTTAGTGCAACTGCACAAAACGATATTGGATTTCCTATTCGTGTTGGCAGATTCGTATTTTATCCTGGTGGTCTCATGAAAGGTCAGTGTAGGCCTTCATCCACATGATTGTGCAGTGTGCTTTGAGATGTTGTGCTACTTGTATTGGTACTATTTTAAATAAATGTTGAATTGAAGCTATTGTATTGATGTCTTTTCCCATTAAGTAGTGAACAAAAATGGGACCAACCCAGACATGATGCTTGTTTCTTTGTTACAACAAACTTTGCATCACCCCCTTTATAAGTAGATGGAAGCACATATTGTTGTTGCGCCCACTCTCCCCTAGAACTGTTTATGCTTTTCGTTAATCTAATGCCGCTGGTAAAATTAAGCAATGCCACTCTCAGAATTAATTAACTACTGAATATTATTTCAAAACTGCAACACTTGTTAGGAATGGTACTATCCTGCTTTGTAGTTCTTTCTACATGTTTAACCAAGGTATTGTTAAGATAATGTCTATGTTAAAATGAATCAGTTGCATTGTTTTAGGAATGGTACATTTCTGCTTTGTCGCTCTTTATACATGTTGAAACAAGGCATTGTTAAGATAATGCCTCAGTCAATATGAATGAATCACACTGATGGAGAATTGCTACTCTCCTGCTTTGTTTCCCATTAAGACAAGTCATCAACCGTTATTTCTTAGTAATTGTTTCCCTTATACCTATTGTTGCTTACAGGGATATCAAAATTAAAGCTCGGTTTTATTCCGAATTCGATTTTAGTTGAACTGCACAAAAGGAGCCAATGTGTCCAAGGCAAACTGCTGCGTTACTGGGTCCAGTAGGTCGTTCCACTTTGCAGAAAGAAGCAGTCACTGTTTGTGGTACATTACAGAAGGAATGACCGAGAAGCTTTACATAGTATTATTAGACACCGGTGACATGACTAGTCTGCAGAGACCATTAGCAATTTAACAAGAAGCTACGACATGACTCCACGATCATAGGCATTACATATTTTGAATGGGAAAAGCTTGTCAAAGTTTAATCATTGATGTTAGCAAGAAGACATTAGTTTAATATATTGGAATTGGAAAACCTTGTCAAAATTTGCTCATTGATGTTAGCCAGAAGACATGCATTTGATATTTTTGAGTGGGACGCCCTTGCTGTGAGCAGCATTAAGTGTTTTTTCCTATTCCTGTGTTCAGTTTAGAAGTAAATAGTTACTCTGCTGAGATATTCCTGTGTTAAGAGTTTGTTCTGAATATTGTCTATGTAATGTCAGGCCTTGTGTTTGATTGCAAAGTTGAGCTTGGAATGTTGTGGCATGCGGCATCATGAGCCGTTCACCGTGCCTCCTGAGAATAATGCTTCGTATTGTTTTGCATGTCAATCTAATGCCAGTGATTTGCTTGTTAAGAAGATCATCCTCTTCTGTTGTTTCCGTGCGTAAGAAGTTCATCGTCTGATGTTTCATTCATAGCCTATACGACATGTCGGGTAGGTTAGACGTGAAACCATATGATCTCCCGACCAACTCATATATTAGGCCATGATTGGATCGTCGTTTTCCAACCAAAACCGCTTGTAAAACTGACGCTTGTAAATTAAAGCAGATGGTCTCGGACGAAGGCGCTTGGTTGGTCGATTTCGACTAGTAAAATATCAGAAGTACTTCACACATGATAAAAACGCTGAACGACACTCGAACGATTGCTAATCTAGCCGTTAGCTACTGTTTCAACCTTGCCCATGGATGGCATGATACGCACGTCGTGCATGTATCATCTGGTAATGTCGTCCATATAGCAGTGCTCATAAAATATACACTGGTCTCTCAAATTACACGCATAACCCGCCGGTTTTACTTACAGACCTCGGGCCCTCGGTTTCATTACGCCTGTATTTTACGCGTTGTTTCCGATGACGAGTAAATTACACTTGTATGTTAATACAAATTTGAAATAAACCAGAGCTCCCAAGCGCGTCCTTACCGTTTCATTCCGTCTCAGTTTCTCGAAGGTGCTCATAGGTGTCCGATGATCCTGGCTTCCTGAATGAGCAGCGGGCGTTGTATCAGACCTCCGTAGGGCCCGCAAGGCCCTCTCCTTTGTCCTTCGAGTTGTTGTGCTCGCCGTGGCGCCGAGCATTGTTAACATGGTCAACGAACATGAGGATTCAGGAGATGACTTTATTTTGACTGGATGACACTAGGGACCCACTAGGGCCATAGCCGTACGTACGCAAGTGCCTCCTTATTATGTACAACTATATTTTTTTTGCTTTCTCCTGGTTTCCTGACATCACGGTCCCGCACCATTATCAACCTATGTAGTCAATATAAACGAGAGAATTGCACAAGGTGCGGCCGACAGCTGGGACCAAGCAGCTCGAGCAGTATTTGTGTTTTTGAGGCGTGAGCACTGCAGAGTTTTTCTTGGTGATGATTTTGTTGTTGTTCACAGGAGAGCAGGGTATTAACTAGGCGGGCTGTGGCCCGTCTAGCCCAGGCCAGATATCCAGCCCAGATACTAATTTTTTTAAGATGAAAATGGCTAGCCCAGCTATACGTCTTTTTGAGGAATACCCAGGCAAGGTCAACTTGTTATTCTCCGCCCCACTGGGCTGCAAATCTTTCCTAGGAGGGATGCATTAGGCTTAACAGGAAAATGGGCTTTAAAAAATAAAAAATGGGATGTAATTACAAAAACTAGGCAGTAACTATAAAAAAATGCACCAAACATGAAATTAGTTTATAAAATATTATTTATGGATTTTGAAAATCTTAAATTTTCATTGTTGCACGCGCAATGTTTCGTTAGATTTTTACGTAATACAAATTTATATTTAATCTGACTAGAAATTTCGGGATAACAATATTTCGGATCCCATCAAAATGTGGGAAATTTTATTGAATTCTGTCTTCAACGGTTGGTTGAAATTATTAATCGTTGTCCTAGCTAGAAAATGGGCTGTACTTTTAACAAACTCTAAATAGGCTGTTGTAAATTTCATTAGAATTCAAAAATGGGTTGTACATTCTTACAAAATGCATATGGGCTATAAGTTCTCTGCCACACACTTGTGGGCCTACTAAGTGATGCATCCCCTAAAAAAATAAGTTGACGCGTATGCAAGGCTTTGTCAACTTATTATAGTCAACACACGGTTCTAGCAGCAGTGGCCGTTGGATGTCTATCCAATGGATGCCGTGCTTCTTCTGCAATCTCGGATATTCTTAGCTTCGGCCACCCAAAAAATGATTCCTCCCCCTGACATCTAGGGCGCACCGTTTCGGAGGCTGACCTGTGGGCCTACTAAGTTGGAGCGTACCAAGGGCTTTGTCAACTTAGTCAATATAAACGATTCTAGCTTCAGTGACCGTACGATGTCCATCCAACGGCCGTAGTGCTTATTCAACCTCTGGTCTTCTTGGTCCAGCCGCCCAAAGCAGCGCCGGTCGTTCCGCCTGCTCCTGCCTCTCGTGGCCGGCTGTGCTCCCGCGGAGGCCTCACCGCCCCCATACTACTCCCACCGCTGGCCAGGCCATCCCTCCACTCACCCACACCCCCTGTTATTCTGTGGCGACGGCAGCCTCACACCGCAGCCGAACCAGTGAACCCTCGTACTCCTCTCCGCGCGGGCTTCCACTGTTGCGTCTTCCCCGGCTCCGCGTCGTCCCCTTCCTAGGCATCGCCGTCGTCCACCGCCCTGGTGCTCAAGGCGCGGTGTGGTCAACATGATCAACGACCGACTTCCATCGGAAGAGTACTGTACATGGAGAGGCTGACAGCTGGGTCCACGACGGCCGCAAGGAAGTGCCTCCTTATTACGCGCAAAATAATTATTCCTCCACCTGACAGCAGGGAACCACCGAACGGGCCACCTTATTTCGCGAAAAAAAGTTTCCCCCTGACTGCTGGGACCCACCGGACGGTCCACCGTATTTCGCAAAAAAAAACGTTTCCCCCGCTGTCAGCTCGGACCCACCGGAAGTGCCTCTTTATTACGCACAAAAAAATTGAATACTCCCCTTGCTAGCTGGGACCCACCTTGGTGGGAGGCTGACTTGTGGGCCTACTAAGTTGACGGGGACGGAGGGCTTTGTCAACTTAGTCAATATGAACGATTCTAGATCCAGTGACCGTACGATGTCCATCCAACGGCCGTAGTGCTTCTTCAACCTCTGGTCTTCTTGCTCCAGCCGCCCAAAGCAGCGCCGGTCGTGCCGCCTGCTCCTGCCTCCCGTGGCCGGCTGTGCTGCCGCGGAGGCCTCACCGCCCCCTACTATTCCCACCGCTGGCCAGGCCCTGCGGCGACGGCAGCCTCACACCGCAGCCGAACGAGTGAACCCTCATACTCCTCTCCGCGTGGGCATCCACTGACGCGTCTTCACCGGCTCCGCGTCGTCCCCTTCCTAGGCCTCGCCGTTGTCCACCGCCCTGGTGCTCTTGGTGCGGCGTGGTCAACGTGGTCAAGGAACGACTTCCATCGGATGTGGACTGTACGTGGAGAGGCTGACAGCTGGGTCCACGGCCGCAGCAAGGAAGTGCCTCCTTATTACGCGGAAAATAATGATTCCTCCACCTGACAGCAGGGACCCACCGGACGTGCCACCGTATTTCGTGAAAAAAAACGTTTCCCTCCTGACTGTTGGGACCCACCAACTACACCTTCGCACGCAAGGAAGTGCGTCCGGGCAAAAAAGCGATTCGCCCCCCTGACTGTTGGGACCCACCAGCTACATCTTCGCACGCAAGGAAGTGCGTCCGGGCAAAAAAACCAAAATGATTCGCCCCCCTGACTGCTGGGACCCACCAGCTACATCTTCGCAGGCAAGGAAGTGCGTGACAGTCGGGACCCACCTGGTCGAAGCGTACATAGCGTTGTCATTCTGGTCGCGAACGTGTACGTACATATATACTGGTGGATGTAGAGGCGCGCAGTGTCGTAGTAGAGGCGCGCACGTAGCATGTACACGTACGTACAACGGCCAGGGTGCAAGAAAGAAAATACGGCCACGTATGTGTACATATGGGGCGGCGTCTCGAACGCCTACTCGCGCATACGTACAGCAAGGGCTCGTGTACATGGCTGGGTCGGAACGGAGAAACAGCATCGTCGTCGTGTTCATGGGGAGGCAACGGAATGCTTTGTGTTCATGGGGAGGCAACGAAATACATCGTGTTCATCGGGAGGCAACGGAACGCGTGGGAGCCAACCGGCTGGGTCGGAACGGAATGCGTGGTCGTGTTCATCGGGAGGGCTTGGACGGAACAGGCGATGGAAACGATTCCTGGCGTACCGCACAACGAAGGAAATGGACCTCCTACGTTCGGAACGGGGTCCTATTGATCGGGAGGGGTGTGGCGTACCGCAAAACGGAGGAAACGGACCTCCTACGGTCGAAGCGGGGGTCCTGTTGATCGGGAGGGGTGTGGCGTACCGCAAAATGGACGAAACGGACCTCCTACGGTCGAGACGGAGGTCCTGTTCATCGTGAGGGGTGTGGCGTACCGCAAAACGGGACTCCATGGCACACTGTTCATCTCCACCGTCGACCTCCTCCAGCCTCCATGGGCTACCGTCGACCTCCTCCAGCCTCCACGGGCTCCTGTTCATCCAGCCTCCACCGTGCGCTACTCCACCGACTACTGCTCAACCACCCCTCCACCGTCTACTGTTCATCCAACCCTCCACACCACGGGGTCCTGTTCAACCACCCCTCCACGGGCACCCGTCCACCGTCCTCTGTTCATCCAGCCCTCCAGCACACCACGGGGTCCTGTTCATCCAGAGGCAAACGCCACCGCTCACTGTTCATCCAAACCGCCCCGCAATGCTCACTGTTCATCCCAGAGGCAGCATCGATTGGCTTCAGTTAGCAGCAGTAGCGAAGGAATCGCTCGATCGCTCGGGTTCAGTAACGCGTAGCCTGCAGTGCAATCGTTCGGGTTCAGTTAGAGCCCAACGCCTCGCGCGGGTTCAGTTAGAGCCAATGCCTCGCACACACGCGCGTACGTGTACGAGAGAAACGCGCATCGCTCGGTCCCCGACCTCCTGCCGTAACCAGGAACTCCCCGAAATTTTCCTCCCCCTCGCTTCTACCACGGTTTTTTCCGTCATGGACGGCCAAAAGAATGTCATGCAGCTGCGTCTCCGGCCCGCCCAGGACGAAAAGCCCATTTTCTGTCATGATTTTTTGTCATAGAAGTAGGATCCCACCACATCTATGATGATACCGGGTTTTGTCACAATTATCGTCATAGAAGTGTCATATGTATGACAAAAAAATTTCATTCGACCCAAAATGTCACGGATGTGTCTTTTTTTTTGTAGTGATACCAGAGTACCGGGAGGTTACCGGAACCCCCCGGGGGTTTAATGGGCCTACATGGGCCTTAGTGGAGAAGAGGAGAGGTGGCTAGGGCAGACTGCACGCCCCCTCCCCCTCTAGTCCGAATTGGACAAGGAGTGGGGGCGGCGCCCCCCCCCCCCTTTCCTTCCTCTCTCTCCTCTTTCCCCCCTTCTCCTAATCCAACAAGGAAGGGAGGGAGTCCTACTCCCGGTGGGAGTAGGACTTCTCCTGGCGCGCCCCTCTTCTGGCCGGCCGCCTCTCCCCCCTTGCTCCTTTATATACGGGGGCAGGGGGCACCCCAAAGACACAACAATTGATCATTGATCTTTTAGCCGTGTGCGGTGCCCCCCTCCACCATAGTCCACCTCAATATATTGTAGCGGTCCTTAGGCGAAGCCCTGCATCAGTAGAACATCATCATCGTCACCATGCCGTCATGCTGATGAAACTCTCCCTCAACACTCGGCTGGATCAGAGTTCGAGGGACGTCATCGGGCTGAACGTGTGCTGAACTCGGAGGTGCCGTGCGTTCGTTACTCGATTGGTCGGATCATGAAGACTTATGACTACATCAACCGTGTTGTGCTAACGCTTCCGCTTTCAGTCTACGAGGGTACGTGGACACACTCTCCCCTCTCATTGCTATGCATCACCATGATCTTGCGTGTGCGTAGGAATTTTTTTGAAATTACTACGTTCTCCAACAGTGGCATTCAGAGCCTGGTTTTATGCATAGATGTCATATGCACGAGTAGAACACAAGTGAGTTGTGGGCGATATAAGTCGTACTGCTTACCAGCATGTCATACTTTGGTTCGGCGGTATTGTTGGATGAAGCGGCCCGGACCAACATTACGAGTACGCTTACGCGAGACTGGTTCTACCAACGTGCTTTGCACACGGGTGGCTGGCGGGTGTCAGTTTCTCCAACTTTAGTTGAACCGAGTGTGGCTACGCCCGGTCCTTGCGAAGGTTAAAACAGTACCAACTTGACAAACTATCGTTGTGGTTTTGATGCATAGGTAAGAACGGTTCTTGCTCAGCCCGTAGCAGCCACGTAAAATTTGCAACAACAAAGTAGAAGATGTCTAACTTGTTTTTGCAGGGCATGTTGTGATGTGATATGGTCAAGGCATGATGCTAAATTTTATTGTATGAGATGATCATGTTTTGTAACCGAGTTATCAACAACTGGCAGGAGCCATATGATTGTCGCTTTATTGTATGCAATGCAATCGCCCTGTAATGCTTTACTTTATCACTAAGCGGTAGCAATAGTCGCAAAAGCATAAGATTGGCGAGACGACAACGATGCTACGGTGGATATCAAGGTGTCGCGCCGGTGACGATGGTGATCATGACGGTGCTTCAGAGATGGAGATCACAAGCACAAGATGATGATGGCCATATCATATCACTTATATTGATTGCATGTGATGTTTATCTTTTATGCATCTTATCTTGCTTTGATTGACGGTAGCATTATAAGATGATCTCTCACCAAATTATTAAAGTACAAGTGTTCTCCCTGAGTATGCACCGTTGCGAAAGTTCTTCGTGCTGAGACACCACGTGATGATCGGGTGTGATAGGCTCTACGTTCAAATACAACGGGTGCAAAACAGTGGCGGAATACTCAGGTTAAACTTGATGAGCCTAGCATATAACAGATATGGCCTCGGAACATGGAGACTGAAAGGTCGAGCGTGAATCATATAGTAGATATGATCAACATAGTGACGTTCACCATTGAAACTACTCCATCTCATGTGATGATCGGACATGGTTTAGTTGATTTGGATCACGTGATCACTTAGAGGATTAGAGGGATGTCTATCTAAGTGGGAGTTTTTAAGTAATATGATTAATTGAACTTAAATTTATCATGAACTTAGTACCTGATAGTATTTTGCTTGTCTATGTTGATTGTAGATAGATGGCCCGTGCTGTTGTTCCGTTGAATTTTAATGCGTTCCTTGAGAAAGCAAAGTTGAAAGTTGATGGTAGCAATTACACGGACTGGGTCCGTAACTTGAGGATTATCCTCATTGCTGCATTGAAGAATTACGTCCTGGAAGCACTGCTAGGTGCCAGACCTGCTGCAGGAGCAACACCAGATGTTATGAACGTCTGGCAGAGCAAAGCTGATGACTACTCGATAGTTCAGTGTGCCATGCTTTACGGCTTAGAACCGGGACTTCAATGATGTTTTGAACGTCATGGAGCATATGAGATGTTCCAGGAGTTGAAGTTAATATTTCAAGCAAATGCCCGGATTGAGAGATATGAAGTCTCCAATAAGTTCTACAGCTGTAAGATGGAGGAGAATAGTTCTGTCAGTGAGCATATACTCAAAATGTCTGGGGTATAACAATCACTTGATTCAACTGGGAGTTAATCTTCCAGATGATAGCGTCATTGACAGAATTCTTCAATCACTGCCACCAAGCTACAAGAGCTTTGTGATGAACTATAACATGCAAGGGATGGATAAGACAATTCCCGAGCTCTTCGCAATGCTAAAGGCTGCGGAGGTAGAAATCAAGAAGGAGCATCAAGTGTTGATGGTCAACAAGACCACCAGTTTCAAGAAAAAGGGCAAAGGGAAGAAGAAGGGGAACTTCAAGAAGAACAGCGAACAAGTTGCTGCTCAGGAGAAGAAACCCAAGTCTGGACCTAAGCCTGAGACTGAGTACTTCTACTTCAAACAGACTGGTCACTGGAAGCGGAACTGCCCCAAGTATTTGGCGGATAAGAAGGATGGCAAGGTGAACAAAGGTATATGTGATATACATGTTACCAATGTGTACCTTACTAATGCTTGCAGTAGCACTTGGGTATTTGATACTGGTTCTGTTGCTAATATTTGCAACTCGAAACAGGGACTACGGATTAAGCGAAGATTGGCTAAGGACGAGGTGATGATGCGCGTGGGAAATGGTTCCAAAGTCGATGTGATTGCGGTCGGCACGCTACCTATACATCTACCTTCGGGATTAGTTTTAGAGCTAAATAATTGTTATTTGGTGCCGGCGTTGAGCATGAACATTATATCTGGATCTTGTTTGATGCGAGACGATTATTCATTTAAATCAGAGAATAATGGTTGTTCTATTTATATGAGTAATATCTTTTATGGTCATGCACCCTTGAAGAGTGGTCTGTTTTTGTTGAATCTCGATAGTAGTGATACACATATTCATAATATTGAAGCCAAAAGACGCAGAGTTGATAATGATAGTGCAACTTATTTGTGGCACTGCCGTTTAGGTCATATCGATGTAAAGCGCATGAAGAAACTCCATACTGATGGACTTTTGGAACCACTTGATTATGAATCACTTAGTACTTGCGAACCGTGCCTCATGGGCAAGATGACTAAAACGCGGTTCTCCGGAACTATGGAGCGAGCAACGGATTTGTTGGAAATCATACATACAGATGTATGTGGCCCGATGAATGTTGAGGCTCGCGGTGGGTATCGTTATTTTCTCACCTTCACAGATGATTTAAGCAGGTATGGGTATATCTACTTAATGAAACATAAGTCTGAAGCATTTGAAAAGTTCAAAGAATTTCAGAGTGAAGATGAAAATCATCGTAACAAGAAAAATAAAGTTTCTACAATCTGATCGTGGAGGAGCATATTTGAGTTACGAGTTTGGTATTAATTTGAAACAATGCGGAATAGTTTCGCAACTCACGCCACCCGGAATACCTCAGCGAAATGGTGTGTCCGAACGTCGTAATCGTACTTTACTAGATATGGTGTGATCTATGATGTCTCTTACTGATTTACCGCTATCGTTTTGGGGATATGCTTTAGAGACGGCTGCATTCACGTTAACTAGGACACCATCGAAATCCGTTGAGATGACGTCTTATGAACTGTGGTTTGGCAAGAAACCAAAGTTGTCGTTTCTTAAAGTTTGGGGTTGCGATGCTTATGTGAAAAAGCTTCAACCTGATAATCTCGAACCCAAATCGGAAAAATGTGTCTTCATAGGATAAAATAGACTGTTGGGTACACCTTCTATCACAGATCCGAAGGCAAGACTTTTGTTGCTAAATTTGGAATCGTTCTAGAGAAGGAGTTTCTCTCGAAAGGAGTGGGAGGAAAGTAGAACTTGATGAGGTAACAGTACCCGCTCCCTTATTGGAAAGTAGTTCATCACAGAAACCGGTTTCTGTGACACCTACACCAATTAGTGAGGAAGTTAATGATGATGATCACGAAACTTCAGATCAAGTTGTTACTGAACCTCGTAGATCAACCAGAGTAAGATCCGCACCAGAGTGGTACGGTAATCCTATTCTGGAAGTCATGTTACTAGACCATGATGAACCTACGAACTATGAAGAAGCAATGGTGAGCCCAGATTCCGCAAAATGGCTTGAGACCATGAAATCTGAGATGGGATCCATGTATGAGAACAAAGTGTGGACTTTGGTTGACTTGCCCGATGGTCGGCAAGCCATTGAGAATAAATGGATCTTCAAGAAGAAGACTGACGCTGACGGTAATGTTACTGTCTATAAAGCTCAACTTGTTGCGAAAGGTTTTCGACAAGTTCAAGGGATTGACAACGATGAGATTTCTCACCCGTAGCGATGCTTAAGTCTGTCCGAATCATGTTAGCAATTGCCGCATTTTATGATTATGAAATTTGGCAAATGGATGTAAAAACTGCATTCCTAAATGGATTTCTGGAAGAAGAGTTGTATATGATGCAACCGGAAGGTTTTGTCGATCCAAAAGGAGCTAACAAAGTGTGCAAGCTCCAGCGATCCATTTATGGACTGGTGCAAGCCTCTCGGAGTTGGAATAAATGTTTTGATAGTGTGATCAAAGCATTCGGTTTTATACAGACTTTTGGAGAAGCTTGTATTTACAAGAAAGTGAGTGGGAGCTCTGTAGCATTTCTGTTATTATATGTGGATGACATATTACTGATTGGAAATGATATAGAATTTCTGGATAGCATAAAGGGATAATTGAATAAGAGTTTTTCAATGAAAGACCTCGGTGAAGCTGCTTATATATTGGGCATCAAGATCTATAGAGATAGATCAAGACGCTTAATTGGACTTTCACAAAGCACATACCTTGACAAAGTTTTGAAGAAGTTCAAAATGGATCAAGCAAAGAAAGGGTTCTTGCTTGTGTTACAAGGTGTGAAGTTGATAGAGAGAAGATGAAAGATGTTCCCTGTGCTTCAGCCATAGGCTCTATCATGTATGCAATGCTGCATACCAGACCTGATGTGTGCCTTGCTATAAGTTTAGCAGGGAGGTACCAAAGTAATCCAGGAGTGGATCACTGGACAGCGGTCAAGAACATCCTGAAATACCTGAAAAGGACTAAGGATATGTCTCTCATTTATGGAGGTGACAAAGAGCTAGTCGTAAATGGTTACGTCAATGCAAGCTCTGACACTGATCTGGACGATTCAAATCGCAAACCGGATACATGTTTACATTGAACGGTGGAGCTGTCAGTTGGTACAGTTCTAAACAAAGCGTTGTGGCGGGATCTACATGTGAAGCGGAGTACATAGCTGCTTTGGAAGCAGCAAATGAAGGAGTCTGGATGAAGGAGTTCATATCCGATCTAGGTTTCATACCTAGTGCATCGGGTCCAACGAAAATCTTTTGTGACAATACTGGTGCAATTGCCTTGCCGAAGGAATCCAGATTTCACGAGAGAACCAAGCAAATCAAGAGACGCTTCAATTCCATCCGGGATCTAGTCCAGGTGGGAGACATAGAAATTTGCAAGATACATACGGATCTGAATGTTGCAGACCCGTTGACTAAGCCTCTTCCACGAGCAAAACATGATCAACACCAAGGCTCCATGGGTGTTAGAATCATTACTGTGTAATCTAGATTATTTACTCTAGTGCAAGTGGGATACTGAAGGAAATATGCCCTAGAGGCAATAATAAAGTTATTATTTATTTCCTTATATCATGATAAATGTTTATTATTCATGCTAGAATTGTATTAACCAGAAACATAATACTTGTGTGAATACATAGACAAACAGAGTGTCACTAGTATGCCTCTACTTGACTAGCTCGTTGATCAAAGATGGTTATGTTTCCTAGCCATAGACATGAGTTGTCATTTGATTAACAGGGTCACATCATTAGGAGAATGATGTGATTGACTTGACCCATTTCGTTAGCTTAGCACTTGATCGTTTAGTATGTTGCTATTGCTTTCTTCATGACTTATACATGTTCCTACAACTATGAGATTATGCAAC
>LR880971.1:164355813-164372762 GCA_904067115.1 Aegilops sharonensis | reverse complement strand
TAGGCGCTGCACTGTGACTTATCCAGCCACTTGGCTGCCCCCCTCCCCCACCCCCACACCACACACTCTCCCACTCTCCTCCCCGAGCTTTGCCCCCTCTCCCACTCTCTCCCCCTCTCAAATCCTCTCCCAAATCTTGCAAATTTGAAGGATTTGTCAGTGGATTTCGAAGTCAAACCCTCCCTCAAGGTAATATTCTCCGATCCCCTTGTTTTGATCCAAGTAAAGTTCCCATTGCTCATTTGTTGCTAGTTTAGGGAAACCCTAGTTTTGTTTGGATCTAGAGATTTGCATGGAGATGTGAGATCTTTGTTTGCCAATTTTTATGATTAGGCTTTGTTAGTATGCTAGGGTTATTCTTATGGGTGTTCTTATGTTGGTGCTCGGGTTAGGTTTAGGGCTAGGGTTATGGTTATGGTTATGGTTAGGGTTAGGGTTGTTGTTTGATATATATATATTAGGGTTTCTATTCCGTGTTAATCCTTGTATTAGTACTCATGGAAGCAATGTTACCTTGTGTTTTTGGAATGCTTATAGGGATGGGAAGAACATGTGTGTTTGTTCATCATGGGGACAAGGACGCCTTTTTGAAAGGCAATGTAGAACCGGACCCGGATGAGGTTGACATGGTGTATGATAGTAGTCCTAGCTATGCGGAGCTCTTGCAACAAGTTAGGAAAGATTTGAATTGGACGGACCCTAGTGATATCATTGAGTTGGAGGGAAGGCATAATGTTGGTTTTGGAATGCACATCCGTTGGAAGACAATGCGTGTCAACTCGGAGCAACGTTGGGTTGCATACAAGGAGATGGTGGCCGAATCACTAGACAAGGCTCTTGAGTTATTTGCAACGAAGAAGGTTGATTCAAGTTTGCATTTGGACTTGAACTGGAACCCCTCCCCTTTGGTTGCTAGTAGCCCCACACCCTTGATGCGAGATGAAATTGTTGAACCTCTTTTGACCCAAGAAGTGAGGCCAACATTGAGCCCGTTTACAAACAACCAAGATGAAGCTTTGCAAGAGGACAATGATGAGTATGCGGACGATGACAATGAAGTTGATCTCCATGACAACAATGTGGGTGATCTCGACAAATATCACTTGCAAGAGACAATGGACCATTCCATCCCTTTTTCCCGTGCATATGCATCGGACTCGGATGACGATGGTCCCGATGAACAAGTTGATGCGGAGGGGTTCACGGTGAAGGAGGCCGAAGCTTTCGAGAAGGTATTTGGTCGGGATCATCGGACTACATTGTTCAAGGATGTTAGTCTCGCGGATGAAGCCGTGTTAGATGGTGGCCAATGTGTACCTCTTGGGGTTAGGCCAAGCTCTCATCGTGATTTGGGAGACGACAAGAACCGGATTGCTAAAGGTTCTAAGTTTGACCCTTGTTGGAATTGAAGATGTGGCTCGACAACTACTCGGTTACGCATTATCGTCCACACAAGGTGGTGAACTCGGACGTCAATGTGCGCTACACGGTTGCATGTGCATGTGAAGATGAAATATGTCCATGGATTGTGCGTGCAAGACCATGGAAAGGAGGTCCAACTTGGCCTATAGTGAGTTGTGTGCCAACTCACATGTGCCAAGGCAAAAGGGTGGATGGCAAGATTGTGTCCCAAGACCACAAACAACTCACGTTCGAGTTCATTGCTTACAGGCGCTCCAACTCAATATCCACACTTCCAACAATGAGCGTCCAACATGTCATTGACCTTGTGAAAGCCATCTTTCATTACAAGGTGAAGTACGGCAAGGCATGGAAGGCGAAGCAAGCCGCATTCCATAGTGCAGTGCCTGCGTAGTGCAGCGCCTGCGTGCTAGGCGTTGCACTATGGAGTGTGACGCCTCCAGGCTAGGCGTCACACAGGTCTGTAACTATCCAGGGAGCAACAGAAAGTTGGACAAGTTACAGACCTGTGTGGCGCCTAGCCTGGAGGCGCCACATTGTACAGTGCAATGCCTGGCAGGTAGGCGTTGCACTGTGGAGTGTGGCGCCTCCAAGCTAGGCGCCACATAGGTCTGTAACTTTTCCTTCATTGTGTTGCTCTTTGTTGCTCCAGTTTTTTTGTCCCTCTAACTGGATCATTTCAAGTCACAGATAGTTGCATCATAGATAGTTGCATCACAGAATAAGCATTACTAAGAGCTTCTAGTTGAACATTACCACCAACATAGAGTTCAACACATAGAGTGACCATCACGACAAGTTCGACATTACCACCAACATAGAGTTCAACATAGAGCTACCATTACTAAAAGAGGACGACGACTAGTTCCTTCCGCGCTTGCTGGCTCCTCCCCCTCTCTTGCAGGGTATCTTCTTCACCTTCCTAGGAAGACGAACCCGCTCCGGCTCTGGCTCCGGTTCCTCCACGTTATCCACATCGTCATCCAAAACGTCATCCAAATAGTCATCCAAAGCCGCCATCCGCGAGGTGCCGACCTTCCTTTTGCCTCTTTGGGTGAAGTCCTCAGGTGTGTATTTCTTGATTCCCTTCCTAGGCTTTAACTCGTATGCAGAACGAACCTTGTAGGTCCCCAAGGCCATATCACCAGGAACCTATGCATCCACAAAAGAGATGGAAAGACCGTGCGTGAGGATATAGTTAGCAATGCATCAACAATTGGATATATATCCTCAGGCCATACCTCTTGGGTGACCACACCCACATCCTCATCCTCCAAAGGATCAGCATGGCCACAAGTTGGATCTGATGGTGTCGCCGACCTAGAACGTTCTGGTGATACATACTCGGGGTCATGACAACCGAAAAGGTTTGATAGCCGCCTTAACTTTTGGCCCTGGCGCTGCAACATGAACAAGTAAATGAGACATCGAACGTAGCAACACATGTTAAGTGCTAGTTTGAAGGAGATGTGAACCTTAATGAATGCTCGAGGTGCACCTTCCCCATCGCTTTTGCCAGCCGGGGTTGTTTCCAGAATAGTGTCGGTCTCATCAGTTGCTTTCTTGATCTGGGCACGCTATGAACAGAAACGGTATTAACATGTTAGGCAAGTGAAGATGTGAATAGTGCGAATGGAAAAGAAAAAAGGGAAAATCCACAAAGTTCATCATTGGAGCTGAAGGGATCACTAAGTTGCCTTTCCTGACTAATGCGTTGTACTGGTGCTGGGCTACCTCATCAAAGACGGTGGGTTCTTCCAAAATCTCCTCAGCATACGCCGGCTTGCATACCTCCACACGGGTGCTTCAAAGAAACCATGTGAGATAGTTGTTGAACGCGGTCGGGCAGTGCTCACGAAGCTGGGCTCGTTTTCCAGCCCTAGCTTGCTCCACAGCAAGCGCGAACTGTATGACATACTTGTTGTGATGCTTGGCCCAATCCTTGATCTTCCGCTGCTTTTTCCTATCCAACCTGCAAGTTAGAAACATAATATTAGCATCATCGAAACCGTCGAGAAGCTGCTAATTGCTCAAGGTTGATTATATCTTACGCGTGTAGCACTATGTCCGTGTCCTCCCACTCCGGCGGGTGTGGCTGGAACAAACCAAACTGACGGTACATCCGATGTGGCAGGTGAAGCTCAACTGCCCAGTTGCATATGAGTGGACACCGCATATGCCAGAGATCCCTATCCCTAGTGCACATCAGATTCAGCCTGAACTCTATAGGGTTCCCAAAACTCTCTCCTTTTCCATACGGTTCCCATACAACCTACAAAATGGGATAGAATGCAAAATTGATATCGAGTTACGATGGAAGCATGATAATCACTTATGCAATGTCGATTCACCTGCTCAGGCATGATCGCGTCCAGCTCGCTCCTGTACAGCTTGTACATGACCGAGGGATCATCCGTCATCTCATTTAACATATCCCACTTGTAAGCCCAAGTGGGGAGCCGTAGTGGGTCGTCTTTGTCGTCCCAATCCTCGTACTTCACGGTCTTCGATCGTCCAACCGGCAAACGCTCCCAGCTCCATATGGAAAGTGCGAGCAAAAAACCACCAATACCTCCAGATAGCCTACAACAGGCTTCGTCCAACTGCACATAAAAGAGAACATGGTTGAATTAACAGCAAGATCGCATTCATAATATACCAATGAAGTGAAACAGAAACAACTTCATACCTGTCTATACAAGTAAGCCAGTGTCGCTGAACCCCAACTCCATTTGCTATCGAAGATGGTCAACGCCTTGAGCCACATCCATGGAGCATTCTTGCCAGTGCCATCAGCAAACATAGTCCTGGATATCACGTACCACATGTAGACACGAGCATATGTCTTCACCGTGTCCTCATTAGCATCCTGAGGGCAAATACTGAAGTTCGATACAATCCACGTGAAAGTAGCACCGGTTGCGACTCTTTCCTTCTTCTTGCCTTCTACTTCTGGTTCCTGAGGCTCCGGAGGAACCATACCGATAAGAGCAAGCATTTGCTCGCGCCACCCATCAGAATCGGTGCTCATACATAGAGGATTCCCATCGATAGGAAGACCGGTGATCATAGCTATATCCTGGAGCGTCACGATCATCTCCTCGGTCCGATGATGGAAACTGTGTGTCTTCGGCCTCCAATGATCAATAAGCGCGGTGAGTGCTGGAGCATTGTTGGGTGGCGTCGACCGGCTGACCAACTGAATGAAAGGGAGAAGTCATGTCTCCCTAACATACGGCGTGTACCGCTCATCATAGCGCATCCACCCAAGGTTGACCCCGTGAGCCCGAAGCTTCAGAGGTGCAAGCTCCTACAAGCAAACAAACAAATCATTACATATGGGGGGTATGTGTTTGAAAAAAAAACACGAAATTCATAACACCGGCAACTTTCATTATTACCCGCTGCTTCACCGACATAGCGTACGACCGGTGTTGTAGGTCCCAATGATCATTGAGAAGACAAACCATCCTAACAATTTGCAAGAAAGCTTTCTTGTCAACACGATTATCTTTTGAATACAAAAAAAAACTAAAGTACGGCTACTACATGCAAATTTCAAAGCATATGTATCCAAACGATTCTTGCCAATACAAATGTGATTTCAATAAACTAAATTAAGCCTACTTCATGCAAGATTCAATACAAATATCTTTTCCATATAAATAAAATGTCAACCTATATGTCCAAACTATATAAATAACATGTCAACCTATGTATCCAAACCACATTCTAAGGGTTCCCCAAATCTAATACATGCAAGATTCAAACAAAAGTTCCCCAAATCTAATACATGCAAGATTCAAACAAAGGTTCCTCAAATCTCCGAAATAGCATACATTCTATGGATAGAAAGAAGGGGATCGGAGAAAAGTACCTTCTAGGATGGATTGGTGAAGGAATCCACGGGCCAAATCGTCAGATCTGAAGGATTTGGGAGAGGGGATTGAGAGGGGGAGAGGAGAGGGCCGCCGCCGCCGCTGTTCTGTAACTGGTAATGGGGTGGGTTGGGAACGGCTAGCGCGCGCGGCTGCATCTAAGTCACAGTGCAGCGCCCGAGCGCTAGGCGCCACACCCTACGGTGCAGCGCCTAGCTCGGGGGCGTTGCACGTGCAACGCCCCCGAGCTAGGCGCTGCACCGTAGGGTGTGGCGCCGTCGTGACGGGCGCTACACAAAAAGGTCATGGGTGTAAAATAGTTTCACGAGCAGTTTATTCCGTGAAATGATTTCGTCCCGAGGTCAAAATTGTCAAATTTGCCCATTGTGGATGCTCTAACGGGGCACCGTTTTCTTAGTTTCATCGTTTCGTCTCATGTCACCGACAGACAAATGGACCCCACATTTTTTAAGGTGAGGAACAAATCTTCTTGTCGCCCCATCCACTCGTTTGAAGCAGCAAAGCGAGCTTCCCGTATGCTGCTGAGATCTCTTTTTGGCAAAAATGCCGATCTTCTGTAGCAATTCTTTTGGGATTTCGCAGATCCAAACGGGGCCTCGGGTCAAATCCTCCGTGAGACCTTGCCGAGCAGCAGCAACACCGGCCACCTCGCCACCCGTGGCCACGGCGGCGAGCGACCCGCAGCTCCGGGAGCCGGGCCAGCGCCGCCGCCGCCCCGTGTGCGCCGCCTGCACTAAACCCCTGCGCGTCTGCCTCTGCGGCCGCCTCCGCGGGCCCCCGCTGGACACCGCCGTGGGCGTCACCGTGCTGCAGCACCCCACGGAGGCCCGGCACCCGCTCAGCTCCGTCCGCGTCGCCCGCCTCGGTCTCCGCAACCTCGCCGTCGCCCAGGTCGCCGACGCCGCCCACCGCGCTAGCTTCCTCCTCACAACGAATCTTGGCGGCGGAGAAACTGAAAATGTCGAAGCCCGTGCCGCCATTGGAGAAGCTTGGACGGTGGAAACCATGGACAAGTGCTCCATCGCCTACACGGAGACACAGCTCCGGATCGACATCGAGCGCGGCGTCGGCGCGAACCCCAAGATCAGATTGCTCTCAAGAGTTGGCAAACTCGCCGTCTCGAACGGCTTCACCGTCACCAAGACGCAGGAGAACAAGCCCAGACGCAGCTCAGGCGAAGAAGCCTCGCCGTCGCCGGAGCTCCAGCAGGAGTTCTCCATCGCCATACCGCCGCACTCGGCCCTGCTGTTCCCATGCCAGCGCGCGACCACCATCGACGAAGCTTCAGACTGTCGGGTACTAGTGAAACATCTGATCGTGCTAGACGGCACCTGGGCGAAGGCGCACCGGATGTACCACGAGAACCCATGGCTGCAGCTCGTGCCGCACGTGAAGGTGGAAACAGATGGTGTCAGCCTGTACGGCGAGGTGAGGCATGAGCCCAAGGCCGGGTGCCTGTCGACCATCGAGAGCATCGTCGCCGCCATGAAGAAGCTCGGGGAGGACGAGGCGCAGTTGGATCGTGTCCTGGCCGTCTTCGAATCGATGATCGCCGACCAGCGGCGCTGCAAGGACGAGAACTGGAAGCCATAGCTCAAGCCATAGTAATTTCTCTGGACTTCTTCTGGATGCATTTTCAGTCCAGATGTTGTTTTCTGAATCAGCATTTCATATCATACTGAGAACATGCCAACTATGACATGGAGTACGTTCTCATTGGTTAACCCATATACAGCAAAAAGCTTATCAGGTTATGGTTTAGCAAGTAGTCTTACACACACATATATACATATACAGTACTACTACATGGCAAGCCCTTTTCAGACTAAGTTATATATCGACCGGAATGATCGTCTCAAGGGGACATGAGTATCTTCCTGAATTCGTGGCTGCTGTCCTGGACGCACTGTGAACCAGCCAGCGAGGTTATCCACACGTCATCTGTTCTCACCGGCTCTTCGTCGTCGTTCCTGTGCCAAGTCCAGTGCGCGTGCGTGGAGTTGACGATCTTCAGCTCGCCGTGCCCAAAGCTCGCTTCCCGGAACACCGACCAGAGTGGTTTCGGGTTATGGTACCTGAAGATACCAAGATAAACATATCACTCTAGCGGCACAAAAGCGATTTGGATTCTGATGCATTAACAGCGAGGAGGGCAAAGGTACCTGCGGGCCAAGCCTTCCCGGTTTCCACCATCGCCGATCGTTATATGAACAGCACCACATGGATCAACCCCGCCTTTGTAGACTCGCTCCTGCACAAACAGCGAAATGATCATCTGAAACCTTTACGTAAATGAGTTACATGGCCAGAGGCTCAAATTTGATCAGTGGTGTGCTACTGGTGATCTGCAAGGAGTCATACCGTGCGTTCATAAGCGTGCACGTGACCTGAGATTATAATATCCACATGAGCGGCATGTAGCAAAGGCTCCATCGCACTCATCATACTGTCACCTTCACCCTGATGAGCCCAGTTGCTGTTATACCATGGCACATGCAACAGAACAACGAGCCACGGGGTCCTCTTTCTATCTATGTTGGCAAGATCAGCCTGTAAAGCAGAAAAGGTGGTCTTCTGTCAGCAAAAATGACAAGGGAGATTTAACTTTTAAGCTAAGCACGTCGTGTTTAAGGTAAAGTACAAGAAAACACCAGCCAAAAATTAATTCATAGTTACATAAAATTCAACATAAGTTCTGAGTGTACATGTATCTATGAATGGTCACTCTACCTTTCTAGCAGAGTACTAGTAAAGAAATACTTTAATTCTTTAGGAGAACACCTTAAATGATATTCAGAAACTAGCAGCAGCTGCAATGCAATATGACATGGAGTTAGGAAGTTACGAACCTTAAGCCAAGCATACTGATCCGAACTCTCATCATAATCTGTATAAGAGCCTAGCATTATAACATGCACCCCTGCAACCTCAAATGAGTAGTACAAATTTGATGTGGAACCACTCTCTTCATAAGGCATCTTCCATCGTGCATTATATGATTGAAATCCAGACTTCAAAAATGGTATCCTCTCCTTTTCATGGTTGCCTTGTGTCACCATCCAGGGCCGGGTGCTAGCAAGTGGCTCCACCAACTCACCAAAGGTATCCCACAAATGTTGCATATAATCAGCATAAGAGAGATCACCAGGAAGTAAAAGCATGTCATATTCACATTGCTTAATGTGGTTTAATGTTGATGTTGTCCAACTGGTCTGCCCAAGATCGCCTACAACAGCCAATGATAGCGGGAACTGGGAGGGGGGTGTCTTAAGTTGGAACTCTGAACCTCGTCCTCCGCATCGGTAGTAGTATATAGTGTTGTCTTCAAGCGGTCCAATAACAACATGGTGGATCTTTCCCGAGCTGTACATCAAGTAGCTGTAGGACGTGCTTTCTCCATTAGATGAGGACGTGTATGCGTTGGACTTAGTTCCATAGTCCACAACTGAGGGGACAGAGTTATCATCTGTGACCCATGTAATTCTCATGTGCTTCTCTTCAGATAGCGAAATGTGCACCTGTAAAACATATTATAGCACAGAGTTCAGCAGTTGATGAACTTTATAGTAGCAAAAAAGTATAACACCAAAGCTATGAATGAGGACTTTGCAAGTACTGTGGGATAACACACAGGATCTGGTACATAAAACTGTAAACTTCTGGGATCAAGTGAATTCAGGAAACTGAAACTGCGGAACTAGACGGTTCCGGGTATCGGCGCCAAGGAAAGACATAAATCTGTCTGGGACAGGGGTAGATTAAATTAACTGGAAGGTAAATGAGCCTGTGTGCAAGTCCAAACATAGATAAAATACTACTATGTGACACGATCAAATACAAAATCAAGATGCTGCCAATTCAACATAACCTGCAGTATGCATACTTCCATCATCTGTACTTGTCTATGGCAAATTGATCAGTTCAATCCAGGCTACATGGCATATATAATTAGAATAGCACAGACGCACAGTAGTCTAAAGTACTCAATAGACACACACAAAACGTTGAACCTCACCATCAAAATACACTATCATCCAAGACTGGAATTAAGATATGTCCAGCAAATTGTCTAACTAGACATCTGAGGACAACTAGCCTCTAATAAGACAACCACAGTTTAGTACTACTACTAGTTCACAGCTGATCTATTGTATGGTGATCAGAGCTAAATTAATTCACCGTACAATAGATCAGCTCGATCCTGTGATTTAACCCCAGAATACTCAATATATATACTTAACAACCAGGGAGTGTACCAAGAAACGGCCAGCCACAACACCGAATCGTCGATCCAGCTTAACAATCACAGGAAGATATAACCTCGGGACGATCTAGCCGCTAGCTCGCGGTCTAATCAAGAAAGAAAGAAAAAGTCCATTTCTTTTCTTCCCGAAACGTCGCCAACCCCCTTCGGATGGAGCGATTCAAGAGCAAAGAGCGCGAGAGGTCACGTCACCTGCTGGGGATCGGAAGCGGAAGCGGAGGCCTTCTTCTTGCTCCAGGGGAAGAGGCCGAGGAGGGCCTTCCGCTGGCCCCCGCGTGGCCGGGCCGGCGGCCGGACGTAATCCTCCCCGACCGGAGCCCCGGAGGCGGCGGCCGCGCCGCCGCAGGAGGACAGGGCGAGCGTGAGGAGGAGCAGGAGGGGGAGGAGCGCGGGCGCGGCCATGGCGGGAGGCCTCCTCCGCGCTGCGCCCCGGGGTTCCATCGCACCGCCTGGCTTGCTCATGAGTGCGCTCTGGTTGTTGGAGGTGGAGGCTTTGGTGCCCTGCTGCAAGCAACCTGGTCGTTCTGTTTTTTCTTTTCCTATTTTGTGTGAGCGCGTTTGTCATGATTTCGAGGGTGGCTTTTAGAACATGTCAAAAAAAAGGTTGGCTTTTAGAAATACTAAAAGAACGCCCGTGCGTTGCAACGGGGCCACATTAACTTTAAGAGTTCAATATTACGGGCCACATTAGCTGCCTCACACACACACTCTCCCTCCCTCTTCCTCACTCTCTCTAACACACACATATATCCATCTTATTGGGTACGGGACCATAATCCATCTATTTCACACACACACGCTAGTGCATAACAATATGGATTATGTGTATTATATTTTGCCACCAGAACTGAGGGAATTAATCTCATGTATATCGGCCAGCCACAGCTTCAAGAATATGCGGAGGAAGTGGTCCGGGTCAGCATCGGCGCCGTCCGGCGCGGGCGACGGGCCCGCTTCCAAGTGCACGTGCAATGCACGTCTTCACAAATATTATAACCAGATGTGAGAAATCACATACTAACACGATGTTGCAATCAATTTGTAATTAGAGAAGCCAAAAGTCTTTTTTTCTTAAACCAGAATTCCTTATGCTGGAGTTTAAACAAACCCCACAATAACATGATCAAATTTTTTTGCTCTACTTATCACCTAATTAAGCAAATGCATGACTTATGAAGCGGATAAGAAATCATGTTAATTTGGAACTAAAATTCCAACAAAAGAGTGAGGAACAAACCTTTTTATCATTGCTCTGAAGTCTGAACCTCCCCCTATTTGTTAGTGAAATGTGAGTATGCTTGGAAGATAATAATTTCTTATGCAACATATGCTTTTACATCTGAAAGAGCTACAAAATATGTTGACTTACCTATGTGCACTTCCTAAATCAAGCGGATAAAATTATTTCTATCGGCAATATAAAATATTAAACATTAGAAAGAAAGGGACAATGTCCACTAACCATGCAAATATTCTGACCATGGGATATTTAGGCTGGCGTATATAGGAAATCAAAGCTAAAAATGACTCGATGAGTTAGGGATACATCAATAAATATTGTAAAAAGTGATTAAAAATCTGCAGCAACTCGCGACCCCATGAACTCGTATTCGCAATGAGCAAGTTAGTGAGGCCGCCACGGTAGGCTAGCACCAAGGGACAAGGGCAACAACCGCCTTCCCATCCAACCTACTGATTCTGCTGGCGCTACTTTCATCCTAAGCCCATGAGTACCGCTAGTGTGTTGCCACGTACGGAGAAACTACGAACTGAAATTTTCATCCAAATCATGAAAAATGTTAATGTTCCTCTCCTCTCCCATCCCTCGTGTGAACATACCCAATTCGTGGTTGGCTCTCTACATTCAGTGTAGCTCTGATGTGCACTGCCCTCGCTCTTGATTAGTTGCCGCAGTGCCACGCATCTACGCCAACAAGCTGGGGAAACAAATGCAAATGTTACACCGAATCAAAATCAACCGTCCCACAATCGTAACAATAGAAAAGATAATAACCAAAATTTAACAGAAGAACTACTGCTTGGCTCCCAGATCCATCTCGATAGCCCTTGATCTGGCTGCTGAGCTTCTCCTAGCCGCCTCAACATCACGTCATTACCAAACATGTAGTGGATGCCTAGTGGGACAAGGATTAAGAAATAACATGAGGTGAAAAATACGATGGCTGTCAATTCCATAAGACGATCCAAGTAATTTGATAAAACAGATCGGGAGCATCTTGTATAATCTCAAAAAAGCATCTAAAAATATGAGAAATGAATTGACGAAAATCAGCCCCTGCTCTCATTCATGCTCGCTTTGTAATGGGAGGCAAGGAATAGGGATACCGGGAGAAGAAAGGATCACATGGACGGCAAGCCTCCACCACCGGCAAGTGGGGTTGCTTCACATCCAATCTCCACGGCCGCCGCCTCCATGGGGACGAACTCCCATGTTCACAACCGGGCTCCCAATCGGCCGCTGCCTCGCCGACCTTGACGACGAAGTAGTCTCTCCCTTCGATCCCATTCGCAACGGAGGCAACACCCATCCCAGCGGACGGGTTCGCGGTGAGATCCCTACTGGATTGTGGTCGTGCCTCCCCAAACCTCACCGCGGGACACATGAGAGGGCGCCGTTGCCATGGTCAGGCTTGGATGGGGAAAGGAGGCGACAGCAGCAACGGCGCCTTCGCCGGGATTGGTGGCGACGGCGGCGAGCGAGCGGGAGGATGGCGGCGGCGAGAGAGTAGGAGAGTGGTGGCGGCAGTCCATCCGCCGCCGTGACGTGAGAGGGGGATGGGGATGGGGCCGCGATCTGGACGTATGGAGCGGTCGAGAGGAGGGGAAGCAAGCGGCTCGGTTTTTCCATCGTGCGGGGTTTGGGGGAGGTCAAACGAGAGGGTTTTTTTCGTGCGGGAGGCAGAGCAACGAGGGCGGATGTAGGGAGACGGGACGCGGTCGGTTGGCAGGAAAAGGAAAGCTACGCATTTTTTTTAGGCAGTAGAGATGATTGATGATAAGAAAGGGAAAATCACATCAATATAAGGAAATATCCCATCAATACTTGATTGATTGCGATTTATTTTTTATATGGTAACTAATCTGATCATCAATACTTGATTGATTGTAATTTATTTTTTATATGGTAACTAATCGGATGGGTTTATGTGGGTGGTGAAGCGAAAAGGCATGTGGAAGGGAGACGAAATAAAACTAGCAAAATAAAACCAACGAAAGTGGTGAGGCGAAATAAAACCAGCGAAAAATAACCGGCGGACTATTCACCAACTGCTCCATTAGGAGTAGAAATATTAATTAGTTCAACCTCCTATTCATGATAATATTGATTAGTTTTGGATTTTATGAGGTAAACATTTGTATGTTTGGCCACTTATTACTATCACAAGAAAACATCGAGATAATATACTTCTATAGTGTGTAATAACTATATATCTATGCGAAAATCCAACTTGTTTGCCCATGAATTGATGGTCAAAATATCATCTTCAAGACCATTTATGTCATAAAAGATGGATTATGTAGTTAGTAAAATACGCAAATAAATCTATGCTCGTCGCCGACGGGGCTTTTGGGACCATCATTGAAACCGTGGTGACCTTGATTACCTGACTCTTTTTTTTATACTCCCTCCATACAAGTTTAGTGCAAAGTTGAGTCACTTATTTTGAGACGGATGGAGTATTTATTTTGACAAACTTTTTATTTATATTTATTTTTGGAAAACGGTCGGATAGCTAAGAATCTCATATCGTGTAGCCGTAAGTCTCCTCATAGAACCACTCACAAACATGTCATCCATTAACCGATGGTAGGGGCTCATGTTGCGTGTGTTCTTTGCATCATGCTCTTGTCATCATAATCTTCTTCATGGTGAGGCTGCCTACAGGGCTTGAGAGACAACGATCCTCCTGGATTGTGAAGCAGGTGCAGTATTGCCTAGAGAATTTGCTTATTTGCCATCAACAAACTTGCAACTTGCTGAATTGCCATCGAACAAACAACCTTTGCTCATATGACACCACCGAACTCAACAAATGTCCTATCTGCCATAACTATGAACTAACAGGAGAACATTTGAAATGTATGAGTAAAATGATAGTCATGCCCTCATGACATACAAGAAAATGTCTGTAGAGAAAAACCAACCTCTTTCTCCTTTGTGACAACATGAAACTTATTTATGGAAAATTTGGGCAGCATTTCCCTTGTAATTTCAGCATGATAAGTCAGAGAAATTTTAACAGTTTTGCTAAGTAGCTAGAGCACATCTAGATATGCCCTAGACGGACATTATATGACAACTCTGTTAGAATCACTTTGGATCGGATAGGTTAGATGAATCTAGTAGTCCTACCTTCTCCTTGGGTTGAAGAGCTCGAGCCGGTTCCGGCCATGGCGATGTAGTAGCCGGAGATAGCAGAGAATGGATGGCGGCAGTGGAGCTTCCGGTGAGCACCGCACTAACCCTAGATCGGTAGGAATTGTTGGTGGGGCAGAAATTAACCTCATAAGTCGTGCCCCGGCCCCCACCTCTGTTTATATAGCGCGGTCACAGGGGCCCATCAACCATAGTGGGTTGAGTGCCCCCGATCAGGGCGCAGATCAAAGGGCCCGGTGGGCCGTTGGGCCCACAAGGTGAGCGTGTGGGAAAGAATGGCGCTACGGTTCTGTTCGAGCGGCCGGCCGAGTGGTTTTGATCCAGCTACAACTGCAGATGACCGTCGGATCGCGATGGATGGCCCAGATCTAAACCCTAGAGTGATGCGGGCCTTCTGGGCCGAAAGTGGACGAGGCCGGTGGCAGCGGCGCGCTTGCTGGCGCTGGGCCGAGGCCACAGCTGCGGGCGGCGCGCAGGCCAGGCCGTGGGCCGGCTTTTCCACTGCGGGCCGCGCACGCTGGGCTCTGCTGCAGCTACTTTTTTTGTTTTTTCAGAGAATAGAAAATTTTCAGAAAAGAAACGTTCTTGAATTTTTATAAAGAAAATTAAAAAAATTCATGATTTTTTATTCGGTCAAATAAAAGTTTCTGTAAAGTGTAAAAAGTTCATGAATTTTTTATTCATGTTTTTCCGCTGCGTTAATAATTCATAATGCTCTTTTACAAAGAAAATAAAAGTTTAGATAGAATTAAGTATTTTAAGAGCATGTTAAAGTGATTATTAAAATGAATATGGTTATGTTATTTTTATGACCAACGTTGTTAATAACATGATCATGTTTTATCATTGACGTTAAAGGTGCATTTATTTCTAATATTTTTCCCAACGGTAATATAGATTTAATTGCATAGACAATTGTATGTTCAATTTGACCAACGTTAGATTAATACATATGATTGTTATACTGATCTCACTTAAATTGTGATTTCAGGAGGCTTCCACTTGATGAGTTGCCTAAAAGATGTTCCGACACTTAGGGTGACAATTACACTGAGTGGAGGAAGAAAGTAGACCTGGCATTTATCTGTGCTGAGGTGGACTGGGTTATGGACACTCCACAGCCGATCAGACCTACAGAGCCAGTCAGAGAGGCCACTGATGATGATGCTGCGTGGGATAAAAAGAGGGGTGATTATGCGCATGTGGAAATGTTATATTCCATTGAAAACCAAAAGAGGGTCAATGCAAACAAAAAATGCATGACATTTATAAAGAATACAATTAGAACGCCATCGTGGGCTCAATTGCAGAGTGCACTTCCATAGGGGAGTTGCTTACAAAGATAAATAACCAGTTCACTGGTTCTTCAAAGATATATGACACCCAGTTGTTAAAGTAACTGGTGACAGAAACTACACTGGTAGTGGTCATGGAATAAGAGAGCACATCCTTAGGATGAGCAACATGGCAGCAAAGCTCAAACCAATGGATGCGGATCTGGAGATCAAACCAAAGCTCCTGGTCCACCTAGTCATGGCTTCACTGCCAAAAGAGTTTGAAACCTTTGTTGCAAACTAAAATATGTCACCTGGAACATGGGACATTGAAAAGAAAATAGCAATGTGTGTTCAAGAAGAGGACGGACTCAAAGCCTCACATGATGGTTCAATCAACTATGTGAAGGATAACAAGAAAAGAATTACAAAGGTTTGTTGGAAATATGCCCTAGAGGCAATAATAAATTAGTTATTATTATATTTCCTTGTTCATGATAATCGTTTATTATCCATGTTATAATTGTATTGATAGGAAACTCAGATACATGTGTGGGTACATAGACAACACCATGTCCCTAGTAAGCCTCTAGTTGACTAGCTCGTTGATCAACAGATGGTTACGGTTTCCTGACCATGGACATTGGATGTCGTTGATAACGGGATCACATCATTAGGAGAATGATGTGATGGACAAGACCCAATCCTAAGCCTAGCACACCTAGCACAAAGATCGTAGTTCATATGCTAAAGCTTTTCTAATGTCAAGTATCATTTCCTTAGACCATGAGATTGTGCAACTCCCGGATACCGTAGGAATGTTTTGGGTGTACCAAACGTCACAACGTAACTGGGTGGCTATAAAGGTGCACTACAGGTATCTCCGAAAGTGTCTGTTGGGTTGGCACGAATCGAGACTGGGATTTGTCACTCCGTGTGACGGAGAGGTATCTCTGGGCCCACTCGGTAGGACATCATCATAATGNGTAGTTCATATGCTAAAGCTTTTCTAATGTCAAGTATCATTTCCTTAGACCATGAGATTGTGCAACTCCCGGATACCGTAGGAATGTTTTGGGTGTACCAAACGTCACAACGTAACTGGGTGGCTATAAAGGTGCACTACAGGTATCTCCGAAAGTGTCTGTTGGGTTGGCACGAATCGAGACTGGGATTTGTCACTCCGTGTGACGGAGAGGTATCTCTGGGCCCACTCGGTAGGACATCATCATAATGTGCACAATGTGATCAAGGAGTTGATCACGGGATGATGTGTTACGGAACGAGTAAAGAGACTTGCCGGTAACGAGATTGAACAAGGTATCGGGATACCGACGATCGAATCTCGGGCAAGTACAATACCGCTAGACAAAGGGAATTGTATACGGGATCGATTGAGTCCTTGACATCGTGGTTCATCCGATGAGATCATCATGGAACATGTGGGAGCCAACATGGGTATCCAGATCCCGCTATTGGTTATTGACCAGAGAACGTCTCGGTCATGTCTGCATGGTTCCCGAACCCGTAGGGTCTACACACTTAAGGTTCGATGACGCTAGGGTTATAAAGGAAGTTTGTATGTGGTTACCGAATGTTTTTCGGAGTCCCGGATGAGATCCCGGACGTCACGAGGAGTTCTGGAATGGTCCGGAGGTAAAGATTTATATATGGAAAGTTGTTGTTCGGGT
>LR880971.1:164307870-164329577 GCA_904067115.1 Aegilops sharonensis | reverse complement strand
TGACGTTTGGTAGCACCCAAAGTGTTCCTCCGGTAAACGGGAGTTGCATAATCTCATAGTTACAGGAACATGTATAAGTCATGAAGAAAGCAATAGCAACATACTAAACGATCAAGTGCTAGGCTAACGGAATGGGTCATGTCAATCAGATCATTCTCCTAATGATGTGATCCCGTTAATCAAATGACAACTCATGTCTATGGTTAGGAAACATAACCATCTTTGATTAACGAGCTAGTCAAGTAGAGGCATACTAGTGACACTCTGTTTGTCTATGTATTCACACATGTATTATGTTTCCGGTTAATACAATTCTAGCATGAATAATAAACATTTATCATGATATAAGGAAATAAATAATAACTTTATTATTGCCTCTAGGGCATATTTCCTTCAAAAGCTTCATGGCTACCTCATCGTTGCCGCCGCCGATCTGAACAGCCACTCGGTAATCTTCAAGCCAAGTGTCAGGCTTGGATTCACCAGTGAACTTACTGACTCCAGTCGCCAACCTGAAGTTGGGAGGAATCACCGCAGCTCTGATGGCTCTGCTGAAACACTCTGGCCCTGAGACATGAACTCTGCTGCTGGAGGGAACATCTCTGTCATGGCCTTCTCGGTGAGCTCTGTTCCTGTCGACCAAACCTAGAACGATAATGGATCTCGCATCAAAGCCTGGTTCCCTGGGGTCGACTGGAACCCTTCGCCCAACACTGTGCTGGCGTCTGTCGTCTTGCTGCCGAGGAGCGTATGATCCACCCCTTGGGGGAGGAGTGGGCACTCGACGTCGATCGTAGCGATCGAATCGGTGCTCATATTGCTCGCGGCTCTTGTACTGATCGTCACGCCGGCCCCCACGTTCCTCACGCCTCGGGGGCGATCTCGGACTATGGGCCGACTGGACAGAATTCGCAGCGACGGATCGGCTGTGAATCCTGTTCCGTGACTGTGATACGACTGAGTTTTGGTCTCCTGCCGCCCGGAGCAGATCTCTGATTTGTAGCAAACCTCTACCCGCCTCCGACTGGGAAGGCTGAATTGACTCTGCTATACGGGCGACAGCTGCTAAATTCTGAATCGGAGTTCGATATACCTGAGTTGGTGGTTGGAAGAGCTGACGTCGACTGGATTCTGGAACCCTTGGTCGCGTGCGCTCGTCGAGTACTCGCTGGAGGTTCTCCAGTCGAGTGCGCTCAGCTAGGTTGGCCAAGCGCGCATCCTCCAAGGCACGAGCCTCGGGGGTTTCTCCAACGATAGGAGTGTGAAGCGCATCCATGTTCCGACGGCGAAGCTCCTCCCTCTGAAGCGAAGTGAGGGGCTCGGGCAGGTACTCTTCGTGGTCTTGCGCCGGATCGCCTCCACCGTCACCTCCGTCAGTGCGGGGGAATCCGGGGGGACTGCATGGTCCATCAACCATCAGAACCTTTGCCACCGGGTCACTGCTATCGCACTCGGACGCAGTCTCTACGGAGCCAGTCGACAGATCGAACATGCCGTAGAGAGATTCGTCGGGCTCGATCGCCGCGACCTGGGGGGTGGCCGACTGGCGAGCCACCGCATGCCTCACCCACCGCTGAAGCCTCGACCGACCAGAACACTTGCGCCGACGGGAGACTGGGAGCGAGGAGGGCACAGGAGCCGACTCATACTGAGTCGACGGTTGCCGCAGGAGAACGCCGCGGACACATGCGCGAAAGTGCGTCGCCCCGCGGACGGGGAGCGCGTCCACGTCGAGTGGAGCCTCCTGAAGCCAAGCGGAGTCGTCGGCGACGAAAGTGAGCGCACCGAGACGGATCTCGCGGCCCTCGACCAGAACTCCACCTGAAACCATGATGTAGGAGATCGAAAGAATCTCAACTTCTCCAACAAATCGCTAGAACACCTGCCCCACGGTGGGCGCCAACTGTCGTGGTTCTAAGTCTGACAGTAGAAAGGGGGGTAGGAATGGAGAGGCAAGATCCTAGCTATGGAGTAGTTGTATACGCAAGGGATTTACGAGTTCAGGCCCTTCTCGGAGGAAGTAACAGCCCTACGTCTCGGAGCCCGGAGGCGGTCGACTGAATTATATGCGTATGTGTTACAGGGGTGCGAACCCTTCTACCTGTGGAGGGGGGTGGCTTATATAGAGTGCGCCAGGACCCCAGCCAGCCCACGTAACAGAGGGTTTAAGGTACACTAAGGCTGGGCGTTACTGGTAACGCCTTACATAAAGTGTCATCATGACCATAAAGACTACTTAACTACAGATCGTTTGTACGCCGAGTGGCTCTTGAACTCCTGGTGGTCGAGTGAGTCTTCATGGTCGAGTGTCTTTGAATCTGTCGAGTGGAAACCTACCAGGTCGACTGGAAGGCAACTTCTTTCGTGAGTGTCCTTGGGGAGGGTACCTTTGGGCAGGTCTATGACCCTACCCTAGGTACATGACTTCATCAGATGATATCTTGCTTCCTAGCAGTGATGTTAGTCTACTACTAGAAACAAAGAAGTTCTTATCCTCAAATTTTGATTTAACAGATCTTGGTGAAGCATCATATGTTTTGGGCATAGAGATTCACCGAGATAGGAACAATGTAGTCTTAGGACTATTGCAGGAAGCATATTTAGAAAAGGTTTTTCAAAAGTATAATATGCATGTGAGTAAAGCCACACCTGCTCCTATAGTCAAGGGTGATAGTTTTGGGAAATTCCAATGTCCCAAGAATCAGTACGAGATCAATCAAATGAAAGCAGTACCATATGCTTCGGCTCTTGGCAGCTTGCAGTATGCACAAGTGTGCACTCGCCCTGAGTTAGCTTTTATCACTGGGGTACTCGGTAGATATCAAGAGAATCCAGGCATAGAGCACTGGAAGATGGTAAATAAAGCATTGTGTTATGCGCAAGGCACGAAGGACTACATGCTAACATGCAGGAGATGTGATTCCCTAGAGATAAAAGGGTATTCGATGCAGATTTTGCGGGGGACAGAGATGATAGAAAATTCACGCCAGGATACGTATCCACTCTCCCTGGGGGAGCTATTTCCTGGAAAAGCTCCAAACAGTTGATAGTTGCATCATCTACGATGTATGCAGAATTCATAGCATGCTTCGTGGCCACGGGGGCAGGCGACACTAGTAGAAAACAGGGCTACCGTTCGGGCCTGGCCAGCCCATTAGTCCCGGTTCTTCAAGAACCGGGACCCATGGGGGGTATTAAACCCGGTTCGTGAGCACAGGGGGCCGGCCGGGCCCTCGTGGGCATTGGTCCCGGTTCGTGTGGAACCATTTGTCCCGGTTCAAGCCACGAACCGGGACCAATGGTCCTCGCTCCTGGCCCACAACCATTGGTCCCGGTTAGTGGCTTGAACCAGGACAGAAGGGGGTTCTTTAGTCCTGGTTCATGCCATGAACCGGGACAAACAACTTGCCTATATATATCCACCGCCGCGGCAGACCACTCCAGTGCTCTGTTTTTTTAATCCGGCGAGGAGAGGGCATTTGGCTGCTCTAGTTCACCTCCTATGCACATGAGGTGTTTGATGAAATGCCCGAGCCACACTAGTTAAGCTTTCTCCTCTCGAAGCTCGACCTCGGAGCTCCATTTTTTTCGAGATTTGTCTAGATTTAGCGGTCCGTCACGCCCCGTCCCCGTTTTCACCGCCTTTGATCGCCCGCGCCGATCTCATCGCCGGCACCACCATGGTGAGCCTCTTGTTCTTATCTTCTTTATGATACTTGTCTGATTTTCTTACTTTAGGTAGATATTTGTCTGATTTTCTTACTTTTGACACACATAATTTTATATAATGCACGCAGATGAACCGGCAATGGATGTATGGTGACAGACACACCTCCGAGTACATTAAGGGCGTGCATAATTTTCTCGAAGTGGCTGAGGCAAACAAGCAGAATGGTTTTATGTGTTGTCCATGCACTAAATGTGGGAATACGAAGTCTTACTCTGACCGGAAAATTCTTCACACCCACCTGCTTTACAAGGGTTTCATGCCACACTATAATGTTTGGACAAGGCACGGAGAAATAGGGGTTTTGATGGAAGACGGCGAAGAAGAAGAGGACGATGACAACTATGTACCCCCTGAATACAGTGATGTTGCAACGGGGGAGCTGTTGAAGATCAAGAGGAACCAGACAATGTGCCCGATGATGCTGTAACGGGGGAAGCTGCTGAAGATCAAGAGGAACCAGACGATGTGCCCGATGATGATCTCCGCCGGGTCATTGTCGATGCAAGGACGCAATGCGAAAGTCAAAAGGAGAAGCTGAAGGTCGATCGCATGTTAGAGGATCACAAAAAAGGGTTGTGCCCCAATTGCGAAGATGGCAACACAAAGCTGGGTACCGTACTGGAATTGCTGCAGTGAAAGGCAGAGAATGTTGTGCCTGACAAAGGATTTGAGAAGCTACTGAAAATATTGAAGAAGAAGCTTCCAAAGGATAATGAATTTCCCGACAGTACGTACGCAGCAAAGAAGGTCGTATGCCCTCTAGGATTGGAGGTGCAGAAGATACATGCATGCCCTAACGACTGCATCCTCTACCGCGGTGCGTACGAGGATTTGAACGCATGCCCGATATGCGGTGCATTGCGGTATAAGATCAGACGAGATGACCCTGGTGATGTTGACGGCGAGCCCGGCAGGAAGAGAGTTCCTGCGAAGGTGATGTGGTATGCTCCTATAATACCACGGTTGAAACGACTATTCAGAAACAAAGAGCATGCCAAGTTGATGCGATGGCACAGTGAGGACCGTAAGAAAGACGAGAAGTTGAGAGCACCCGCTGACAGGTCGCAGTGGAGAAAAATCGAGAGAGTACTGGGCTGAGTTTGCACATGACCCAAGGAACGTATGGTTTGGTTTAAGCGCGGATGGCATTAATCCTTTCGAGGAGCAGAGCAGCAATCACAACACCTGGCCCGTGACTCTATGTATGTATAACCTTCCTCCTTGGATGTGCATGAAGCGGAAGTTCATTATGATGCCAGTTCTCATCCAAGGCCCTAAGCAACCCGACAACGACATCTTTAGTAAGTACTACTTTATTTATTTATAGTAAGTGCTTAGTATAGTCGAACTAGTTGATTTAATTAATAAAACTACTTTATTTTACTATATATAGAAGTAGTTCCCGCATCAACGTCGACGATGCCTATCCCGCATCCTCATCGTCGACTCGGCGGTGGAGTCCTGCTTGATCAGGGCCATGTCCGGGACTGGGCTCCGCCGGGCTGGTATTGGGAGGTGCTACCTTCCGGGGGACGTAGGTTGGTGAGGAGGCAACCCGTTGTTGACCCGATCCTTGTTTGGTGGCAGTCGCGTGGGCCAGTGACGGTGCCGAGGCTTCCGGACACCGCGGAGGTGGTACGTCACCGTGTCAGCGAGGAGGGCGAGCACGTCCGTAGCTACATGGTTGCGTTGGAGGGCAGGTTCGACAATACCAGGCAGGTTCTTCAGGGATCTCACTGGAGCTATGATCCTGTGATGGTTTCTTATCTTTGGTTGTCCACCGCCTGCGACGATACCTGTCGGGCGCTACGGTTCTAGCTGTATTAGCGATGCTATATCTATGATAGTATTCGAGGAGTATTAGTGATAATATTCGACGATGTACGGACATAAGAGATGATGTACTTTTGGTTATAATTGAATGCATGCTAATTTGAATACTACTTTATTTTACGATTTGGTTTTGCTTATTGAATGCTCATATTGGAAAAGTACTCCTACTTTGAATGCTAAAATTGAAGAGCACTCTATGCAGAAATCTAGGAGCCCCCTCCATCATCCACGCCGTCGTGGGGTAGCTTCTCCTTCATTCCCGTGTGCTAGACAATTTGGTGTAATAATGCACTCGGGAATGAAAGGAGGAGCTATACCATCACCAATAGTCAACCAGTGATTAATAATAATGATCTAATTTAGGTTTTTTAGTACATATATTTAATTGTACAAGTTTAATGTTTGAATTATGAACATAGGCCGGAAATGTCGTACTCGGACGATGAAAACCGCCCGGCGGAGTGCGACTGGTGCCACGACGACCGAGGTATGTGCGACAGGTTCCTTGAGCTGGACGAAGATCGACGCTTCAGCATTAAGCTCGAGGAGACCTTCGATGTTCATACGATACGCAACGACGACAATAGTTTTTTCGTAATTAAGCACGACTTTAGCTATTTTAACGTGTATTTTTCATCTTTTCCAATTCGACTAGCTTACCCCATGCTATGCAAGACGCTATGTCTTGGAGAGGATGGGTTTTGAAGACCATGAAAGTATGGAAACCAAAAAAAATCACCTAAGGACCCATCATGGTGTGGATTTTGAAGTAAAG
Source organism: Aegilops sharonensis (assembly GCA_904067115.1). Lineage (NCBI taxonomy): Eukaryota > Viridiplantae > Streptophyta > Magnoliopsida > Poales > Poaceae > Aegilops > Aegilops sharonensis. The sequence continues at coordinate 164,323,239 of LR880971.1, read as the reverse complement.
TTGTACAATGCTGAGAGTGTAACCCATTTTGGTTGCAAAAATTGGGAAGCACTTTGCAAGATGTATGGTTTTGATGAGGGTATGCTTGTCACCATGGATCTTGGTGATCCTACAATCGAGCAAGACAATATGGACATTTGGGTCCTTGTGGATACACTTCCAATTCTTCCCCCATGTGAGCTTCTCAAACATAGTTATTAAGTAATTTATATTATTTATTTCAAAATAGTTGACAGCTTATTTTCATTCTTCAAAGAATGTGCGGAAGATGGTAGACAAAACCCACTACATCGATGGCTCCGAATTAACTTATAAGGAGAAAAATCATCTGATCGCATTTTGTACTGATCTTGAGAATTACAATATCTACAATCGAACTCCTCAACATTATGGTCAATACGTGCCACTAGTGCATGTGTTGAACTACGGTAACTACCATGGAGATACCCTGGTAAGATTTTTTACTATTACGACATCCGTGTATCTTTTTGCATACTTCTAAAACTAGTACATCATTGCTAACTACGAAGTTATTACTATGTTTTCCAACAGATAATCCCGAATGATTGTGTGTCTCATCTGATGTATACGCACGGTCGCCTTGATGTTTGGAACATACAACCAGGTCGTCCTACGAATCTCAACTGTCCATACCGGATTTCTAAAAGAAGTGGAGACATGACAATCAAAGAATGGAAAAAATGTATGGACAGTCGTAAGGAGCTTCTTGGAAGCAAACGGAAGCGAACCGCAAGAATTGGAGACAGGATGATCTCCATTCTTCATAATGGAGAGTCAGGGTTTATATTGTGTTATGCTATTTTACCTTAAGGGTGTTTAGGTCCTACCTGATACTGATGATCATGTGCTAAGAACAATTATGTAGGGTTGGGTTCGATGACTATGAGGATGATGATCGTATGACTTGTTATTAATAATGAGTAGAAGTTGTATGATGATGCATGATTAGTAGGACTTGTTATTGTATATGATGATGTATGATGCAAGCATGCATGAGTTATTATATATCAGCGAGTGAAATGAACATAGCAGTAGCGTTGGTAAACCAAGGACGAAGATATAAAAGAGGACACTTCTCTCTATTAGCTAGCTAATAACAACCTAAATTAACCCCCCAAACCCCTAAACCAGCCACTTTTTTTTTAAAAAAAAGAAAAACCTCAGCTCCAGCCAGCTGCTGACGCGTGGAAGCCTTTTGGTCCCGGTTCATGTCACCAACCGGGACAAAAGGCCCCCTTGTCTGGGCTGCCCGCAGTGGCCACGTGGAGGCCCATCTGTCCCGGTTCGTGTAAGAATCGGGACTAAAGGGGGAGGGCATTAGTACCGACCTTTTTGTCCCGGTTCTTAAACCGGGACAAAAGGCCCTTACGAACAGGGACAAATGCCCTGTTTTCTACTAGTGCGATATGGCTAAAGAAATTTATACCCGACTAAAGATGTACTGTGACAACCAACCGGCAGTATTCTATGCTCACAACAAGTCGAGTAATGCTACCAAAACAATAGAGATAAGGTATTATGTTGTGAAAGATAAAATTCAGGATCAAACTATAAGTCTCGAGCATATAAGGACAAAGGATATGCTTGCGGATCCGCTAACGAAAGGCTTACCACCCAATGTGTTTAAGGAACACTTAACCGGCATGGGTTTAAGGGAAAGCCTTATGATTCCTGGATAGGCCCAAAAGGAACAGAATTTGTTTCTGAACAGAACGTATGTTGTAGCTATATGATTCTATCGGCAATTAAGATGTGACAATGAAACATGCTCTATGCACCAATATGCGATGAAACAAATAAACTAGAAAGTATAAGGTTAAAAGTAAAGTTGAGATTAAGAGGAAGAATGTTAGGTTGATCTCCACCGTGTGGGCCCGACGGCCCACCGGGCCCTTAGATCTGCGCCCTGATCGGGGGCGCTCAACCCACTATGGTTGATGGGCCCCTATGACCCGCGCTATATAAACAGAGGTGGGGGTCGGGGCACGACTTATGAGTTTAATCGCTGCCATAATCCCCACTGACAATCCCTACCGATCTAGGATTAGTGCGGTGCTCACGGGAAGCTCCACCGCATCCATCCACTCTTTGCTATGTCTAGCCACTACTTCGCCATGGCCGGAACCGGCTCAAGCTCTTCGACCCAAGGAGAAGGTAGGACTACCGGATTGATCTAACCTATCTGATCCAAAGTGATTCTAACAAACTCGACCATATATCTCACATGACATGCACATTCATACATAAAGAAGTTTTAGCATATACAACAGAAGTTCATATAATCAAGTTCCATACATGTCCCTACAAAAACCAAGTTACATATAGAGTCCATACCCAATTTCCCACAAAATAATCGAACCATGATAGCAAGCATGTCGGCACGATGTCAGGCCGGTGGCCACGATAGCAAACCACCGAACTCAACAAATGTCCTGTCTGCCATATCTATGAACTAACCGGAGAACATGTGAAATGTATGAGTAAAATGATAGTCATGCCCTCATGACATACAAGAAAATGTCTGTAGAGAAAAACCAACCTCTTTCTCCTTTGTGACAACATGAAACTTATTTATGGAAAATTTGGCAGCATTTCCCTCGTAATTTCAGCATGATAAGTCGGAGAAAATTTAACAGTTTTGCTAAAGCACATCTAGATGTGCCCTAAGTATTGCACATCTAAGTCTTTGCCATTGATTTTACATGAAGATCCGTGCAAGCACTTTGATTAGTCTTTTTTCTTTTTCTTTCTAGTTTGATTGAGTCACTTAGATGTGCAATAGCTAGAGCACATCTAGATATGCCCTAGACAGACCTCACATGACAACTCAACCATATATCTCACATGACATGCACATTCATACATAAAGAAGTTTTAGCATATACTATAGAAGTTCATATAATCAAGTTCCATACATGTCCCTACATAAAACCAAGTAACATGTAAAGTGCATACCCAATTTCCCACAAAATAATCAAACCATGATAAAAAGCATGTCGGCGCGGTGTCAGGCCGGTGGCCGGATGTAATCCTCTCCAAGCGGAGCCCCGAAAGCGGCAGTTGTACCACAGGAGGACAAGGCGAGCATGAGGAGGAACATGAGAGGGAGGACACGGGCGCGACCATGGTGGGAGGCCTCCTCCGCGCTACACCTAGGGGCAATCGCACGGCCTGCTTGTTCAGTGCTCTCTAGTTGTGTGAGCGCCTTTGTGATGTTTTTTTAGAAAATATATTAGTCGGCAGATCGAGCTTTTGTCGTTGTAAGAAAAAAATCATTCTAAGAACTACTCCTACTCCCTCCGTCCGGAAATACTTGTCATCAAAATGAATAAAAAGGGGTGTATCTAGAACTAGTTTTTGTAGGAATCACCGAGGGAGTTCCCTCACCTGAATATATTGCTTAAAAGTTGTAACCATGGTACAAATGATTACAAAAAGAGAAATTACAAAGGCACGGTAAATCGTGTGGAGAGGTATGACTGACACGAGAAGGCAACCCCTTTTGAGCCTGCTTTTTTTAAGCCTATGACTCCAAAGAGGCATGTCCTCAACAATCAATCTAAGAGTGATGGAGCTATGGTGGCCGATTTTGTTGAAGGGCATAGCATTTCAGGATCGCCCATATCTTCCAAAGAATGATGAGAAGCACCGTGGACCATATGGACAGATCGATTCAAGGCAGACTCTCGCACACCCAAAGCTCATCGATGCAGTGAGGTGGACTGATGCCAACACGTTGTCAAACCATGTCAGCATGCGAACATAGGATGAAAATATGCAGAGCGTCCTCACAGTCACAGGCATGCCCATAGCCCACACCTAGGGCATCGACTAATTTTGATTGGGAGTCAATAGCTTAGTGGAAAAGGCAACAGTATTGCATTACTAAGAAGTTTTTTCTGTAACAGAAATACAGTATATGGAAAGCAGTTAACGCTGTGGCTCAACTTTTCTATCATCTATATCTTAAAATGCTGTAGCTCTACATCTAGGTTCAGGCAAATCAAATATTTGTCCTTTGGGGCTTACTTTATTTTTAAGTTTACATTTTCAACAAAGTTTTACCTAATCCTTTGCTTTCCTCTAAAGAAATCAGAATAGACGGTTGTGAAACGGAAGAAAATTTTCAAGCTACTATGAGGCATGTTGTAAAGAAGAATAAATTGCAGCTCCACGAAATTATATGCTTCTGTTTCTGGATTTAAACAGATTGCAGTTTCCGTTTAATGTTGTGGCAATGAACCAAATTCTGGTGTTTGCTGATGTCGTTGTCTGCATTAGTGACATAACTTACTTGTGGTTTTTTTACTTTATAATGCACATCGTATACTCCTGGTCAGTTTATACCAGACCAGGACCTGGCTGGAGCTTCACTCCTTTGAATATAACTAGCTCTCAACATGGATATTATTTGTGTGAACCGCACTAGGAGCAGATACAATCTAACAACTCCTAAAAATGTTCTTGCGTACAAATAGGATGATACAATCAAGCAAACCTTCAAAGAACGTAAAGGGACACGTTGCTAGGCTGGTTTACCTTTTGAATAGGTAACAAACAGTTACTTTCATTCAGGTATGCTATTCATGCACAGGTGTTGCACTAGAATCCTTGGAGAATGACCTCCGTTGTTGCTGCCCATGTCAAAGAAGAAAAACTCAGTTCTAAAGAACAGCTAGCTTTTTTGTTTGAGTTAACTAAAAGTAATTCCTCACAAAAAGATAATGCATTATTACCTGTCACGAGATGAGGATACTTGGGATATGACAGATCTTGAACCAATCCTTGCCTGTCCCTTTTCTGCAGTTCTCAGTCAGTGCAGAGCCACAATCACTGACAATCAACTCCTCCAGTGCAGTTAAGGAGCGCAAACCTTCTGGCAGTGAGACCAGCTTCCGGCAGCAGCTTATCTCCAGATGCTCAAGTGCTACGAGATCACCTAGCCATTCTGGAAGGACTTCCAAATCAGTACAATTGTCAATCTTCAGCTTCCGGACCATGCTAAGGTGCCTGATGGCCTCTGGCAAAACTCGTAGCCTTTCGCAGTACTCAATGGTCAGATCCTCAAGTTTTGGCCTGTGCCGCAGTAAGTTCCAATCACACGACGATGCATGGCACTTTCTAATCCACAGTCTCCTAAGAAGTGACGCCGATTTGGGAGATGATGGCCCGAACACCCTACCAACTGATAACATCTCACTGCTGCTGGATAGCGACAAATCTGCTATAGCATCTGGGAGGCATGGCCTTGGTCTCATCTTTGGACATCCACTTGCAGTGACAGTTTTAAGGACTGGAAACATGAATACTTGTTGTTGACTTTCTTCGCTGTCCCCTGCCAATGAGGTTGGCCAGATCTCCAGATCAGGCATGTCTTCAAAATGGAGTTCCTTGAGTGACTGGTACAATGTGTTCTTCTGTCCCTTGGCAAGTATTTCAGGTCCAATGCTACGGACACCACTAATGCAGCGGAGCTCAAGAGAATGGAGGTTGGGAATATGACCAAGAGGTGGGAGGCATATACAGTTAAAGATGTTGCCTAAACTTAGGAAGGTAATATTTGGAAGCCAGGATTCCATGCTCTCCATCATCCAGCTTGGAAATTTAGTGCCCATGTAGCCATTTATTTCAAGGACCTCAAGGTTTTCAGGTGGCAAGAGAACTTCAAGAAATGTTTCGACGTTCTTCAGCTCATCAGAAGAGCATGAACTGGTCCATGACACAGTCAAGTTGCTTAGTTTCCTCTTATCCCTCAAGTTTGCACTCTTGGCATCGATAGTCAAATCCTTCTTGTGTGAGCGGCATTCAATTCTAAGACAGCCACTCAGAAGATTAAGGTCTTTTAGCTCCGCAATACTGCTGCATGTGTCACCTATAATGAGCAAGGATAATGTTTCAAGTTTAGTCCATTGCCCAAATCCATCAGGTAGTCTCTCCAAAGATGGGCACTGGTCATTTTGTAGGTGCTTCAGATTAGTGATGGTTGTCATGCCGTCAGGTAGCGTGGCTAGATCTGCACACCCAACAAGGCTTAACCTCTCCAGCATCATGAGGTTTGCTATAGACTCAGGTAGCTTATGAAGATTCCAGCACTGGAACAAAATAAGCTCCTTCAAGTTATGAAGATTACCAATTGATTCAGGCAATTCCTCCAGACCAATATTCAATGAGAGATCCAAAATCTGCAAGTTTGGTAGGTGACTGGTTGCTATGGGCAATGCCAAACTCCGTGCATGATGTGATAGAATGAGAGTTTGAAGCTCCAAAAGGCCACCAATGGATCGAGGTAATTCCGACAAACTGCTACAGTAAGACATATCCAGAGTATGCAGCCTTGTAATGCAGCCTATCGAGTCAGGGATTGCCTCGAGATCACTGCATTGCGATAAATTCAGATGCAGCAAATTTGAGAGACTCCCAATATTTTTGGGCAGTGCTCGGAGAATTCCACACTGTGAGAGGTTCAAGAAATGCAAATTTTGCAGTCTGCACATAGTGTCAGGCAGAATCTTAAGATTGACACACCCTTTAAAATTCAAGTCTTGCAAACTTTGGAGTTCACCGATGGAGCTGGGTAATGTACAGAGGAAACTGCAAAATGACATGTTAAGATTTTGCAGGTTTTGAAGATACCCTATGGAATCTGGCAAGGTCTGAAAGTGGCAAGAGGAAAGATTCAGGGTTTCCAGATTCTCAAGACTGCATATTGACATGGGAAGCACATATAGATTGCCACAATTGGACAAATGAAGTGTTTGCAGATTGTGGAGGTTACTGATGCAATTGGGCAGACTTGTGACAGGGGATGAAGAGACGTCCAAGTACCTCAAGTGTTTCAATCTGCCAACTGACTTGGGAAGCTCCGTAATGTGGCTGCCTCGCAAATCTAGTACTCTCAGGCACCTGGAGTGAAGAAACAACTGAACATCAAGAGCATAACCCCAGGAATGCAATGCGCGGACTTTACGAAGCGTGCTCCGGTGAACTTCAGAGGGGCCCATGTCATCAGCCAACGATGCATAGCGGCAGCATGCTTCGGCGCGCCCATTGGCATTCTTAGAGTTGATGATCTGGACTTCTTCCCCGGCAACAGACTGAGCAAGGTCATGCACCAAGTCATGAATCTTGTACTTGACATTGCGATCTTCCTCTAGTTCTTTCTTTGATAAATCGTGCTCCACTACTTCTTGAAGGAAAGACATCCACAGCAAGTGCTCGAAATAGTCGTTGGCTTGATCGAAAACCGATTGGCAGCCATACTTTGTGGGTTCAATGAAGCCAAGAGCAATCCATCGCTGAATAAGCTTGTCCCTGTCAATCTCATTGTTTCTAGGAAATGATGCACAATACGCGAAGCACTGCTTTAGACCAGGTGGCATTTGGTCATAGGTAAGCTTGAGAGACGGCAAAATTGTGTCCTCCTTGTCCAGCTGCCATATCTCACTGTCCTTGACAGCAGTCCATGACTCCTCATTCCTCTTGAACCGCAGCATGCTCCCAAGAGCCTTGGCGGCCAACGGCACGCCGCCGCATTTCTGGACAATCCCCTTCCCTAACTTGACTAGCTTGGGATGCAGATGCTCCTCCCCTTCCTCAAAAGCCTTTCCCTTGAACAGCTCCCAACAATCATCGTCCGAGAGGCCTTCGAGAACGAACGGCGGCACGGTGCGCACCATCATGCCGACCTTGCGGCTCCGTGTGGTCACCATGATCTTGCTGCCTCGCTTGCCATCCTTGAGGAGAAGCTTCAGCCGCTCCCACTCCTCCTGGCTCTCGCTCCACACATCATCGAGAACCAGCAGGTACTTCTTCCCCGTGAACGTCTCGGACAAGAAGTTTGCGATGGCCTCCAGGCTGGTCAGATCGCGCTTCAGCTTGGTCGCGCTCGCAATCGGCTGGATGAGCCTTCTGAGGCTGAAATCCACGGACATGGAGACCCAGATCCGGAGGTCGAACACCTCGTCGTTGGCCCTCCGGTCGTTGAACACCAGCTGCGCCAGCGTCGTCTTGCCGAGGCCGCCGAAGCCGACGATGGGGATCACGGACACGTCCTCCTCGCTCGCCGCGTCGAGGACCAGCTTCATGAGCTTCTCTTTGTCGGCGGCCCTCCCCACCGTCTTGGCCTCGTCGACCTTGGAGATGGTCTCACGCTTCGGGGGAGCAACGGGGTCGGGGTGCGCCGGCGGAGAAACGTTGGGATTCAAGCGCAGCCTGTCCCTCCCCGCAGCGACGGCGTCCAGCTTGCGCCTCAGGGACCTCAGCCTGTGCGCCATGACGACGGAGCTGACGATGCAGGTGGCCGTGGGGCCGCACGCCGGGCTGGCCCGGCTGCGGCGGCGGCGGGCGGCGCGCAGGTCGGAGTGGCAGGCGTCGAGGAAGTCGTCGATGTCGTGGGCGAGGTTCTTGAGCCTGCGCAGCCAGTCGCGGACGGCGCTGTCGCCGCTGCCGCCGCGCACCTCGGCGTCCGCGAGCACGCTCCGGATGGTGGCGAACTCCTCCTCCATGGCCTTCAGGTCAGTCCTGAAGCTCCTCAGGAGCGCGAGCTCTCCCCAAACCGAGGACGCGAACTTCGCTAGCACCGCCTTCACGATGCTGGAAGCAAGCACCCCCTCCGCCATGGATCTCGATCCCGCGCGCTCTCTCTCTCTCTCTCTCTCTACACACAGTCAACAAAAACCCAAACAATGCCGCGGTGGCGCGGTGCGGGTCACTAAATCTATACAGAAAAGTCAAGTCAACAGTCAACACAACGAAACCTACACTCCGTTTGGTTGGATGTAGACATTCAAGAGCTTGACATTAGTCCTGGCCATCTCAGGCCCGACCTTGTCAGCCCACCCAGGCCCGGCCCTAAAATCCAGCGCCTAGGCCCGATGGGCTTGCTCATGGACCGGGCTTGGGTCTGAGTTTTGAGCCCACCAGTAGGATCTGGATGGGTTTGGGCTTGGCATATTGGCATTTTAAGGAAGAGGCCCGACCCACGGTCCTAAGCCCTAAGGGTTTTTTTAGGGCTTTTTACCAGATAGGCCGGACCTGGGCTTAAAAAGTAGGCTCAGTGATAGGGCCTGGGAGGGCCTGGGCCTCAGTTTTCTGTCGTGGGCCTTTTCAGGCCCGGCCCAAGCCCGGCCCGGCCCATGGCCAGATATACTTGACATTGATATTGAGCCTCAATACCAATTTTATTGTTTGGATGTGCATGTATTTGGAACATGGCATTCATAAGAAGCAACGATTCCAAATCTAGTTTGGATGGTCAAGTAGTGAATTGCGCATGTATAGGTACAGCGCAACACACGGACACGCAGCCACGCACGGAGAGCAGCTAGACTCATGGACTGGTTACGGGGTGATTATCATTGATTGGCTGAGAATTGGTTTAATGAGGCGGGCCCATCCGTGAAAATCAGGGGGGCCAATTAGTGGAGGGCACGCAGGAGAGGTCCGTAATACTCTGTTGTTTTACTCCGTGTGTGTAGTATTATCGGAGAGCAGCAGCAACACACCCATCCACGCATCCAGTCACGCACCGAGCAGCGCAGAGCGTAAACACACACGCAGCCCAACACGCAAAGCTCGCACGCACTGCTGGAAAAATCAGACCTCCACTGTTGGACTCGTCGTCGTCGTCGCCGCCCAATCTCCAGCCAGACTCGTCCCCGCCAACTGCTATCACCCCCCTTCCGAGGCAGCTCCCAGGCTAGGAAGAGACGGGGCTGTGGCGGTTCACGCCGGAGCAAACCTGATGAAGAGGGCGACTGGGGGAGTGTAAGTGCATCTAGTGCCCCTTAATGATTTTGGTGTATTGAAGACTTATAGGTTAAGGGACTAATGTGTTTATGAGTGTACACAGGTCAATAAGTCTATGAGGAGTTTGATATTTACAGAGAAAGTCGACCCCTAAAAATGAAGTTCTTCGTTTGAAGACTTTGGATTTCTGAAGACTTTGAAAGTGAAGAAATTGGTGTGACCTTGAAGACTAGGTATCCATTCGAGGAACATAAAGCGTGAAGACTTTTGTTTTCGTAGTTTCATTTTCTCTTTCTTGAGTTATAGGAAACACCGTACTGTTAAAGGGGGTCGAGAAAAAATATTAAGGAAAAAATTTCAAGTGATGCTCAACTCAAAATTCTACACCTACCAATCCCTTCGAGTGAAGCCATTGGAAATCTCATACAGTTCAGTCAATTTCTTCAGTGACAGAGACGAAGTTCTTCTTGTCGCTGAGAAATTTGTTCTGACTGAGGAGTTAGGAATTCGCCAATGCGGATTGCCTACACAGTGAGGAACATGATAGCCCTGAGGAATTTGATACTCAAATTTCCGACCGTTGATGTGTTATGCGCCAGCTGTCCCAAAATATCTATCCATCTAACGGTCATATCATTGAAGGACATTTATGTATTATCATGTTGGGCTGCTCCCTAGGCTATAAATAGCCGCCCCCTACAACCACTAGCTGGTTGGCTGCTCCGAGAGAAACTGACACTTGTCATTTGAGAGCATCCCATCCTCCGAGGACTTTGAGCGAAAATCATCGAGTGAGGAAAACCCAAACCCAAACACCTACAAACCCAAAGTGATTGAGCATCACTGAAGAGATTGATCCTGCGTGGATCCAACGCTTGTTACCTTTGAAGACTGTGCTTCTTCCAGACGGTTAGGCATCATGGTCTAGAGCATCCAAGAGGAATTGTGGATCACCGAGTGACCGAGTTTGTGAAGGTTCGGAAGTCACCTGAAGACTTACCACGAGTGATTGGGCGAGGTCTGTGTGACCTTAGCTCAAGGAGAATACGGTGAGGACTGTGTGTCCTCAGGTTTAAATACCTAGCCGCTCCAACTAGACGTACAATTAAGACAGCAGTTGGAACTGGTCTACCAAATCATTGTCTTCACCAAGCCTACTGGTTCTATTTCCTCAACTCTTTCATTTCCTCATAACTGTGTTGTGCGCTTGTTCATATCTGTGTTTGAAGACTTTGACTGAAGACATTCTCAATTTCCTCAGTTCAATTTCTTCAGTGTGTTTGTCTTCATCCTGTGTTATCCTGTGCTTACGCTTTCTGTACTCTGTGCTCATCTTCATTTCATCATGATGACCATGCTTGTGTTTTGTCATGCTTACTTTTGAGTACTTATTCCGCTGCAAATAGTTCTTCGCTAAGGAATTTCTTCACCCGCAAATTCCTCAGTGAAGAATTCATAAAAATTGCCTATTCACCCCCCTCCCTCTAGTCGATATAACGCCTCCTCTTCCTCATCCAGTGACTACAAGAAGAGGCTATGTCACAAATGCAAGAAACTTGGTCACTACATTCAAGATTGTCCTCAATGGGAAAATGAATGAAAGAGGGAGAAATACAAGGATTACAGTTCTGATGATGCAAAGAAGAAGAAGAAATTTCAAAGTCTTCATCATCAAAATCCTCAAAGTCTTCATCTCACAAGAAGAGCAGCTCCAAGAAGGCTCGGGCATTCATTGGCAAGGAAATGGACTCTGAGGCTGAATCTGAAGAAAATGAGGAAGAGGAGGCGTCTGAGGAGTCCGAACCGGTGTGGCGAGCCTAGCTCTCGCTACTGCACTCGTCAGCAAGTCTATCTTCAACTCTAAAGAAAATGACCTCACCAACAAGGTTGATGAAGGCAATGATGACTACGCTCCCACCTATGCTTCATGGCAAAGGGTGCCAAGGTACTCAAATATACCTCCTCTGAATCAAGTGAGAATGAATCTGATGAAAACCTCAAGCCCAGCTATTCTAAACTTGCTAAGATTGCTGTGAAACAACAAAGGGCTTTTGAAAAGGTTCAAAACATGATAGACAAAAGCGATGATATGTTGGGTGAAGAAACGGATCGCACTAAAACCTTGACTGAAAATCTTCAGAGACTTCAGTCTAGGTTTGACAACCTTTAAGGTCATCATAACACTCTCTTATCTGATCATGAGAAGCTTTCTTATGAATTTCTTCAGAGAAAGCAAGATCTTGAAAAGCTAAGAGTGAGTTATGAATATCTTCAGAAGGAGCGCGATTCATTACTTGCTCAACAAAAAGCGCTTCTCAGGAAGAATTTGTTCCTCCATGTTTGAAATGCATTGAACGTGAATCTGCTAATTCTTCACCTGAATGTTCAAATGCTTCTAATGCTACAAATTCTTCAATTGTCTCTGCTATCACTAATTCCTCATCTGAGGACATTGCTAGTATCACTGATGATGCAGGGCTGAAGGAATTGTACATGACAGGCATGTACAAAAGCCTCAAAGGGCATCATACTCTTTGTGATGTGCTTAAAAAGCAGATCCTCAACAGGAACCCTAGGAAAGAGGGTATTGCCTTTGAGAGAAAACTTAATGCTGATGGTACATATTGGAAGCCTGAGCAATACCCCAAAACCTCATGGGTTGCTGCAAAGGGACCTCCAGTTGATCGATCCAATTTATCTGGCTTTACATGTGAATATTCTCATTCTTCTGATGAGTCATTTGACTCCAACTATAAACTGTTCAAAAATCAGAATGGTGAAGTATTTGCTAGATATGTTAGCACTAACTGCAGGAACGGTTCCCCTATGAAGAAAATCCGGGTTCCCAAAAGGTGCCTTGAAAGTCTTCAAGTGAATGTCCTCATGACACCATCTGTGAAGAATAGGATCCCAGATCAAATTCTTCATATGAACCAAATTCTTCATATGGATCCAAGTCCTCATACGGACCAAATTCTTCACGTGGATCAAATTTCTCAAAAGGATCAAAGTCCTCATATGAATATCATCGTGCTAACAACTCTGTTTCGCAGGGAAGAGCTAAGGGCTATGAATATGAGCATTATTCTTCTAACCTTTATGTTCATAAGTCCTCGAAGAATTTCTCTGCTTATTCATATGCTTATCCTAACTCCTCTTATGTGAAACGAAATGGGTTGGCTTCTATGCCACCTTTCTCATATGGAGCTCGCAGAGTGATGAAATCTTTGCCACCCCTTCAGATGTGGGTGGTGAAGAAAAAGAACTAATCTCTTCTGCAGGGTCAGGTCTCCAGACGTGCTCAAATGTCTGAAGAATTTGCTGGAGACCTGAGATTGCCTGAAAGGACGCAGGCTAATCATGAAGAAATGAACTTTCATTCCTCACATCCTCATACTGCTTTATCTGTTGCATTGCTTGATGAAATTGATCTGATGAATTGTGATGTCATATTCTTCATTGATGAAGTATATGAGTTTGTAAGGTGCACTAATTCATCTGCAGGATGATCAACCCAAAGCCACTGAGTGGGTCCTTAATAGTGGATGTACAAATCACATGACTGGTGACAAGAATCTATTGATGGATGCTCCATTATCTCCATCGCATCTGAAGCATATCATCTTCGCTGACAAAGGCAAAAGTCAGGTATTGGGTCTAGGTAAGGTTGCGATCTCAAAGGATCGACACATGGACAAAGTCATGCTTGTCGAGTCCTTAGGATACAACCTCATGTCTGTCTCAATGCTTTGTGATCTTGATATTGTTGTTGTCTTTGGCAAGTATTGTTGTGTTGTGGTCATGGAAGCTGATAATTTCAAAGTCTTTGAAGGCTTTAGGAGAGGAGACTTGTATATTGTTGATTTCTCTACAGGACCGCAACCAGCCGTGTGCCTACTTGCAAAAGCTTCAGAAGGCTGGCTATGGCATCGACGACTTGGTCATGCAGGCATGAGGAATCTGCACACGCTTGCAAAGAAGAAGCATGTCATTGGCATTGAGAATGTAAAATTCCTCAAGGATCACTTATGCGGAGCCTGTGAAGCTGGAAAGATGACCAAGGCTAAGCATCCAGCGAAGACTGTCATGACCACTACTCGACCATTTGAATTGCTTCACATGGATCTCTTCGGTCCTAACCATTATTCTGCAGTTTCAAATGATGCATCTCAATATGGCTTTGCTATTGTTGATGATTACTCTCGATACACATGGGTACACATTGTTACTTACAAACATGAAGTGCAGGAAGTCTTCAAACGATTTTCCTCGAGGGCTTCAACCAACTTTGGTGTGAAGATCAAGCACATCAGAAGTGACAATGGAACTGAGTTCAAGAACTCTGGTCTTGATGACTATCTTGATGAACTTGGTATTACTCATGAGTTGTCTGCTCCTTATACTCCTCAGCAGAATGGCGTCGTGGAGCGCAAGAACAGGACTCTTGCTGAGATGGCTCGCACTATGCTTGATGAATACAAAACGCCTCATCGTTTCTGGATTGATGCAATTGATACTGCATGCCACATCATCAATAGAGTATATCTTCACAAATTCTTCAAGAAGACTGCCTATGAACTCCTCACTGACAAGAAACCCAATGCGAATTATTTCAAAGTTTTCGGTGCTAAATGCTGGATTAGAGATCCTCATCACAACTCTAAATTTGCACCGAAAGCACATGAAGGTTTCATGCTTGGTTACGGAAAGGACTCGCACACCTATAGAGTCTTCAACAACGTTCTTCACATGGTTGTTGAAACTGTAGATGTGTGGTTCGATGAAACTAATGGCTCGCAAAGAGAGCACATACCTTCTGTGATAGATGAACCAGCACCTGAGGAAACTATCAAGTTCAAGGCTACTGAGGATGTCATTCCTACCGAAGAATCTGCTGAAGAATTCATTCCAGAACGTGAAGAACGTCGAGCTAATGCACCTGAAGAAAATGCTGAAGAAAATGGTGCTGAAGAAAATGCTGATCAAATTCCTCGACGACAACCAGCTCATCCTCGTGTTGCAAAAGAATTGCAAGTTGAAAAGATCATCGATGACATTTAAGCACCAGGTCCTCTCACACGCTCAAGAGCTTCACATTTATCTAACTTTTGTGGGCACTATGCTTTTGTCTCCATTACAGAGCCCACTAAGGTAGATGAAGCATTTATGGAGCCTGAGTGGATTCAGGCCATGCAAGAAGAATTACATCAATTCAAGCTCAACAACGTCTGGGAACTGGTCAAACGTCCAGATCCTCGCAAGCACAATATCATTGGCACAAAGTGGATCTACCGCAACAAGCAAGATTAAAATGGCCTTGTGGTGAGGAATAAGGCACGACTAGTAGCTCAAGGCTACACACAGGTTGAAGGAATTGATTTTGATGAAACTTTTGCACCTGTTGCTAGACTTGAGGCTATTCGCATATTACTTGCTTATGCTAACCATTATGATATCACTTTATATCAAATGGATGTGAAAAGTGTATTCCTCAATGGTAAGCTTGATGAAGAAGTATATGTAGCTCAACCCCCAGGTTTTGAAGATCCAAAGAATCCTGACAAAGTCTTCAGACTCAATAAGGCCCTCTATGGCCTCAAG
>LR880971.1:164293880-164305391 GCA_904067115.1 Aegilops sharonensis | reverse complement strand
AAGAAACATTTTTCTTCAATCAATGAAGACTAACACTCTAAGTGTGAAGAAATTAACGAAGAATTTGATTCTCAGAGCCCTACGACAATCTTACGCGGTCTCTGAATCATCATTCTTATACGGTGGGTCACGCCACCACCAAAAGTTGAAAATCTTCAATTTGAGTTTTTCCTCAGTTGTTCAAATTCTTCAACTTTGCATTATCTTCACATTCTCCGTCGTTTTTCTTCATTGGATATATGTGTATGAGTTTATGTCCTCTACAACATTCACTTATTGCTATTTCTTCAAGCTGTTTTTTTTTCTGCTAAGTGAATGTGATCGGACCCTTTCCCCTCTATGCTAAACTCAACCCAATCTATTCACAAATTCTTCATGTGCGTTCTATTTGAAACTCGTTCAAAATCTTCACTGTGTCCTTGTCAGCTGAAGAATTTGCGAACGGAACTTTTAACTTATCTTATCCAAAATTTTCGGCTTTGCCGCTCAAACCGTTCCGCATCCCACGAAATACTTATCTATTCACCCACGATCTCACACGATCTCCACTTCTCAGTACGTGGGTGACACATGTCAAGCGAATGAGAAGGGTCAGGGGCACGTTCGTCCAAATTCTTCAGGCGATCAGTTTTTCACCGTGGCTATAAATACCCCTTCCCCTTTCTCACTTCTCTTTTACTCCGCTCGATCTCACTCCATCTCGAGCTTCTCAAACCCTAGCGCCGCCGCTACTTCATCGCCGCCGGTGAGGAAGAGCTTCACTGCCTCGACCTCGTCGCCGTCGTACTCGTGCCGACTGCGGATTTCTTCACTCCGCCGCCGCCGTAGCTGTCTTCCTCTGCTGAGTTAGAGCGTGGAAGATCTGCACTGACGAATTTCACATCTCCACATCCCAGTTCATCGTGTTCTTCGTCCAGGGTAATTAAAAATTACTTTTACTGCCCTCTTTGATTCAAATGATTTCTACAAAATCTTCAAAGGTGTTCTTATCTTCAAATCCTCACACACAAAACACCTCATGTGTCATCTGTTCTTGATTCATTTCTCTAAGCTGCGTTTTTCTTCAAGATTCCTCAGTTGTGTCGATTCTCTATCTATACAACTCTGGAACCTAAGAGAAAGAACGCTTAGTGAAATTCTTCAAGACTCATCTGGTCAAATTCCTCAAACTTGTTCTTTTTACAAAACCTTCTGAGAACGCATATGACCTCTCCAAATTCCTCGCAACTGTACTCTGTTCACAGGTACTCATGTCCGTTGCTGAATCACTAGGTTCTCATGAACTTAACTCATTTGCAGTGTTCCTCGAAGAAAAGTTGCATACTTCTTCAGAGAATTCCATTGTTCAAATTTATCATCTGAAGAAAATGGTTGACGGTAAGAAACCACGGAAAGGAGGAAAGAGGCCTGAGGTCAACACTGCTTTTGAAATCCCTGAGGACATCTATGCTGGGTACTGCACACCCCCTGAGGAAGATAAAAATCAGCGCAAAGTGCGCATTCAAAAGATTGAGAGGAGATGGGCAAGAGAGTGGAGGGAGTACAGATATGTTACTCCAAAATACATGAAGAAATTCGTTGTTACCCCTCCCTGCTCAAGACCTCCATTGGCACATGGCCAAATAGCTGATCCCACCAGCCTCAAGCGCAGTGAGGATTATCCTGATGAATGGGCCAAGCGCCCGGCCAAGCTGGCCAGACAAGCCAGAGAAGCAGTGAGGAAATTCAAGGAAGACTCTGCTGCTGCTGCTGCCTCTGCTGTCAAGCCGAAGAAGGCCAAGGCAAAGAATCCTGCGCATAAGCCAAGTGCTTCACCTTCAATGCCCTCACGACCAAGTTCCTAAGCTATGCCCTCACGGCCAGAATCCTCAAAGCCCTCACGGCCAATTCCTCACGCTGCTCCTGCTCCTCCAAAATCCTCAGCTCCTCCGCTCAAGTCCTCAGCTGCTCCGACCAAATCCTCTGCACCTGTGCATCTTGCCATGTGCCAAAGGTCTACATGCATCTCTATTGCCTCAGGAGCTTCTGCTAGTTCCTCAGCTGCACCTAATTCTTCAACTGGCCCCTCTCTGCTGAAGACAAAGGCCACACTGCTGGACGAGGTTCTCGCCCAAGTCCTCACAAGAAGCAGGTCGCCTTCCAAGTGCCGTCTGATGAAGATGAAGCTGATGATGAGGAACTTGCCGGAATCATCAGAGACAGGTAGGTCAGGGCCGCTAGAGCCAAGGGCACAAATGTGCCTCTACTTTTGGATCCAAAGTTGATCCTCGACTACATTGATCTCTGGCACAAGAACCCAAACACTCCTATGCCTGATTTCAAGTTGATTCCTGGCCAAAGTCATATGCTGACTGCCCTCATACAAGAAGAGAAATGGAAATTTGAAAAGGCCAGGAAGATCAAGAAAGCACAGTACAAGAAGGAGCGTTTTCTGAAGAAACACGTTGTCTCTATGACAACTGAAGAACTTGTCAATATTCAATCTGAGATCAAGAAACTCAGTGATGAATTTGACGTATACCGTGCTGACTAGCTTGGAGCCAAAGTCCATTTTGTGAAGTTGACAGAAAAGTTCACTCCAAATGTTGCAGCTCCATCGCAACAAGAAATTCCTCAGGCTGAAGCATCTGCTCAGCCGACTAAAGAACATGCCAGCACCGCTGATGACATTCAGGCTGCTGAAGAAAATGTGAGTTCCAGGGCTGATGACTGCATTCCAACCGCTGATGAAATTGCCAGGGCATCCACTAGTGGTGCACCTGACGAAAATGAATAGGTCAGGGCAACTACATCAGTTGTGCCTGAAGAAACTCAACCAAATTCCTCTGCTCCTCCTGCGCCTACCCCAACTCCGATCCTTCCATCTGCTTCAGATGTGAAGAAGACTAAGGCTGCAGAGCGTGCATCAGTGAAGAAAAGGAAGGCATCAACTCCATTAGATTCTTCAGCTCCGAAGAAGATGAAGCCTTTGACCAGCTCATTTGCAAACCCCATTGATGATGTTCCTATCTCAACCATGCCATCAAAGGACCTTGTTCCTTATGATGAAGAATATGTGATTCCTAGCGAATCGGATGAAGAAAATCCTTCTACTGCTTCGTTAGAGCAGTTGGATGAAGAAATTGAAGTGGATGCAATCCCTTTAACTCCAGTTGTTTCCTCGCCTATGCCTCAGTTTACTGCTGAAGAGGTCGGTGTCGAAGAAATGGAAGATGAGAATGTGGACATTGGCTGTACCACACCTGTGCTGAATGATGACTTTTGGGAAATTCAGCACCCTAACTCTCCATTGTTCACACTGTTGCAACAGATTCCTCAGTCCCTAGTAACTACAGTTCAAATGGGATCTAATGAACCACATGCCACACCGTCTGTCCATGAAGAAATTCCAGCCACTAGTGCTGAAGAAAATGTAAATGAAGAATTGAAGACCCAGGCTGTCACTGAAGAAGAAGCTGAAATTCCTCAGCCTGTGGAACCCGAGATTGCGATTCCTGAGGTAATAATGCAATTGACTGACACTCCTCAGCCCAAACCAAAGGATCCATTCTCAAAGAAGCAGAAATTCAAGGCTGATGATTTCTTCGGCGAGCACGTGTTCCTCACTGACTACAATCCCTATGATTCTGCTCGTCTTAGAAGGAAGCGCTTCTGGACCGCCAGCCAGGCCAACTTCTATTCTTCACTGCTCTTCAACAAGGACAAAGTCTTCGCCCACGAGCATATTCCTCATGTGGACATGGAATCACTGCCATGCTTCACACCTGTCCTCAGTGTGCTTCATGACACATGCCTCCTCAACTTTTGCACAGACATAGTTGATTGGAATGAAGAGCTCATTCTTCAATTCTGCGCAACACTGCACATCACAGGAGATGCTGACGATGTGAAATCCTGGGTTTTGGACTGGATGACCGAAAACACTCACTACAAAGCACCGGCCTCTGAATTACTTCACGCCCTGCCCATCAGTCCTCCAACTGAAGGAGCTCGTTGCATGTACCAAGAGCCTGAGCTTACAGATCATTATATGCAAGTTCTTATGAAGCCTCTGAAACCTGGTCAAGCCTCAAGCAAAAATTCCTCGTGAAGGAATTGCAGTATGTACCAAGGACAGTCTATCGCATTCTGACGAAGACTATGAGTCCAATCAAAGGCCACGACTCATCTGATGAGGAAATTGTTGGCATCATTAAGAATCTGGTATTCAACATCATTCATGGCATACCCGTCAACTATCATGATTTCTTCATGAGGACTCTGGCAAATGTTGCACTTTCTCCGTTTGAGCTGAAGCCTTATGCACCTTGGATTATGAGATTCCTCAGGACAAGGTCTTCACTCAACTACAAGGCTGATTTTTAGAATCACCTCGGCTACTTGCCCCCGATTGAAGTCTTCAAGCGGACCTAATCCTCAGCTGATGAAAAGGGAAGGGCACCAACTGTTATTGATGAAGGCATTCGTCCATTGGATGGCCAGTTTCGCAAAGTTGCATCTTATTCCACCAATGATGACTTTGCCACTCATGATTCTGCTGCCCATGCCTCCAAGCTAAATCCTCAAGCCACTGCTCCTCGTGTGATGACTGACTGTGAGCTTCTGCTAAGTCTTCACCAGAAGGTGGATCGAAACCATAAATGGGTTAAGCGTCAGTTTGGTTCAATTCTTCACAACATGACTGCTACACATAATGCAGTGAAGAAAAATCATTACTACCTCCATGAAGTCTTCGGTCGCACCTGTGCTATTCTGTCGCATGTATATGGTGAAGAAGATCTGAAGCAAATGGGTCTCAAGGAGTACTTTGACTGGTCTGCACCTCCATCGAAGAAGTACAAGAAGGTCAAGGTTCCTTCCTTGGTGGCCAGCTCATATTCTTCATCGCGCGACACCGATGAACATGACGACTTGGACGACACTGTGGCAGGCCCTACATCAACAAACGACCCCAACAACGTTGGCGCTCCTTCATCAACTTGATATTCTTCAGGGGCATTAGTCCTCATTTTTGATCCTTTTGGTCATTCGATGACAAAGGGGGAGAAATTTGAGTTAGTCTTCAAGCGGGTCTATCTTATATGGGCGTTTTTTCTGAAGTTACAACTCTCGTTCTTCTGATGACTTTGCTGGATCGAGTTGTAAACTTAAACTCTATGGTGGCCTGATACTTTTGTTGTGGTTCTTCTGCATGCTTATTCCTCATTAATATTTATGCACACATGCTGAATTACATCAGTCACCATATTTCATCATGCATTTCAAATTCTTCATATACTATGTCAAATGCGTGTATGAATTACAAGATATAGGGGGAGATCTCCATGATTCAACTCTTAAAGTGTGCATTGCTTCGAAAGCAAATTCCTCACTATGCACATCTACAGGGGGAGTTCTTCTATATCTTGCAATCAAATTCCTCAATATCAGTATTTACACTTCATATGTTTATCCCCGTTGAAAACTTAACCTATATTGTCATCAATCACCAAAAAGGCGGAGATTGTAAGTGCATCTAGTGCCCCTTAGTGATTTTGGTGTATTGAAGACTTATAGGTTAAGGGACTAATGTGTTTTAAGTGTACACAGGTCTATAAGTCTATGAGGAGTTTGATATTTACAGAGAAATTCGACCCCTAAAAATGAAGTTCTTCGTCTGAAGACTTTGGATTTCTGAAGACTTTCTGAAGACTTTGAAAGTGAAGAAATTGGTGTGACCTTGAAGACTAGGTATCCATTTGAGGAACATGAAGCGTGAAGACTTTTGTTTTCGTAGTTTCATTTTCTCTTTCTTGAGTCATATGAAACACCGTACTGTTAAAGGGGGTCGAGAAAATACTAAGGAAAAATTTCCAAGTGATGCTCAACTCAAAATCCTACACCTACCAATCCCTTCGAGTGAAGCCATTGGAAATCTCATATAGTTCAGTCAATTTCTTCAGTGACAGAGACGAAGTTCTTCTGGTCGCTGAGGAATTTGTTCTGACTGAGGAGTTAGGAATTCGCCAGTGCGGATTGCCTACACAGTGAGGAACATGATAGCACTGAGGAATTTGATACTCAAATTTCCGACCGTTGCTGTGCTATGCGCCAGCTGTCCCAAAATATCTACCCACCTAACGGTCATATCATTGAAGGGCATTTATGTCTTATCATGTTGGGCTGCTCCCTAGGCTATAAATAGCCACCCCCTACAACCACTAGCTGGTTGGCTGCTCCGAGAGAAACTGACACTTGTCATTTGACAGCATCCCATCCACCGAGGACTTTGAGCGAAAATCATCGAGTGAGGAAAACCCAAACCCAAACACCTACAAACCCAAAGTGATTGAGCATCACGGAAGATATTGATCCTGCGTGGATCCGGCGCTTGTTACCTTTGAAGACTGTGCTTCTTCCAGACGGTTAGGCGTCATGGTCTAGAGCATCCAAGAGGAATTGTGGATCGCCGAGTGACCGAGTTTGTGAAGGTTCGGAAGTCACCTGAAGACTTACCACGAGTGATTGGGCGAGGTCTGTGTGACCTTAGCTCAAGGAGAATACGGTGAGGACTGTGTGTCCTCAGGTTTAAATACCTAGCCGCTCCAACCAGACGTACAACTGAGACATCAGTTGGAACTGGTCTACCAAATCATTGTCTTCATCAAGCCTACTGGTTCTATTTCCTAAACTCTTTCATTTCCTCATAACTATGTTGTGCGCTTGTTCATATCTGTGTTTGAAGACTTTGACTGAAGACATTCTCAATTTCCTCAGTTCAATTTCTTCAGTGTGTTTGTCTTCATCCTGTGTTATCCTGTGCTTACGCTTTCTGTACACTGTGCTCATCTTCATTTCATCATGATGACCATGCTTGTGTTTTGTCATGTTTACTTTTGAGTACTTATTCCGCTGCAAGTAGTTCTTCGCTAAGGAATTTTCTCACCCGCAAATTCCTCAGTGAAGAATTCATAAAAATCGCCTATTCACCCCCCTCTAGTCGATATAACGCACTTTCAGGGAGGGATGTGGGCGAGGTGACGATGGCCGGAGGAGTGCGGCCACCTGGGTGTTGCAGAGAAACCGGTGTCCTGGGAGGCGGCACAGGTGGCTAGGCGATGGGATGGCCTTAATTTGCCAGAGAAGCCGCCGGTCTGGAGGCAGCGGCTGGAGCGTACTTTATTTTTCGCATGCGAGGAGCATCCAACCAAAGGGTGCGAGTCCATTCCAAGGAATACCGAGATCCGGGGCTCCGAATTTGGGAAGGGTCGCGCACGTGTGTTCAGGAAAACGCTTCGATATCGAGCCCGAATTCCATACTCGAATGTCTAGACCACCCAAATGGCGGCATTCGTGCCAACCCAATACCAACTGCGAATTTCAGCCCCCAATGTCTACATCCAAACGAGGTAGTGAAATCAGCACTTCAGCAGATGACGTGTCCTTAATTGTAAAGAGTGTAACATCATAGCTAAGAAAATGCAGAAGATTATTAAAAATACTCCCTCCGTAAACTAATATAAAAGCGTTTAGAATATTAAAGTAGTGATCTATATGCTCTTATATTAGTTTCCAAAGAGAGCATTACTTAAACTTTACAGTTTTCTTCGTCGGAAACTTTCAATTTATTCATTTTCAATCATAAAGTAGTACAAAGAACATTAGAGGTAATAAAAATTACAACCACCTTCGCGGACCACCTAGTGACGACTAGAAGCAATGGAGCAAGCCGAAGGGGCACCACCCTCATCGCCCACCCCTCACCGGAGCCGGACAAACGTTGTTGTAGTAGATAGTCGGGAAGTCATCGTGCTAAGTCATCATGGGACTAACGCACCAGAGCAGTAATTATCACCGATGATGAAAGTTGTAGATCAGAAGGATCAAACCTATAAACACCCAAACGAAGACCGGATCCAAACATATCCACTGAAGACCAACACTGATTGAATCCCGTGAGATCCGATTGAGACACACCTCCATATGCACTCCGATGACGTTAGACGCAGCATTGGGACAGGGATGGAACATGAAAGACCGTATTCCTACTGAGTGACATCACCGCCGACACGAAGCCTCAACCAAGACGCTAAACCTAATAAGTACAAGAAAATGAGCGTC
Source organism: Aegilops sharonensis (assembly GCA_904067115.1). Lineage (NCBI taxonomy): Eukaryota > Viridiplantae > Streptophyta > Magnoliopsida > Poales > Poaceae > Aegilops > Aegilops sharonensis. Next base: position 164,297,291 of record LR880971.1, on the reverse strand, counting down.
CATAATTTCATAGAGTATACAGTCACAGTTAAGAAACTGTAGTAGAAGATTATTAAAATAAAATTTAAGTGCTTTATCTTGACACCTTTGTACCGTTTCTTTATTTGTGTAGCAGATGAGCTGGCAGCTCATCTCTTTTTTCTTTTTTTGGTAGGGAACTGGCAGCTTTTTTTCAGAAAAACTTTCAATCCATTTATCAATTGTTAAAGTAGTACAAAGAACATCAAAAATAAAAATACATCCAGATCTATAGACCATCTAAGGATGACTATAAGCGTTGGAGCGAGCCCAAGGCGCGCCGCCCTCATCGCCCCTCCCTCACCGGAGTCGGGCAGCTCATCTTGACGTATATAGAATATAGAAAAAGGAAACAAAGTAGCTCACGTTTAGTTGCCGTATAATTCTTGTTTCTTAAGACGTTGGTCGTATGCTGACTGTAATTGGTTGACATCGGAAAAATTGCTGACTATATCTACAAGGCAATATTAGAGAAAAAATAATTAAACTTGATCAAGAATAAAAACAATGGCATAAATCATTCAGTCGATAACATTGGCATAAATGATTGAACTTGTAAGTGCATCTAGTGCCACCCCTAGTTGGGTTTGGAGTATTGACGACAAATGTGGTTGAGGGACTAATGCGTTTGTGAGAATTGCAGGATAACGCAGGTAGTGTCCCCCATTGATTTGGTTTACCTACCGGAGATGACCCCTAAAAATGTATGAAGACATTGACGACAATGGTGGCATGTGAAGATATTCACATTGAAGACTATGACATGAGAAGACATTGAGTGAAGACTATGGAGCGCGAAGACTGTGTCGTTTCGTTGTTTCCTTTTCTTCTTTGTTGAGTCATAGGAACCACCGTACTGTTAAGTGGGGTCCAAGTGATCAAAGTCAGAATGACTGAAGTGATGCTCAACCCAAATCCTATGTCTTCGAGCGAAGACAATGAGAGAAAAACTTATCCAGAGCTGGATGAGTCAGCTTTGCTTGTAGCCCAAGTAAAGTTGTCGTGTGTGTTTGAAATCTGACCGTTGGAACACGTGTCAGTTCCTTAGTGACCCAGGGTCATTTCGGACATATCAGGTCGGGTTGCCTAGTGGCTATAAATAGCCCACCCCCTACACCATAAATTGGTGTCTGCTCAGAGTTAGTGCACGGCTTTTGTCGTTTGAGAGCAACCCACCTCGAAGCCTTTGAGAGAGAGAAATCCTTGCGAGGACAAAGCCCAAACACCCAGAGCCAAAGAGTGTTAGGCATCACTGAAGTCTTTCTGTCTGCGTGACCATAAGACTTATTACACTTGAGGACTGTGAATCCTCCAGCCGGTTAGGCGTCGCGTTCTGAGCATCCAAGAGTCATTGTGGATTGCTGGTGAACGCAGTCTGTGAAGGTTCGGAAGTCTACCTTGAAGACTTACCAGAGTGATTGGGCGAGGACTGTGTGTCCTTAGCTCAAGGGGAATAAGGTGAAGACGCGGTCTTCTGAGTTGAATCTCAGCCTCCCTAACCAGATGTACAGTTGTCACAGCAACTGAAACTGGTCCAACAAATCATGTGTCTTCAACAAGTGACTAGTTCTATCTTCTCCCTCTCCTTACTTAGAGTTTGTCTTCGTGAAGTCATTGCCTATTTGTCATACCTGTCTGACTTCATTGCTTGACTACTTTTGTTGATTGGCTTCTCACTATCTTCCATATTGATCCTTACTACCAAGCTGCTATTAGTCTTGTACTTTCACGTTATAGCATACTTGACTATGGTTTGCTTGTTGTAGTTTATCTTCCGCTGCATATCAATTAGGTCATTTCTATTGTTTGTCTTTGAAACATCTGTGTTTTGAAGACTTTCCTAAAAATCGCCTATTCACCCCCCCTCTAGTCGATAACTAGCACTTTCAATTGGTATCAGAGCAAGGTACTCCCTTGTTCTGTGTGATTTGGTTTAACCACCTGGAGTTTTAGCTATGTCGACTGCAGGGATAATCAAAGTCTCCGCTGCTTGCCCCGTGTTCGATGGAACTGACTATCCCTACTGGAAGAATAAGATGCGCATGCATCTTGAAGCCATTGATGTCGACCTCTGGTATGTCGTCAAGAACGGCGTTCCCAAAACTGGTGAAGGTGTCACCCCTGCTGATGTCAAGAAGTTCATTCAACTGGACTCTACTGCAAAGAACATCATTTCTTGTCATCTAACCAAAGGACAGTATGGCCGTGTGAGTGCTCTAGAAACGTCGAAGCTTGTCTAGGACTGGTTTCCAAGGTCAACGAAGGCGTCTCAACCCAGAGAGATCAAAGGATCAGTGTTCTTCGCAACCTCTTCAACCGCTTCAAGAGAAACGACAATGAAAATGTCCAGCTCACATTTGATCGCCTCACTGACATCACAAATGAGCTTCATGCTCTCGGCGCCACTGAGATCACCAAGCATGAAATCGTCAAGACACTACTGAGATCACTTGACAGCTCTTTTGACACCCTTGCCCTCATGATACAAGAACGCCCTGACTTCAAGACACTCGATCCGTCTTATATACTTGAGAGGCTCAACACACATGAGTTCCAGCTTTCTGAGAAAAGAGATATCTATGGTCCCAACTATGGCCGAACTCGCGCTTTGAAGGAAAAAGTTGTTTCCTCATCTGAAGAAGAATCTGACTGCGGTTCTGATGATCCTGAAGACATTGGAAAGGAACTTGCTATGCTTGTGAAGAAGTTCCAGAAGTTCACTAGGAAGAAAGGCTTCAGAAAGTCTTGACGATCCAGCTCAAGAAATGATGAAGCTTCCACTCATGACTACAAGAAGAGAACATGTCACAAGTGCAAGAAAACTGGACACTATATCTCTGAGTGTCCACAGTGGGACAATGAGAAGAAGAATAAGAAGAGCAAGGAATATGATTCTGATGACAAGAAGAAGAAGAAATCTTCAAAGTCTTCTTCCAAGTCCTCATCTAAGTCTTCATCTCATAAGAAGAGCTCATCTGGCAAGGCTCGTGCTTTTGTTGGCAAGGAAATGGATTCAGAGGAGGAGTCTGCTTCTGAGGAGGTGGAGGTGGAGTCTGAAGAGGAGTCCGACCCTGCCATTGCAAGTCTGGCTTTAGCCACAGCCTATGTTGCCAAGTCCATCTTCAACACTGAAGACAATGACTTCCACACCAACGCTGAAGCTGATGAGAAGGACGACCCTGCTCCCACCTACTGCTTCATGGCACGTGGTGCCAAGGTAAAATCACGTGATGCTTACTTTCAAACATCAAGTGAAGATGACTCTGATTGTGAATCCAAACCCAGCTACAAAACACTTGCTAAAATTGCAACCGAACAACAAAGAGCTATGGAACATACTCAAAAACTGTTAGACAAAAGCGATGACCTGTTGGACGCGGAAATGACACGTTC
>LR880971.1:164247555-164263672 GCA_904067115.1 Aegilops sharonensis | reverse complement strand
GCGTGACCTGAAGACTTATTACACTTGAGGACTGTGAATCCTCCAGCCGGTTAGGCGTCGCGTTCTGAGCATCCAAGAGTCATTGTGGATTGCCGGTGAACGCAGTCTGTGAAGGTTCGGAAGTCTACCTTGAAGACTTACCAGAGTGATTGGGCGAGGACTGTGTGTCCTTAGCTCAAGGGGAATAAGGTGAAGACGCGGTCTTCTGAGTTGAATCTCAGCCTCCCTAACCAGATGTACAGTTGTCACAGCAACTGGAACTGGTCCAACAAATCCTGTGTCTTCAACAAGTGACTGGTTCTATCTTCTCCCTCTCCTTACTTAGAGTTTGTCTTCGTGAAGTCATTGCCTATTTGTCATACCTGTCTGACTTCATTGCTTGACTACTTTTGTTGATTGGCTTCTCACTATCTTCCATCTTGATCCTTACTACCAAGCTGCTATTAGTCTTGTACTTTCACGTTATTGCATACTTGACTATGGTTTGCTTGTTGTAGTTTATCTTCCGCTGCATATAAATTAGGTCATCTCTATTGTTTGTCTTCGAAACATCCGTGTTTTGAAGACTTTCCTAAAAATCGCCTATTCACCCCCCCTCTAGTCGATAACTAGCACTTTCAGAACTGCCACATATGAAGTAGTCATGGATCATTGGAGTACAAAGAAAAGACCAAGCAAGATACCCCCCCCCTCCCTGCGTCACGCACGCTGTGATGGACCCTAATTTTTTGTTTGGTTTAACGTCTCGATTGGGCTGTGTGACGACGTTGATGCCCCCTAGTAGGAATAATGTCTTCCACGTTGATCCCCGTTTCAATGGTGCGTCTACCATCATCTGAGGTGTATGAAGGTGTGCCTCCGTGTATCTCGCGTGATTCAGTCGGTGCTGGCCTTTGATGGATTTGTTTGGATTCAGAATTTGGTATTGTGTCTAGATCCTTTCGGTCTACACTTCTCTTCATGAGCGACGGTTGTTGGTGCAGTGGTCCTATGGGTCCCTAGCATGAAAACTTTCGACTGTCTAGTACAACAAAGTTTGCCCGATCAGATGAGGGCTGGGTCATTACGGTGGCGCGCCTTTGACTCACTCCGGTGCTCGTAGTCGTCGCTAGGTGGTCCATGAACTTGGTTGCATTTTTTGCTACTTCAAGTGTTCTCTATACTACCATGACAAGATGATGAATAGATTGCAAGTTTCTCCGGAAAAAAAACTGAGTTATTCTATTTACAAGTTTATAGAAAAAAAAAGATTATAGTGTCGACATCAAACATCAAACTATAAAAGTTCTGACCCAGTCGAAGAAAATGAAATTGCCAAATGATAAAGGAAATAGGTGAAATTCAGGGCCCACTTTACATTAACGGCCAGATCTGTGGCCATTTTACATTAAACTTTGTGGTTTGTCTTATTTTATTTCCTCGAGATTTGCCTGAAATCTGGGATTAAATTTTTACCATTGTAGATACGTGTTGTATCTAAATCTACACAAAGTTTCACAAACAAAAAAAATCTTTAAGAAGACAAAGAGTTTTTATAGAATGAATAGAAAGAATTTATGAAGATACGTTCTGAGACGAACCTTTTTTCCGAGAAAGAGAAGAAAGAGACTCCAATCCAGGAGCCCACGGTCAGGCCGGTGCGTCACGGCGCCCGAAACATGGAACCCTAGATTCGATGGGCTGCGACCCGTGAGCCCATTAAAGCGTCTCCCGCAACACCTCCGCCACCCGTCGCCCAGATCTGCTGCGTCTTGCTCGGCGGCCTTGGCGCTTCTTGGGCCGAGCCCTCGCTGGTCCGTCCGGAACGCCGCCGCCACCACGACCACCTCCTCCTCCTTCCTGTGAGTTCTCCAAACCTTTCCAAATCCCCTCTCTGTAGCGCCCGTCGTCTTGGGCGGCCAGGAGCTCAGATTCATCTATGGTTTGTCAGTCTAGGGCACAAGATTTGCCAGTGCGCTCATGGCCCAATGTGTTGCCAGTTCCAGAATCCCCTCGCCACCGGCGTCGATTCTGCGGCCGGGCTGTTCTTGTTCGTGATTAAGGGACTTGGGAGTGTAGATTTATACTTCAGTTCGTCATCTCAGAGACGCCATGATGGCAGGGCTGGTGTTTTCTTAGGGGGGTCTGATTCTGATCTATGGACAGATGCTTGATACGGTGCAGGGTTTGAGCTGCACAAGTTTATCCAAGCTAACTCAATGTGCAGACGCATGAATTTGAAGTTTTACGTTTCACCAACTAATCCCTTCTTACCAGTCCACTCAAGTAGATGTTCAAATTCACAGGAACCAGGAAAACTAAAATGCTGTACTATTATTCAAGAACTGAGTTGTGGCTAACAAACTTCTCTGCCGGTTAAATAGGGAATAAAGATGCCAACTAGTATGTTTTTGCGTCGGTCATTAGGCAGAGACTTTATTAGAACTTGGTTTTCTTGTCCTCAATTTTTTTCCTAGCTAGTGACAATGGTTAATATACTCAATTAAGGTACTTTTTATGTATAAGACACACTTTGAGCATTTTGACCGAGCCAGGCTAGCAACGTAAACTCTTTGTGAAAGAAAATCAGATTAATTACTGAATATTATTTTAGTATTTCTACAGTCATTTCTTGCGTCTGTAAAATGCGAATATAAACCGGGGGTATCTTGTGAGCTTGTAGAAGTGGGTTTTGCTTCAGTACTCCTCAAGAAATGCTTATGAGTCTAAAAAAATTAATGTAGTTCTTAACGATCAGGGCCAAACATATTTTAGATTAATTATTATTGGTTACTTTCATTGTACACACTTAGATATATGAATTATGCTTATCACCTTTAAATAGTGTTTGATCGATCATAACACCAATGAACCCCGCCTTCTACAAATCCAGAAATTTATCATTTGAGTTGTAGTCTACTTGCTCCAGTTACACCTTAATCTTGTTTCCTGTTATGATTCCTTTAGCAAATTTATTGATCTGCTTCCAGTGTTTTCCTGGATCTCACTAGATCCCCTTTTCTATTTGATTTTCAATGATATATACACACTTGTGTTGTCTCTATATGCATTATATTGGTGGTCACAGTTCTTTTCTAGAAAATGACAGCCTTGCTAGGAGAAATAGTGATGACTGAAAATGTTGTCATCGTATTCAAACTTGTTTTAGTTTTTTTTTGTTCTGCTTGAAATCTCAGACATTCAGTTTGAAGCAGAGTAATTTTTGTTGCACTGGACACTGTCTGACAGAAGTTATGTAAGATCTCTTTTGTCTGTCTGTGATGTTTTGAATCTAAATTGAGTTATTTTAGCTTTATTTATGGTCTGGTCCAAGTGATCTAATTTGACTGCATTAGATCTGACATGATTTTATTTGGTCAATCATTCCAAATTGTCAGGCTTTTGGGATCGATCAGATAGTCTTTCTCAGCATGGGTGAACCAAAGAGCAATGACAATGCAATGCTGCATGATGGGGAGATGATTGCCGGGAACAAGATGATCAGTAGCAGTGAAGTGGTTCATTGCAGTGAGATGCTCCATGGTGACAATATGGTTCAAGAGAGTGTGATAGTCCATGGTGACGAGATGGTGATCAATGGTAATGAGATGGTCCACGGTAGTGAGATGGTCCACGGCAGTGAGATGATCCACAGTAATGAGATGATGATCCATGGTAATGAGATGGTTCAAGTTAATGACATGATCCATAGTAATGAGATGGCTCAAGTTAACAACATGGTCAATGGTGATGAAATGGCCCATGGTAATCCATTGGTCAGTGCTGATGTGAGCCCACCAACCTCATCAAGACGCCGGAAAAAGAAGTCACCAGTCTGGGAGCACTTCACCATTCAACATGTGCCTGGGGATAAGCGATGCCGAATTGCATGCTGCAACTTATGCAAAGGAACCTTTGCATATAGTTCTGGCTCAAAAATTGCAGGTACTAGTCATCTCAAAAGGCACATTATACAGGGTTCATGTCCTGTTATTAAAAACCAAGAGAGGGAACTGGCATTGCCTTTAGCAGAAGTGGCTGACAATGATGGTGAGGGTACCATAGAACGCCCTTCTAAGAGGCGTTACAGGCGAAATGGCTCTGCAAACGCTACATTTGATCAAGAACGTAGCAGCTTGTATCTGGCAAAGCTCATCATTTTGCATGACTACCCACTTCATATTGTTCAACAGCCAGCCTTCAGCGCTCTTATTGGTAGTCTGCAACCGTGTTTCAAGTTGTCAGACGTTGATGCAATGGAGGGAGAAGTGTATGCTGTGTATCTGAAAGAAAAACACAACCTACTGCAAGCATTAAGCACTATGCCTGGAAGAATGAGCCTCACCGTAGGATTATGGATAACTAGTCAGACTCTTGGCTATGTGTCAATTGCGGGGCAGTTTATTGACATGGAGTGGAGAGTGCATCGAAGAGTGCTTAATTTCACGATGGTTGCTTCTCCTCATTCGCAGGATGCACTTGCTGAAGCTATCAGCAGAAGCCTTTTTGACTGGGGCATGAGGGAGAAGCTACTCGCCATCACATTGGATAACGATTGCCCATCTCATGATATCTACAGTGCAAACCTGAGAGATCATCTTTCCAATAAGATCGGCGTCATGCTTAAGGGCCAGCTATTTGTTGTAAGGTGCTATGCACATATCCTGAATGCAGCTGCACAGGATGTGATTGCTTCAGTCCATGGTGTCGTCTCCGGTATCCGTGAAAGCATAAAGTTCATAAAAGCCTCTGATAGTCACGACGAAAAGTTTGCTGAGATTGCTCTGCAGCTGGAGATCCCTGGTACCAAGACCCTTTGTCTTGATGTTACAACCCAGTGGGACACCACCTATCTGATGCTCTTGGCTGCCTTGGATTATAGGCAGGCTTTCACTATACTAGAAACATGTGATGATAACTATAACGAAGCACCTTCAGCCGAGGACTGGAAAAGGGTTGAGGCTGCCAGCAATTGTTTGAAGCTGTTATATGACTCGGCTCATAGTGTCATGGCAGTAGCGAACCCAACTTCAGACATGTTTTTCCATGAAGCCTGGAAACTTCAGCTAGAGCTGGCAAATGCCGCGGCACATGAAGACCCAGTTGTCAGCAGCATTGCTAGAGATGTGCACGAGAGTTTTGACAAGTACTGGAAAGATTGCAACCTCGTATTAGCCGTCGCTGTTGTGATGGATCCGCGTTTTAAGATGAAGCTTGTTGAGTTCAGTTACTCGAAAATTTATGGCGTTGAGGCAGCCAAGTATGTTAAGGCGGTGAATGATTCAGTGCATGAGCTTTATAAGGAGTACGTAGCACAGCCACCGGTCTATGTTGAACAATCTGCCAGCGGGAATAATAATACTCAAACAACTCCACCTTCCACTGGTGATGGTCTTCTGGACTTCGATATGTATCTTTCTGAGATTGCTACAACCCAGCCCTCAAAATCTGAACTGGAGCAGTACCTGGAAGAGTCCCTGACGCCACGTAGTACCCAAGAGTTTGACATTCTCAACTGGTGGAAGCTTAACACGCTCAGGTTCCCGACACTCTCGAAGATGGCACGTGATGTCTTGGCCATTCCAATGTCCACAGTGAGCACGGTTAGCTCTGTATTTTCTGCAGTAACAGGAAGCCGCATGCTTGACGACTATAGAAGCTCGCTTCGTCCTGAAATCGTGGAGGCACTTGTTTGCGCCAAAGACTGGCTCCCGCATTGACCACCTGCCTCGCAGACACCGAGTCGTGCAATGCAGTAGACCCTGCTGAAACATGCATTCATTCATTATATGATCTCGTAACTGTAGGCTTGTTTCAGGGAGAGTTTGTGAATTGGCTGGTGGTCTGTTTCAGCAATTCTGTCTGTCCCCTTGTAGAACTTAACTAGCGGAGTTATTCTATCGACATGAGAATTTGTTGTTTTCATGTGCTTTACAACATTCATTTCTAGTACATGGTTATTTTTAGTGGATTTATCTGTTTTTTTTCTCTCGAGATGCATATACTTATCTGGAAATATCCGTACAATTGTTTTAATTATATGTGATGCTCTACCTCTCTACAATGACCGGCATATACAGTCTTATTATTTTCTTGTGGTTCTGTAATTTGATTGAGTACATACATATCCATGATACCATGTAAAAGATTCTAAATCTCAAGAGAAATGCATTTTTATTTTTTGCTTCAGTTATGCTGGTGGGATACACATGCAGTTATGTTAGTGGGATATGCTGCCTAGGTGAATAATAAAATAGTCTTATGCTCAAGATATCAAGTTTGTTGGGTTGAAGTGGAGGCTGCAATATGAAATGGTCATGTTTCACTTTCGGAAACTGTTGGGGTTTTCTATCAACGCATGTCTTTTGTAATCTGCTCTGTTGTTCTGAAATTCCAAAATGACCTGATTTAGACGGGTGAATTTATTCCCAGTCATCTCAGATTTATAAGTGGCTGCCATTGTGTACTGGTACTGCTGGGCCCTTGGTGTATGGAGGCGGTGAACTGTGATCTAAACCGTGGGTGCACCCCTGGTTTCATAGCAGATTGATGCTTTGGTGCTGCGGAAATCGGTAAAACCAAAGGAAGGAGGCCTTAGAGATTTCACAAGATGAAAAAGAAAACCGTGCATATGATGATGGACCGAGGTAGAGAGATGCAATGCGAGGAAAGAGTAGTGAGACTGCGCCGCGGCCAGGTAGCATCCATCTCCTTTTCCACGCCATGCATCGGGATCGGGTAGCAGTACGTGTCTAGCCATTTTAGTTCGTCTCTAGCTAGGCAGTTTCAGTCTCCGGCACCAGCGTTTCCTCTCCACGACCACGTTACTACGTTCAGCAACTTCTCTTCCCGGTGCAACGGCCGGCCAGTAGGTGTACCTACCTAGCTGGGGTACAAATGAGAATTAGCATGTGCAGTTGGATATATCCAGGCAAAACTCCAAGGAAAGGAGGCCCGTTCCAAACATGGCTTACCACTCTAGCGTACAGTCTCACTGCTGCACACTCTATACCCCGTCAGGAAAGGCAAACTGGGCATCAAACTCGACCGACCCATCACATGCATGGTAGTTTTCGGCCATGGACATTGCAAGCTCCGAGGAATCGGCAGGGCAATCCGCACAGAATGATTTCAGTGGAACCAGCACACGGCGTGACACTGGAGTGCAATGATGCTGGCGTGTTACGTGCGAAAGGCACGCCATCGTCGAGGAACTTCAGTCTCTACAAACACCGTGTTGCACCGTACTCCCTCCGCCCCAGTTTATATGGCGCGCTCAAAGTTTTCTGAGTCTCAAGTCTGGCTATTAATCAACCAATGAATACAATGCGGGTTATTTGCCAAGAAACTACATGTTGAATTCGTATTCAGAAAAAGTTTATTGTATGATACGATTTTTATGACACATGATGATTCTGGTTTTTAATGATTAACCTCTATAGATTGGTTTGTCAGATACTCCAGTCGATGAGATCGTAAAAACATCACGAGATGGAGTGCTGATGATACTGTAACTCGGCAAATTCCAAATAACACTGACATACATATAGGCAAGATCGAGGCCGGAACTGAAACACCAATACATCACACATGGTCGCAATCAATCGATCTACACACAAGCAGGCAGTACCATTATTTCGATTGCCAGCAGAACTGCGGAAGTCAGCCAGGGGTAGCCGGCGCCGGCCTTCAATCAGTAGCTTCGCGCCGGCCTCCGCCCGACATCACGGCGGAGACCTGCAGCACCGATATGTCGCCGGGCGCTTCGTACACGGACCTGACGAAGAGGGCGACGCGCCAGTAGCCGGGGCCGAGGCCCATGGGCAGGAACGTCACCGGTCCGCCGGCGCCCAGCCCGGGCCCGGGCGCGACGACCCTCACCTTGCCGCTGGCCCCGGCCCCGGCCCCGGGGCGGGAGGACGCCGGGAGCAGGGTGGACACGACCGCGGAGCCGCCGCGCGGGAGGCTCTGCAGCCTGGCCTGGTCGTAGTAATCGAGGAGGACGTGGAGCGAGAGGTGGCGCCGGACCGCCGCGCGCGGCAGGCGGCGCGCCTTGAGTAGGGCCATGCCGGCGTTGTCGACGGCGAGGACCGTGAGGGAGGCGTTGCGCTGGTCGATGTCGTACGCCAGGCCCGTGGAGGCCAGGCGACCGCTGAACTCGCGGAGGTCTGGGCGCGCAGCGAGGATGGCGGCGATGTCGTGGGCGGCGACGCCGCACGCCGCCAGGGACACGGACAGGCCGAGCAGGAGGAGCGCGGCGGACGAACGCTTGGCGGTGAGGAATGCCATGGTGTGCTACACTTGGGTGTGTGAAAGAGGCGAGGGATGATCTGAACCGTGGGTGCACCGTACCCCTACTTTTATAGCGAATGGTGGCGGCTAGCTCTCTGGCTTTAACACACGAGTCCAGTACAAGCTTAGTGTCGTGTTTACTTAGCTTTAGACTCTGATCAAGTACCGATTTAGTTACGATCTGACGTGGGTTAGTTTCAATTAAGGAAGAGATCAAAAGCGAACCAACTTGTGGTTGAGATGGTTATGTGGATAATGATATCCCCAATCCACCAGGATTCAAGTCCTGGTGCGCAGGCTTGATGTCGTGTTTATATCTTACATGTGGTATTTCAATTAAGAGAGAGATCAAAAGCGAACCAACTGTTAGATAGATTGGTAGAGATAGAGTCATCTTCAAACTTCTATCCTTTCTTCTGTAACTTCTCCATCTCAATCTCTTGTAACTCTCCTGGAACGAATCTTGCGATCGTCCCTGACTTGTACGCCACGGCTGGCTGTTGCCTCGTTCAATATATACAACGCGGCCACCTACAGGTGGAGATACGCTTCCCATCGATAGTTTACATAGTCATCAGAGCCTCTTCCTCCTAGATCGAAAATCCATCTAGCCCTAGCGAAAGCCATGACCGGAACTACCTCATCCGCCATCGCCAGCACCATGAGTGCCCTTACCACCGATTCATCCGCCTCCATCTTCGCCCCATCATCCAGCACTACCCACGCCCCGTCCATTGGATCTCCACCACAAGAGAAGCTAACCAGGAGCAACTTTCTCCTATGGAAGGCCATCGTGTTGCCGCAAATCAAGGGCGCACAGATGCAGCACTTCCTTGATCCGGCGAGCCCCGTGTCGCCGCCCACCATCACTGTAACCAAAGACGGGAAAGAAGAGCAATGCGTCAATATGGCGCGTGTTCTCTGGTATGAGCAGCAACATCAGCTGCAAGGGTACCTCATGGGGTCCCTCTCCCGAGAAATCCTCGCCCAGGTTGTCACCCTCCAGACGCCGGCCGAGGTCTGGGCAGCCATCAACGCCACGTTCGCCGCTCAAACCCAAGCTCAATCGATCAATACTCGAATTGCGCTGCATAACCTGAAGAAGGGTAACTCAAGCATGGCGGACTACCTCGCCAACATCAAGTCTCTCACAGATGAGATAGCCTGCGCTGGACCAGCCCTCTCCGATGGCGAGATCACGTCCCACATCCTTGCCGGCCTCGACCTCGACTACAACCCCGTCGTCTCCGCCCTTGCTGCCCATGTGGAACCAATAACGGTCCAAGAGCTCTACAGCCAACTCCTCTCCTTCGACGCCCGCATCAACATGCTTCACGGCCTGAACTCGAGACAGTCTTCGGCTTATGCCGCATCTCGCGGGCGCGCAACAGGTGGCCGAGGGTGCGGTCACCAGGGTCGCGGCCGCGCCAACAGCAGCAGTGGCCGCGGACACGGTGCACCCCAGTATGCTCGTCCAAGTTCAGGTGCAGGGAGCGGTGGCGGCTATGGTCAGAATACAAGTGGAGGCAGCGCTGACTATGGTCAGCATGCAGGCAGCAGCGCTTCCTCCTCCAACACTCGTCGATCTCGTTGCCAGCTTTGTAAGAAGCCCGGGCATGAGGTAATGGACTGATGGCACAGGTTTGATGAGAACTTCGTCCCTGATGAACGTCATGTAGCCGCGGCGATCCGGGAACAGCAAGAAGATGCAGGCGTGGTCTGGTACGCTGATTCCGGTGCGACAGATCATATTACTAGCGAGCTTGAGAAGCTTGCTATTCGTGAGAAGTACTACGGTGGCGATCAAATTCACACCGCAAGCGGTGGAGGTATGGATATACATCACATTGGTCAAGCCATTATTAATTCCCCTACTTGCAAACATGATCTTTTCTTGAATGATGTCCTTCATGTTCCCCAAGCCGACAAAAATCTTGCATCTATGTCTCGCCTAACTACCGATAACAATGTCTTCTTTGAAACTCATCCTAAATATTTTTTCATTAAGGATCGGGCAACGAGGGAGCTCATCCATCATGGTAGATGCATTGGAGGTCTCTACCCCATCACGTCGAGAGCCCTTAGTCGTCTTCATCATCGTCAAGTCTACTCCGTCGTCAAGCCCTCCTTGGCAAGATGGCATCAAAGATTAGGACATCCGTCATCGATCATAGTTAAGCAAGTAGTGAATAAAGGCAATCTTATGTTGTCTCATAGTCAAAGTGAAGAGTCTGTTTGTGATGCTTGCCAATGTGCCAAGAGTCATCAACTCCCTTATCCTAAGTCAACTAGTGTGTCTCATGCTCCTTTAGAGCTTATTTTTAGTGATGTATGGGGTCATGCATGCAAGAGATTCTTTTGGAAGAAAGAAATACTATGTTAGTTTTATCGATGATTTTAGTAAATTCACTTGGATATACTTGCTCAAGTTCAAATCTGAAGTTTTCTCTATTTTTCAAGAATTACAAAAACTTGTTGAGCGACAATTTGACAGGAAAATTCTTGCAGTCCAAAGTGACTGGGGAGGGGAGTATGAGAAACTCAACTCTTTCTTTCGAGATATAGGCATAGAACATCATGTATCATGCCCACATGCTCATCAACAAAACGGCTCGGCCGAACATAAGCATCGCCATATTGTAGAAGTTGGTCTTTCCCTTCTTGCTCATGCATCAATGCCCCTTAAATATTGGGATGAAGCTTTCATTGCGGCCACCTATATCATAAATCGTTTACCTAGTAAAGTGATTGGAAATTCCACTCCTTTAGAATGATTGTTTCATCAAACACCCGACTATAACTCTCTCAAAATATTTTGGGTGTGCCTGTTATCCCAATCTACGTCCTTACAATCGCCACAAACTTGAGCTTCGCTCAACTCAGTGTGTCTTCATTGGTTATAGAAATCTCCATAAAGGATACAAATGTCTTGACGTTGCATCCGGACGCATCTATATCTCTCGGGATGTTGTTTTTGATGAAACCCTATTCCCTTTTGCAAAGCTTCACCCAAATGCGGGCGCTCTTCTTCATGCTGAAATAGCACTTCTCCCTGAATATATGCCTAATCCAGATCACGGGGGTGAATTAACTAATATTGATCATGTGATTCAGTCAGAAAAAGAAACATGACAAGACAACTTTAATTCTGTTGCTAAGTGTGCAGGCCAACATTTTATGTGTGGAAATACAGACAAAGGAGACAACACCAGATCCGAAGCTGATGTGCCTGTACCTGCCAGCGCCCGATCCGAGGAAGATCCTGGCGATTGGCATGCAGCGGCACGCACCACAACGCAGGAGGATGCAGTGGCCGACAGGGCGGGGCCCGGCGGCCCAGCCGCCGCGAGTCCACGCGGCTCGCCTCTCGCCACGCCCGAGCGGGCTGGGCTGGCGGGGGACAAAGAGACCGAGGCGGGGCCTGATATCTACTCCCCGAGCCGCACGCCCACGCACGAGCGTGCGCCCAGTGGCGAAGGGATCGCGAGGCAGATGCTGCCCTCGGGTCAGGAGATGTCAGAGGCGGGATCTTCTGCAGATGACACTTCAGCTGCTATTCCTGTCACATCCAGATCTCCTGTAGCGGTAACAGCAGCTCCTCACGTTTCAGAAATTCCCAAACGGACTATCAGATCAAAAACTGGTGTCTTCCAACCAAAAAAGTACACAGATGGTACGATAAGGTTTGATAAGATTAAACGTGCTTTTCTTACTAGTACGGGTGAACCAACTCATTTGAATGATGCTCTTGCTCATGAGGAATGGAAAAATGCCATGGATAGTGAATATCATGCACTCATGAAAAATAAAACTTGGCATTTAGTCCCACCAGGAAGGAGTAAAAATGTCATTGACTGCAAATGGGTTTACAAGATCAAAAGAAAGTCGGATGGAAGTCTAGACAGGTACAAGGCTAGATTGGTTGCAAAAGGTTTTAAACAAAGGTTTGGGATTGATTATGAGGACACTTTTAGTCCAGTTGTCAAATCAGCTACCATTAGACTTGTATTGTCAATTGCAGTTTCCAGAGGTTGGAGTTTGCGACAGCTAGATGTTCAGAACGCGTTTCTCCATGGTGTTCTGGAGGAAGAAGTGTCATGCGGCAGCCACCAGGTTATGAAAATAGAAGCACACCAGATTATGTTTGTAAATTGGATAAAGCTATTTATGGATTAAAGCAGGCACCAAGGGCATGGTATTCAAAATTGAGCACTCAGTTACAACAACTTGGGTTTACGCCATCTAAGGCAGATATCTCACTGTTTATCTACAATAAAGGCAATGTCACCATATTTGTTCTTGTCTATGTTGATGACATTATTGTGGCCAGCTCTAGTCCAGATGCTACTACCTGTTTGCTTAAGGATTTGAAGCTGGAATTTGCTCTAAAGGACTTGGGAGATCTGCACTACTTCCTTGGCATAGAGGTCAAACAGGTAAACGGTGGTATACTTCTTACACAGGAAAAATATACCACTGATATACTCAGGAGAGTAGGGCTGGAACATTGCAAACCAGTAAGTACACCAATCTCAACTTCAGAAAAACTTACAATTGAGAGTGGTGAAGTACTGGGACCAGAAGATGCAACAAATTATAGAAGTGTTGTAGGTGCACTGCAATATCTTACTCTTACTCATCCTGATATTTCATATTCTGTGAATAAGGTATGTCAATATCTACATGCCCCTAGTTCAGCACACTGGACTGCAGTTAAAAGAATTTTGAGGTATCTAAAGTTTACAGAAGGGCTTGGACTTCAGATTGTCAAGTCTCCATCTATGCTTGTCAGTGCTTATTCTGACGCAGACTGGGCAGGGTGTGTTGATGATAGGAGATCTACAGGTGGCTTTGCTGTGTTCCTGGGAACAAATCTTGTGTCATGGAGTGCAAGGAAACAAGCTACGGTCTCTAGGTCAAGTACTGAGGCTTAGTATAAAGCTCTGGAAAATGCTACTGCTGAAATAATGTGGATACAAACATTGCTCTATGAACTTGGAATTAAAGCTCCACAAGCTGCAAGATTGTGGTGTGATAATATTGGTGCTACTTATATCTCAGCTAATCCCGTGTTTCATGCACGTACCAAGCACATTGAAGTGGACTTTCATTTTGTCAGAGAAAGAGTAGCTCGCAAGTTGCTTGATGTCAAGTTCATTCCAATAGGGGATCAGCTAGCTGATGGATTTACAAAACCTCTCACCATGCGAAGGTTAGATGACTTCAAGTACAATCTTAACCTAGGTAAAGTTTCATAGGGTTTAGATTGAGGGGGAGTGTTAGATAGATTGGTAGGGATAGAGTCATGTTCAAACTTCTATCCTTTCTTCTGTAACTTCTCCATCTCAATCTCCTGTAACTCTCCTGGAACGAATCCTTGCGATTGTCCCTGACTTGTATGCCACGGCTGGCTGTTGCCTCGTTCAATATATACAACGCAGCCACCTACGGGTGGAGATACGCTTCCCATCGATAGTTTACACCAACCTGTGATTGAGATGGTTAGGTGGACAATGGTATCCCCAATCTACCAGGATTCAAGTCCTGGTGTTCACATTATTCCTGGATTTATTTCAGAATTTCCGAGGACGAGAGGAGTGCGTACTTCATCGAGACGTTCCCCAAGGCCGACACCACCGTCCGGAGATCCGTCGAGGCCCTCGTGTATGATGGCAGGCTCGTGGTCGACTGGGCACGTCGCTCCCTCCTGCCGCCGCCCTACGTGCAGGCCCCCGGCTATGGCGACGACGGGGATCGCTCGGGCGAGATCACCTGCCACGCGGTGGACTGCCACCGCGAGGGCGACGGCGCGCTCATCTGGGCCTCCATGGAGGGCCGCGACACGTACTGGCTGGACACGGCGAGCCGCGCGTGGAGCAAGGCCGGCGACTGGGCACTGCCGTTTCGGGGACACGCCGTGCCTGTTGGGGAACGTTGCAGAAAATTAAAATTTTTCCTACGGTTTCACAAAGATCCATCTATGAGTTCATCTAAGCAACGAGGCATGGGAGAGATATTGCATCTACATACCACTTGTAGATCGCGTGCGGAAGCGTTCACTAGAACGTGGATGATGGAGTCGTACTCGCCGTGATCCAAATCACCGATGACCGAGTGCCGAACGGACGGCACCTCCGCGTTCAACACACGTACGGAGCGGAAGACGTCTCCTCCTCCTTGATCCAGCAAGGGGGAAGGAGAGGTTGAGGAAGATGGCTCCAGCAGCAGCATGACGGCGTGGTGTTGGTGGAGAAGCAGCACTCCGACAGGGCTTCGCCAAGCACGTGACGGAGGAGGAGAGGTGTAGCAGGGGAGAGGGAGGCGCCAAGATGCAAGGGTGCGGCTGCCCCCTCCCTCCCCCCTTTATATAGGCCCCCTGGGGGGGCGCCGGCCCTTGGAGATCTGATCTCCCAAGGGGGGCGGCGGCCAAGGGGGGAGGCTTGCCCCCCAAGGCAAGTGGGGCGCCCCCCCACCCTAGGGTTTCCAACCCTAGGCGCAGGGGGGCCCAAGTGGGGGGTGCACCAGCCCACCAGGGGCTGGTTCCCTCCCACTTCAGCCCACGGGGCCCTCCGGGATAGGTGGCCCCACCCGGTGGACCCCCGGGACCCTTCCGGTGGTCCCGGTACAATACCGGTAACCCCCGAAATTCTCCCGATGGCCGAAATAGAACTTCCTATATATAATTATTTACCTCCGGACCATTCCGGAACTCCTCGTGACGTCCGGGATCTCATCCGGGACTCCGAACAACATTCGGTTTGCTGCATACTCATATTCATACAACCCTAGCGTCACCGAACCTTAAGTGTGTAGACCCTACGGGTTCGAGAGACATGCAGACATGACCGAGACGGCTCTCCGGTCAATAACCAACAGCGGGATCTGGATACCCATGTTGACTCCCACATACTCCTCGATGATCTCATCGGATGAACCACGATGTCGAGGATTCATTAATCCCGTATTCAATTCCCTTTGTCAATCGGTACGTTACTTGCCCGAGACTTGATCGTCGGTATCCCAATACTGTTGGAAATATGCCCTAGAGGCAATAATAAAAGCATTATTATTATATTTCCTTGTTCATGATAATTGTCTTTTATTCATGCTATAACTGTATTATCTGGAAATCGTAATACACGTGTGAATACATAGACTACAATACGTCCCTAGTAAGCCTCTAGTTGACTAGCTCGTTGGTCAACAGATAGTCATGGTTTCCTGACTATGGACATCAGATGTCATTGACAACGGGATCACGTCATTAGGAGAATGACGTGATGGACAAGACCCAATCCTAAGCATAGCACAAAGATCGTGTAGTTCGTTTTGCTAGAGCTTTTCCAATGTCAAGTATCTCTTCCTTAGACCATGATATCGTGTAACTCCCGGATACCGTAGGAGTGCTTTGGGTGTACCAAACGTCACAGCGTAACTGGGTGACTATAAAGGTGTACTACAGGTATCTCCGAAAGTGTCTGTTGGGTTGACACGGATCGAGACAGGGATTTGTCACTCCGTATGACGGAGAGGTATCACTGGGCCCACTCGGTAGTGCATCATCATAATGAGCTCAAAGGGATCAAGTGTCTGGTCACGGGATCATGCATTACGGTACGAGTAAAGTGACTTGCCGGTAACGAGACTGAACGAGGTATTGGGATACCGACGATCGAGTCTCGGGCAAGTAACATACCGTCTGACAAAGGGAATAGTATACGGGGTTGCTTGAATCCTCGACATCGTGGTTCATCCGATGACATCATCGAGGAGCATGTGGGAGCCAACATGGGTATCCAGATCCCGCTGTTGGTTATTGACCTGAGAGCGTCTCGGTCATGTCTGC
>LR880971.1:164195580-164222061 GCA_904067115.1 Aegilops sharonensis | reverse complement strand
GGGGGGGGGGCGGCCAAGGGGGGAGGCTTGCCCCCCAAGGCAAGTGGGGCGCCCCCCCCCCCACCCTAGGGTTTCCAACCCTATGCGCAGGGGGGCCCAAGTGGGGGGCGCACCAGCCCACCAGGGGCTGGTTCCCTCCCACTTCAGCCCACGGGGCCCTCCGGGATAGGTGGCCCCACCCGGTGGACCCCCGGGACCCTTCCGGTGGTCCCGATACAATACCGGTAACCCCCGAAATTCTCCCGATGGCCGAAATAGCACTTCCTATATATAATTCTTTACCTCCGGACCATTCCGGAACTCCTCGTGACGTCCGGGATCTCATCCGGGACTCCGAACAACATTCGATTTGCTGCATACTCATATTCATACAACCCTAGCGTCACCGAACCTTAAGAGTGTAGACCCTACGGGTTCGGGAGACATGCAGACATGACCGAGACGGCTCTCCGGTCAATAACCAACAGCGGGATCTGGATACCCATGTTGACTCCCACATACTCCTCGATGATCTCATCGGATGAACCACGATGTCGAGGATTCAATTAATCCCGTATTCAATTCCCTTTGTCAATCGGTACGTTACTTGCCCGAGACTTGATCGTCGGTATCCCAATACCTCGTTCAGTCTCGTTACCGGCAAGTCACTTTACTCATACCGTAATGCATGATCCTGTAACCAATCACTTGGTCACTTTGAGCTCATTATGATGATGCATTACCGAGTGGGCCCTGAGATACCTCTCCGTCATACGGAGTGACAAATCCCAGTCTCGATCCGTGTCAACCCAACAGACACTTTCGGAGATACCTGTAGTGCACCTTTATAGTCACCCAGTTATGTTGTGACGTTTGGTACACCCAAAGCACTCTTACGGTATCCGGGAGTTACACGATCTCATGGTCTAAGGAAGAGATACTTGACATTGGAAAAGCTCTAGCAAAACGAACTACACGATCTTGTGCTATGCTTAGGATTGGGTCTTGTCCATCACATCATTCTCCTAATGATGTGATCCCGTTATCAATGACGTCCAATGTCCATAGTTAGGAAACCATGACTATCTATTGATCAACGAGCTAGTCAACTAGAGGCTCACTAGGGACATATTGTGGTCTATGTATTCACACGTGTATTACGATTTCCGGATAATACAATTATAGCATGAATAAAAGACAATTATCACGAACAAGGAAATATAATAATAATCCTTTTATTATTGCCTCTAGGGCATATTTCCAACAGTGCCCGCCCCGGAATGCGGCCTCTGGTTCGGCCTCTCGGCCGCGGACGACGGACACATCTGCACCTCCGACCTGGCCGCCGCCCTCCATGATGACCGTCCGTCGGCGGCGGACCAGGTGTGGGAGGGCCTCTCGGCGCCAGAGGGGGCCCACGACGTGAAGTCGTACATCCTGCACCTGAACAACGGTTGTTCTGCGTCGCCAAGCTCTACGAGACGCGGCGCCTACAAACGGATTACTGCGGCCGTTGCTGGACCGACGAAGCAGAGACGTTGGCGTTGTTCACCGGCGTGGTGGTGGTGCGCGGCGACCACACCGGCAAATGGCACCGCGTGATCAAGCACCGGTCGCTCCGGTATAGCCTGGGCAGAGACTTCGCCGTGTGTGTATTTTTAGGCCGTGTTCGGAATCCATCCCATCCGCCCCGACTCCGCGGAGTTGTGGAGCTCAGTTTAGGCCGCACAGTAAAAATGAGCTAGAGGCTCGTCCTCTTTGGAGTGGAGTGGAGGGAGTGGAGAAGAGCCGAGCGCGGCCTTAGTCGAGGCATTTAATTAGCGTATGAATTCAGAGGAAAACCTGAATGGTTGTCTATCACGATCACATGCTTGATAATTTCGAAATTAATCACCATCAACTTCGAAAAGATGTGGCTAACTTTATGTCTTATTTCTCCCAAATAGAACAACAGTTAAACTTAAAACATTTTTTTTCATAAAGGAGGATGGAACCCCGAAAGTGTTGTTATGATTCTGAGCTCATGTGAGGTTGGGTAAACAGTAAAATAAAATAAAAATCATAAAAATCTGATATTTTTTTGTCAAAGTTTGACAAATGTTTTCATAGCTTGCAAAATTTCATCATCAGATGACATCTGGGTAAAAGTTGGCAAAAAGAAAAAAGAAAATCGATGCTCCAAAATGCGTTTGAAAATAACATTTTCGAGCATCGATTTTTTTGCCACATTTTACACAAATGTCATCTGGTGATAAAATTTTGCAAGCTATCAAAACATTTCACACATAAAAATGCGGAACTTTTTTAATTTACTTTTAATTTTTAATTTTACTGTTCATTCGAGCTCATGTGAGCTCGGGATCATAAACAACTGCGTCCGTAGGAACCCGCCTCTGCATCAATGATGCACACATCCATCATTATTGAAGTTAATGCTAGGCAGCGAGACAACTTTGTAGGTAACAAATACTTTCGAACTACAATATGAACAAAAAATGATTATTTTATTGGGAAACGTTTCTTCTCACCCGGCCGATCCATGAAGAACATCAACAACTTTCGCTATGCCTCATAGGCATCAATTGCACATTGCAGCAAGCAACACACGTTGTTTCACCGCTCTCTCAAAGCACATACGCGCCCCATCTTATCCACAAGAAAACAACCACCACAACTCAGTTCTTGTCCATACTGAATCCTCCATTCTTTCTTGATCCCCGGTTGCATCACCGCCAGATCTTCATGGGGCAACTAGTATAAGATCTAGCTTTAGGTAAGATCAATGAGATATTAAAATAAGAATATAAAACATGTTCAGAAAAATTCCTTTTTTTTGCGGACACACACCAATGTTTGACATATTACATTTTTAGAGGTTTTCCTCTAAAATTCAAAATTGATTCTTTTTGCAGACACACATTAATGTGTTAAAATAAGAATATAAAATACATTAACAACTTATAAAATGACATTAAACTTTTTATAGGTTGGTGAACATTTTTCTATATTACATTTTTTAGGGAAACTTTTCCACATTACGTGAATAATTTAGTTAATTAATTAAACACTTTTTTGAAAGTACTTTGAATTGTTTAAAAAGGAATAAACATTTTTTGAAAGTACGCTACGATCGTGGCTGCTCATATATTACAGGGCTAGCCTGCCCAAGTGACTGGGCCGATCAAGCCGGTCCACGAGGCGAGGCATCCCCTTCCGCTTCGTCCGCTGGGGTTTATGCCGCCGCTCCGACTCCGCCGCCGTGTGCGCCAAGTTCTTTCTCCCCTCGCATAACCAGTGCGTCCGCCAGGGGCAGCCCTTCTCCTCCAAAATTCCCCACCCGACCGCCGCCGCAAGTCGATCTCCGCCGCCGGCGCGCACCAGAACTCCGCCACGCCGCTCTCGTCCCCGCCCGCACCTCCGCGACGCCGCCCTCGACCTCTCCCTCGCGGAGCTCCTCCCCGACCACCTCCGCGGAGCTCGTTCTCTGCCCACCCAAGGTGAGCATGTGCTTTTTGTTTTTGTTTGAGAGAACCCAAGTTGAGCATGTGCTGGATGTGGATGTGTGTGCAATTCGGCGGTGGCTGTGTGTGCTTGTGGGCTGTGAATGTTCCTGCTAGTGGATGTGTGTGATGTTCCTGCTAGCCTAACATGTGGCAGTGACAACAAGAACTAGGACACCGCTATGTTTATGCTATCAACAACGTAAAACTGCTATCTATATGCCAGCGACACCATAAAACACGAACAATTTTGTTATGTTCATAAAACTGTCATCTCCACTTGTTTTGCTATGTGTGTGTATGAGCACTTCTATCATGCGAT
Source organism: Aegilops sharonensis (assembly GCA_904067115.1). Lineage (NCBI taxonomy): Eukaryota > Viridiplantae > Streptophyta > Magnoliopsida > Poales > Poaceae > Aegilops > Aegilops sharonensis. The sequence continues at coordinate 164,218,260 of LR880971.1, read as the reverse complement.
CGAGCATTTGTTTAGGTTTGCCATGCCCACATTTTTGTTATGTAGTATACGAGAGCACTTGCATGTTATGTGCACTTCATAAACCTTACCGTGCGCCATGCCTCGCAGAGCAAAACCACGCTTGTAGCCATGGCGGTGGATAAGGTGGTCGCCGGGGGTGGGGAGATACAGCAGTCGGAGCCAGAGCCAGAACTGGCTGCCGAGGCGTCGACGTTTGCGGAGCTGGGCATCTGCCCCGAGCTGGTGGAGGCGTGTGACGCCATGGGGTGGAAGCAGCCCACGAAGATCCAGGCGGGGGCCATCCCCCACGCTCTCAAAGGTACCAGCATCATCTTCAGCCATGTATATGTGCGATTTTGATGGTCGCGGATCGTTGATATATTCGAGTTCGGCTTTGGGTGTGCAGGCAGGGACCTGATTGGTCTGGGACAGACGGGGTCGGGGAAGACAGGTGCCTTTGCGCTGCCGATTATCCAGGCGCTGATCGAGCACCCCCAGCCCTTCTTCGCCTGCGTCATGTTGCCCACGAGGTCAACTTCTTATTTTCCTTTCTCCTTCTTCTGACACATTTTCTTCTCGGTAGCTTGTGTCTGTGTGGAAGCTTACCGTGCGGCTATGGTGGTTCAGGGAGCTAGCGATTCAGATTGCGGAGCAGTTCGAGGCGTTGGGGTCAGCGATCGGCTTGGTTTGCTCAGTGGTAAGTGGTGTTGATACAACTCACTCTTTATTTGTTCTGATATGAATTATTTTCCGACAACTAATTTGGATGCACATACTGGAACATGTTATGTGTCCTTGCGCGGATCATACTTCTCATCTAACTAACTGTTGTGATTGCTGGTTGTGAATTGTTGGCTACTCCCTTTGGTTTGCTTAGCTTGAGGGTACTAAAGTGTGGCGAAGCCAAAGCATAGTGAAACATGGTTGTATCTATAGTTTTAAAGATCATAATTTCATTGCATCAGCTTGTTGCTATACGAGCCCATACCGACAATTTCAATGTTTGTTGATGACCTTTCTCCTCCACTACGACAAGACTGCTTCACTACTCTCTTTGATATTGGTTACTTCTGCTTAATATAATTTGATGAAATTTGCTGTCTTCTATTGCATTAAGATATTTCTTGGTGACCATGCTACGACTTACTCAAATCAAGTATCCGTCATCATGCATGAGACTATATATTGAGTTACATGAATCATTTTCAGTTGAGATATTTTCCCTTTTCCAGCTTGTTGGAGGAGTTGACCGGATGCAGCAAGTGTTATCCATTGCAAAACGTCCACATATTGTGGTGAGTATTCTCTACCCAATCCTAACCTAAGACAATAAGGTTCAGGATGCTTTGTGCATTGAAACTGCAAATGAGGTTGAATATGTAGGAGATACATGTTGATTCGCTCGAGCAAAAATCCACACTCAACCTTCAACACAGCTCCTTTCAATCCCGGAGCATAAAAGCTCTGACATCAGTATTAGCATGTATTAACTCTTCGGACTGTAGAAAGACCCTTTTGGCCAACCTGAACCTTCTCCAATTAGCCAGCTTATTGGGCCTTTTGAATTAGGTTACCATCTCTAGACCTAGTAATTCTGTTTGTGAATACACTTCAGGGATTTATTGATCGATAATATACCTGAAGTTAATATACTCCTTCCATTTCAAAAATAATGCATATAGATTTTGTCCTAACTCCTAAGTCAAAGTTTATCAAGTTTTACCAATTTTTTAGAATTTGTTTTAACAGATACCATATCTATATGCACTATATTTTGGACTAGAGGGAGTATTATAAGCACTTTTAGTTTTGAAAGCCACTGTGATGGCAAGTGCTACCTTATAAGACCCAAGATGCGTCATTTCACTGAATATTGTATATGTGGCTTATGGAGTCTAGCAGACATGGGACTTGGGTGTGCAAGATAAGGCCAAGACCTTCCATCGCAGACAAAAAGAGCTTTTGTTCTCTTCCATGACATTGGAAAACTGTCTTTATCAGAACTTAGCTTGTTTTATGTATCATTTCCTCCAAAATGCAGGTTGGAACTCCTGGCCGTCTTTTGGACCATTTGAAAGATACAAAAGGTTTTAGCCTAACTAAACTGAAATACTTGGTACGCATTCTTTGCATTGTACCCTTTTTTTAATTTACATTATCCTGCTGTTGCATTTATACCTAGATCATTCTGATTGTTGGATGTCAGGTACATGATTTTGGTAAGTTGAATTTTCACTTTTGACAGTTGAAAAATCATATCTAGTTGTTACAGATAGAACCTGCATTATAGAACGGAGTAATGTGCAATGTGTAATATAGAAAGGTGGCTTCTCACAAAACCTTCCTCTACATTTTCCAGGCACTGCTATCCTGAAGTGTTAAGCTAACCATCCAATATAATCAGATTTTTTTTCATTTTATAATTACTTAAAGCCTGTTTTGTCAAACTGAACCACCCCAACGTATCCGTTATGAACTAGCAATACATAAATGAATCAGTAGTTGTTTTCCATATGCTTGACTTGTTGTTGTAATAGTTTCTTAGTTGTAAGTAGAAGCAATGCACTGTAGTTACTGATCATAATATATGTGGTGGTTAAGCTCTTCGGAACTTTCATTGTCAACTATTTCTTGACATAACTAGCGCATACCTCCACAATTTGGATAAACTTTACCAACTAATTTAATCCTGGATGCTTTTATTTTGACGTGTGCTCAATCTTCTGGTTTTCTAGGTACTTGATGAAGCTGATAAATTACTTAATTTGGAGTTCAAGGAATCACTTGATGAGATTCTGAATGTCATTCCTAAAGAAAGGATAACTTACCTTTTTTCAGCCACAATGACCAAAAAGGTTGGTGGATACTCGGGCAGTTCTGGTTTTTCTGATTCAGTGAACCACACGAAATAAAATATCAATAATCTGCCATTGCTGTATTTATCAGATTGATGTGGCCTTATTTTCCGCTTTGTTTGGTGATTACACTGTGAAGTCTTGAGATATACTGCAAAAGTTGACACTTTGTGATATAATCACACTGATTCTGCTGAACTGAGCATCTCTTTGTATTTCTAGGACTATTACTTGAACATGCTCTTCCAAGTTGCAGCAATGATGTTTCTAGTCATGAATATCCTTATTTTTCTAATTGTTGCTTCATGGCTTTGCTACCTATGTGTTTTTGTTTGACTGAATGCAGAATAGCTTACGGGTTTTCTTTGCAGGTAAGCAAACTGCAACGTGCTTGTCTCAGAAACCCTGTCAAGGTAACCATTCTTCTTTGTAGCTTAGGCGTTCAATAAGCAGCAAAACGTTAATAGAAGAGGACCTTTTGCGGAGCCTTCTTACTCTTACTAATAGAAGAGGAGGTTTTTTTTTTGGGAACAGGTGGAAGTATCCTCCAAATATTCTACAGTGGACACACTTAAAGAAGAGTGGTATTTCGTTCCTGCAGATTACAAGGTTAGTTCTCGCACTTATTATAATATAATAATGTATTTAAGAAGTGCAAAGTTCCGTTTCTTTTTCTCAATACCAGGACCTGTGTGATAAATTGCAGGCCTGCGTTATCTCTTTGGACTTCTTTTAACCGAAAAATCGCAGTACTGATTAAGCCCGTGTTGAAACCCTTGGACCGAGATTCTCCAACATTTAATAAACAATCCTGATAAAGAATGCCAATGCTTATACCCTTGACTTCAGGAGATTAGTTTAATTACATACTTTTTCTTTTTTTTTGAAGCCCTGACCGTAGAGCAATTGTTCTATGGTAATTTTCTATTTATAATTGTGAGTAAGTTACAAGGAGAAAGGGGGAAAAAGGAGAAAAGAAAGAAAAAACAGAAATAACAATACATGTTCTGTTTTGAGATTATATTTCTCTATTCACCATCAGTGGTTGGAGTACTGATTTCCCTTTATTGTTCGTTTGTCATTTTCGGTTTCAGGATTGTTATCTTGTTCATGTTCTGAATGAGTTGCCAGGGAGCATGACCATGATCTTCGTGCGGACCTGCGAGTCAACAAGACTCCTTGCTCTCACTTTAAGGAATCTTGGTTTTAAAGCTCTCTCTATCAGTGGCCAGATGAGTCAGGTTTTCTTTCTTAACTTTTCTTTAGACAAACAAAAGTATTTGATTTCACCATTCACACATTAGGCAGCCTTTTGAGGAGATATAAGTGAGCTCCATCTTGGACATGTTAGTTTTCCCACCACAAATAACTAAACTTTTTCTTCTCTTTATCAGGACAAAAGACTAGGCGCTTTAAACAAGTTCAAAGCAAAGGAATTCAACATCCTTATTTGCACCGACGTGGCAAGCCGTGGTCTTGACATTCAGGGAGTTGATGTGGTTATGAATTATGATATTCCAATGAATTCTAAGGTTTACTATCTTATTCAACGGATATGGCCTTTATTGTCGAGAAGATCATGCATTTGTATTGTCATTGAATCTAAATCTTATACTGCACCAAATGCAGGATTATGTACATCGGGTCGGAAGGACTGCGCGTGCAGGGCAATCGGGATATGCTGTATCTTTTGTGAATCAGTACGAGAGTCTGTGGTTTAAGATGATCGAGGCGCTCCTTGGTAATAGTTTCCCTTGTTGCTTGTCTCCCTCGCACGCATAACTGGAGATTTCTTTCTGAAGTCATCACCTATTTTCGCAGGAAAGAAAATTCCTGTACGGACGGCAGATGCCGATGAGATCCTGATACTTCGCGAGCGTATATCCGATTCAAAGAGGATCGCACTGATGGTATGTAATCCACAAAGCACTCCATTTGTAGTGTCCATAATTGTCTTCCGTAAGTGCTGTGACAGCTGCACCGACACCAGTTACCATTGATTGTTATTATATATGACAGAAGCTGAAGGAGGACGGTGGTCACAAGAGGAGGAGGAAAGCGGAGGACGAGGATGAAGAAGAGGAGGAAGCTCCAAGAGGTCGCCACCGAAAACCGAGGTCTTTCAAGAAATCAAAAGGGCGGCGATAGCATATCTTGGAAGAACCTCCTGCCTCGAACAGTGTTACAATCCGTATATATATGAGATACCACTTCACCTTGCAAAGGCTATTTATCAAAGTTTTCTCCGTAGCTCGTCAGATGCAGCAGCCATATTAGTTCCTTCAGTGCTATCTGTGTTGGAAAGTCAGGACACTCAGCAATAGCTCTTTCTCTGCTTGACACAAGATTTTACATCTATGCTACATGAAGATTTCAGTTTTACATCAAACCCGTCCTTCTATGGATGAACTCTGCCCACGGACTGGTTACCCTGCAATCTTCTGTCCCTCCGCGCCAAACGGAGCGCCAGGCAGAGTCGTCGGTTCTTCGCAGCCGGCGATGTCGAAAGTGAATTTTAGACGGAGAGATCGCTGCTTCTGAGTGCCCGTGCGACGTCGCCGGCGACGGTGAGGCAGGAGGAGACCCAGCCGAGGAGCACCACCCACACCGTCTCGGCCAGGCGCGCCTCCATCCTCCATGGCACCATGGCATCCAAGAGCAGCACAACTTAGAGGCACCTCCCTTCTGCAAGCATCGACCTATTTGAAGGCCCAGAACTCCAAACGGGGAGAAGAAAACGAAGAGAAATTGCAGAGAGTAATAGCTTACCCTGATGATGCAGAACCTTCTTCTCCCTGTTACCCTGATGAAGAAATAATGGAAGCTGAGGGAATTGGTGCTGGTACCCTGCAGGTAGACAAGAAGAAATAGTTTGACGGAAGATGCTGTAGCCATCAGCCCCATCACCCATCCCTTTCACCTTTCAATCGGTGGCAACAAATATCTTCCGATTTTTATGCTACAAATATCAAGCTCTATGCGCTGTACACTGCAGAAGATATCGGCTGCCCAGGGCATGTAAAGATCTTACAGCTATCTCCTACCAAAAATTCCAACCCACGGGTGTGGAAAGTGACAGTGAATAACCAGAAATATCTGGTATTTGTACTTAAGAAAACACCTATATATACAAAGTAAACATCCAAATTAAAATGTAAGTGGATGATAAAACCCTAAAAAAATATCCAACACATAGGCAGTTTTTTTTTTCAAAACTTTTTGCCTTTTATGCTAAAAACTGACATCTTCTTCCGAAGAAAATGACATCCCTCTACAACTAAAACTGACAGGGAAAACATTAGTAAATGTCATCCTTCCTAGCGAACGTTCCACAGATACTGCGGTCCTTTATTTTACAAAAACCCAGATATGCAGCTATATTGTGAAGCAAATGTGGATGTCTATTCAAATACTAAGCTACATCACATTTTGAGCCTCCTGGTGCGTTGTGGTCCGTGGTAGCCTATGGGCCGGCTTGTAAGGGTGTGTCCTTGGTTGAGAGTAACACACACCTACATAGCTGTAATATGCATTTCTAAAAAAAAACATAGTTGTAATATGCCGGATGGTTTTTTCGGTTTTGAGAAGGTTCTAGAAGGTATTGCCTGGTTTTTTTTGTTTTCTTCCTTTTCTGTGTTTCCTCTACCGGTTTTAATAAAAAATGATTTTTACATTTATTATTATTTATTTTCTGTTTTCTTCTCTTTTTATTTTTTTATTTTCTCTTTTCACATTTTAATTCATGAATATTTATTAAAATTCGTGTACATTTTCTAAAATTCATGAATGTATTTACATTCAATATTAGTTTGGAGTACATGAACTTTTAAATTTTGTTAACATTTTAAAATTTGTGAACATGTTTAAATTCATGCATGCTGTTTGAAATCTATGAACAGTTTATAAAGTTAATGTTTTTAAATTTGGAACATTTTTTAAAATGAGTGAAAATCTATCAATTTAGCGAAGTTTTCCAAATAGAAAAGTTCGTGAACAGCCAGTATGCGTCGGCGTCACTGTCGTGTCGCGTATCATGCTGCAAGTTCATGAAGGAGGAGGTGCCCCCGACAATCGTGAAGGTGCACGGGTGCCTCCTTCATTACCTCGCTGCAGCGGTGCCTCATCGTCATCGTGGAGCAGCGGTGGCCCCACTAGGATCCAACGCTCTCACGTTCTTAACAAATATTTGAAGCAAATCAGCACAGAATAAGTCCAGGTAAATGTCTCCTCGAGATCTTTGGTTGTTTGAAGGTTTGTTGTTCTTTAGAACACCTGTGGAAGAAAGACCCAAATTCCCCATGGAATCATCAAAGATCTGAAGAAGATTCTTGTGGAAGGAAGGCCTAAACACAAGCATTCAGCAACCAGAAATTCAAGTAACTATAGTGCTCTAAATTCATCGTCAGGCTACCGTAAATTCACCATCAGCACAAAGCAAAACATGTAAACAAACTGAAATGACAATACTTACCTACGGATTGAAAGTTTCTTGCTCTTTGCAACACTAGAGTCAATACTGTTAGCAAAATTTGAAAACAGTAAATACATCATGAGGCTACTGTAAATTCATCATTAAGCTACAGTAAATTACACGAAATAAAGAGGCAAAAATTACATTGTAGTTGGTCTGAATATTAAACCTAATAAAGACTGTAAGTGTAGTATCTGTGCACTGTAAAAAGGACTACAACTACTGAAACCTGTACTATGACTGCTGAAATTCAGAGCTTACAATATGTGCTATTTGTACACAGTAAAATCAGGAACATAGAGGATAGTAAATCCATCAAGAAACTTTTTACCTACTAGATTTTTTTTACCTATGTGCTACATTAACACGCTGACTCGGGGACGAACGGTGTGGCACAGAGCCGCAGCGGCGACCTCCGGCGTAGGCCGAGGCCATCCGCCTCCGTCATGTCCACCTCGGCGACGCCCTCAGGCAGAGACCAGATGAAGTGGTAGCAGAGCTGCACGAGCGCCATCTGCAGGAAGGGGAGGCTGTACGAAACGCCCGGGCACATCCTCCGGCCAGCCCCGAACGGCAGAAACTCGTAGCTGCTCCCCGTGAAATCGACGGAGCTGTCCGCAAACCGCTCGGGCTTGAACTCCTCGGCGTCGTCCCCCCAGTACCTCGGATCCCTCCCGATGGCCCACGCGTTCACGACGACGCGCGAGCCCACCGGAATCACGTACCCGTCGAGCTCGCACGCGTGGATGCTCTCCCGGGGGACCAGCAGCGGCGCCGGCGGGTGCAGCCGGAGGTTCTCCTTGATGACGAGCTTCAGGTAGGGGAGGCTGCCTGAATCAATGTCGCGCTCCCCGATGGCCGTCCTGCCGGGAAACGCCTCCCGGAGCTCGCGCTGCAGCTTGCCCATCACCCTCGGGCTCCGCATCAGCTCCGCCATGCCCCAGTCCAGCGACGACGATATCGTGCCGGTTCCGGCCACGAACATGTCGACTATGACGCCCTTGATGCTGTTGGTGCTCAGGTGGTGCGACCCGGGCCCGCCTTTCTCCTGCAGGCCGATGAGCACGTCGACGAGGTTCTCCTCGACGGCGGCCGGCGCGCCGCCGCTCCTGGCCTTGTCCTGCCGGACGCATTTCCTCTCCTCTATGACCTCGTCCAGGCTTGAGTCGATCGTCCCGTGGACGTCCTCCAAGGCGCGGCGCATGCCGGTCGCCCTGGCGAGCACGGACCGCCATGCCGGGAAGAGGTCGGGGATCTTGAAGCCGCTGGCGAGCGTGACCCCGGTCTTGACCGCCGACAGGAACTGCCGTGCGTTCCTCTGCTTGCTCCCGAAGGACGCGCGGGAGATGATGCTGATCGCTAGGCCGGAGAAAATCGCGGTGACGTCCACCGGCGTCGATGGCCCGACCGCGTGGATGTCTTGTACCTGATTCCTCACCTGTACATGCACAACATGCGGCAGGCAGAGTATATTAGTTTTTTTTTTTGCGATGGAGTATATGTGATGGATGTCACTTGTCACACACTCAGCAGTCAGCACCGGCAGCTTAATTTATTTTTTCACACGTTTGAACGAGACTGAAGCATCTGTCTGAACTTGTCTGATACGTACGTCACACAAGATCTTTTTCCACGTGTCTTTTACTTTGCACCCGGGTCGTTAGTACTCCCTTCATTCCGAAATGGAGTATAGTGCATATTTTGTTTTCAAAAGTCGAACATGTCTCCTTCAAAGAAAGATTCAACATGTCTATGTTTGATCAAGTTTAAGAAAAAAAAATTATCAGCATCCCAGCATCCCCAATACAAAATTAGTATCATTACATTCATCAAAAGCATATTTTTTATATTTTGTTTATTTAGTATTTTACATGTTGATACTTTATACCAAAAACTTAGTTAAACAAAGACATCTTTGACTTTCAAAAATGTAAATATGGAGTGCATTGTGAAACGGCGGGGGTACTAAGTTAATAGTTGCACTCGAGCAATCATTATCGTTGACTTGTAGCACCCAGATTTTGTAGCTCGAGAGATTGTCTGCCGAGGCGTTTTCTTTTTTAATCTCCTATCTAGCACCATGATTTGTACTATGTTCTGTATTCCAATCTAAATTAATTAAATTCCTAGTTTTATCCTTAGTCAAACATAATTAAATTTGATGAAGTCTACTGAAAAGTGTGCCAATGCTTACAACACCAAATTAATTTTATTAGATTTATCAACCTATTAATAAGTTTTCACACATGTGCTATAAAAAAACAATCCATGCAATATGGCTTAACAACACTTGCAAATAACCATGTGGCACACATTGTAAGCAACTCAAACTTGATGAAAACAACACCTGCAAAGAGACTTCATCAAAATGTTTCCTCATGTGAAAATAACCTTAAAGCCATGTGCTGGTGATAAATATTCTCTTGACTTAATCTTAAGATTATTTGCACCAAAGAGAACCGTTAGATGGTGTCAACCTTCTCTTCTAAATTTGCTTATTTGTTGTTGCATGGCAAAAGGATCCACAAATGATTCCGTATTAGTTATGCAAAACATTTTTTTCAGAGCTAAAACATACATATAGCAGTCAGGGTGCGTACAAAACTGGCAGAAAAGCAAGATCAAAACTACCCCTCAGTTCCATAATAAGGTGTGTGAGTTTTTTTCTTTCAAAAGTCAAACTTGTACTTGTTTGATAAAGTTTTTAGGAAAAATATCAATATCTACAATATCAAATTTGTATACTTTAATCCATCATAAATAATATTTGCTTATTTACTAGTATTAGGCATTGATATTTTACTCTATATAATCTTGGTCAAACTCATAAATGTTTATTTTTCATAAAAATTGAATGCTTATTTTTCATAAAAACTGATGAACTTATATTCTACTCCCCCGTTTCTAAATATAACCGTTTTTAGAGATTTCAGTACGAACTACTATATAGACGTATTTTAGAGTGTAGATTCATTCATATTGCTCAGTATGTGGTCCATATTAAAATCTTTAAAAAGAATTATATTTATGAACGGAGGGAGTAAAATGGAGGAAATAATTCGTAGCTAGTGGTGCGCGTGCTGCGTGCATGCATGTGTATGCGATTATTTGGTGAAGATCGTGTGACGTACGTACCTCTTGCAAAGAGACTTCATCTAAATGTTTTCTCATGTGAAAATAACCTTAAAAGCATGTGCTGGTGAAAATATTCTCTTGACTTAATCTTAAGATTATTTGCACCAAAGAGAACCGTTAGATGGTGTCAACCTTCTCTTCTAAATTTGCTTTCTTGTTGTTGCATGGTAGGAGTAAAAGGTTCCACAAAGGATTCCGTATTAGGTATGCAAAGCAATTTTTTCGGAGCTAAAACGTACATATGTAGTCAGGGTGCGTGCAAAACAGGCATAAAAGCAAGATCAAAACTACCCCTCAGATTTTTTTTGGCGGATTACCCCTCAGTTCCATAATATAAGGTGTATGTGTTTATTTTCAAAAGTCCAACCTGTACTTGTTTGATAAAGCTTTCAGGAAAAAATATCAATATATACAATATCAAATTTGCATACTTTAATCCATCATAAAGAATATTTGCATATTTTGTATTAGGTATTGATATTTTACTCTGTATAATCTTAGTCAAACTTATAAATGCTTATTTGTCATAAAAATTGAATGCTTATTTTTCATAAAAACTGATGCACTTATATTCTACTCACACATTTCTAAATATAAGCGTTTTTAGAGATTTCATTATGGACTACATATAAATCTATATATAAGTATTTTAAAGTGTATTCACTCATATTGCTCCGTGAGTGGTTCATATTGAAATCTAAAAAAAAAAATAGGAACAAAGAGAGTAAAATGGAGGAAATAATTCGTAGCTAGTGGTGCGCGTGTTGCGTGCATGCATGCATGTGTATGCGATTATTTGGTGAAGATCGGCTGACGTACCTCTTGCTCCCTGATGTGCCGGAAGGAGAGGACGCGGCTCGGGCTGAGTATCTCGGCGGCGCAGAGCTGCCGGAGCTTGCGCCAGTAGGTGCCGGAGGGCGAGAAGAGGATGTCGGCGTAGCGGTAGAGGACGACCTCGCCGACGAGGAGCTTGGGGCGGGTGGCGAAGCTGGCGTCGTGCGTCCTGAGCACCTCGCGGGCCATCTCCCTCGAAGACACGACCAGGAGAGGGGTCTGCCCGAGCTGGAGCATCATGAGCGGGCCGTGCACGCGCGCGAGGTCCCTGAGGCCGCGGTGCGGGAGCACGTTGAGGAGGTGGTGCATGCTGCCGATGACCGGCAGCCTCCACGGGCCCGGCGGCGTCCTCACCCTCGGCCGGACGCGGAGCTTGAGGACCTGGAGCAGCACCACCGCGACGGCCGAGAGTATGATGGACTGGTACAGGAGGTCGGCCATGGCCGCGGCCGGTCACTCTCGCCTTCCGTCTGGAGCTGGAACTGTTTAGCTTGTTGCCTAGCCTAGGTACACTTGGACTTGATCGAGCTGCTCTGGGCATGCAGCAGGGTGTATCCGGCCGCGTATATATAACCGCCGATGGCATCTTCTGCCGTGGCCAGCTCACCGGTCTCTGATCTCAAGTGCTCTCGGTTCGCATTGGTACGACTTCGTCCATCACCCGCTAATATTGACTTTCTAGCTAGCTAGCCTGTTCATTCAAGCAAGGTTCATTTGAGTAAGACGTTGCACGGCGAGTACGCAATAGCAGCCGCCACTCAAGATGGCAATGAGCCCTCGAAAACCGGGTCTCCACGGGTTTTTACTCTATTAGAGCACGGGGATGGATGTCTTTCTAACTCCGTAGGGCTGCTCTTAGGTAAAATATAAAACCCGACATGTTTCGCGTGTTCGAATTCATTTTAGCAGTACCTGAACCTGAAACCTGCCATACCCGTCAAAATACCTAGCATCCAGTGATCCACCGATTTTCATTCCACCCATCCACTCCACTGATCCAGCTCAACACCGGCCTCGGTTACATGACCAGCCCAGTTGCCTAGTCCCAGGGCCCCAAAACCCGCCATGCCCTTCAAAATAGAGTGAAGTGCAATGTTGGTCCCTAAACTATTTCAGGGGTGTCATATAGGTCCTCAAACTATAAAAATCGGCATCCAGGTCCTCGAAGTGCAGTAAATGTGTCATTCAGGTCCAAAATCTATCTGACAACGCCAGACCAGCCAGCTCGCGCCGTTGACCCATGACATGTCGGATGGGAGCCTCGCAAGGTAACAGCCGGTTACGGAAATATGCAAATAAATTCCAAGGTACACATTTTCAAAATTCTCGTTCGCGACATTAAATGTTCATTAATTTGTGGTTCACGAATACATTTCCAAAATTCTCGTTCACGAACATTTTTTTTAATTCATGAACATTTTTTTCACTATTCACGAACAGTTTTTGAAACCTTGAACAACACTAATGGACATTTTGTAAATTCATAAACATATTATGAAATTCATAAACATTTTTTTAAACTCCGAACGTTTTTATAAATTCGTGAACATTTTTAAATTCACAAAAAAATCACTATTTTTTGAAAAAAGTAATGAACATTTATGAAATTTGTGCAAACGTCTTTTTCAAATTCATCATTCGCGAATTTTTTTTGTGTTACTAAACATATTGTGAAATTTATCATTCACGGACAATATTGGTGGTTTGCGAATATGTGTTCTTTTCTTTTAGAATTTATCATTCGCAAAGATTTTTTTTAAATCATGATTTTTTTTAAATTCATTGTTCACAAACGTTTTCTAAATTCTTCATTCCCGAGCATTTTTTCCATATTTTCAAACAATATTTGTGGTTCGCAAACATATTTCAAATTTATTGTTCGTGAATACTTTTTTAAAGTTGTGAACATTTATTTTATATTCACGAACTTTTTTTGTCTGCCAACATATTTTCAAATTTATTGTTCATGAACATATTTTCTTTTCTAATAAAATCAATCATTCGCAAACATTTTCTTAAGGTTGCGACCATTTTTTTTTTCAAATTCATTGTTCATGAACATTTTTTTCAAATTCATCGTCCGCAAACATTTTTCTAAAGTTGTGAATGTTTTTCCAGAGTCGAACATTTTTATAAACTAATGAACATTTTATTCAAGTCAAAAACATTTTTCCATATTCACAAATATTTTTTGAAACCATGAATTGAATTTATTTGCATATTTTCGTCACCGGCCGTTACATTGCGGGGCCCCCTTCTAACATGCAACGGGTCAACGACGCCAGCTGGCCGTTCAGGTGGGGTCAGACAGATTTTGGGCTGAAATGGCACACTTACTGCAATTCAAGGACCTGGATGCTGCTTTTCATAGTTTGAGGACCTACATGACACCCCTGAAATAGTTCAGGGACCTACAATGCACTTCACTCTTCAAAATACATAGCATCATGTTTTGCTGCTTAAATATGTTGATTTTTGCTGTTGCTATTGTTGTAATATGCTTCTATTTTTCTTTGAAAAGTTACTATCTTCGCTGACTACTCACGGGGACGGGTCCCCGCGGGTTCAGAAAACCTGATGGGTTTATGGGACGGGTAAAAATCTGGCCCCGTTCACGGGGACGGGGACGGGTTTGCGGTTTTCTCACAAGGACGGGTTTGGGCAAGCAAAACCCGGCGTGTTTCATCCCTGTTGCCATCTTGAGCCGCCACCCCTCCCAGGAGATCTAGAGTTCCCACACCCTGTCACATTCACCGTCTTCTGTCGGTTATGCCGACGGGGAGTGCGGAGAAGCCACAATGCGGTGGGAGTTGTAGCTTTTCCCTTTCTTGGAGCCTCAAGTAGTTCTTTGATGTTCGATGCTTTGGCCCTTTCGACGGTGGTGACATGGATGCTTAATAATGGCCCCTTCGGCTTCTTATACGGTTCCGACTGCTCATGAGACGTTGGGTCTCGTGACAAGATCAAATGTGAAGGTAGGTCTTTGTTGTCTATCGCTTTATTTTTTCGGGCGATGGAGTCGGCTTTGCGCAATAAGATCTCCCCCAACTCTTCTCCGACTTTGGCGGTGTGTGCATTATGGATCGAGCAACTGGATCGAATGAACATGATTGGCTTTCCCTGTGTGGTCAATGCAGGGGGAGTTGAATCTGTCCTCGTTGGGCAAGTGGTTCTTCGGCGCGCTAGCGCCAATTTTGATATTCCGTTGACTCGGGCGGGCGTCTAAGTGTGATCAACCTGGCATCTTCTTCTTCTCTGAGTCATGGAACCTTTGCAATCGACATTGCTGGAGCTTTTCAGCAGAGATCGTGTGACTTTCCCAATTGCATGTCTGGATACTAATCTATTGTCCGGAACTCCACCGGCGGCAGCTTTGGGGTGCCATTAGCATGCACGCGCACGATGGAGAGATGGAAGATTCTCTGAGGTCTAGATTGTATTTTATTCCTTCCATTTAAAAAAAAAATAATGCTAGTGTTTGATCTACTTAGAGCCCAACTTTACTCATTCCCAAATAAAAAGTCAATGGACGATGAAAAAATTATAAGCAAAACTTAGAATGAAATGAGTCAAAACATGGCGAGTCTACATTACGGCAGTTGATGACGGACAAAGCGACAGTATTCCTGTCGTGTTTTCTTACTTCAGACAACTCAAGCTGGGAAATAACTTACGGACAACTTCAACATTTAACTTGAGCCGAGTCATGACCTACTGTCAAAACATTTAACTGTTTATTCAAACAAAATTCGTTGGATTAAGTCCTTGCGCGACGATATACACGCAACGTGCATTACGAAACTATAAGAATGGACAAAAAGTCAAAATATTTTGGGTCGTCCAGTCGTCCTTTACACTTGAGGCACACATTAGGGGGAGCTGCATGCCTGCCAAGTCAAAGTATTTGGGACGGACAAGACAAACACCGTCTTTGATGTGCGCCATCTCCACGACTCCACTCTCTCCACGTCTTTGGAATTGAAAGTTGAGAGTGTGGAAGAGAATTCTCAACAGAACTGAAAAAAACGAGAGCAAAATTATTTGTGAAACTACTTGACCTGACAGCATCAGCAACTGATAATCAAATGGACCTGTAGCATGGCGTGCGCCCATAAAACGTTGGAGCGGGTCTAGGCCCCCCATCTGCAGTATTCTGGAGACTGGACACAAAGAAAACGAGCCCACTACAGAACAACTCGCCGGAGCCGGTCGGACATAGCTGAAACATACGTGTAGAATGATGTTTCTGGAAATGAATTTCACACTGTACTATAGTGCATTCATGCATTTGCACAGGACAGCCGAGTCCCCTGACCGAACTGCTGTTTGTTATGGCCTTATGAACCCTGCAGATAAAGAGTCAGTTTGGTTGGCACCCTGGCCATCTCGTGCCTGGCCACAAACTCGCCTGGAACCTGCCTGGTGTTTGTTTGGATAGTGTCCTGAACGATTGAACATGTGCCTGGCTGGAACAAGCCTGGAATCGTCCTTAGCCTGAGACAACCGTGGCATCGCCATTAGCCTGGCCCAGGCCATCCGTTTCCGACGCCTGGTGCATGCCTGGTGCTGCCTGGCTGTAGATTAATATTAAAATAATTGACTGGGCTGATGGGCTCCACGCTAGTATAGATTCTTAGCCTTATAAAATTCTCTCTAATACTTTTTCAGGCCAGGCTACCAACCAAACATCCCGCTTTCAGGCCAGCCTGCCCAGGCACAAAACACATAATTCTCCAGGCTCAACTCAGGCATCGAATTTCTCCAGGCAAAGTGGCCAGGACACGAACCAAACATGCCCAAAATGTTGGAAGAACAATAAGTCAGTGCTCTCCAGAGGATGCGCTGGACTATGTCGATGCGAGGCTTGCAACTTTCTCCCGTGAAGCGCATCAACAAAATCGGAGCTGCCAATCCTCAACGCCTGCGGTTGACGTTAGGCTATGGCTGACAAGGTCCTTGCGCGTCGTCTGCTCGGCGGGGTCTTGACAAGCAGTGCCGTGGCTAGGAAATACGCCCCGGGCCAGCAGTGCTGCTACAGTACATGTTGTAGCTACAGTACATGACTGTAGCTGCATTATACGAAGAGTTTTCTCTTCACGCCCCAGGCCACGGCGAGGGCAGCCCTGGACCTGGCTACGCCGCTGTTGACAGGTCGTCAGCGGTGAAGTCTGAGTCGCCTGCTCGCGGAGAGGTGATGACGGTGACATTACAGGCAACCTCGACGATGTCCTCTCCTTGGCGGTGTGTGGTCTTGTGGGTGTCAGGACGACCGTAGTCCCTTTTATGTGGGTGTGTTGTAACGGTTTTCCCTCGGGTTTCCATTAATTAACCGAGCAACTCCATTCTACCTTTTTTAGTGAATCGGGCTATAAGGGACCGTGTTTCAAAAAAAAAAATACAAAACCAAATCTTTGTTAATCTTGTTCTCTTTCTCTGCCCAGGTAGTGTGTTGAGGCATTATCCGCATAGTATTTTTATCATGCATGGGCCACAGTCCTCGGCGTCCGCGCATAACCCGCGGGTTGGCGGCCGGTTCTGGGCGCTGGCCGGATCTGATGACGACGAGGCGGACGGGGACGGTGATGATCCGGCGGACTCACCGCCGACGCTGACCCCTTCCGATCTGTTTTGCGAGTTTTTCCATTCGGGTTATGATGAGGACGAGGTTGCCTCAACGATGGACAAGATCTTGCCGGTGGATGATCCGGCAAGGGTTGGGCTCCACGCGGGCGAGAGGAAGGAGATGGTGCGTCGCGTCATTCACCGGAGAACGGCGACGACGTCTGTCAGGCCATGGAAGGGACCTCTCCCGAAGGTTAGTCTTTCAAATCTTACTCTTTTTTATTTGATTAGGCCAGATTCGTGGATTAAGGTTCAGAGAAAGAAGAGATCGGTTCGTTGTGTAAGTGATTCCCGGAGGCCGGCGGCGGCCGTGGCACGCGATCGGGATCTCGCAGGTGCGGAAGCTCCGTTTAAACGCGCTCTTGGGCCGCGAGCTGGGTGCGCCATGGGGTGGGCCGGTTCTGAGTGAGCCGGGCCCGTGCGTGGTTGGGCCGGTGTTAACTGGGTATGAGGCCCACTCTAACCAGACAACTACGTCGATCCCTCCTGAAGCCCCATGCACGTTCGCTGTTCCTCGAGTTTGTCTGCCATCGATACGATCTAGGGTTTTGAGTAGGAGCCGGCCGAGGTTTTGTGATCGTGGTGCGGGGCGGGCAAGGCGCATCCCCCCACTCCACGTCATGGCTGGTCGAGGTGCTTTGCCGCCCCCTGGCAAGTTTGTCACCTCGGGTGGCACTGGCCGCGGAGGGCTAGAGCCGCCGGCGGGGGCTGGCCGCGGCGGGAATGGTCCGCCGCCGGGAACGGGCCGCGGTGGAATCGGCCTGCAGCTCGGGACTGGCCGCGGTGGGGTTGCCCCGTTGCCGGGAGCTGGGGCCGACAGGGCGACACAGGTGGCCAACGGCCCTAGGCCGCTAGCGGCTGGCGGAGCGCCCGGACCTGGCGCAGTTGGCCGCGGGTCTGTTCCTGCGCTCGGCCCCCGACGCCGGTGGTGGTTCCGCAGCCGGCTATGGGTCGGGGTGGTCCTCGACCCACGGTGCCGAGCCCAGCTGCCGCCGCGACCCGAGGCATTTCGGGACCCAGGCCGCCTCCTCCAGCTACTGGCTTCCAGCCACGTCCGGTGACAGTGCAGTCCGGTGCTAGGCCGCCGCATTTTGTGGCCCGACAGTCGCAGAATTCGGCGGCGCCGGTGCTGACGCGGGCATAGTTGCCTCATGCTACGGCTGGTGGAGGTGATGCGACTGCGCCTCGCGGTCAGTGGGGCGACGATGGGTATAACGCTTATGGAGATGGACAGCACCGGGGATCCTCGTCCACGGGTGGTGGTCGGGGGTATTCCTGGCAGAGCGATGGTTCAGTTGAGAGGCCTTTCATGGGGCCAACGGGAGGCTTTGTCGAAGGGGCGTCTGGACCGGGACATCGTCACCGCGGTGGTTTCCGTGGTCATCGTGGTGGCCGAGGCAGTCGAGGTGGCCGCTATCGTCCTAGACAGCATTCAGTTGTCGTTGAGCAGACGGCTGCTGGCGGGGCTACTAAGGAGCCTGGGTTGTCTAGCCAGGCTATGGAGGTGGTGACGGCACTGGCTGATGTGGAGGTTCCTGGTAATGTTGAGGCCGGGTCTGTGTCGGTGGAGGCATCTGACAGGGCTGATCCGTACAGGGCGGCCAAGTGGGCGCGCAAGAAGAAAAGAATGTTATGCTACCGCTGTGGCGAAAAGGGCCATTTCATTGCTGAGTGTGTGGCAGTCTTATGCGATATGTGTGGCAAACCAGCCCATGACTCGGAGGCATGTCCGCTTTTGAGGGATCAGGCACCGACTCTTATGATGTATGGGGTGTATTGTGCTGAGCTCACGTTTTTTGAGTCTCCGACCGAGAGGGAGGTTCCTGATGAGGCTCAGAGTGTGACCACTGGGGTTGTCAAAGTGACCAGATGAGAAGTCTCTGAGACCCAGATTGTGCAGCGGCTCCGGGAGCTTGCTCCAGGGGACTTCCACCGGGAGCTTGTCAGTCTTGAGGCGAATTTGTTTAGGGTTGAGCTCCCGTCAGTGGAGGATTTGCAGAGGCTGCTGAGTTTTGGGATGTGCAAAGTGCCAGGCACTGAGGGCATCCTTGAGTTCCAAGAGTGAAAGTTGGTGGAGCCTCAGTGTAAACCTCTTACCCAGGCTTGGTTACGATTTTCGGGAGCTCCTTCGAAGCCTATGCAGGATGCTAGGGTCGTTGCTAGCTTGGGCATCATGGTGGGAAAGCCTGAGCGAGTGGATATGGCTTTACTAGAGCTCATGGGGTTGCTCGTTTACTGGTTAGTATTTTGGACATTGAGTTTGTGCCTGATGTGGTCAAGTGGTCATATCGAGGCCAGATTTACAACCTTGAGATTGAGTTTGAGGATGAGAGCCTGTTTGCTGAGGCAGCTACCGTGACTGACGTTGATATGCACGAGGGTGATGATGGTGCGGGAGTTAAGGATAATCCGGTCGCTGATCCTGGACGAGAGATGTCCGAGGGACCGGGTCTGTTGCTCAGACGACCGGGGATGGGACGGCTCCACCTTCCTCGGTGCCTTCGACCACTCTGAGATTTGGGCCTATCGAGCCTGCTACTGCACCTCCGAGACTGTGGAGTGAGCGGGTGGAGTCTTTTGAGGCTTTTGAGCACTCTTTACCAACGTTGGACTTTGAGGGTCCGGGTATGGAGGGTTCTTGCGCAGAGGCGGGTCCGGGGCTGGTGTTCTCGCCTCCCTTTGATTCTGTTGCGACGACGGAACTGCAGGTGGTGGTTCCGAGCTCTGAAGGGGGTTCGAGGCAGGTGGCCTCGGCGCCCCCTTCTCCTTTCACACCGGCCGGGGTAACCTTGATGGAGGCTTTCGAAGGAAATATGCCCTAGAGGCAATAATAAAGTTATTATTTATTTCCTTATATCATGATAAATGTTTATTATTCATGCTAGAATTGTATTAACCGGAAACATAATACATGTGTGAATACATAGACAAATAGATTGTCACTAGTATGCCTCTACTTGACAACCTCGTTAATCAAAGATGGTTATGTTTCCTAGCCATAGACATGGGTTGTCATTTGATTAACAGGATCACATCATTAGGATAATGATGTGATTGACATGACCCATTCCGTTAGCTTAGCACACGATCGTTTAGTATGTTGCTATTGCTTTCTTCATGACTCATACATGTTCCTATGACTATGAGATTATGCAACTCCCGTTCACCGGAGGAACACTTTGTGTGCTACCAAACGTCACAACGTAACTGGGTGATTATAAAGGAGCTCTATAGGTGTCTCCGAAGGTACTTGTTGGGTTGGCGTATTTCGAGATTAGGATTTGTCGCTCCGATTGTCGGAGAGGTATCTCTGGGCCCTCTCGGTAATGCACATCACTTAAGCCTTGCAAGCATTGCAACTAATGAGTTAGTTGCGGGATGATGTATTACAGTACGAGTAAAGAGACTTGCCGGTAACGAGATTGAACTAGGTATTGAGATACCGACGATCGAATCTCGGGCAAGTAACATACCGATGACAAAGGGAACAACGTATGTTGTTATGCGGTCTGACAGATAAAGATCTTCGTAGAATATGTGGGAGCCAATATGAGCATCCAGATTCCGCTATTGGTTATTGACCGGAGACGTGTCTCAGTCATGTCTACATAGTTCTCGAACCCGTATGGTCCGCACGCTTAACGTTACGATGACAGTTATATTATGAGTTTATATGTTTTGATGTACCAAAGGTTGTTTGGAGTCCCGGATGTGATCACGGACATGACGAGGAGTCTCGAAATGGTCGAGACATGAAGATTGATATATTGGAAGCCTATGTTTGGATATCGGAAGTGTTCCGGGTGAAATCGGGATTTTACCGGAGTACCGGGAGGTTACCGGAACCCCCCGGGAACTTAATGGGCCTTAGTGGGCCTAGGTGGAAGGGAGGAGAGGAGGCTAGGGCTAGGCCGCGCGCCCCTCCCCCAGTCCGAATAGGACAAGGAGAGGGGGCGGCGCCCCCCTTTCCTTCTTCTCCTCCACTCCTTCCCCCTCCCAAGTCCTAATCCAACTAGGAAAGGGGGGGAGTCCTACTCCCAGTGAGTAGGACTCCTCCCTGCGCGCCCTCTCCCTTGGCCGGCCGCACCCCCCCTTGCTCCTTTATATACGGGGGCAGGGGGCACCCCATAGAGACAACAATTGATCTGTTTGATCTCTTAGCCGTGTGCGGTGCCCCCCTCCACCATAGTCCACCTCGATAATACTGTAGCGGTGCTTAGGCGAAGCCCTGCGTCGGTAGAACATCAAAATCGTCACCACGCCATTGTGCCGACAAAACTCTCCCTCAACACTTGGCTGGATCGGAGTTCGAGGGACGTCATCGGGCTGAACGTGTGCTGAACTCGGAGGTGCCGTACGTTCGGTACTTGATCGGTCGGATTGTGAAGACGTACGACTACATCAACCGCGTTGTGCTAACGCTTCCGCTTTCAGTCTACGAGGGTACGTGGACAACACTCACCCCTCTCGTTGCTATGCATCACCATGATCTTGCGTGTGCGTAGGATTTTTCTGAAATTACTACGTTCCCCAACAGTGGCATCCGAGCCAGGTTTTATGCGTAGATGTCATATGCACGAGTAGAACACAAGTGAGTTGTGGGCGATATAAGTCATACTGCTTACCAGCATGTCATACTTTGGTTTGGCGGTATTGTTGGACGAAGCGGCCCGGACCGACATTAATTACGCGTACGCTTACGCGAGACCGGTTCTCCCGACGTGCTTTGCACAGAGGTGGCTAGCGGGTGTCAGTTTCTCCAATTTTAGTTGAACCGAGTGTGGCTACGCCCGGTCCTTGCGAAGGTTAAAACAGCACCAACTTGACAAACTATCGTTGTGGTTTTGATGCGTAGGTAAGAACGGTTCTTGCTAAGCCCGTAGCAGCCACGTAAAACTTGCAACAACAAAGTAGAGGACGTCTAACTTTTTTTTGCAGGGCATGTTGTGATGTGATATGGTCAAGACGTGATGCTATATTTTATTGTATGAGATGATCATGTTTTGTAACCGAGTTATTGGCAACTGGTAGGAGCCATCTGGTTGTCGCTTTATTGTATGCAATGCAATCGCCCTGTAATGCTTTACTTTATCACTAAACGGTAGCGATAGTCGTAGAAGCATAAGATTGGTGAGACGACAACGATGCTACGATGGAGATCAAGGTGTCGCACCGGTGATGATGGTGATCATGACGGTGCTTCGGAGATGGAGATCACAAACACAAGATGATGATGGCCATATCATATCACTTATATTGATTGCATGTGATGTTTATCTTTTATGCATCATATCTTGCTTTGATTGACGGTAGCATTATAAGATGATCCCTCACTAAATTATCAAAGTATAAGTGTTCTCCCTGAGTATGCACCATTGTGAAAGTTCTTCGTGCTGAGACACCACGTGATGATCGGGTGTGATAGGCTCTACGTTCAAATAAAACGGGTGCAAAACAGTTGCACACGCGGAATACTCAGGTTAAATTTGACGAGCCTAGCATATAACAGATATGGCCTCGGAACACGGAGACCGAAAGGTCGAGCGTGAATCATATAGTAGATATGATCAACATAGTGATGTTCACCATTGAAACTACTCCATCTCACGTGATGATCGGACATGGTTTAGATGATTTGGATCACGTGATCACTTAGAGGATTAGAGGGATGTCTATCTAAGTGGGAGTTCTTAAGTAATATGATTAATTGAACTTCAATTTATCATGAACTTAGTACCTGATAGTATCTTGCTTGTCTATGTT
>LR880971.1:164146837-164168166 GCA_904067115.1 Aegilops sharonensis | reverse complement strand
AGGTGGCGGCGGCGGATTGGAGGCGGGAGGCGGCTGGGTGACGTGGCGAGCGCCGATTGGCCCGGGCGACGTGGCGGCTGGACGTGTCCGGCCGTCGGCGGACATGTCCGGCGGCGCGGAGGGAAAGGCTAGGGTTACGGGGGGGATTTTGACCGCGAATTTGGACGGGGAGGACATATTTATAGGTAGAGGGAGCTAGGAGAGTCCAAATGGAGCGCGGTTTTCGGCCACGCGATCGTGATCGAACGACCGAGAGCATGGAGGGGAGTTAGGTGGGTTTTGGGCCACTTAGAAAGGGGTGTTGGGCTGCAACAAAAGAGGCTTTTGCGGTTACCCGGTTAACCGTTGGAGTACCAAACGACCTCCAAATGGCACGAAACTTGACAGGCGGTCTACCGGTGCTATACCAAGGCCGCTTGACAAACCTCGGTCCATTCCGAGACCGTTTAATAACCGCACACGAAAAGAGGTAAAAGGGGGCGCCGGGAGACATAGGAGTGCCGGATTGCAAAACGGACAACGGGAAAAATGCTCGGATGCATGAGACGAACACGTATGCAAAATGAAATGCGCATGATGACATGATATGAAATGCAGATGATGACATGGCAAAGTGCAACACGCAAGCACATGACATGGCAAAGACGACGAATAACTGGCGGACACCTGGCGCATCGAATCCGGGGCGTTACAAAGATGTACCTCAACTTACTACTGTCGTGAACGATATTTTAACCGCTCCTTTTTCAGAAAAGGAGGTGTTCGAGGCCATCTCACAGATGAAAAATAATAAGGCCCCCGACCCGGATGGTTTCCCGACTGAGTTTTATAAGAAGTGCTGGCATATTATTAAAGGGGACCTGTTGCCGATGTTCCATGATTTGTTCTCGGGACAATTGCAACTTTTTCAGCTAAATTTTGGAACAATAACCCTGCTTCCTAAGAAAACAGAGGCCGTGAGAATCGAGCAATTCAGGCCTATCTGTCTTCTGAATGTCAGTTTCAAATTTTTTACCAAGGTCGGGACGATTTGGCTCACACAGATTGTGCATGCTGTGGTGCAACCTACTCAAACTGCTTTCATGCCGGACAGGAACATCCTGGAAGGGGTTGTGGTCCTTCATGAAATGCTCCATGAGATTCACACGAAAAAACTTGACGGAATTACTTTCAAGGTGGATTTCGAGAAGGCGTATGATAAAGTCAAATGGTCGTTCCTTCAACAGGCCTTACGCATGAAGGGCTTTGATGAAGCTTGGCGACGCCAGGTGGAATCGTTCACGCAAAAAGGGAGTGTTGGAATTAAAGTGAATGACGATATAGGTCATTATTTCCAGACACACAAGGGCCTGAGACAAGGTGATCCTATGTCCCCAATCTTGTTCAATATTGTGGTTGATATGTTGGCGATCCTGATAGGGAGGGCAAAGGAGGCCGGTCAGGTGGGTGGCTTGGTGCCTCATCTAGTTGATGGTGGTGTGTCCATCCTGCAATACGCTGATGATACAATCATCTTTATGGAACACGATTTGGCAAAAGCGAGAAATATGAAGTTGGTGTTATGCTTATTTGAACAATTGACTGGATTGAAGATTAATTTTCACAAAAGCGAGTTTTTCTGCTTTGGTAGAGCCAAAGACGAACAAGAGGCTTATAGACAATTGTTTGGATGTGAATTGGGGGCTTTGCCTTTTACGTATCTAGGTATTCCCATTCACCATCGTAAGCTAACAAACAGAGAGTGGAAGTGCATCGAGGATCGGTTTGAGAAGAAACTGAGTTGCTGGAAAGGAAAACTCATGTCTTATGGAGGCCGATTGATTCTTATTAATTCGGTGCTCACAAGTATGCCTATGTTTCTCCTATCCTTCTTTGAGGTCCTAGTTGGGGTTAGGAAAAGGCTGGACTTCTATTGATCCCGATTCTTCTGGCAGAGTGATGAACTTAAGATAAAATACCGACTTGCCAAATGGGATATCATCTGTCGACCAAAGGACCAGGGGGGCCTTGGTATTGAGAATCTTGAAGTCAAGAACAGATGTCTTCTCAGTAAGTGGCTGTATAAGTTGTCAGTTGAGACGGAGGCAACGTGGGCGCAGATTCTATGTAGTAAATATCTGCAGTCCAAGACCCTGTCCCAGGTCACACTGAGACCAACTAATTCGCCGTTCTGGAAGGGGCTTATGAGAATCAAAGCTGCCTTCTTTAACAGAACTAAGTTTATTGTCGGTAATGGCAACACCACTCGCTTCTGGGAGGATACGTGGCTTGGTGATGCGCCTTTGGTGATCCAGTATCCGTCCCTATATCGTATTGTTCAGCGTCGTGAGGCTCTTGTTGCCACGGTTATGCAGTCCATTCCCCTCAATATTCAGTTTAGGAGGGTGCTTGTGGGCGAACGATGGGAAACATGGCTTCACTTGGTGCGTAGATTGATGGAGGTTCAGTTAGCTCCTCAGCCCAATCAGTTGTGTTGAAAGCTTACTAGATCTGGGGAGTTCACAATCAAATCGATGTATATCGATATCATTAACTCTAGTGTTATTCCTAGTTCCAAACATGTTTGGAAAGTCAAAGTTCCTTTGAAGATTAAAGTGTTTATGTGGTTCGTTCATAAACAAGTAATTCTAACAAAGGATAATTTGGTTAAGCGCAACTGGACAGGTTCTACTAGGTGTAGTTTCTGTGATCGGGACGAGACTATCAAGCACCTCTTTTTTGACTGCCCGTTGGCAAGAGTTTTGTGGCGCTCTGTGCAAATTGCCTTTAACATTACTCCTCCGACTTCGGTCAACATGTTATTCGGGACGTGGCTTGCTAGGATAGAGTCCGAAACATCTAGACACATTCATGTAGGAGTATGTACGTTGTTATGGGCAATTTGGAACTGCAAAAATGATTTGGCTTTTAACAGAACAACAACTATTCATTTTTTGCAGGTTTTATTCCGGGCTACTGCGTTGATCCGTATGTGGTCCTTACTCACTCCAACGGAGGCCAGGGAGCGTTTGGTTACTGGATCTGTCCGGTTGGAGATGGTAGCGCGGGATATCTTCAACCGGTTTGGATGGCAGTCATGTAATAGAATAGGCGATTAGTTTACCTATCTTCTATTTTGCCAGCCGGTTGTGGCTTGTTGGCCTTTTTGTTATTGGCGTTGAGGCTCTGTGTGAGCTAGCCGTTCTTTTTTGTTTCCAGACTTTAAGACCTTGTTGAACCTCATTTACTTTTTAATAAATGTGGCCGTATGCATCGTTCTGATGCAGAGGCCGGGGAGTCCCCCCTTTTCGAAAAAAAAGGTAGTGTGTTGATGATATCTCCATTCAGACCGAGAATGACGGAGTGGTATGATGGATGACAATTAGTATCTAAAGTTGTTAGACTCATCTATGAGCTTATTTAGTTGTGTCGTGGTGGTTGACACTGATTTGGTAGGATGATTGTATGGAATGAGTTAAGAGCATCATCCAGTGTATTGACTTGGAGTGCATTAATGGAATTTTGGAATGAACAAGAAAACTTCATTCTTGTTGAATAAATTTGTACATCTGTTGCTCATGCGATTTTTTTCTCATGCGTTATGCTGCCAAAATTCCTAGCGAAAATTCTAACAACTTCTGCAAATTCTGGCCTTCTTTGTAAGAAAACGAAATTGTTAGGGTGTTACCTTTGAAAGTCATCAGGTTTAAGATTCATAAACATTTTTCAAATTAATGAACATGCGGTGCAAAGAGCATCAATTTCAACCGAGCTGCTCGGTTGGATTGAGAAAAATCCAAGTACAGTGTCCTTCGGTCATATTGGCATTCGACCTTCCATCCCAATGCTCCTTGAGGACAAGTTCAGTCTCGTCAGGCAAGCCAATTCTCTTTCAGTTATCGGAATACTACCGGCACTTCATCCGAGGATCCTACAACACGCATAGCTCGTCGTAACTAAAGCTTATTTACATAGTCACGTACTATTCCATTTCCAGCTGTCATACTATTCACTATCTTACCGTTTCGCTGCACCTTACAAGCCAATGGCTTAGCTGTTTTAGATCGTCAATCATTCTTGTAAGAGCTACGCTTCACACATATGATTCCTCTTATGAAGAATATACCTAACATATCAATTTTACTTTCCCCATTTTCGTAATTGGGATAGAACCCTAGCTCCCGAACTCCACCACGATCTAGAGTGAGGCGAGTGGTTCTATCCTCCAAGTAGAAGGGGGCGAGGAGAGCATCACTGTTCGCCGCCGCGACTAGTTGGGGTCCCTCCCAAATGCTAGTCACCAGAGCCACTCCTCCCAGTAATGAGGTAGACAGGGGCAATTGCCCCATTCCCCAGGTGCACTTCGCCATCTGTTGTATTTATTTAATAGTTGTTTGTTGTTGAGTAGATGTATAACATATACGTGATGTATTGAAACTATTTACTAATAAATATTAGGATTGCCTAGAACTCGAGTGCTCCTCTTCGGCGCCTGTTAGCTTAGCTGGCGCTCGAAGGCGCACTGTAGTGGGTCGGCCCAGCTTTGCTCGAGTATCCTCAAAAAATAAATGGCAAGGAAAAAAATGCTTCTGTACGCTCCACTCATATGATTTCTCTTACGAAGAATATACCTAACATATCACTTTTACTTTTCCCATTTTCGTGATTTGGATAGAACCCTAGCTCCCAAACTCCACCATGGTCTAGAGCGGGGAGAGTGGTTCTATCCTCCAAGTAGAAGGGGGCGAGGAGAGCATCATTGTCCGCCGCCGCGACTAGTTGGGGTCCCGCCCAAATGCTAGTCGCCAGAGCCACTCCTCCCAGTAATGAGGTGGACAGGGGGCGATTGCCCCCTTCCCTCGGTGCACTTCGCCATCTGTTGTATTTATTTAATAGTTGTTTGTGGTTGAGTAGATGTATAACATATACGTGATGTATTGAAACTATTTATTAATTAATATAGGAGTGTCTAGAACTCGAGTACTCCTCTTCGCTGCGCCTTACAAGCCAACGGCTTAGCTGTTTTAGATCGTCAATCATTCTTGTAAGAGCTACGCTCCACACATATGATTCCTCTTACGAAGAATATACCTAACATATCACTTTTACTTTCCCCATTTTCGTAATTGGGATAGAATCCTAGCTCCCGAACTCCACCACGATCTAGAGTGAGGCGAGTGGTTCTATCCTCCAAGTAGAAGGGGGCGAGGAGAGCATCACTGTTCGCCGCCGCGACTAGTTGGGGTCCCGCCCAAATGCTAGTCGCCACAGCCACTCCTCCCAGTAATGAGGTAGACAGGGGCAATTGCCCCATTCCCAGGTGCACTTCGCCATCTGTTGTATTTATTCAATAGTTGTTTGTGGTTGAGTAGATGTATAACATATACGTGATGTATTGAAACTATTTACTAATAAATATTAGGAGTGCCTAGAACTCGAGTGCTCCTCTTCGGCGCCTGTTAGCCTAGCTGGCGCTCGAAGGCGCACTGTAGTTGGTCGGCCCAGCTTCGCTCGAGGATCCTCAAAAAATAAATGGCAAGGAAAAAATGCTTCTGTACGCTCCACTCATATGATTCCTCTTACGAAGAATATACCTAACATATCACTTTTACTTTTCCCATTTTCATGATTGGGATAGAACCCTAACTCCCAAACTCCACCATGGTCTAGAGTGAGGCGAGTGGTTCTATCCTCCAAGTAGAAGTGGGCGAGGAGAGCATCACTGTTCGCCGCCGCGACTAGTTGGGGTCCCGCCCAAATGCTAGTCGCCAGAGCCACTCCTCCCAGTAATGAGGTAGACAGGGGCAATTGTCCCATTCCCCAGGTGCACTTCGCCATCTGTTGTATTTATTCAATAGTTGTCTGTGGTTGAGTAGATGTATAACATATACGTGATGTATTAAAACTATTTACTAATAAATATTAGGAGTGCCTAGAACTCGAGTGCTCCTCTTTGGCGCCCGTTAGCCTAGCTGGCGCTCGAAGGCGCACTGTAGTGGGTCGGCCCAGCTTCGCTCGAGTATCCTCAAAAAATAAATGGCAAGAAAGAAATGCTTCTGTACGCTCCACTCATATAATTCCTCTTACGAAGAATATACCTACATATCACTTTTACTTTTCCCATTTTCGTGATTGGGATAGAACCCTAGCTCCCAAACTCCACCATGGTCTAGAGCGGGGTGAGTGGTTCTATCCTCCAAGTAGAAGGGGGCGAGGAGAGCATCATTGTCCGACGCCGCGACTAGTTGGGTTCCTGCCCAAATGCTAGTCGCCAGAGCCACTCCTCCCGGTAATGAGCTCAGCGCCTGTTAGCCTACCTGGCAAGGAAAAAATACTTTTGTACATGGGATTCAAACCCACATTCTATTGTCAATGGACTTCGCTCTAGAACCGCTGCACCACGTCACTTCGTTGTGCTTTATTGTAAAACAGTTCTACTTGACCCATGTTTCAGTTCTAGTACAAATATATTTGAAAAAAGGAAACAATATTTGTGGTTTTTTTAAAGGTCATCAATTTTGAAAAGGAGTTCACGGATTTTCAAAGAAAATGCTTACAAAAAAAATCCATCAATTTTGAAAAACGTTCACGGATTCAAAAAAAGTTCACTGGATTTTGAAAAAGTTCATTGATTTTTATATTAAAAAATCTCGAATTTGAAAAATGTTTACCAGATTTTTAAAAAAAGTTCATTGATTTGGGAAAAGTACATCGGTTTTGATAAAGAAATGTTCATGCATTTGCAAATAGTTCACAGGATTTTGAAAAAAAGTTCATTGATTTGGAAAAAGTTCACCGGTTTTGACAAAAATATGTCCATGCATTTGGAAAGTTCACCAGATTTTGAAAACAAGTTCACAGATTAAAAAAAGGTTCATCGGTTTTGATTAAAAATGTTCATAATTTGAAAAAAGTTCATTGATTTCAAAAAATGTTCACGGATTTTCAAAAAGAGTTCACGAATTCGAAAAAAATTCATGAATATCGAAAAAAGTTCAACGGATTCAGAATAAAAAAGTTCATCAATTCTGATGGAAAAAGTTCACGTATTTTGAAAAAATAAAAAATTAAAAGTAAAAAAGATAAAAGAAAAGGATCACATATTTTTGAAAAAAATAAAATATAAATAAAAATGGAAAAGGTGAAAAGGAGAAAAAGAATGTAGAAAAACACGTCAGGTTAGTTGGCTAGTTGGCTATCGGCGCTAGCACTGAATGAGAGGGGTCGCGGGATTGAATCACGTATGGTACGCATATTTTTGGCGTTTAAAAAACAGAAGGAAAAAGGGTAACTGGGCCGGCCCAAAGCGGAGGGGAGGGTGTGCGCCCGTTTGCGCCGATGCCTTTAACCGGTGCAACGGGCGCCGAATAGGATTTAGCCTAGAACTCATCTAGATAAGATATAATTTGGTCTCATTCACGTGACATCAGCTGGCATCATCTTTTGTTGTTGCAGCCCGTTTTCGAGGAGGCCACAATCAAAGTTGTTTTCTTTTATTATAGAGCGAAAGTAAAGGAGACAAAGAAGAGGCACAAATGATCCTTAAATCCGTTGAAATGTGGGAGACCCACTTATATACATGCTGAAGGGGTGTGTTGGGGAGACATCTCTTCCCCAACATACACCCCCTGGGAGGCATCCCTCCGATACAATTGATCACATGTTTTATTTCTCAACACTCCCCTTGATCAATTCGTCATATGTATATTGCAAACTGAAAACTCCTCCACAAACCCTGTGGAAAAAATTGAGGAGAAACTTTATAATAAAATGCCATCAAAAACTCCTTTAAAACCCAATGGGTAAAATATAAGGAGAAACCAATATGGCATATATCCGCACTTGTATATATATTGCCTCATTAAAGACCTTCTATGAGAAACCATCATTGAAAAATGCATAACGGGGAAAATGGTACAATATGAGTGATTTGAGGATCACTGACGGGTTATAACTTGGGATTTTACTCCCCTTGAACTTTGCAAACGTCAAGAATATCTCATACCAATTCCACGAACCTAGTTCTGGAATATAAACATTGATAGAGACATTGTGAATATCACAATAATCTGTTTGCATATTATCCTCTTACATTTCTGTAATTCACAAGGATAAATATAACCCATAAGCACTACAAGTGACATTATCTTGGTAGATAATGATAATCTCCACATGATTTCACATGTGGCCAATAATTCTACGAAGTCATCCACATTTTGTGATGCTTCAAATAAAACAGAATGATTACTAGAAGGACTCGTTTAGAGTCTATTTTGAAGACTTACCACAAAATACTCTTCCAGCAAACCCAGTCTTTGATATGGCATTGTGGGATCAAACAATTAGCCAGTATCAATATATCAAACCATGGTCCCATCTTGATTTTCCAGATGAAATTGATCAAGATCCTTTGTGCCCTGGATATATCCGAGGATATTCCTTACACAAACCTTATACCTTTCGGGGAATTGCACTCTCAATAAATTGCCAAAAACTATAGTATCAGGCCTGACATATTTTGCAAGGTATAGGAGTGCCTCGATGGTATTTAGATATGGCAATTCATGCCCCACTATCATTTCACCATCTTCCCTATGTCTCAAGGATTTTGTATCCCATATTAGGTATAATATGACCATATGTGTTTTTGATATAATATATCCATATTGAACTTCTCTAACTTTAGTTGTGTTGGCAGCTAGTGAGGTGAGGACTCCTCGCTCTGTCTGGACGGATCTAGAATGGTTGTCCAACAATCTTCCTTGCCTTCTTCTCCAAGATATCGTCCCCAGGTTGATGTTGCGGCCATCTTCTAGGGCACATCGCTATCGATTTGAATAGGAAGACGACGACTATTTTTGCAATGACATGTGCATTATTTTCCATTTTCTTAAGGATGGTCTTGTAAGGATTGGTCAGACTTGTAAAAAAACGAGAACACATGAGGGTGAATTTTTATCGTATTGTTTATTTTACACTACATATAAAAGTACTCCTTCCGTCTCATAATGTAAGACGTTTTTTGACTTTAGTGTAGAGTCAAAAAACGTCTTACATTATGGGACGGAGGGAGTATATTATACTAATATTATTTGTGCTGGATTTGCTAAATTTCCTAATGAAGTCTCATCTTACCCTTACGCCATTTGATTTTATGCGGAGATTCATGTGATTCTTTTTTTCAATTTTTCCCTAACCATTACTCTATCCTTAGATACGGGTGGCAAGATATGCATTTGTGTAGAAAACTGTTACCGCCGTGAGAGAAGGAAAACCCTAGACGCGTACAGAAGAAGGCAAGAGCAAATCGGATCTGTACGGCGGACGACGATGCGGTTGAGCCGGCGGTTTCTCTACCTCGTCGTTGACACGCACAGGTTCTCCTCCAGCCCCAGGTACACGATGCACCGCATCGATCCTTCTCACCTCTTCTACACCAATGGCGCCGGCGGTGGACACGCCTCTCCCTGAACCCACCATGGGCTTCAGCTCTTCCGAGGACATGCAGTTCACGCTCCTCGGCCGCCGCATGGACAAGATCCTCGGCATGGACTGCAAGGGCCGCGGCATCCTCTACGAGGACGACGACACGCACGCGGTCCGCCCGATGCCCAGCATGACGGCGCCCGAGCGTTACCGACCCTTGCCCATCGCCGTTGACGGCGTCGGCACCGACCCCGAGGACGAGGGCAGCGTGTACGTCATCGAGGCGGAACCGACGCGCGACCTCCCTGGCCAGCCACAGTCCGTCGAGGCGCTCGTGTACGAAGGCAAGCGCTCGTGTAACGAGAAGGATGATTGGGTATGGCGGTCGCTCCCGCCGCCGCCGTACGTGCACGAATTGCCAGGCCTGGGCACGGACGAACGGTCCGGCGAGATCATCTGCCACGGGATGGACGGCGGTCGCGTAGTCAACGGCTCGCTGGTCTGGGTGTCCACGGCGGGCCGCGGCACGTACTGGCTGGACACCGGGAGCGGCATGTGGAGCAAGGCCAGCGACTGGGCGCTGCCGTTCCGGGGACGCGCGTCGCCTGTCT
The DNA here is from genome assembly GCA_904067115.1 of Aegilops sharonensis. Lineage (NCBI taxonomy): Eukaryota > Viridiplantae > Streptophyta > Magnoliopsida > Poales > Poaceae > Aegilops > Aegilops sharonensis. Next base: position 164,158,150 of record LR880971.1, on the reverse strand, counting down.
GGGAGTACGGCCTCTGGTTCGGCTTCTCGGCCGTGGACAGCGGCCACATCTGCGCCACCAACCTGTACCTCTCCGTCGAGGAGAACCGGCCGCCGGTGGCGGAGCAGGTGTGGGAGGGATTCGCGGTGCCGGAGGGGTGCCGCGAGATGGGGTCGTACCTCATGTACCTGGGCAACTTCCGGTTCTGCGTCGCCAAGCTCTTCGGGATGACGACCCGCCGCCAAGGCGGGGGCTGCTGCTGCTGCTGGGATGTTCCCAAGGAGAAGTGTTTCGCAACGCTCACCGGCGTGGAGGTTGTGCGCGGCGACCACGCCGGCAAATGGCACCGCGTGATGAAGCACAGATGTCTCCAGTACTACTTAGGCGAATATTTCTCCGGTTGTGTACTCTAGTGTTTAGTCGCGGCATTAAGTACGTTGATTCTTTACAGTATCTCACTAAAAAATCTGAAAACCTGGCTTGAGAATTACTCCATCCATTTTATAATATAAAAACGTTTTTGACACTAATTTAATGTGTAGTGTCAAAAACGCTTTTATATTATTATGGGAGAGAGGGAGTAAATCGCTGCCGACTTAAGGGTACTGCTGCCTATGCAAATGGTCAGTTTGGAGACTTTGCAAAATCAAACCTAGTATACTTTGAACCTAGCTAATGCAAATGGTCAGTTTGGAGAGAATTCTAGTCGTTAATTGAAATTCGTTTTTGTTGAGGTTTTCTTTTCCAAATTTCATCTATTTGGTATTCCTGATATGTGTAAACATGAGCAGCCGCAGTAAATTCTGATGGAGAAAGAAAAAAAAAAGCACAAATTGTTCAATGGAGCAAACCAAGTACTAAGGAATGCAAATTGCCGCAAAGTATGGATGGATAAAAAAATTGCACAAATACTAATCAAATTAGGAGTGAAAAGGGAAAGATATAAACCAAGAACAATGGAAATTGAGAACGAGAGAAAATGGCGTACATGTAGACGTAGTAGGATGTGCGCGTATGCTGTGGGTTTTGCGGAGGACAATTTCGGTGACAGCCTGACATTTGTGGTGATGTTGTCTAGCGCTTGACCGAATGGGGCTTTCTCTACCAGTAGCGCCTATCGGATGTTCTTCCAGGCTAAACTCTCACTTTGCATTTTTTTCGACAAGGAGAATATATTAATATCGCGAAGATACTAATTACATCCGGCCTCTGTACCAACAAGATGTCCAAAGACATGAGGGATACACACAGCCAAAAAAGAAAATAAAGAGAACTGAAGAAAAAAGACCGCCATGGTGATCAATCACTAGAAACAACAACATTCTAACCACCACCAAAAACAACACTCGGATTACAAAAAAGGTTCCAAAAGCAACGCCTTCAAGAAGGAAACAATGCACAAGCGTTGTCGTTACCCGATCGAAGATCTTGAGTTTTTACCCTGAAGAAAGTTTGAATTCACACAAAAACAATGCCTTCAACAAGGTCATTGTCAGGACAACCAGTAGAGGCTAGACCTTGGGTTTTCACCCTGGGAATCGAAACTCGGTACTCGAGGTGCACCACCAAATTTGCAATCCTCCAGTGTTGCCGCCCCCGCTTGCCGAAGCCGCTGTTGCAAGTCACCAAACACCTAGCACACAATCTTCAAGGCATCCAATAAACCGTTCCGCCAACGCTTCAACACCTCCAATCGCAGCCGCCATGAATTTCTTCGCCTCTATCATTGCCTTGGGAATCTTGACTTAGACATGTCCCATGACTAAATAACAAAGCGAGCGCCGCAACCCTTGAAGCCATGATGGCTGATCGGTAGGCCGAGATGCAGGACGACAGATGATCAGATCGGAAGAAATCTTGGAAGGGTTGAGTTGAAGACCGAAAGGCCAGAGAAAGAAAAAGACGAGTGGACAAGCCCCGCCGCCGCCGTCCACCGTGGGACGGCCTCCTCCGGCGGCGGCGTGGTGAACGGGGAGGCGGGGAAGGGCCTTCGAAGGTCCCGGCGGCGGCGCCTCCGGAGTCGCCCTAAGCGACCCGGGAGGCAGTTCCGTGTTTTTTTTTGCATGTGCTGGCGCATTTTGGAAATCTTAAGTATTCCTTTGTAACTTAATAGTACTTCCTCCTTTTCTTTTTAGTCTGCATATAAAGTTTGGTCAAAGTCAAAATTTATAAAGTTAGTCAAAAATATCAACATTCCCAGTATGAAATCAACACTATCAAATGCACCATGAAATGTATTTTCATACTATATAGTTTTAATATTATTTATGTTCATATTTTTTGATATAAATTTAGTCAAACTTTTTGTAGTTTGACTTTGATAAAATCTTATACGCGGAGTAAAAAAAAACGAAGGGAGTATAAAATCTTTTTTTGACACTGTCATGGATTCTAAAAATGTCCTATAAAAAGTTACAGAGGGATTACGTGCAAAATTCAAGCTTTTGTTATGGCTAGTGGTTCATCAGCAATGCCTGACAGCGGACAATCTTCAACGCCGTGGATGGCCTAATGGCCTTGTCCTCTGGTTCACCAGGAAGCTGCACCCATCTATTTGTTCATTAATTGCCGATTCACCCAAGTGTACAGAGAATCATGTGCGAGCATGGACAGCCGCTGATTCGAAGCTCTGAAGGATGGTATTTGCAGGCTAGGAAGGAACGCGACACTATGCAATCCTTGTTCGTTGCTGAGTTCGCAAGGAACGTGACTTTTGTACTCCCTCTGATCCATATTACTTGTCACTCGGTTAGTATAATTTTAGAGGCGGTATTACCTTTCATGGGCTCCGTTGCAGTGACATGGATGCGTTGGACTTGATGAGGGAAGATGTGAGTGAGATCATGGAGAGCAACTGGTGTACAAAAGCAAGAGTTAGCTTACAACCTTCTGGCCTTGGGATCTCTTGAAACTAGATGATATCCCGCGCTATGCTGCGGGAATTGCTATGTTATATAGTATGTTAGTAAGATTTGATTATATGAACATGAATATTTAGATTAATAATATAAGAACTAAAACTAAAAATACATTTAATTATAAATTATTTATTGAATTTAAGTAGCATATAATATAATTAAGAAATTTGAGTCTTTTTGCATGCACGTCGCATGTTGAGATAAATATGTTAGTGGGTATGGTGGGTCTTTGTCCATTCATAATTGTGTGATGAGGTGACATAGTTGCATGTTGAGATAAATATGTTAGTGGGGATGAACTTCTTAGGTATACACGGGCGTTGCTGCGACATGTATGCATATACAAATTTTTTGAACCATTGGAAGCTAATAGGAAAGGTTTGTAACACTGAATTAAATATGCTATGGTCATGACAAATAAGTAAGAATGAAAAATGAGTTGCACTTGGACCTAAATAGCCATGCTTTGTAATAAAATATACCACAATCCAACTGAAACATAAAATGGGAGGTGATACAATGCATTCGCGGATGTATCATTTGCACACATACAACCCACTCATCTGATCAATCGTACTTACATAGCAAATGCAGTAGTAATTCAGTAAGATCCCGTGTCTTGAGAAAGGTTCAGCAAAAATACGAACACAACTCCGAAGGTGATCATTAAGAAAGTGAAATGCAACACATATACAGAGAAGAAACATATATGTGACATTCGTGAATTAACTTACGCACAAAAAAAAAATCAGAAGATGATTGTTGATGTAGTATTATCAATTTTGAGATACATATACACTAAAGTGTAACAAATCTGAAGGTGAACATTTGTTGATCAGTAACGAACATCCGAAGAACCATTTGTTTACTTCTTTCATCTGTTTCCTCTTGATTTCCAAATGGGAAAAAATTAAAACTGTTGTAATTCAATTTCAAGAATGCCACCCGTGCATTGTGTTAGTGCATCGATATCCATGCAAATAGCGACCAGACAATACCAATTATATGTTTGGTCAACTACGGTTCAGGCAATTAATCCAATCACAAAACATCGTACGATATGCATCTGGTGATTTTTTTATTTATAATTTTTGCTTCGAACATCTGTTGAATCCAAACTTTTGTTGATTCTTGATTTAATATCTAGGAACAGATAAGCATATTACATGGAGGCAGGAATAGCTAGAACAACATCATTTTCTGAAAGGAAAAAGACATGGCTCCTAATACAATGTAAAATACATAACCGAGATGAGGTTGGAAAAGGTTATCTATCTTGTGAATAAAGATGGACCTATTATAATATTGCAAGAGTTGGTTTTCCTATGAACCCCTTCTGCAAAAATTCAAATAATGTGATCACCATATAGTATAACACTTCATAGAAGTCTAGATCATTAAAAGAATTGAAAATTCCATCAAAAGAACAATTTAAGATGTGCATAGTCAACCAAAACATATATAAAACAGTGAATGGGCTCATATTATTCAGAAATAACAAACATTTTAGAACATAGAAGAAAAGACGACAATTGGGATGGCAGTTTTGCCCATGGGTACCCGCGGGTACCCTACCCAAAAACAATGGGCATGGGCAAGACTTGGAGAGGTTTTGTACCCACGGATAATGGGTATCCATACCCGAAAAATATATGTGTAGGGCATGGGTATGAAATTGCGCCCATGGATAACCCAATGGATACCCACAAACAATGTTAAATGAAATTAACTCCTATGATATGTGGAGTCAACATCCAACTCTCATGGCCCACCCTAAATCTTGTATTCCCACTAGTAGAAAAGGGGGCAATGGCCCAGGCCGGGTCAGCCCATTAGTCCCGGTTCTGCCACAAACCGGGACCAATGGAGGTATTTGTCCCGGTTCGTGATCCCAGGGGGCCGGCCGGGGCCTCGTGGGCATTGGTCCCGGTTCGTCTGGCCCTATTGGTCCCGGTTGGTGGGACAAACCGGGACCAATGGCCTCGCTCCTGGCCCACAACCATTGGTCCCGGTTGGTGGCTTGAACCCGGACCAAAGGCTCCCCTTTAGTCCCGGTTCATGCAACCAACCGGGACAAATGAGGTGCCTATATATACCCCTTCGCGTGAGAGCAGAGCACACTGCTCTGTTTGTTCTGGCCGCCGAGGGGGAGAGGGCTTGGTGGTGCTCTAGCTCACCTCCTATGCACACAAGGTGTTCGATGGAATGCCCGAGCCACACTACTTAAGCTTTCTCCTCTCCAAGCTCGACCTCCAAGCTCCATTTTCCTCAATATTTGTCTAGGTTTAGCGGTCCGTCACGCCCCGTCCCCGTCTTCACCGCCGTCGATCACCCGCGCCGATCTCATCGCCAGCACCACCGTGGTGAGCCTCTTGTTCTTATCTTCTTTCTGAAAGGAAAAATATTCTTACTTGTATGTTTGGATAGATACTTGTATTATTTTCTTACTTTTATTATTGCATCTTATATAGTGCGATGGTTTTGGTATCCGCCCCCGTCGCCCCTCGTCCTGTCTATGATTCGGATGTGGTATATATTATCTTTTCATAACTATTGGTTCATTTATTGTTTATGAAAATTATGCCGACCAACGTGACATAGATTTTATTTATCTAGGAGGTTGTTGAACCGGAAATTCCAACCGACCCTACTGTCGAGAGGTTAAATTTAGTTGAAGAAGAAAACAATTTTTTGAAGGAAAAAATAAAAAAACTTGAGGAGGATAAGATGATATTGGAGTTGCATGTTGCGGATGTCGTCGATGATCACAAGATCAAGATGGATGCAATGCGCTTGAAGATTAGAAAGATTAGAAAATATGCCATTTATACCGAGGCTTGGTACCATTATGCCGTTGGATCAGTTGTTACCTTGGTTGCGATTATGATCGCATTTGTTTTCGCATTGAAATGTTTTACATAGTTTCAATGTATGGTTTAATTAATTTAGATGCTCTGCAGAGCTTTATGTTGTTAGATGAGAACTATGTATGTACTTTGGTTTTTATGTGATGATGAACTTCTATTAATTTGGTCACTTAATTATCTATTCATGATGTTCTATAATGATTTTTGACTTTTTGACACACTTAATTATATATAAAGCACGCAGATGAACCGGCAATGGATGTACGGTGACAGACACACCTCCGAGTACATTAAGGGCGTGCATGATTTTCTCGAAGTGGCTGAGGCAAACAAGCAGAATGGTTTTATGTGTGTTGTCCATGCCCTATATGTGGGAATACGAAGTCTTACTCTGACCGGAAAATCCTTCACACCCACCTACTTTAAAAGGGTTTCATGCCACACTATAATGTTTGGACGAGGCACGGAGAAATAGGGGTTATGATGGAAGACGACAAAGAAGAAGAGTACGATGACAACTATGTGCCCCCTGAATACGGTGATGCTACTGAAGATCAAGAGGAACCAGACGATGTGCACGATGATGCTGCAACGGGCGAAGCTGCTGAAGATCAAGAGGAACCAGACAATGTGCACGATGATGCTGCAACGAGCGATGCTGCTGAAGATCAAGAGGAACCAGACAATGTGCCTGATGATGATGATCTCCGCCGGGTCATTGTCGATGCAAGGACGCAATGTGAAAGTCAAAAGGAGAATCTGAAGTTCGATTGCATGTTAGAGGATCACAAAAAAGGGTTGTACCCCAATTGCGAAGATGGCAACACAAAGCTCGGTACCGTACTGGAATTGCTGCAGTGGAAGGCAGAGAATGCTGTGCCTGATAAAGGATTTGAGAAGCTACTGAAAATATTGAAGAAGAAGCTTCCAAAGGATAACGAATTGCCCGACAGTACATACGCAGCAAAGAAGGTCGTATGCCCTCACTACTAGGGAAAAGCCTATACACAGAAAGTTACTAGTAGCGAGGGTTAAAAACCCTCGGTACTGCTACTTACCAGTAGTGCAGGTTTTTAAACCTCGCTACTACTAAGTTGATAGCAGTAGCGCGGGTTTTTAACCCTCGCTACTACTAAGCGGTCTCTACCGTGCCCCCCGGGACATGCCATAGTAGTAGTGCGGGTTTTTAAAACCTCGCTACTACTAAGTTTGATAGCAGTAGCGTTGATTTTTAGCCCTCGCTACTACTAAGTGGTGCCATAGTAGTAGCAAGGGGGTAAAAAACCGCGCTACTACTAAAGGTCCCATTTTCAAACTCTACCCCCCTGGATCGCCTTTTCAGTTTAAAAAAATAAAAGAAAATGATGAAAATGTCAAAAAATAAAAGAAAATAAGTTTCCCATGTGATATGTGGTCTAGTTGTTGGGAAAATTTGCAAATATGAATTTCGACTTTATTTGCAAAATCTCTCGAGAATTTGTAAAAATGGGCATAACTTTTGCATACTAACTCGGATGAAAAAGTTTTTTATATGAAAAATCATCTACCCCGTTAAACATTTTCAAAATCCTCAAAAATCTAACAGAAAAAAAGTTACGGGGCTTTTAAGATCTAGAGTGGAAAAAAACGAAAAAAATTCAAACTGTGTGGTCAAACTGTGGTCAAACAATGGTCAAACTAATTATTCTAGAATATTAGTGTTACTAAATAATTATATTAGTTTTTTTGAATTTTGGTCAAATCTGGTCAAACTATGGTCAAACTAATTATTCAAGAAATATTAGTGTTACTAATTTTTTAGAACAATAGTTTCAAACTCAAATAGTGAAATGTGTGACTTCATGCTCAAGCTAAATTCCTGAGGTTAATAGGATTGACATCTTACTATTGTCAGGAAAACAACAAGTGCAGACTTGGAAACGAGGGAGAATAGAACCCGGAAGTTAAGCGTGCTCAGGCTAGAGTAGTGAGAGCATGTGATTAGAGATTTGAGGTTAAAATAATTCAGAAATTTAAAAATTAGGTAAAAAATCGAAATATTTTTTCGAAAAAATTCAAAAAAACCAGCGCTGGTAGTAGTAGCGCGGGTTTTTACCCACGCTACTACTAAAGGACGTAGTAGTAGCGCGGGTGGCACCCGCGCTACTGCTATACGTTAGCTGTAGCGCCTTATTAGTAGCGCCGGCCCCCGCGCTACTAATAGGCCCAAAACCCGCGCTGCTGCTAGGCTTTTCCCTAGTAGTGCCTCTAGGATTGGAGGTGCAGAAGATACATGCATGCCCTAATGACTGCATCCTCTACCGAGGTGCATACAAGGATCTGAACGCATGCCCGGTATGCGGTGCATTGCGGTATAAGATCAGACGAGATAACCCTGGTGATGTTGACGGCGAGCCTCCCAGGAAGAGGGTTCCTGCGAAGGTGATGTGGTATGCTCCTATAATACCACGGTTGAAACGTCTGTTCAGAAACAGAGAGCATGCCAAGTTGATGCGATGGCACAGTGAGGACCATAAGAAAGACGGGAAGTTGAGAGCACCCCCTGACGGGTCACAGTGGAGAAAAATCGAGAGAAAGTACAGGGATGAGTTTGCAAAGGACCCAAGGAACGTATGATTTGCTTTAAGCGCCAATGGCATTAATCCTTTTGGGGAGCAGAGCAGCAATCACATCACCTGGCCCGTGACTCTATGTATGTATAACCTTCCTCCTTGGATGTGCATGAAGCGGAAGTTCATTATGATGCCAGTTCTCATCCAAGGCCCTAAGCAACCCGGCAACGACATTGATGTGTACCTAAGGCCATTAGTTGAAGAACTTTTACAGCTGTGGAATGGAAACGGTGTAGGTACGTGGGATGAGCACAAAAATGAGGAATTTGACCTAAAGGCGTTGCTGTTCATGACCATCAACGATTGGCCCGCTCTCAGTAACCTTTCAGGACAGACAAACAAGGGATACCACGCATGCACGCACTGTTTAATTGACACCGGTAGTATATATCTAGGAAGCTGCAGGAAGAATGTGTACCTGGGCCATCGTCGATTTCTTCCGACCAACCATCAATGTAGAAAGAAAGGCAAGCATTTCAAAGGTGAGGCAGATCACCGGAAGAAGCCCGCCATGCGTACCGGTGATCACGTACTTGCTATGGTCAATGATTTACACGTAATCTTTGGAAAGGGTCCCGACGGATTAGCTGTTCCGAATAACACTGAGAATCACACACCCATGTGGAAGAAGAAATCTATATTTTGGGACCTACCCTACTAGAAAGACCTAGAGGTCCGCTCTTCGATCGACGTGATGCACGTGACGAAGAACCTTTGCGTGAACCTGCTAGGCTTCTTGGGCGTGTATGGGAAGACAAAAGATACACCTGAGGCACGGGAGGACCTGCAACGCTTGCACGAAAAAGAGGGCATGCCTCCGAAGCAGTATGAAGGTCCTGCCAGCTACGCTCTTACGAAAGAAGAGAAAGAAATCTTCTTTGAATGCCTGCTCAGTATGAAGGTCCCGACTGGCTTCTCGTCGAATATAAAGGGAATAATAAATATGCCAGAGAAAAATTTCCAGAACCTAAAGTCTCATGACTGCCACGTGATTATGACGCAACTGCTTCCGGTTGCATTGAGGGGGCTTCTACCGGAAAACGTCCGATTAGCCATTGTGAAGCTGTGTGCATTCCTCAATGCAATATCTCAGAAGGTGATCGATCCAGAAATCGTACCAACGCTAAGGAGTGATGTGGCGCAATGTCTTGTCAGTTTTGAGCTGGTGTTCCCACCATCCTTCTTCAATATCATGACGCACGTCCTAGTTCATCTAGTCGACGAGATTGTCATTCTGGAGCCCGTATTTCTACACAATATGTTCCCCTTTGAGAGGTTCATGGGAGTCCTAAAGAAATATGTCAGTAACCGTGCTAGGCCAGAAGGAAGCATCTCCATGGGCCATCAAACAGAGGATGTCATCGGGTTTTGTGTTGACTTCATTCCTGGCCTTAAGAAGATAGGTCTCCCTAAATCGTGGTATGAGGGGAGACTGACTGGAAAAGGCACGCTTGGAAGGGACTCAATAATATGCAGGGACGGATATTCTTGGTCTCAAGCACACTACACAGTTATATAGAACTCTACCTTGGTGACCCCGTATGTCGATGAACACAAGAACAGTGTGAGCTCCAAACACCCGGAGCAGTGCGACGACTGGATTACATGTGAACACATCAGGACTTTCAACAGTTGGTTGGAAACACGTCTCAGAGGTGACAACACTGTTTGTGATGAGATGTACTTGTTGTCCAGGGGACCATCTTCGACTGTAATGATTTGGAAAGGATACGAGATAAATGGGAATACATTTTACACGATTGACCAAGATCAAAAGAGCACCAACCAAAACAGCGGTGTCCGCTTTGATGCAGCAACCGAGAGGGGAAAGGACACATATTATGGTTACATAGTGGACATATGGGAACTTGACTACGGAGTAGATTTTAAGGTCCCTTTGTTTAAGTGCAAATGGGTCAATCTGTCAGCAGGCGGGGTATAGGTAGACCCACAGTACGGAATGACAACAGTGGATCTGAAAAATCTTGGGTACACTGACGAACCCTTCGTCCTAGCCAATGATGTGGCACAGGTTATCTATGTGAAGGACATGTCTACCAGACCGAGAAAAAGAAAAGATAAGGAAGCGAATACATCATACGATGAGCCAAAGCGCCACATAGTTCTTTCAGGAAAAAGGGACATCCTGGGAGTGGAGGGCAAGACAGACATGTCTAAAGAGTATGAAAAGTTTCATGAAATTCCTCCCTTCAAAGTCAAGGCTGACCCAAGCATCCTGATAAACGATGAAGATTATCCATGGTTATGGCGCAATAAGAAAATGACACAAGCGAAGAAAAAGTGAAGACTTTCTCCCGCAACTATTATGATGATACCATGCCAACTTTGTAAAAGACGAGTATGATACCATTGTCCGTTTTGTACATGCACATGCTATGCCAACATTTTCAGAGTTCATTTGAAAACTATGAATTTAGGTCGATTTTTCTCTATAGGTGCATCTATGTTCATTAGTCCCTGGCCCATGCGGCTCGCCCCTGGCCCATGACCATTAGTCCCGGTTTGTGCCACAAACCGGGACTAAAGGATTGGTCCTCGTTGCACTCAGAGTTTAGTCCCACCTCGCGAACCAAAGGGCACTCACACCGGTTTATAAGCCCGTCCCTCTCTGCCTTGTTGAGCGCCTCTCAAAGTGAAAATAGATGCCCATATACAGGGAATTTGACCTAAATTCATAGTGAATTTCTCTGAAATTCATAGAAATTGATTATGAATTTAGGTCGAATTTTCTCTATAGGTGCATCTATGTTCATTTTTTTAGTAAAGTTAATCACAAACTTGTGATTCACACAAATTTCAAAGAATTCAAATTTTAACTATTCAAATTTGAAAACTAATGGCACAAACACAAAGTTTATAATTTTTCTAAAACTAATGGCACTAACAGAAAGTTTATAATTTTCCTGACCTAAAAGC
>LR880971.1:164116895-164129948 GCA_904067115.1 Aegilops sharonensis | reverse complement strand
CTCACAACTAACTTATTAGTTGCAATGCTTGCAAGGCTTATGTGATGTGTATTACCGAGAAGGCCTAGAGATACCTCTCCGACAATTGGAGTGACAAAACCTAATCTCGAAATACGCCAACCCAACATGTACCTTTGGAGACACCTGTAGTACTCCTTTATAATCACCCAGTTACGTTGTGACGTTTGGTAGCACCCAAAGTGTTCCTCCGGTAAACGGGAGTTGCATAATCTCATAGTTACAGGAACATGTATAAGTCATGAAGAAAGCAATAGCAATATACTAAACGATCAAGTGCTAGGCTAACGGAATGGGTCATGTCAATCACATCATTCTCCTAATGATGTGACCCCATTAATCAAATAGCAACACATGTCTATGGTTAGGAAACATAACCATCTTTGATTAATGAGCTAGTCAAGTAGAGGCATACTAGTGACTATATGTTTGTCTATGTATTCACACATGTATTATGTTTTCGGTTAATACAATTCTAGCATGAATAATAAACATTTATCATGATATGAGGAAATAAATAATAACTTTATTATTGCCTCTAGGGCATATTTCCTTCAGGTGCCACCAACCGGGACCAAAGACCGCCGCTTCCCGCCCTTTGGGCTGCTGAAAAGAGGCCTTTGGTCCCGGTTGGTGGCACCAACCGGGACTAATGCATCCTTTAGTCCCGGTTCGTGCCACGAACCGGGACCAAAGGCTTTGCTATATAAGCAAAGACTTAGAAAATTTTCACATTTCCCTCGCAGTTGCCCCTGACGACGCCGAGCACATCGACGCCGCCAGGCTGCCCCGACGCCGCCCGCCGCCCCCGCCGTCGCCGTCGCCCGCGCCCGTCGTCGCCGTCGCCCGCGCCCTCGCCCGACGCCGCCCGCCGCCCCCGCCATCGCCTGCGCCCTTGCCCGACACCGTCGCCCGCGCCCGCGCCCTCGCCTGACACTACCGTCGCCGCGCGCCGCCGTCCCCAACCCCGACGCACGCCGCCCCTGCCCCGTCGCCGTCGCCGTGCCGCCGTCCCCTGCCCCGACGTGTCGCCGCCTCTGTGAGCACCGCGCGCGCATCTGCCGCCCCCGCCGCCGCCGTGCAATTTTTTTAATTATACATGCTATTTTTACATGTTTTTACATTTTCATATATATATGTATGTATGTATTTTTTAGATATATGTATTTTTTTATGTATGTTCATATATGTATGTATGTATTTTTCACATGTTTTTTGTATGTATGTATGTTTTTTTTCAATTGTAATGAATTTTTTAAAAATACATATATGCAAAAGTTAGATTTTTAATTAGAAAAGTTTTATCTATATATATATTCTCTGATTTAGTACATTTCAGGTTAGTTTTATTGAAAGCACAAGTGCTCCCTAGGTGGTTTTGCTAATTAATGTCAACATATCTTTTGTTGGACTAATACTTTTATCTAGTATGTTTCAGACAAGTTCAACAATGGAGTGGCATGGACTAAAGGATGTGGGAACTCCTTTAAGATGCTAAGGACAAAGGATTGGCTCAAGCTTCAAGCTCAAGACTCTTCATTTTATATTTTAGTGTTCCAAGATCACATTGAGTCTATAGGAAAAGCCAATACTATCAAAGAGGGATGAGGTGTTGCTTAATGAGCCTCTTGCTTCATGTGCTTAGTGATATGCTCCAAAACCCTCCACTACTTTCTCACATCCACATATGACCTAAAACTAAAGTCAAACTCGGCCCTACCGATTCTTTCTATCCGGCGCCACCGAGTTCAGATGTCATAGCCACTGCCGCAAACCCTAAGCAAATCGGTTTCACCGATAGGGATCTCGGTCTCACCGAGATGGGATTGTAATCTCTCTGTGTATGTCCATTACCAAAATCGGTCTCACCGAGTTTGTGCAATCGGTACTACCGAGATTACAATGCAAACTTTCTGGTTAGCTTATTACCCGAATCGGTCCCACCGAGTTTGAGTAATCGGTCTCACCGAGTTTGCCTGACCAACTCTCTGGTTAGCTAATTACCAAAATCGGTCTCACCGAGTTTGTGTAATCTGTCTCACCGAGATTACGTTATGCCCTAACCCTAACCATATCGGTCCTACCGAGATGCATGTCAGTCCCACCGAAAACCCTAACGATCACTAGGTTTACTAAATCGGTCTGACCGAGTTTTATGATTCGGTCCCACCGAGTTTGGTAAATTGTGTGTAACGGTTAGATTTTGTGCGGAGGCTATATATACCCCTCCACCTCCTCTTCATTCGTGGAGAGAGCCATCAGAACAAGCCTACACTTCTAGCATCTTATTTCTGAGAGAGAACTACCTACTCATGTGTTGAGGCAAAGATATTCCATTCCAACCATATGAATCTTGATCTCTAGCCTTCCCCAAGTTGCTTTCCACTCAAATCTTCTTTCCACCAAATCCAATCATGTGAGAGAGAGTTGAGTGTTGGGGAGACTATCATTTGAAGCACAAGAGCAAGGAGTTCATCATCAACACACCATTTTTTACTTCTTGGAGAGTGGTGTCTCCTAGATTGGCTAGGTGTCACTTGGGAGCCTCCGACAAGATTGTGGAGTTGAACCAAGGAGTTTGTAAGGGCAAGGAGATCGCTTACTTCGTGAAGATCTACCGCTAGTGAGGCAAGTCCTTCGTGGGCGACGGCCATGGTGGGATAGACAAGGTTGCTTCTTCGTGGACCCTTCGTGGGTGGAGCCCTCCGTGGACTCGCGCAACCGTTACCCTACGTGGGTTGAAGTCTCCACCAACGTGGATGTACGATAGCACCACCTATCGGAACCACGACAAAAACATCCGTGTCTCCAATTGCGTTTGAATCCTCCAAACCCTTCCCTTTACATTCTTGCAAGCAACTTTGGTACTTAGTGTCTAATCACCCCCCCTCTAGACACCTCTTCTCAAGATCCTACAAGTGGTATCAGAGCCAGGTTTCCATTGCCTTGGTTTAATCACCATTGGAGGAAGATGGATGAGTCTAGTTTGGGGAGTCTTAGACATAGAGTGCCTATTCTTGATGGAGAATATTTTCATGAGTGGAAAAATGAGATGCTTGTGATTTTCAATCGATATCAATTGAACAAGTACATTGCTAGTCCTTGTGCACCTCATGTTGATCCTATGCATCCTACCCTTGATGAATTTATTGACATGACTAGAAATCTTAGAACTGTTAATCTTATCATTAGAGGCTTGCCTAGAAACTTGATTAGAATCTAGCCTACTTTTGAGTGTGCCTACACTACATGGAAATTTCTTGAGGAACGCTTTCCAAATTATTCCTTCAAAAATCTAGATGAGATTCTCTATAAGTCTATTGCCTTGAGTAAGATGAATACTAGTGATCCTATGTTTGGTGATCGTCTATTTGAACTCACCGACCTTATGCGTGCCAAAGGAGATGTTGGAATTATTGGTGATATTATTTCCGAAGCTATAAGAATTCGTAAGCAAGATCTTTGTCAAACTCACTCTAATGAATTACCCTCTCTAGGATTTGATCCACCACATGACGATGTTGAACATGGATACTATGATGAGGATGATGATAGTGATTTTGATCTTGATGATGCAATGAGAAATTTTGGTCTTATGGCGAATCTTCGGGGATATGTGTCAGGAGGAAAGGAATGGGTTCTTGACAGTGGATGTACCGATCACATGACCGGAGATAAAGACATGTTTCGTGAGCTTTCTGAAAATGATAGTCCTCGAAAGTATGTCACTTTCGATGACAACTCAAAGGGTAAGGTGGTTGGCCTCGGTAAGGTGGCCATCTCACATGATAGCTCCATTCAAAATGTCATGCTCGTTGAGTCTCTTGGCTACAACTTACTTTCAGTATCTAGACTTGCTGATTTCGGTTTAAATGTCCTATTTACTGAAGTAGATTGTCAAGTGTTTCGTCGAGACAATCATAAAATGGTCTTTACCGGTATACGTAGAGGTGAGGTGATCTTTACATTGTTGATTTCTCTAAAAAGGCATAACCTAAAACTTGCTTCATTGCTAAATCCTCAAAAGGTTGGTTATGGCATAGACGACTAGGTCACGTTGGCATGAGAAACCTTGACAAGCTTATTAAAGGAAATCATATCCTTGGAGTTAACGATGTCATATTTGATAAGGATAGACTGTGCAGTGCTTGTCAAGCAGGTAAACAGGTTGGAGGAAGGCATCCCGTGAAGAACATCATGACCACAAGGAGGCCACTCGAGCTACTTCATATGGACCTTTTTGGTCCCAACGCCTACAAAAGTCTCGGTGGAAATTCTTTTGGTCTAGTTATAGTTGATGATTTTTCAAGATTTACGTGGGTGTTCTTTCTCGATGATAAATCGCAGGTCCAAAAGATCTTCAAAAACTTCGCTAGGAAGGCCCAAAACCAATTTGAAGTGAAGATCAAGAAGGTTCGCAGCGACAATGGAACGGAGTTCAAGAACACAAATGTGGACACCATTCTTGATGAAGAAGGAATTTCACACGAGTTCTCGGCTACGTACACACCTCAACAAAATGGAGTTGTTGAGAGGAAGAACCGGACGCTCATCGAAATGGCGAGAACGATGCTTGATGAGTACAAGACACCGAAGCACTTTTGGGCAGAAGCGGTTGAGACAGCTTGTCATGCAACAAATCGCTTGTATCTTCACAAGCTTCTCGGCAAGACGGCATACAAGCTCCTCACCGGTAACAAACCCCAAGTTGGATACTTTCGAGTATTCGGCTCCAAGTGCTACATTCTTGATAAGCATCGTCGTTCAAAATTTGCTCTGAAGTCTCATGAAGGTTTCCTACTAGGTTATGGCTCAAATTCTCACACTTACCGTGTCTACAACAATTTTACCCGAAAGGTTGAAGAGACGGTAGATGTGAAGTTTGATGAATCTAACGGCTCGCAAGTAGAGCAATTGCCAATTGATGTAGGAGACAAAGACCCTTCGGAAGCAATCCAAGACTTGTCTATTGGCAAGGTCCGTCCCACGGAGGTGAAGGAGAGTACCTCGTCTGTTCAAATGGAAGCTTCTACTTCACGACAAGGTGAACCAAGAGTTGAAACGGAAGCATCCACAAGTGAAACACACCAAGATGAAGAAAACGAGGAAGAACATCACGAACGTCAACAACCTCCTTCTCCACCTCGACAAGAAAACGACAACGCCAACAAAGAAGAAGATCAAGAAGAAGAAGAATAACAAGATGAAGAAGATGTTCAACCGAGACCCAAGCAAAAGCTTTCACAAGTTCGAGCAAGAATTGCTAAAGACCATCCCGTCGAGCAAATCTACAATGATATTCAAACCGGGAGAATCACTCGCTCTAAAACTCGTTTAGCTAACTTTTGTGAAAACTATTCTTTCATTTTTAGCATTGAACCTATGAAGGTCGAAGAAGCATTGGAAGATCCAGATTGGATAAATGCTATGCATGAAGAGCTACACAACTTTGAGAAAAACCAAGTTTGGACATTGGTTGAGAAGCCCGACAACAACCACAACATCATCGGTACCAAATGGGTGTTTCGCAACAAGCAAGATGAAGATGGACAAGTAGTTCACAACAAAGCACGTCTCGTCGCCCAAGGCTACACACAATTCGAAGGTATGGACTATGGTGAGACTTATGCTCCCGTTGCTAGACTTGAGTCCATTCACATCTTACTTTCCTATGATGATCACCATAATATCACCTTGTACCAAATGGACATTAAAAGTGCTTTTCTAAATGGTGAAATAGAGGAGGAAGTTTATGTTAAACAACCTCCCGGCTTTGTCAATCCTAAGAAACCAAATCATGTTTACAAACTTCAAAAAGCCCTTTATGGTCTTAAACAAGCTCCTAGAGCTTGGTATAAATGCTTGACCAAGTTTTTCTTGAAAAAGGCTTTGAAATTGGGAAGATTGATTCCACACTTTTTACTAAAAGGGTTAATGGAGAATTATTTGTGTGCCAAATTTATGTTGATGATATCATATTTGGATCAACTAACCCTCATTTTAGTGAAAAGTTTGGAAAGCTAATGTCGGAGAAGTTTGAGATGTCAATGATGAGTGAACTCAAATTCTTTCTAGGGTTGCAAATCAAGCAAACTAAGGAAGGAACTTTTGTCTCTCAAACGAAGTACACTAAGGACTTATTCAAGAAGTTCAATATGCAAGAATGCAAAGGTATGCCTACACCCATGCCTACTAGTGGACACCTTGATTTGACCAAAGATGGTAAACCAGTTGATCAAAAGGTTTATCGCTCTATGATTGGATCATTGTTATACCTATGTGCTTCACGTCCCGATATTATGCTAAGTGTGTGCATGTGTGCAAGATATCAAGCTGCTCCTAAAGAATGTCATCTTAAGGCCATAAAAAGGATAGTGAGATACTTAATTCATACACCAAATTTTGGCATTTGGTATCCTAAGAGGGCCTCTTTTGATCTTGTTGGCTATTCCGACTCGGACTATGCCGGAGACAAGGTGGATAGAAAGTCCACTTCGGGTACTTGTCAATTTCTTGGTCCATCTCTTGTGTCTTGGTCCTCCAAGAAACAAAACTCGGTATCCTTATCTACCGCCGAAGCGGAGTACATTGCCGCTGGTTCATGTTGTGCTCAATTACTATGGATGACCCAAACTCTTAAAGATTATGGGATATATGTGAAACATGTTCCATTGCTTTGTGACAATGAAAGTGCTATCAAAATTGGTCATAATCCCGTACAACATTCTCGAACTAAGCATATTGAAGTTCGTCATCATTTCATTCGAGATCATGTTGCTAAGGGTGACATTAATATTAAGCATGTTCGCACCGAAAAGCAATTAGCGGATATATTTACTAAACCTGTTGATGAGAAAGTGTTTTGCAGGTTGAGAGGAGAATTGAACATCATAGATGCTTCAAACTTGGAGTAGATACTCCATTGATACATGCAAGACATGAGCTTATGACTAATCCATGATATCTTTCTTATGATGAATATATTAAATCTTGGATATATTTGCATCTTGCATGTTGTCTAACCCATGTAGGTACTTGGTTGAATCAAATTCCATGAGATTGTAATCTACTCACATCTTGAGCAATCTCTACATCACCAAGTCTCTACCCCATGGTGGATGAATACAAGGAAGCACGGAATCATTCTAACATATCCTTTAGACAAACTCTATGATTGAGCTTCATGATTGTCATTTTGGATACACAAGTGCTCTTCCTTACAAAAACTAACCCATGTAGGTAGATGGACTCAAATTCCAAGTGGTGCTCCCAACTCTTGATGAGCTACATCAACCTCGAGCAACCCACACAAGTTCAACTACATGGACAACACCACCAACCAAGGTATGTTATTCCATCTTAGAGAAGCTTTACTCCAAGTCATGAGCTAAAGCAACTCGACAAGATCTGAATACATCAAGATGCTTAAACGAAAAATGGTAACCCCATTTTGAGCTTAAACGATGAGTATGACCTATGATCAAGTGATCTCACTTGACTCCTAAGTCAATATACTCTAAAATAGGTGACTTTGTCACCGACCATCTCTAGATGACGTTCTCTCGTGTTCTTATTTGTGTATTTGCATTTGTCTCATGCATATTTGTTCCCCTTTAAAAAAAATTCATCTATATATCATTCTTTTCTTTCTATTTGCTCTGCATTTTCAGCATCCAATTCATTGCAAATCATTCAGTTAATTCCTTGCAAATCTTTGTGAGACCTTTCCAGTCTAGTGAGCTGAGGTGACAAATGTTTTCTCTGTGATGAACTCGGTTTCACTGATTTGTTGCTTTTGGTCCAACCGAATCTTTTCGGTACAACCGAAGCATACCACTCGGTGCCACCGATTTCCCAACAGGAAAAACTATTTGCTACTTATTCTGTGTTTCTTCTGATCCAGCTCCACTCAATGAATCTTGTCCTCTACAAGCATCACAAATTTTATCCATTGCTTTGTGTTGTGACTCAAGGACCAAACCCATACACAAAAAATTCCAGTAGACCCTTCTTGGAAATTGATGTCAAAGGGGGAGAGAGAGATCACATCAAAGCTTATCACTTAGAGAGATCACATCAGAGAGAGTATTAAGGGGGAGAAAGAGATCTCCAGGGGGAGAGAATACTCAAGTAGAAAGTATTTCTCAAGGATCCCAGATGCTTGGTGTTCAAGAGGAGAGATGCCACATGTCTTTTTGGGGGAAAGACATGTTCTTGTGTGCTTATTTGCTTTAAGCTCTGTTCATTTATATCTTTCAGCTCTGATCTTTCAGCTCTAATCTTTCAGCTCTGATTTTATGTTCCCTATCTTCTCCCAATATCCCATGCTAGATTCAGGGGGAGCAAGAAATCTAAGGGAAAGGAATCGTCAAATTCATTGCATATCTTTACTCTTGGGGACATGTCTAATCCATTGTGGTACTCAGTACTCACTCTCTACATGTCATCCCAGTCTTGGTATTCTTGTGGTTTCTTCTGTTTGCTCTGGCTAGTAGATGTACCTGTGTTATCTAACATTGTTTCTGCAGGTTCATTTCACCCTAAGCCAACTCAAGACTACAAGGTAAGTATATGCATCACACTCATGTGTATGAGGAATTCTTGCTGATGTACATACTGTTTTGGGTTGGCTAGAAAATTGTTGCGGATGGTCCTTGCGGATATCCTCTTCTCGCTCCCAGGTGGCTTCCTCCTCGGTATGGTGGCTCCACTGAACTTTGCAAAACTTGATCACCTTGTTGCGAGTGACTCGGCTATCAAACTCGAGAATCTTTACTGGTTTCTCCTCATAAGTCAAATTATTATCCAATGGTATCGCCTCCAGGGGCACTGTATCCTTTAACGGTATGTCGGCCATCTCAGCGTGGCACTTCTTCAGTTGTGATACGTGAAACACATCGTGAACTCCTGACAGTCCTTCGGGTAACTCCAGTTTGTAGGCAACTTCTCCCATTCGTTCCAAAATACGATACGGTCCTACAAATCTTGGGGCTAACTTTCCCTTTACTCCAAAACATTTCACTCCCCTCAGGGGTGATACTCGCAGATATGCTCTGTCTCCGATTTCATAGGTTACTTTCTTGCATTTTGAATCTGCGTAACTCTTCTGTCTAGACTGAGCAATTTTTAGCCTGTCTCTGATCAGTTTAACCTTCTCCCCTGAGTCTTTGATCAAATCTGGTCCAAACAACTGACGGTCTCCAACCTCATCCCACACCAATGGCGTTCTACATCTGCGTCCATACAGAGCTTCGAACGGTGCCATCTTCAAACTGGCCTGGTAGCTGTTGTTGTATGAGAACTCTGCGTACGGCAAATTATCATCCCAACTAGATCCATAATCTAGCGCACAGGCTCTCAACATGTCCTCCAGAATCTGATTGACTCTCTCTGTCTGTCCATCCGTCTGTGGGTGGAATGCGGTACTAAACTCCAATCTGGTACCCAAAGTCTGGTGTAGCTGATGCCAAAACTTTGAAGTAAACTGTGTTCCTCTATCTGATACGATGCTCTTCGGAAATCCATGCAAACATACGATCCTGGTCATATATATCTTGGCCAACTTGGCACTTGTATAATTTGTTTTCACTGGGATGAAGTGAGCTACTTTGGTCAACCGATCCACTACTACCCATAATGAATCATACCCTGCTTTGGTTCTGGGTAATCCGGTGATAAAATCCATGCCAAGTTTGTCCCACTTCCATTCGGGTATTGGCATAGGCTGCAACAGTCCTGCTGGCTTTTGATGCTCTGCCTTCACTCTCTGGCATACATCGCAAACGGCTACATACTCGGCAATATCCTTCTTCATACCAGTCCACCAGAAACGTTCCTTCAAGTCCAAATACATCTTGGTGTTTCCAGGGTGAATCGAGTATGGTGAGTCATGGGCCTCTTCAAGTATTAACTTCCTGATCTCCGAATTGTTGGGCACATAAATCCGATCCTCAAACCACAAGGTATCGTGCTCATCCTCGCGAAAACCTTTGGCTTTTCCTTTGCCCATCTTTTCCTTTATCTCAGCAATCTCCTTTTGAGCGTCTCGAATCTTGTCTAACAAGGTCGACTGAACCTCCATTGTTGCAAGAAAACCTCTTGGAACAATCTCCAACTGAAGTTCCATAACATCCTCTGCTAACTCCTTTGGCAGTCCTCTACCCTTAAGGATATTGGCATAACTCTTCCGACTCAAAGCGTCCGCTACGACGTTGGCTTTTCCTGGATGATAGTGTAGCTTCATGTCGTAATCCTTTATAAGTTCCAGCCATCTCCTCTGTCTGAGGTTTAACTCCTTCTGTGTGAAAATGTACTTTAAACTCTTATGATCCGTGTACACATCACAACGGTTCCCCATGAGATAATGTCTCCAGGTCTTCAACGCATGTCCTACAGCTGCTAGCTCCAAATCATGCGTGGCATAGTTCAACTCATGAGGCTTCAGTTGTCGTGAGGCATACGAAACAACTTTTCCTTCCTGCATAAGAACACATCCAAGTCCCAAGCAAGAGGCATCACAATACACTTGAAACTCCTTATGTATATCTGGCGATGTCAGCACTGGGGCTGTAGTCAACCGTTTCTTCAACTCTTGGAAGCTTGTCTCACAATCCTCTGTCCATTTGAACTTGGTATCCTTCTTTAGCAATTCTGTCATTGATTTAGTAATCTTGGAAAAATTCTCAATAAATCTCCGATAATACCCTGCCAGTCCAAGGAAACTGCGAATCTCGCTGACTGAAGTGGGCGCCAACCACTCAGTGACTGACTGAATTTTACTGGGATCTACTGCTATACCTTCTCCTGATATAACATGCCCAAGAAATCCAACTTCCTTTAACCAAAACTCGCACTTGCTGAATTTGGCATATAACTGGTGTTCCCCGAGTTTCTCAAGAACCAAACGTAGGTGTTCTGCGTGCTCCTCTTCGTTCTTTGAGTAAACCATAATATCATCGATAAACACCACAACAAACTTGTCCAAATACTCCATGAACACTTTGTTCATCATACTCATGAAATAGGCAGGGGCGTTAGTCAGTCCAAACGACATGACCGTATACTCATATAATCCATATCGTGTGGTGAATGCTGTCTTTGGTATATACTTCTCTCGGATCTTCAATTGATGGTATCCTGATCGTAGATCAATTTTAGAAAACACCTTAGCTCCTTGCAACTGATCAAACAGATCATTAATCATCGGTAAGGGATACTTGTTCTTTATTGTTACTTCATTCAGAGCTCGGTAATCAACAACCATCCTCAGGGATTTATCCTTCTTCTCCACCAAAAGTACTGGAGCTCCCCAAGGTGATGAACTTCTACGAATGTAACCTTTCTCCAATAGCTCCTTGATCTGCTTCTTAATTTCCTCCAGATCATTTGCGGGCATCCGATAGGGTCTCTTTGAGATTGGCCCTGTACCTGGTATTAGTTCTATCAGAAACTCGATGTCCCGATCCAGTGGCATGCCTGGTAACTCTTCCGGAAAAACATCTGGATAATCCTTCACTACAGGTACTTCCTCTTGTACAACTCCCGTGAGGGTATTCACTTGGCTCCTCCTAGGCACATGCCTAGATACATACTTAATCCTTTTTCCCTCTGGGGTGGTAAGATAGATTGACTTGCTAGCACAGTCGATACTTCCTCCAAACTTCGACATCCAATCCATACCTAATATCACATCCAATCCTTGCGACTCCAAGATAATTAGGTCAGACGGAAAAACATGTGTGCCAATGATTAGGGGTATCTGGGTGCACCATCTTCTAGCCATATACTCTGCTCCAGGCGAGCTCACTAAAAGAGGGGTTCTAAGGGTCTGGGTTGGTAACTTAAACTTATCCACAAATCCCCTTGATATAAATGAATGTGATGCACCAGTATCAAAAAGAACAATAGCGCTAAATGACTGAACCAAAAACTTACCTATTACCGCATCCGGCTGCTCTTCAACTTCCTCCACGTTAACGTGGTTCACTTGTCCTTTGTTGAATGGATTGGGCTTCTTCCCATCGCTCCCATTTCCGTTTCCATTCTTTCCTTCAGGGCAGTCGTTGGCATAGTGCCCTGTCTTCCCGCACTTAAAGAAAATAACTTGGCTCAAGTCTCTCTTAGCGGGTGTAGCTGGGTTAGAGCGATTCTGGTTATTGTTGGCTGCATTTCCATTCCCATTCTTCGCACCATTATGCGATCCTCCTCCATTATGGTTATGTCCTCCATGGTTATGAACTAGTCCTCCCGAGTTCGGGGTTAAGCAAGGCTTCTGGTGAGCTCCTGAGTTATACTTCCCTTGTCCATACTTCCTCTTACGACTCTCAATTTGCTGCTGCTTTCCTTCAATCATTAGGGCCTTATCTGCCAACTCCTGGTAGTTGTTGAAAGTTGCCACCATCAACTCCATACTCATCTCATCATTCAGCCCTTCCATGAACTTCTCTTGCTTCGCGGCATCCGTGGCCACATCATCAGGGGCATAGCGTGATAACTTGCTAAACTCATCCACGTACTGGGCCACAGTACGGTTCCCCTGGCGTAAGTTGCGGAACTCACGCTTCTTTATCTGCATGGCTCCAGTTGAAACATGGGCCGTGCGAAAAGCTTGTTGGAACTGGTCCCAAGTGACATTGGCTATAGGAAAAGTAGCCGTGTAATTCTCCCACCATGCGGCTGCTGGTCCATCCAATTGATGTGCGGCAAACAAAACCGGGGTCACGTCTCGGAGGCATCTGAGGGTTTAGATGGGAGAGATTAGAAATAGAAAGAGGTCTAGTGAGAAAACACTACCCATATGCACATGAGACAAATCACACATTCATTCAATCAAGCAAGCAAGGGCATACAAAACGATCTAGGACTATCGCATACGTGCTCAACTACTACTAGTTACATGGGGGAAAATACTACTAATATTTGGTGGTCATCTAGAAATTTTGATCGGTGGAAGACTCCATGATGTCTGCTCCAGCTTCGTCTTCATAGTCATCATCACTTGGATCTGAGTCGGTGTCGTCGATGATGATGTAGTTG
>LR880971.1:164094068-164109924 GCA_904067115.1 Aegilops sharonensis | reverse complement strand
AGCACCTCCGCGTTCAACACACGTACGGTACGGGCAACGTCCCCTCCGTCTTGATCCAGCAAGGAGGAAGGAGAGGTTGAGGAAGATGGCTCCAACAACAGCACGACGGCGTGATGATGGTGGAGTCACAGTTCTCCTGTAGGGCTTCGCCAAGCGTACGCGGAGGAGGAGAGGTGTTGGGGAGGGGAGGGGCTGCGCCTTCAATTGTGTGTTGCAGCCCTCCCCTCACCCCTCTATTTATAGGGGAAGGGAGGAGGGGGGCCGGCCCCCTCTAGATGCATCTAGAGGGGGGGGGGGGCGGCGGCCAAGGGGAGGGGGGCTTGCCCCCCAAGCAAGGGGGGCGCCCCCCTTAGGGTTCCCCCCTCAACCCTAGGCGCATGGGCCAAGGGGAGGGGTGCGCCCAGTCCACTAGGGGCTGGCTGCCTCCCACGCAGCCCAAGTGGCCCCCCGAGAGGGGTGGCCCCTCCCGGTGGTCCTCCGGAACCTTTCCGGTGGCCCCTCCATAATACCGATATGACCCGAAACTTTTCCGGTGTCCGTTTGACGACTTCCCATATATAAATCTTTACCTCCGGACCATTCCAGAACTCCTCGTGACGTCCGGGATCTCATCCGGGACTCCGAACAACATTCGGTAATCACATACAAGTCTTCCTAATAACCCTAGCGTCACCGAACCTTAAGTGTGTAGACCCTACGGGTTCGGGAGACATGCAGACATGACCGGGACGCTCTCAGGTCAATAACCAACAGCAGGATCTGGATACCCATGTTGGCTCCTACATGCTCCTCGATGATGTCATCGGATGAACCACGATGTCGAGGGTTCAAGCAACCCCGTATGTTGTTCCCTTTGTCAGACGGTATGTTACTTGCCCGAGACTCGATCGTCGGTATCCCAATACCTCGTTCAGTCTCGTTACCGGCAAGTCACTTTACTCGTACCGTAATGCATGATCCCGTGACCAGACACTTGATCACTTTGAGCTCATTATGATGATGCACTACCGAGTGGGCCCAGTGATACCTCTCCGTCATATGGAGTGACAAATCCCTGTCTCGATCCGTGTCAACCCAACAGACACTTTCGGAGATACCTGTAGTGCACCTTTATAGTCACCCAGTTACGTTGTGACGTTTGGTACACCCAAAGCACTCCTACGGTATCCAGGAGTTACACGATCTCACGGTCTAAGGAAGAGATACTTGACATTGGAAAAGCTCTAGCAAAACGAACTACACGATCTTTGTGCTATGCTTAGGATTGGGTCTTGTCCATCACGTCATTCTCCTAATGACGTGATCCCGTTGTCAATGACATCTGATGTCCATAGTCAGGAAACCATGACTATCTGTTGACCAACGAGCTAGTCTACTAGAGGCTTACTAGGGACGTATTGTAGTCTATGTATTCACACGTGTATTATGATTTCCGGATAATACCGTTATAGCATGAATAAAAGACAATTATCATGAACAAGGAAATATAATAATAATGCTTTTATTATTGCCTCTAGGGCATATTTCCAACAGTCGGGCAGCCATGGCCACGTGGATGGCATGGTTGGTGATGTTTGGCGAAGCATGGTGGTTTGGTAGAGGGTTAACACCGAAGTACATAACTTGCTCGGTCTTCTCCGGCCAACGGTGGCGGCGCCACGGGCGTCGTTTCCTTCATGAGGGCTCCGTCGTGGTGTTCTCTTCTCTCCTTGTTGCTCCGGGTGAAAACTTGATCTCCGAGATCGGGCGGTGGCGGCTTTCGGTGTCGTGCCCTTCTTGAAGGCACCGCCTTGGAGTCCATGCTTCGCAATTGTCCCGCTTCACTTCTTCTAGGTGGCTAGGTCTCGGAAGGTCCTCGTCGCCCCCAAGTGTTTGGTAGTGTGCTTGGTGGTCGATTGGGTAGTGTTGCGATGCATCGGCACCCTTGTATCTTGCCTTGGGTGTGTGTGGTGTGTGGGGGGTTGCGTGTTGTACCAGGATTTGTACTTCTGGTCGTGGCTTTATATATAAAGCGGGGCGAAAGCCTTTTTCGATAAAGGAGAAATCAATCAGACAACACAAAATGAAACCAACAGGCCTGCTGCAAGAATGTACCTGAAAAACGTACTGTCTTTTCAATACTTGGTAGTTGGTATCTACTCCATCGTTTCTTTTGAAAAAATCATTACAATATACCCCTTTTCAATACCAGCATATATACATGCAACTCCTTCCTTTCAAGTATGACTGTTCAAATAAATCACGTGTCCCAAAAAATACTGACAAGATGAATGCTTTCTTTGTTCAACAAACATGCATCGTAGGGGAAGCAGTCGTGTCTATAAATCTATAGTAGTTACTTTTGCAGGGGAGAAAAGCTCCCAATTGATCTATGACCTGACAAAAAATCAGTGTGGATGTGTTGCATCAACGGCAAACATAAAAGGTTGCATAACAGTAGTTACACCATAAGCTGAAAAGCTCCTAGCTTCTGACGGCTTCTGTAAGAAAACAACTATACTCGTTTGAAACGAGTTTTTTGAATACTAAGAATACTAGGCCCGTAAGGGTTCCATTTTTCTGATTTTTTTGAATTTTTTTTTTACCTATGCTATTTGAGCGACACGTTGCCTCCTCCTGTGCAATACATCCTACAGCAGTCTTTCCTTCGTTTTCTTTTTAATATATTTGTTTGACTGCCGTGGCATGCATACCTTGGTCCAATTTACGTGAGCTGTTGTGGTGGCCTTCTAGATTTCATCTGATTGCTGCATGGGCCATGCATGCCGCCACGTCCGCCTCACACGTTGTAGACTGGCGCACGTACTCTGCCGTGTAAAATAGATACATACAGCTATCCCTGCCGCCATGTCTGCCTCACACGTTGTAGACTGGCGCACGTGCCGTGTAAAATAGGTACATACAACTATCCTTGCCGCCGCGTATGATCCACATGCACCTGCTAGCTAGCTTTCACATGCATGCGCTTTCGATCAAAGCAGGGCGCACCTTATTATTTCGCGCTGCGCGCTAGCTGACGATTGAACTGCATGCACGGACGTACATGGTGCACAGGAGGGAGGACAGACGGGCTATCTATGGCCTTCTAGATTTCGTCTGATTGCTGCATGGGCCATGCATGCCGCCACGTCTGCCTCACATGTTGTAGACTGGCGGTTTGTTGATCGACACGTTGGCTTCTGGGCTTTTCTGGTGGGCTTCATCTTTGTTTTTTCTTTGCTTTTGGTTGCTATAAGTAGCTGGCCTGGTGTTGGTTCACGGTTTCCCCAAGAAATCATCCCAGCCCAGCTCTAGGCCGCCGCTGCCTCCTCTCCTCCATCTCTGCACAGGCGCGCGGCCCCGTCCTCCCCCAACCTACGTCCTCCCCCAACCTGTTCGCTGGCAGCCCCTAGCGCCAGGTCCTCCGTTTCCCCCCAGCGAGGCCGAGGTGGTAGCGCGGCACGCAAGCCCGTCCTTCCCAACCTGGTCGCCGGCCAGGCTCTCCGTCGTCCCTCAGCGAGGCCAAGGTGTGGTGGTGCGGCACGCAGCTCCATCCTCCCCAGCCTGGTCGTCGGCCAGCCCCTAGCGCCAGGCCCTCCGTTTCCACTCAGCGGGGACGAGGTGCTAGCGTATACAGGGAATTCCCGCACACAGCCGCTGCGTTTCCTTACCCTGGCGGCACCTCTCTTCGTCATGTAGATCAGAATCGAAGCCTCCTTGCCACGCCTGAGATTTTGTGCGCAGTTAGGAGGGAGGGGAGTCTTTGTTTATGTCCGTCTTGTTGAGTTCTTCTTGTTTGTTCCATCTCTGTTATGGTTCGTTCCGGTGCGCGTGCTTCCCAGCGTGTTCTCTCCACGTCGTTGGATTCCTCTTCCTCGGTTGGTGCTGTTGATGGGAGGTTTCTTGCCGAAGGTAGTTCTGTTTCTCATGATTATTGCTCTTTTTAGTCTTTTATTAGCTATGTGTGATTTTAGTATGATTATTGCTCTTTTTAGTCTTTTATTAGCTATGTGTGATTTTAGTAAAAAAAAATGGGTTATTTTTACGTGCCTATGTGTTTTCAGATTTGGGTGCTAATGAGGCGCGGTTGGTTGTTTTTACGTGGCTGTGTGTTTTCAGATTTGGGTGCTGATGAGGCGCGGCGACGACGCCAGGCACGGCAAGATATCCGTCGTGGGAAGCGTCCTGTTGATTCATCTTCTGGTGGGTGCTTTCTTTTTTTAACTCCTTTTGTATTGTTTTTAGAAAAATATTGCTAATTGGTTGACTTTTGCAGTTGGAAGGAACGTTCGACCTGTACTTGAAGAACTGGTTGATCCTTGTCTTGTTGCTGTTAGAGCTGCATCTGATGTGGAAGTTTTGTATTGTCCCTATTTTACTGCTGGTTGGTTGTCTGATTCCTCGCGTGGGCCGACCCCTTCTGGTATGTTTATTTATTTTGTACTCCTTGTAATTGTTTACGTGCTTCGATGTGTTTGCTTGGTTTAAATTTTTTCCTGTTTACTTTGTGTAGTTCTCCCTACGCCTGTTGTTGGTCGTGTTGATGCTGCTTGGAATCGTCGGAAACGAAGGATTCTTCGAGATTATTACACTGGTAAAACTAGAGGTGTGTGTTTCTTGAGTTTCTTTGTTATGTTTACGGCTTTCAATTGTTTTGCTGCCGATCGGTTTAAGAATCTAAGTCTCTCTTGTGTTGTAGTTCCTGCTATGGAACCGCCATTTGCTAAGGACAATATATTACTTCTTAAAGGTAGTTAAGTTTTGTATTCTATTCTTTAGATTCTTTGTTTGTTTTCGTTTACTCCTTGTTGTTTTTGTTATTCCTGTCAGGCGTTTCACGTGTTCGCTCCTATTATGGTGGTCCTGAGTATGTTTGCCCGGTGTGCGGTGCTTCATTTTGGTTTTTGGAGGGTTGTAAGAGTTATGCTACTGGTGGTGGTCGTCTTCCAGTGTATACTGGCTGCTGCAAGGGAGGCAAGGTGTCGTTGCCTTCATTTCCCGATTGGCCATCTCCTCTTAAGGATTTGATTAAGTTTGATGGAGGTCCTGTTTCCAGCCGTTTTATGCGTTTGATTAGGCATTACAATTCTATGTTTTGCTTCACATCTCTTGGCGCTCGAGTTGATCAGAGTATTAATGCTGGCGGGGGTCCCTATGTTTTCAAGATGAATGGGGTAGTTTATCATCGTATTGGTCCTCTTCTTCCTTCGGGGAATGGTACGCCGAAGTATGCTCAGCTTTATATGGTGGACTCTGCTGATGAAGTGCAGTGCATAATTAGTGCCTTCGATCGTCAAGGAGCTGAAACGCTTGATCCTGATCCTGACATTGTGGCCTCTCTTATTGCTATGTTAAATAGCCATCATAAATTGGTGCATAAGTTTAGAATGGCTAGGGCGAATCTGTGTTCTCCTTCTGCTCCTAGGGTGGCTATACATTTTATGGGTGATGAAGGCGGTGGTCATGGTAACCGTTTTTCTGGTCCTGCTTCATGTGATCGGTGGCTGCTCTTATTGTCGGCGATTACACGCCTGAATTAAAAGATTTGATGTTATTGCTGAGACTCTGGTTTTCTTCAGCATATCTCTTCCTTGAATTCGAGTCTGATGCCCCTACAGTATCCTCAGTTATTTCCCTTTGGTGACAAAGGATTTCATGTTGGTATCAAGTATATTGCTGCTGGTGGGTCTCATGAAGATGGGCATCGTAATATTGGTGGACGTTTACGTGGTCGTTCTTCACGAGGGCAAGTAGCTATGATGGAATATTATAATTATTATTTCCATTATAGGCGGGGGGGAGCCAAATCCTTATACCTGTTGTGGTCGTTTGAGTCAGCAGATAGGTGTGAATTCTTATTCTTGTGTGGAAGCTAATCGTTTGGACTTTCACTTTCAGCAGCAAGATGATTTACGTTCTGAGACGTATCAAGGTATTACTGATGCTGTCGGACAGGGTGGATCGACTGGTGAGAATTGGGGATTCAGTTTATATTACATTCGAGTTTTACGGGTGGTCCTCGGTACATGGTGCTTAATTACCATGATGGTATGGCTATTTGTCGTGAATATGGTGCTCCCGATCTTTTTGTCACTTTTACATGCAATCCAAAGTGGCAAGAAGTTGTTGATGCTCTCGCATACGAAGGTGGCCAGACTCACATTGATCGTCCTGACATTGTCACTCGCGTTTTCAATATAAAATTTGAAGAATTTTTAGAAGATGTAAAGGATGGATCAGCATTTGGGGCTATTCAAGCTTGTGAGTTATTACTTATTTTTATTGCTATACCATTGTGGTATCTTTCTTTGAATTTAACGATTATTATTTTGGTTACATAATTTTCAGATTTGTATGTAGTGGAATTTCAAAAGAGAGGACTTCCTCATACTCATACTCTTATCTGGCTTAAAGAGAGTACGAAGGATCCTTCCCCTGCTTTTATTGATAATCTGGTGTGTGCTGAGTTACCAGATCCAATGGTTGACCCTTTGGGATATACAACTTGTGGATGAATTCATGGTTCACGGCCCATGTGGTATGTTAGATGACAAGTGTCCTTGTATGAAAGATGGCACTTGCTCAAAGCGGTTTCCAAAGTCTTTTAGCAGTGAGACGATGGTGGATGAGATGGGGTTTCCTGTATATCGTCGACGCCCGTCTGCTAATTTTGTTCTTAGAAAGAAGGGGACTCTTCGTTTGGATAATAAATGGGTTGTCCCGTACAATATGAAATTGCTCAAAAAGTTCCAGGCTCATATAAATGTTGAGTGGTGCAATAAGACGAATCTTCTTAAGTATTTGTTTAAATATCTGACAAAAGGTCCTGATGTAGCACGGTTTCGGATCCGTTCTGAAAATCAAAATAGAAGCGTGTATGCTGTCCGTAATCCAACTGGAAGGAATGAAATAGATGAATATGTCAAATGCAGGTTAATACATTGGCTTTTAAATTTATTCTCCTTATCCTATTTGTGTTCTGTTCATTTATCCTATTTATTCAATTTTCCGTTGTTTCCTGTAGGTATTTATCAGCTTGCGAATCATTTTGGAGAATGTTTGGCTATGATATTCATGGTCGACAGCCTTCTGTCGAGAGATTAGTGGTGCATATGCCTGCTATGAATCGAGTTATTTTTCGTGAGACTGATGATTTGGGCAGAGTACTGAGTAATCCATCTGCTCATAAAACTATGTTAACCGAGTGGTTTGTAGCTAATCAGCAACATCTCAGTGCTCGGACATTAACTTATTTGGAATACCCTTCTAAATGGTGTTGGGATAGCAAAGAGAAGATATGGTCAAAGCGGAGGCGACAGCAAAAATTGGGCAATAAGATTGGTCATATCTACCATGTGCATCCAAGCACAGGGGAGTTATTTTTCCTTCGCATGTTGCTTATGGTTGTTCCTGGTGCTACTTGCTTTGAAGATCTCAGAGTTTACAACGATGTTCTGTATGATACTTTCAAGGAGGCCTGCCAAGCCAGAGGATTGGTAGGAGATGATAATGAGTGGTTTAGGTTGTTTGATGAAGCAATTGTTTGGGCTACTCCGTTTCAGTTGCGCCATCTATTTATGGCAGTACTGTTACATTGTGAAATATCTAATGGCCGTGCTCTCTTTGAGCGTTATTGGCCAAGCATGGGAGAGGATATTTCCTATCGTCTTTCAATGGCATTGGGTAACCAAAGATATGTTGTGCCCCCTGAGTTTCTTTATGAACAAGTTTTGCGTGAACTTGGTTCCCTTTTTTCTAAGAATGGATCGTGTTTGTCAGCATTTAATTTGACAACACGATCAATTCCAGTAGATTCCGACTGTCAAAATAGACTTGTGGCAGAAGAAATGAGGTATGATACAGTCAAATTAGCAATTGAGGCTAAGCTTACATATGAAAAATTAAATTGTGAACAGAGAGCCATATATGACGAGATTGTACATGCTGTCCATGTCGGGAAAGGTGGACCATATTTTATATCGGGTTATGGTGGGACTGGTAAAACATTTCTTTGGAATTCTATCATTTCCAATTTACGATCAGAAAGAAGAATTGTTCTTGCTGTTGCTTCTTCGGGCGTTGCATCTTTACTCCTGCCTAGTGGTCGCACTGGTCATTCTAGGTTCAGGATACCTGTTGATATTACTGATCGTAGTCAGTGTAGTATTTCCAGAAATTCTCATTTGGCTGAATTATGTCAACAAGCTTGCTTGATTCTTTGGGATGAAGCTCCTATGACACACTGTTGGTGTTTCGAAGCCCTTGATCGGACTTTGAAGGATGTTCTTTCTGTTGAAAATAAGGAGAATGCTCTGTTACCTTTTGGCGGAGAGGTTGTCGTGCTTGGTGGTGATTTCAGACAGATATTACCGGTTATAGAGGGTGGTGCGAGGGATGATATCATTAATGCATCTTTGATTGTTTCCCCGTTGTGGCAACATATAAAAGTTTTGAAACTTCATTGCAATATGCGCCTTCGATGTCCTGGTTTATCTGATAATGAAAGAGCAGAGCTTTCTGAATTTTCTGAATGGGTACAGAGTATTGGGACTGGTTCTGTTCCTATGCATTGTAAAGGTGATGAGTCTGTGCCGTCTTGGATTCATATACCTGATGATTTATTGCTTCAGCCTAAAGCAGATCATATGTCAGCTATTGTTGAGTATGTCTATGATTCGTCTTTCCTTAATTACAATAATGCGGGGTATTTATCTAGCCGAGCTATTGTTTGCCCTACAAACACTGTGGTGGATGAAATCAATGATATTGTTTTCGGACGGCTTCCTGGTTTCCCAATGGATTTTCTAAGCTGTGACACTATTTCTAAGTCCACTGATCATAGTGAGGATGCTCATCTGTTCTATCCGCCTGAGCTACTTAATTCAATTAAAATTAATAATTTCCCTCACCACAAGATTACCTTGAAGCTCGGAGTGCCTATTATGTTATTAAGGAATATCAATCAATCTCTTGGTCTATGTAATGGGACACGTTTGATTGTCACTCGCCTTGGCCACAGAGTTATAGAAGGTGAAATCATTACTAGTTCACATAAAGGGGAACGAGTTTGTATTCCGCGTATTGTGCTTAATTCTCCTGGGTGTAAATGGCCTTTCACATTGCGTCGTTGCCAGCTTCCAATTCGGCTGTGTTATGCCATGACAATAAATAAAAGTCAAGGGCAAACTTTATCTAAGATTTGTGTGTATTTGAGGAATCCGGTTTTTTCACATGGACAATTGTATGTAGCCGTCTCGCGTGTTATGTCCCGGAAGGGTCTAAAATTCTTAATTGAAGATGAGAACGGAGAACATTCGCCAATCACAAGGAATGTAGTCTATGAAGAAATCGTTCGTTGTTTATAGTTCCATTCTTACATGGTTAGTTCTTTCAAATTTGGTATTGATTACTGATTTATGCTAGGTTTATTATAGATTTTACGAATTTTTTATTGGGTTAGGACTGACATAAAATGTGGCAAGGTGTTGATCTTATAGGTGCATGGTTGCATACTGCACTTCCTACCTACTTTCTACCTACTGATAAATTAACATGTGAATTTTTTTATTGACCAATTCACAGCTTATGGTTCTTGTTGTGCACAACGAAAACCAGCCTTCGGCATTCAAGGAGTGCTTCGCTGCCGTAGATTCCAGCATGACACGTCTATATATTGTAAGAGGTGATTGCTAATGCCATCTTGAATGATTACGCTGAATGGTTAGAGATGTCCAAGCAGATGGACGGGGAAGAGGCAGGTGAGCAAGCAAATATGGAATAGGGTGTTAACAATCTGAAGCTTGCCCAAATTAAAATCGATGATGGTGCGGCATCAAGCAAGGCTAACAAGATTGCTTTGCATCGAGGAGATCAGGTCGTATTTCGTAGTTTGTCATATGTAAGCAATTCTTCAACGAGACAAGTCAAGACGAACAAGAATTCTCAAGAAAATCTGCCTCCAATTTCAAGATATCCTACCCATTCGTCGAGAGCCAGGACGTGCAACCTCAAGCTTCAACATCATTTATACTGGAGACAAACCACCGACAACACGAGCAAAAGAACTAGCTTCCTCACTCTACCATTATGTTACCGAGACAAATCCAGCTGGAGGGTCGACATTCCAGGTGTAAGAAATGACGAAGAGTTTTCCGATATGCTATGGACTACTTTGTCCTAGACAGATATTTCAAAAAAACTTATTAAAAATTACAAAATAACTAAATAGCTAATTAGTCCGAGTGGCGCGGCGTGCCGCCGCGCACTACCCGCTAGTAATAATCTACAACTATAGACCAAGTTCTTTGTAGATAAATCTCAACAAACAAACAAAAAAGGCTATGTTTTTATAATAACATGACAAAGTCAAATGGGGCCAAATCAAATTTAAGAAAAATAGGAAAGACATACCCTTCCAAAAAGGAAAGCTGATGCATCAGCACAAATAGTGCTGCTAATACATATCAAGGTTTCTACAAGTTCAGCTTTCCAGTGAGCTTGCCCACCCATATGTATTGGCCAATTGCATGCTACATACCTGCCAAAGAACACATATTATAACTTGTAGATGAAAAAAATTACATAAACTTTCTAAGAAAGAAAAGGAAAACAACTACTTGCACTGATAAGCACTTAAAATGCACTTCTTATGAGCCCATAAAATTAATTTAAAACTATACAGAAATTCATCTCTTATACTCAAACTGTTTCTATGATACTTCAATCAGACGGAAAGATGAATCGATAGTGAAAGGTGCCTAAACAAATAATGAGGCAGATAAAGTACAAACAAAATTTGATCAACATACTTGTATTTAAGACACGAGCTGCTAGTCTGTAATGGAGCTAAATTCTGCAGCCTGGTATTTATTTGGGTCAGATGAGTATAGTTCTTTAGTTTATTTATTAGATCTGACTTGCCAGATCTCGGAAATCAACATCAGAAAATTAGGGAAGTTACGAACACTAACAGATCCATGTTGTAAGGACGAAGGCCATGCACCTATCCAATCTGACACTCCTCTAACCCAGCGCTTCAGCACCAAATGGTCGCCGGCGTCATACTCTACGATGATGACGTCCGCTGCCAGACCGTGCGGCCACATCACAAGGTCAATCCAGCAGTTTCTCGCGCCGCCGAGTCAACTTGACATCAGTCTTTAGGCTCGCGCAGTGCTGGTTCCAGGCGTGGTGGTATCCTTCTCCATGACGGGGGCGGTAATCACACTGTGTCTGGTCGTTGGACATTGGCCCAAACTTGGACATGGACACCCTACGCGAGTACTTGGATCTGTGGCACGGAATTGCGGTAGTGG
Source organism: Aegilops sharonensis (assembly GCA_904067115.1). NCBI lineage: Eukaryota > Viridiplantae > Streptophyta > Magnoliopsida > Poales > Poaceae > Aegilops > Aegilops sharonensis. Next base: position 164,098,630 of record LR880971.1, on the reverse strand, counting down.
AGCTTGACCCGGACACTTTGAATAGACTGTGTTGCGCCTGTGAAAGAGAAGCTGAGTTCTCAGTGAGATCGATGAGATCGGCGTACACGACAAAGTTTGTGGGTAGGGAGATTAATCCATCTACGGAGTTCACATGGAAATATAGAGCACCATTGCAGTGTTGTTTCTTCGTCTGGTTGGCGTTGAAGAACCGATGTTGGACCACTGAACGGTTGGCGAGACGACGTTTGCCACACCAGGACTCTTGTCCCTTCTGCAACCAGTGCAATGAAACGATCAGCCACCTACTATCGGGATGTGTGTTTGCAAGAATGGTCTGGCGTAAGGTATGTCAAGCTCTTGGCAGGCAAGGTTGGGTGCCAAACCCAGATAATACACTAGTGGTGCGAGAGCGAGGACTCCGGAGATGTTCCACAGAAGGACATTAGGGCTATCTTAGTCCTTGTCTTATGGGAGTTGTGGAAGTATAGAAACGACATTGTGTTTAACGAAGCCTCCCCGTCAATACAAAGCATAAGTAGGAGGATATTGACGGAAGGAAGGGCATGTAAATAAGAGGGACTGCTCAAGGGTGGCCTGGAGAGTTTCTTTCAAGAATTATCAGTGTGGGTTGGAGTGAGTAGTCAGCTAGAGTCGTGATGTAAAGGTGGACTTGGATGTGTCTTTGTAACAAACCCATGTAGAAGGGCTCTTTACCCCTTTCTCTCTCTTTAATATATGATACCCATGTTTGTGCATATTCAGGAGAAAAAAGACAATGAAAGAAAAAGAGAGTTGTAAGATGGAAGGAATGGGAACCATACAAGCCGAAAGAGAGGAAGTCACAGTGGTCCGGCCATTGGGGGTGACTACCACCCGCCACAATTGAGTTGGCCCCGCCCAAACTATGCTTCTGACCATCCATCACAGTGCCAGCCCAACACTGAGGCCAGCCGCCGCTCATCACACTGTCTCGGCGTGGAAATTTTTCGTGTTTTGACCCTTTTCTTAAAGTTAGTTCAGATCTGACCCTAGTTTAGAAAATTTTCGGGATCTAACCCTTTTGTTACCGTCAGGGTCTATGGCGATAGGGTGTAACAGCCTACCGTCAAGGTCCCTGGCGGTAGGAAACACCCCTACCGCCAAACAGGCTGGCGGTAGCCTGTACAACCCTACCGCCAAAGTGCTCGGCGGTAGGCACGAGCACGCACTATGTCTCATATATAGAAAATTTTTGCGGTAGAGCGCGCAACCCTACTGTCAAGGATTTTGGCGGTAGGCTGTTATACCCTACCTTCATAGACTCTGGCGGTAAAAAAATGGTCAGCTCTTAAATTTTTTACAAATTAGGATCAGATCTGAACTAACTTTCAGAAAAGGATCAAAACATGAAATTTAGCCTCTCGGCCTGCCTGTTGACCACTACGCCGTCCTGGCTACTCGTTCGCCACCACGTCGTCGAGCCCAGCAGTCGCTGAACCGCTCTCTTTACCTGATTAGAGTAAAATGGGGAAGTGGGCTGGATCGTAATCCTAGGACCACTTTTTTCTACCGCAACCCACAACCATCTAAACGTGTGGGCAGTTTTTCAAAAGGAAAAGAAAGTTTTTTTTAGGGTAACCATGTTAGAGAGTCGGAGGCATGGACGCTATAGCATGGATGTAAAATTACATTCATTAGGGACAAAAATTACGGTAGAAAAGTCTACGATAGGGTGTCGTGCGCTAGGTAGGGACCAATGAAATTTTGCCTGGGTCGGTCGACAGGGAGATGAATAAGACTAGTCACAATGGATAAACTTAGACTAGTTCTTAGAGTATAAGTCTATTCGTATTATAATCTATCTCTATTAGTCTAGTCTTGGAGCCCAAGCTTTGTAATCTATATAAACAGCCCTTGAGGCCCCGATCAATACAACAATTACTTCTCCAATATCTCAATTTATCATGGTATCCGACGCCTAGGTTTTCCGCACCTGGTATGGCTCCGCCACCCGCGCCGCCGCCCCGGCCGATTCGGCCCCTCTTCTCCATGGCCAAGTTCCACGCCGCCGGTGCCCCACCCCCTACCTCCTCCTCTACAACTACCCAAACACCTCCCCCTCCAAACCCTATGTTCTCCCTAGCCGACACCATTACCGACGTCTTTCCCTTCATACCAATTTCATATACCTTGGCATCCACAACTACTACCATTGGCGCCACCTCTTCATCATCCATCTCGGGCACTGCGGCCTACGCCACCACATTGATCCCTCCTACCCGCCACAGCCCGCTGATCCTCGCTGGGTGAAAGATGATCTCGCCATCATCCAGTGGATTTACACACGCATCTCCACGGAGCTTTTCAATCCGGTGTCCGACGATGACGCCACCGCCGTTTCAGGACAACTCCGACGCGTGAATCAACGCGCTCAACACCGAGCTACGCACAACCATGCAGGGAGATGTCCCAGTCTCCATCTTCTGCCAGCGAATCAAGGCTATTGGTGATGAACTCTGTGAACTTTGTGATCACGTCGAGGATCGCACTCTCATCAACGCCCTCCTCCAAGGTCTCGGCGATCAATTCGAGAAGCAGCAGTCCTTCATCCCCATGCTCAAACCGTACCCCACCTTCAAGGAAGTCCGCTCGATCCTCCAGCAAGAAGAGAAGAACAAGGCTCACAAGGCGCAACGGGCGCCGCAGGTGTTTCATGCTGTTGCGCCCTCTTCTGCAGCTCCCACGCCTGGGCTGCCGCGGCAACCGACCGCCCCTCCAACTCCTGCTGTGGCTGCCGCGGCCTCAACACCACCACCAGGCTGGCGCCCGAGTCCCAACTACAAGGGCAAGAATCCCGTCTACCGGCCTCCTGCATCTCGTCCTGCCGGACCTGCACCAGCCTCGTCATCCACCGCTCCCGCGCCACCAGCTCCGTCGCCATGGCCTCCTCAGCATGATCCTTGGACTGGCCTCGTCCAGGCTTGGTCGATGCCATGGTCGGCCCCCTCGCCGTATGGTGCCCCTCCTGCGTACACGAGCACGTGGAGCCCCGGTCTTCGTCCAGACACAGGCTCTCCGGGACTCCTTGGACCCAGGCCGCCGGCGCACGTCTACACCGCCACTCCTACTCCGCCTACCAGCACGCCAGGACCACCGTCGCCCTACAACACCATGCCGGCCTTCTACGGCAACATGCAGGCCCCAATCGCATACTACCCATCCGCTACCCCCTACGTCAACATGCAAGTTCCTGGCCCCTCTGCTCCTCCCCAATAGCCGGCTTGGGACCAAGCCGCCTTTATCAACGCCATGAACAATTTTGTCCTCAACGACGCAGGTACGGATTGGATTTTCGATTCGGGTGCATCAATGCATATGTCTTCAAATATGAATTTATTGTCATCTTGTTTTCCTTCTGCTTTTTCCACTATCACCATTGGCGATGGCTCCACCATCCCTGTTTCATGCACTGGTCACTCTTACATCCCTTCCTCTCATGCCAATTTTCTTCTACGCAATATTCTTGTGGTTCCTTCCATCATCAAAAATCTTATCTCTGTTAGACAATTTTGCATTGACAACAAAGTTATCCTGGCCTTTGACCCTTTTGGTTTGTCTGTAAAGGATCTGACAACGGAGGCGGTCCTCGCTCGGTACAATAGCACGGGCGATCTTTATCCTCTTCATGGCGCGCCCACATCCACCTCTCGTGCCATGCTCGCCTCTGTTGATCTATGGCATCGTCGTCTCGGTCACCCCAGCAAAAACACTTTGACGTCTTTACTCCAAGAATTTTGTATCCCTAGTTCTAGCAGTCCTCATAATCCCTCTCTCTGTAATGCATGTCAATGTGGCAAACATGTTAGATTACCTTTTGGAACCTCTACTACCATTAGTACTTTTCCTTTTGAGTTACTTCACTGTGATTTATGGACCTCTCCAGTCCCTAGTGTTTCTGGTTATAAATATTATCTTGTGATCTTGGATGATTATTCTCACTATACTTGGACCTTTCCTCTTCGCGCTAAATCTGAAGTACCTTCAATCTTTCTCAACTTTCGACAATATGTAATCACACACTTTGGCTTGCCAATTCGATTTATTCAATGTGATAACGGTCGTGAATTTGATAACACCCAAAACCGCACCTTCTTTATCTCTCAAGGCATTCTTCTTCGTTTTTCATGCCCTTATACATCTTCTCAAAATGGCAAAGCTGAACGCTGTCTTCGCTCTATTAATGATGTTCTTTGCACATTGCTTTTACAAGCTTCTCTTCCTTCCCGTTTTTGGGTTGAAGCCCTTCGCACCGCCACACTACTTCTTAATGTTCGACCAACTAAAACTTGCCCTCTTTATTCGCCTTTCCAATCTCTTTTTCTCCCACCCTGACTATTCTTTTCTGCGTGTTTTTGGCTGTCTATGCTTTCCCAACATCGCCTCTACCGCCTCCAACAAACTAGAACCACGCTCACTACCTTGCATTCACCTTGGTCTTTCTGATGATCACAAAGGATATCGTTGTTTCGATCCATCTTCTGGTCGTATCATTCTCTCTCGTCATGTCACATTCGATGAAAATACTTTTCCTTTTTCTGTCA
>LR880971.1:164068715-164080042 GCA_904067115.1 Aegilops sharonensis | reverse complement strand
CCTTTCCAGAGACCGGTTCCTCGACGGCCCAAGAAGAAGACCGAAGAGAATCGTTCAAAGAGTAACGAGGACCGTACCTCCAAGAGCGGAAGGAACAACTAATTATGCTCTTCGATAGTTGGCTCTTTTAGTTTCGTTGAACTTCGTTTGATTGAACTATTCGGGTGGTTATGAAGCTACGTGGAACTATGTGTTTGCTATTTGTGGATCTATGTGTTTGCTATTTGTGAAACTATGTGGAACTCCGTTTACTAATTAGTTGAAGTTCGTTTGAAATGTTCTATGCACTTCAAATTTGTTAATGTGTATGTGATGCCCAAGTTTAATTGTTTGAGATCTGTGATATTGTTATCATATTTGTGAAAATTGCTATAATATTATTGTCATATTGAATTTGAAAAGAAGCAAGCAAATGAACTTAAATTCATAAAACACAGGACCCTACCGCCAAGGCCCCTGGCGGTAGGGTCAGACAGCCTACCGCCAGGGCAACTCAATTCTTCGTTACAGAATCATTACACTGAAAAAACAAGACCCTACCGCCAAGGCCCCTGGCGGTAGGGTCAGACAGCCTACCGCCAGGGCAACTCAATTCTTCGTTACAGAATCATTACACTGAGACAGGACCCTACCGCCAGGTGCTCTGGCGGTAGGTTTGGACAGCCTACTGCCAGGCCTCCTGGCGGTAGGTACTTATCCACGTCAGCGCAGTCAAACGGCCACCGTCCCCCTCCGTCGCACCCCTACCGCTATGGGCCGTGGCGGTAGGCTATCTAACCCTACCGCCGTAGGCCCTGGCGGTAGCAAAAGGGTCAAATCTCGAAAAAATTTCAAACAAGGGTCAGATCCTGAAATCCTTTCCAAAAAGGGTCAAAACACGAAATTCGGCCACAGCTGCAAAGTGAGTGTGCACGCTTGTGGATCAGGCAACTCTGGATGATTGATTTCCTCACCGGTAAGATCATCGGCTTTTGAGATTTCGTCCGGTACGTCCACTCAGAGACAAGTTGCTTCTCCTTGCTGATACACTGCTCCAAACCATCAGACGGTCATCAAAATTTACGTTAGCATACAACACAGCCCAAGTGAAAATTATAGCACTCCTCAAGGTATGTGCTATAGTCAGAGCACGAAATGGAACGATCTTTTGCTAGCAGTTTGTCCCATCCCCATAATTTCTCCAACAAAACTTTCGAGACAAGTAGAAATCGTCGTCAGATATGGTGGCATAAATTTGATTTATGTTTGTGGAACAGATGAAAAAATAACAAAGAAGGAAATAAAATAATCACTACAGTAGCAAGCAAGGAGGGTGGAAAGGCATGCTAAACTTTACCTTGGTACTTGACAATTTTTGACGGCGGCCTCTCCTTCTTGTATCTACCTACCGTACTTCTTATCCTCCTCCATCTCCTTGATCATACAAGTAAAATAGTTCGTCTCTGCCTCTTCTTCCCTGCGCTTGGCCTCCATCTGCTTCTTCGACAAGTCGTCCAAACGCGTGCGCTTGGCCTCCGTCTGCTTCTTCCCCGTGTGTTCGGAACGCCTGCGCCTGGCCTCCATCTGCTTCTCCTTCATGTCGTCTGCGATTAGTCTGCTTTCTTGCGCCGGCCGGCCTAATTAAGCAGAGGAGGAGGAGGAGGAGGAGGGATTCGAAGTCGAACAAGGGCCGATCAGGCGCCCGCCATTGTCACAGATCCAGTAAGGTCGATCCAAATAGTGCAGTGCAGCCGCATCATCAAGAAGACCAGTTGTTGGTCCGATCAGCCATGACGAAGAAAAGACGTCGTCGCAGACGCAATGTAAGTACTGTTATTATATTACTGCTGTGCCCGATTGGTATTTGTATATACGTACTTCACACGAAAGGAAAGGTTCTTCCTAAAAAGGCTGATTATCTGTTGCTCCAGGTAAATGCAGCACAGAAAGCAACTCGCAACAACGACGAAGAAGACGGAGACAGGCTTAGCAAGCTGCCTGACGACCTTCTGCTCAACATTCTGGAGAGGGCGGACACGCTCGACGCAGTAAGGGCCTGCGTCCTCTCGGGGCGAATGATGAAGCTCATCACCATGCTCTCGCGGTTCTTCCTAAGCTGCAGACACTGATGGCAACGTATTTTCGACCCCGCTGAATTTTTCAGAATCAACAGCGCCGTGGCTCATGTAACGGACAACATCTTGAGCACAAGGAGCCCGGAGATCACCATCAACAAGCTCCAAATCAGATTCATCTTGACGGAACCTGATTCTTACACGGTAGTCGAATCTGTCACCCGCGCCATGGCAACGCAGAAGGTTGGTGCGGCTGAGTTTCAGATCTTAACATAGAAGGCTTATCTGGAGTGCTCTCCCGCCGATCTCCTCGACCACGCCAAGAAGTTCAATGGTTTTCTCGGTGCTTGCCCTGATGCATTTGCTGGTCTTAGGCGCCTGTGGCTGCGCAATATGAGGTTTGCCGAACTGGACATCCCCAACATCCTAAGCGCTTGCAAGCTCTTGGAGTCTTTGCATCTGACCCACTGCGGCTCGGGGAAGAATTCCGTGCTGCGGCTAGAACATGCTCAGCTTACTGAGCTCGAGTTCGAGATTGGGAAATTTGAGACAGTTGAGCTGGCATGTCTACCAAAACTCCAACGGGTGGGCTATAACAATTGGTTCAACTCTCATAAAGACCCCCTGTATTTTGATTTTGTACCGCAGTTTTCAAAGCTGTGGCTTGCAAAAACTGGCCGCCGATCGACTAGGACTCTAAAGTTAAGTCAGCTCCTTGATAATGTTCCTTCCATAAGCGATCTGCATATGGATTTTCAAAGTGAAAAGGTACTAATTAGTCATTTGAATCATGCCTGTCCATTCTCACTCTATATATGATGGTTATGTATATGTGTGTGTGTAAATAACGATAGTAGCTTAAGTTGGTCTTCTCCGCCGGTTGAGAATGTGATTTCTGCAACTTGCACTCACAGTTTGTAAATTGTTTCTTCTTTCCCAGATTTGGATTCTATCAGAAAGCCCGAAGCTGCTCAAGCCTGTGCTCAGCAAACTACAGCACGTGAATCTGGACAATCTTCCTGAAGGATGTGATTTAGCTTGGACAATGTTTATTCTTGAAGCTGCACCATCCCTAAAAGAGTTGTGCATCACGGTATGGGATCATTGGTGCAATATGGCGATGAGAGACAAAGAGTTTCGGGAGAGAAATGGTTACTGTGAAAAGGCAGACGTGGAGTGGAAGCCACATGCCCCTGATTTCAAGCACAAGAACCTGGTTAAGCTCACCATCTACGGCTTCCAAGCAGACGGCATCTTTGTGCGATTCATCAGGTGTGTCATGGAACATGCGGTTAATATGGCAGAGATATCTCTGCATGACAGGAAGGTGTGTCTGCACTGTGGTGACTTGGATCCCGAGATGAAGTGCCTATCGAGATATCCATGGAACGCTGATGAGCGCATGCAGATCATTGAAGAATTGGGGGTATCTTTGCCTGCCATGGTTCGCTTCCTGTCGTAATTGAAAAAAAGAGATGCTGTTTGTAAGCCCTCTGAACTCAGTAATTCAGTAGTTATTGCGCTTTTACTCTTGCTTCCTCTTAAATTGAAGCTATGTGAACTGTTGCTTAATGGAGAAAATATTTAGTAAATTTTCTGAGTATTCCAACATTTGTGAATGCTTCCTTTATGATAAGTTGATAGATATGTGGCTCTGTTTAGAGGTTAGAACCAAGTGCCTTCGATGTGTTGGAACAAGCTGACATGCTCGTTTGTCTTTATGCATGCCAGTGTAGAAATAATAGTGGAAAAATGCATTGCAATCGTTTGCGCTCTGATGTCTACATTCCATCTTTTAGGTCAGATATTTGTGTTTTACACATCAGCTTTTGTGGTACACTGTTGTGACTCGTTGCTTGAGCTTTATTTATCTAGTACTGAAAACCAGTACTTCAGAGAAACTGCAATCCTATAGTTGTTGCTCAAGCAATTTTTTCAATGGACTACTTCAGTAGCAGGATACATGTCGATTGCGCACTTCAATGGTTACTCATCTGTTCCGGCACTGTTTTTTTGGCTGGAGTGAGAAGTAAAAAAGATCAATCTTACATTGATGGTAAGGGAAAGTAACATGGTTGCCTTCCCACGAAAGTAACCTACTAGTAGATTTTGTGTTTTGGAATTAAGGAGCCTCAGGTCCGGCAGATTATTACAGCAGCTATTTAAATATCCAAAGTTAACTGAAGCAACAACTAGAAAACCTCGCCATACAGCAAGATCAAAACGATGGTGGTTGCGTAGTTGTTATAGCAATAGCTCAAAGCACTAGTGTCATTGCTATGTACGTCAAAGATAACACATATAGCCAGGAGGATCCACAAAGCATAATTTGTTTGGGAAATCAACACTGGATGTTCTCTGTGATAGATTGGTGGTGTTTATCTGTGGCCAAGTGATTTAGGTATAATTTCAAGTATTCTGACTGAACCACTCATTTGCCTACAGAATCGTGAGCGTGGGGAAATTCAAGTGAACCTAACCACCGGTTCTGCGTCGCCAAGCTCTTCAGGATGACGGCCCGCCGCCAAGGCGGGGGCGTCTCTCCAGTACTACCTGAGCGGATACTTATCTCGGTTGTTACTAGCTTGAGAATTTGGAAATTTATCACTGTCTATTTTTTTGAGTTGCAAGAAGATTGATCACTGTCGACTAAGGCTGGTTAAGAATGGTCAGTTTTGGAGACTATGCAAAATCAAACCTCTCCTGTACTTTAAAACGNAGACAGCCTACCGCCAGGGCAACTCAATTCTTCGTTACAGAATCATTACACTGAGACAGGACCCTACCGCCAGGTGCTCTGGCGGTAGGTTTGGACAGCCTACTGCCAGGCCTCCTGGCGGTAGGTACTTATCCACGTCAGCGCAGTCAAACGGCCACCGTCCCCCTCCGTCGCACCCCTACCGCTATGGGCCGTGGCGGTAGGCTATCTAACCCTACCGCCGTAGGCCCTGGCGGTAGCAAAAGGGTCAAATCTCGAAAAAATTTCAAACAAGGGTCAGATCCTGAAATCCTTTCCAAAAAGGGTCAAAACACGAAATTCGGCCACAGCTGCAAAGTGAGTGTGCACGCTTGTGGATCAGGCAACTCTGGATGATTGATTTCCTCACCGGTAAGATCATCGGCTTTTGAGATTTCGTCCGGTACGTCCACTCAGAGACAAGTTGCTTCTCCTTGCTGATACACTGCTCCAAACCATCAGACGGTCATCAAAATTTACGTTAGCATACAACACAGCCCAAGTGAAAATTATAGCACTCCTCAAGGTATGTGCTATAGTCAGAGCACGAAATGGAACGATCTTTTGCTAGCAGTTTGTCCCATCCCCATAATTTCTCCAACAAAACTTTCGAGACAAGTAGAAATCGTCGTCAGATATGGTGGCATAAATTTGATTTATGTTTGTGGAACAGATGAAAAAATAACAAAGAAGGAAATAAAATAATCACTACAGTAGCAAGCAAGGAGGGTGGAAAGGCATGCTAAACTTTACCTTGGTACTTGACAATTTTTGACGGCGGCCTCTCCTTCTTGTATCTACCTACCGTACTTCTTATCCTCCTCCATCTCCTTGATCATACAAGTAAAATAGTTCGTCTCTGCCTCTTCTTCCCTGCGCTTGGCCTCCATCTGCTTCTTCGACAAGTCGTCCAAACGCGTGCGCTTGGCCTCCGTCTGCTTCTTCCCCGTGTGTTCGGAACGCCTGCGCCTGGCCTCCATCTGCTTCTCCTTCATGTCGTCTGCGATTAGTCTGCTTTCTTGCGCCGGCCGGCCTAATTAAGCAGAGGAGGAGGAGGAGGAGGAGGGATTCGAAGTCGAACAAGGGCCGATCAGGCGCCCGCCATTGTCACAGATCCAGTAAGGTCGATCCAAATAGTGCAGTGCAGCCGCATCATCAAGAAGACCAGTTGTTGGTCCGATCAGCCATGACGAAGAAAAGACGTCGTCGCAGACGCAATGTAAGTACTGTTATTATATTACTGCTGTGCCCGATTGGTATTTGTATATACGTACTTCACACGAAAGGAAAGGTTCTTCCTAAAAAGGCTGATTATCTGTTGCTCCAGGTAAATGCAGCACAGAAAGCAACTCGCAACAACGACGAAGAAGACGGAGACAGGCTTAGCAAGCTGCCTGACGACCTTCTGCTCAACATTCTGGAGAGGGCGGACACGCTCGACGCAGTAAGGGCCTGCGTCCTCTCGGGGCGAATGATGAAGCTCATCACCATGCTCTCGCGGTTCTTCCTAAGCTGCAGACACTGATGGCAACGTATTTTCGACCCCGCTGAATTTTTCAGAATCAACAGCGCCGTGGCTCATGTAACGGACAACATCTTGAGCACAAGGAGCCCGGAGATCACCATCAACAAGCTCCAAATCAGATTCATCTTGACGGAACCTGATTCTTACACGGTAGTCGAATCTGTCACCCGCGCCATGGCAACGCAGAAGGTTGGTGCGGCTGAGTTTCAGATCTTAACATAGAAGGCTTATCTGGAGTGCTCTCCCGCCGATCTCCTCGACCACGCCAAGAAGTTCAATGGTTTTCTCGGTGCTTGCCCTGATGCATTTGCTGGTCTTAGGCGCCTGTGGCTGCGCAATATGAGGTTTGCCGAACTGGACATCCCCAACATCCTAAGCGCTTGCAAGCTCTTGGAGTCTTTGCATCTGACCCACTGCGGCTCGGGGAAGAATTCCGTGCTGCGGCTAGAACATGCTCAGCTTACTGAGCTCGAGTTCGAGATTGGGAAATTTGAGACAGTTGAGCTGGCATGTCTACCAAAACTCCAACGGGTGGGCTATAACAATTGGTTCAACTCTCATAAAGACCCCCTGTATTTTGATTTTGTACCGCAGTTTTCAAAGCTGTGGCTTGCAAAAACTGGCCGCCGATCGACTAGGACTCTAAAGTTAAGTCAGCTCCTTGATAATGTTCCTTCCATAAGCGATCTGCATATGGATTTTCAAAGTGAAAAGGTACTAATTAGTCATTTGAATCATGCCTGTCCATTCTCACTCTATATATGATGGTTATGTATATGTGTGTGTGTAAATAACGATAGTAGCTTAAGTTGGTCTTCTCCGCCGGTTGAGAATGTGATTTCTGCAACTTGCACTCACAGTTTGTAAATTGTTTCTTCTTTCCCAGATTTGGATTCTATCAGAAAGCCCGAAGCTGCTCAAGCCTGTGCTCAGCAAACTACAGCACGTGAATCTGGACAATCTTCCTGAAGGATGTGATTTAGCTTGGACAATGTTTATTCTTGAAGCTGCACCATCCCTAAAAGAGTTGTGCATCACGGTATGGGATCATTGGTGCAATATGGCGATGAGAGACAAAGAGTTTCGGGAGAGAAATGGTTACTGTGAAAAGGCAGACGTGGAGTGGAAGCCACATGCCCCTGATTTCAAGCACAAGAACCTGGTTAAGCTCACCATCTACGGCTTCCAAGCAGACGGCATCTTTGTGCGATTCATCAGGTGTGTCATGGAACATGCGGTTAATATGGCAGAGATATCTCTGCATGACAGGAAGGTGTGTCTGCACTGTGGTGACTTGGATCCCGAGATGAAGTGCCTATCGAGATATCCATGGAACGCTGATGAGCGCATGCAGATCATTGAAGAATTGGGGGTATCTTTGCCTGCCATGGTTCGCTTCCTGTCGTAATTGAAAAAAAGAGATGCTGTTTGTAAGCCCTCTGAACTCAGTAATTCAGTAGTTATTGCGCTTTTACTCTTGCTTCCTCTTAAATTGAAGCTATGTGAACTGTTGCTTAATGGAGAAAATATTTAGTAAATTTTCTGAGTATTCCAACATTTGTGAATGCTTCCTTTATGATAAGTTGATAGATATGTGGCTCTGTTTAGAGGTTAGAACCAAGTGCCTTCGATGTGTTGGAACAAGCTGACATGCTCGTTTGTCTTTATGCATGCCAGTGTAGAAATAATAGTGGAAAAATGCATTGCAATCGTTTGCGCTCTGATGTCTACATTCCATCTTTTAGGTCAGATATTTGTGTTTTACACATCAGCTTTTGTGGTACACTGTTGTGACTCGTTGCTTGAGCTTTATTTATCTAGTACTGAAAACCAGTACTTCAGAGAAACTGCAATCCTATAGTTGTTGCTCAAGCAATTTTTTCAATGGACTACTTCAGTAGCAGGATACATGTCGATTGCGCACTTCAATGGTTACTCATCTGTTCCGGCACTGTTTTTTTGGCTGGAGTGAGAAGTAAAAAAGATCAATCTTACATTGATGGTAAGGGAAAGTAACATGGTTGCCTTCCCACGAAAGTAACCTACTAGTAGATTTTGTGTTTTGGAATTAAGGAGCCTCAGGTCCGGCAGATTATTACAGCAGCTATTTAAATATCCAAAGTTAACTGAAGCAACAACTAGAAAACCTCGCCATACAGCAAGATCAAAACGATGGTGGTTGCGTAGTTGTTATAGCAATAGCTCAAAGCACTAGTGTCATTGCTATGTACGTCAAAGATAACACATATAGCCAGGAGGATCCACAAAGCATAATTTGTTTGGGAAATCAACACTGGATGTTCTCTGTGATAGATTGGTGGTGTTTATCTGTGGCCAAGTGATTTAGGTATAATTTCAAGTATTCTGACTGAACCACTCATTTGCCTACAGAATCGTGAGCGTGGGGAAATTCAAGTGAACCTAACCACCGGTTCTGCGTCGCCAAGCTCTTCAGGATGACGGCCCGCCGCCAAGGCGGGGGCGTCTCTCCAGTACTACCTGAGCGGATACTTATCTCGGTTGTTACTAGCTTGAGAATTTGGAAATTTATCACTGTCTATTTTTTTGAGTTGCAAGAAGATTGATCACTGTCGACTAAGGCTGGTTAAGAATGGTCAGTTTTGGAGACTATGCAAAATCAAACCTCTCCTGTACTTTAAAACGGAGAGAATGTTAATGGTTAATTGAAATTCGTTTTTGTTGTGTATAGTTTTCTCTTGCAAATTCATCTCTTTGGTGTTCCACATATGTGTAAAGTAACAAGAGCATGTACAGGATTCTGATGGAGCAAAAATGAATGCACAAATTAATCTAGTGCTAAGGAAAGCAAATGCAGCAATGTCTGGATAGATCAGAAAATTGCACAAACATAGAAGTAGCAAAATTAAGAGTGAAAAGGGAAACATACAAGCCAAGAACGATGAAAATTGAGATCTAAGAAAAAATGGCATAAATGTAGTAAGATGTGCGCGTCTGTCGTGGTGTTTGCAGAGGACTGTTCCGCTGGGAGTACCATTCTAAATCTAAAGGACCTGCTAAGTGTTCGTGCAATTTGGAAATCTAAAGCAACGATTATTATCTTTAATGGGCTCCATTGCAGTGACCTGGAGGCGTTTGTATTGATGAGGGATGATGCGAGATCCTGGAAATCAGCCGGCTCTATCTCTGAAACTGGAATCTTCTGAAGTCTTTTTCAGTTGGAGTTACTCTGTACTTCAGCTTGCTCTGCTGAGTTTTCTTTCTACCCTGTTTTATTCCCCCTTGTACTAAAGATCCTCGGCCAATGCCCTTTCGGATGGTGCTCGATGGTGCAGATGACATCGTCGGTCGATGGTGCCGCCAAGAAGTACTAGTAGAAGTAATAAATGAACTAGCTCCATGAAGAGCTCACAATATGTCGGTCAAGATGAGCAGTACTTTATACGTGTCGTGTTTGTGCGAACTAGCGGAACGTCTTGCCTTCTCAGGCAGACGGCTTCGTATTATGTAGATGGGGCGCACCTCCCATAACATCGCATACATTCAGTTGAGATTACATACTTGAAGATCAAGAAAGGAGATAGAGATAAGTTACATGAGATAAACATTATACTCTAACAACCTAACCATCTCCTAAGATGCGCCTGTCATGTATGTTTAACACCCTCCCTTAATCACAACTCCATTAAGTTGAGATTATACTTGAAGTTTTCAAAGCTCTTGACAGGCAATGCCTTTATGAATTCATCTGCAATTTGATCACTGGAATGCACAAAACGAATGTCAAGTTGTTTGTGAGTCACCCTTTTCTCTGACAAAATGAAAATTTATCTCAATGTGTTTGGTCCTGGCATGAAACACTGGGTTAGCTGAAAGATAGGTGGCACCAAGGTTATCACACCACAAACATGGAGCTTGTTTACTCTTTATACCAAGTTCCTTGAGCATGGATTGAACCCATATGATTTCAGCTATGGCATTTGCCAAAGCCTTATATTCTTATATTCTGCCCCTATACTACATCTGGAGACTGTAGCTTGCTTGCGAGCACACCATGAAATTAAGTTGGGTCCAAAGAAAACAGCAAAACCACCAGTAGAGCGTCTATCATCAAGACAGCCTGCCCAATCAGAATCAGAGAATGCACTGACAAGTATAGAGGATGACTTGCTGAAATTAAGACCCATGCTTAATGTGTTTTTGACATATCTAACTATTCGTTTGGCAGCAGTGAGATGAACAGTTGTAGGTGCATGAAGAAACTGACATACTTTGTTGACAGCAAAAGAAATATCAGGCCTAGCAAGAGTAAGGTATTGAAGAGCTCCTACCAAGCTTCTGTATTTTGTGCTGTCCTCTTGAGTCAAGAGAGTTCCTTGTATCAGAGATTATTTTTCTGAGCTGGATAGTGGAGTAGGTGTAGGTTTACAACCTTGTAGACCAGTTTTTTTTTTACCAATTCAACTGCATACTTTTCTTGGAAGAGATGAAGTCCATCCTTGTGCCTCTTTACTTCAATCCCAAGAAAATAATGCAAGTCTCCAAGATCCTTCAAGGCAAAATCTGCACTCAAATCTTTCAACAGTCCTGTGATAGCTTCATCAGATGAACTTGTCACAATAATATCATCAACATATATTAGGACAAATATGCATGTATTGGACTTGTTGTAGATGAACAGAAGGGTGTCAGACTTTGAAGGAACAAAATCAAGTGTTTGCATTTTGTGACAAAGACGGGAGTACCATGCTCTTGGTGCCTGTTTCAAACAATAAAGTGCTTTTTCCAACTTGCAGACATGAGAGGGTGCACTTTTACTTATAAACCCAGGAGGTTGTTTCATATATACCTCCTCTTCCAGAACACCATGAAGAAACGCGTTCTGAACATCAAGTTACCTGAGACTCCATCTCCTGGAAACAACAATAGACAAAACAAGATGGATAGTGGCAGCTTTAACAACTGGACTAAATGTGTCCTCATAATCTATGACATACCGTTGTTTAAAACCCTTTGCAACGAGCCTAGCTTT
>LR880971.1:164035875-164062084 GCA_904067115.1 Aegilops sharonensis | reverse complement strand
GTCCGATTTGACTGCAATAATTTTGCTACCAAATTTTCATTCAACCAAGGCTTGAAAGTTTTGAAAAACTTAAAAGACATCGAATCTCTTTTTGAGGAGGTAAATCCATACAAACTTGCTATAGTCATCTATGAAGCTCACATAATACTCATGTCTACCAACAGAAGTGGGAGCAGGACCCCACACATCAGAGAAGATTAATTGAAGTGGTTTGGTAGAAACACTAGTAGATATTGGATAAGGTAATTGATGACTTTTAGCACATTGACAGGAATCACAAATAGTTTCGACATTTCGCTCACCAACAAATGGGAGTTTATTTTTCCTAAGCAATCTTTCAACTAAAGAAAAAGCAGCATGCCCTAATCGATCGTGCCACCGTGTTGACGAGACTTTGACAACACCATTGGCTTGTTTATTGAGTCTCCTAAGCTCCGGAATCAACGGGTAAAGCCCTCGAACACATCTACCTCGATAGAGAACCTTCTTCATGGCCTGGTCCTTGATCAAAAAGAAATATGGATGAAATTCAAGGAAAAGATGATTATCAAGAGTTGTCGGCGTTCTGGGAACGGGGGTCCCCAGACTTGCCTGCCTGCGGCCCACGGCGTGGCTAAGCCAGCAGGACCGTACGGCCCATCTTCATCAACAAGGCATCCAAGACCCTCGCAAGGGTCCAACCTCGCGAGGCGGACGACGCAAGACCTCCTCTGGAGTGCCCTAGCCAGGCAGGCTCACGAGGAGCGGAGATATCAAGGCGGGGCAAACCTCACGAGGGTCTCGTGGCGTGAGCCATGACGAACGACACCAGGCGGGCGCCAGCACGCGCATCGTCCTTATTTCCTCTTTGGTGCTAATGAGGCCAGCGCTGGCGAAGAGTACCGGGGCATCAGGCAAAGGTTGCTATATTGGTGCAACGAGACCAAGACCAGGAGGACGGCAAGATGGAGGTCATCGTGGAGCCCAAAACGGCGTCACCACCAGAGCTTTTCGCAGGTGAAGACTACTTTTGTCAGGATAGCTTGTACTAGCTGTCCCCCTTCAAATTTGCCCACCGTTGTTGGCTCCCTTCCCACTTGATATTTGGGAAGAGGACCAGGGCCTATATAAGTAGAGCTAGCCACCATAGTAGAGGCATCTCATCTGAGCTTGATCCAACCCGATCGAGAGCCTACCCTAGCCACAAGAACACCTCAACCTCAAGAGGTTGTTCTTCCCTTGTACTGTTCATCATCAGCCCTAGAGGCAATCCACCACCACCACACTGGAGTAGGGTATTACACCACAACAGTGGCCCGAACCAGTATAAACCTCGTGTCTTTTTGTGTTGCGAGTTCGTCGAGTTCGTCCGTGAGATCTTAGCGAGTTAGGGCGTAGATCGGTAGGGGGGAAAGACTTCGCGCGCACCCCAGTGTTCGAACCTTAAGGGTTTACCGGAACCCCACATTCGACATTTGGCGCGCCAGGTAGGGGTGTGCCGGGGCTTCTTCTCCGCCAACCAGCTCGCCAATGCTCCGCAGCCACAATGTCCGGCAACTCAAGGGCCGGCTCCGACCGTTCGGCAGCTTGGCCAGCCCAGGCAGCGCCGCCTGCCCATGAAGACCTCGGCCCCGCGCTCCAGGCGGCGCGAGCGCCGCCAAACTCTGCCGGGCGCGGGCAACGCGGCCAGGTGTCGTCCACCCTCACCCCTCGGCAAGTACGAGCCGCTGGAAGAGCAGCAAGTCATGCCGCAGCAACGGCGCCGCACTCACGGCGGGAGCAAGCAAACATGCGGGCGGCACTCACGGTGGCAAGAGAGCTGCTGCGATGCAGGCTGATGGAGAGCGGCCGGGATGCACTGCTGGAGCGGGTTGCCGAGCTGCTGGATGTGGCAGCGTCCAGGGCACCACCTTTCTGCTATCGGCTTCCTCCTCAGGCCACTGCAGGGCCACACGGCGGGCCTCACCACAACCGCGCGCCGTCGGCAATGCCCGGGGGCTTCATCACATCAGCACAGCCGGCAGCGTAGGGGGCTCCGCTGCCACCATGCCGCCCGCAACAAGCATGGGCACAAGCGTCGCCCCCCATGGTCCTGGCCGGATGCCACGCTACCATCCTCGGGACACCACCCTGGGCCAAGCAACATGGAGCGTGGGGCACTACGGCGAGGTGTTCGGGTTGACGGCCCCGGAAGGCTATGTGCCCCGCATGATGGACCAAGAGTACGCACCGGAGGACGACCCCGACTCATTCGTTGGAGAAGATTGGGGAGAGGGAGCGCTAGGAGCTGAAGCCTTCCAAGAACCAACGGATAACCACAACGGTCGCGCCGGCGACGGCAACTACAGGGTACCGCTAATCTCTCAGGAACAGGCTTATGCTAACCATGGGCTGCAGATGAATCAGGTTGCAGCGTCGATCGACGACCCTGGCACGGCAGCACCCGTTCCAACAAGGGAAACACGCTGGGGGCCGCCAGGAGGGAGCCAGGAGCAAGGCCCCTCCCCGCGTCGCACGACGCCTGGCGATACACGGAGGTAGGCCCTCTGCCGGGAAGGCCTCGACAACCTTTCCCCCGGCAGAGGACCTGTGGTCGCCGAGGGCACCGCTCGCGTCCCTTTCCCTCTTTTGTGTCGTCCTGGTGACCGGTCGGCTCAAAGGAGGTTAAGGGTGGCGCAAGGCGGGGCCCTCGACTGGCGATATGAAGCAAGGCCGGTACCTGTGAAGAAGGCCCGGTGCCTGTGAAGCTCGCCGCCCGTGACACTCTCACGTAATAATGAGTTGGGGCTGTACACGCCCCGGAGTCTCAGGGGTGCCAGCCTCAGGCCTTGGGGCTCCCTCCCACGCCTAGTGGCAGCACTTAGCTCCGCGTCGGTGAGAAGACTTGAAGACCGGAAGACTAGATTAGGTGCCGGACGCGGCCTTTCGCTTTGGATCTCTCTTTCGGTAGCTTTGCTTTCTGGATCTGGATTTAAGTTGAAACCGAGTTTTTACCGTTGCGCGCGGGGGGTGCTTTTTCTTGCTCGAGCAATTTCTTGCCTTCTGGATCTCGTTTTGTCTGGGACTCATGTCCGTCGCCTTCCCCTCACGAGCTCCTCGCGAGCGGGACTGCGCGAAGCACGCGCACGCCAAGTGCACGCTAGCACTGCAACTGGTGCTCACCTCTTGTGGGGCCCCTTTTGGCGGGGCGACAAGCTCCGTAGGGTTCACAGAAACTCGACGCCTAGCGACCCAGCTCAAAGTTGGCGCTGACTAAGGTAAACCATGACAGAAAACTCGCACCCGGATTCACAAGTTCACGAGGACACAAACTCACATCACACAGGAAAGTAAAAACTGCAATTTGCTTACATGAGGGGATCCCCCTCCCAAAATGCCCTTACAAGTTTTCCAAGGGCCATGCCCGAGTTTTGTGTGCAGGGTGAAGCGGGAGGAGAACATGGGGTCAGCCAGAAATGCCGCTCGCTACATCACCCGCGGACGCGTCACTCGCGTCGTCACCATCTTCATTGGCATCGTTGCCGCCATCGGCGACGCCCCCGACGTCGTTGTCAACCACGTCGCCTTCGTCTGCGGCGACCACCACCCCGTCATCTTCCGAAGAGAAGGCCCTGACCAACGCGTCCACGTTGCCTTCAACCCAACGCATCAGGTCACCCCGGACGGCTGTGGGAACGGGGGCGATGGCGGTGTCGAAATCGAAGTTGGGGTCAGCATTCAGAAGGTGGCTGAAGACACGGGAGAAAGCGCGCTCAAGCAGGCCACGCCCCCTTTCCTCTACAAGCTGGCAAGCTCTGGCAGATCGAGCCTCCAGGCGCGTCACCACCTTAGTGAAGAAGGTCAGGTGGCTGGCATAGTCATTCGAGTGAAGGTCCGGCACCTCCACGTCGCAAACATGGCCCAGGGCGGTGTTGGCCCTGTTCCGGAGGTCCTGAAGCATAGGGGCATGCTCGCGCTCCAGCGTTCGTCATTGGAGCACTTCCTCCGCGTTCTGTCGTGCAACGGCCTCAGCGTCATCAACCTGCCTACGAAGGGAGCGCAGCTCAGCACGGGCGGAGGCCAAGTCTTCCTGCGCCGTAACCAGGGCGGCGGCCGTAGCCTCCGAGTGCCTCTCAGCCTCATCCAACCCGGGCCTGAGGGCAGCGGCCCTGCCCGTATCCTCTGTACCCGCGAGCTTCAGCTTCAGGTCGTACCTACCCTCCAGGTCCGCGCGAACCTCGACCACCCGGCGATTCACCTCCTCCTCAACTCCGGCCTCGCGAGCCCCAACGACATCTTCTGCTTGAGCAACTTGATGCTCCCTCGTCTCCAGTCGCTCGAGCTCGAGGCTGCGCTCCACTGCTTCCAGGGCCAGCGCCTCACCGCGCTTCCGGACCTCTTCATCCTCCGCAGGCGTCCCCCTCAGCGATGCAAGAGCGGCCCTGCGCGCCTCCACCTGCTGCTCAAGGGACGCGCTCCAGGCCTGGAGCTCCCACACGCGTTCCTCCGCAGCCTCGCGACGGCGGTCAGCCTCGTGAGCCTCTTCCAAGGCTCGCGAGCGGGCTTCATGGTAATCCTGAGGGTCGCCTCGGCCTTCGCATTCTCAAGGTCGCGCTGATAGCGACCGAGGTTGATGGCCACCCGCTGCTTGCGCCGCTCCTCGACCAGCCGGAGACCTTCGGCCTCAAGGCGCGAGTCAACACCCGCAAGTCGGCTCATCGCGCCCATCGCCTCCTGGAAGAGCTCGTGACGAACCACGCTCCGCCCGCGCTCGAGCTCGAACGCTCGACCCTCCTCGTCCTCCACCTTAGGGGCTGCGGGCGAGGCGCCAAGCGGCGCGCCACCCCCCGGCAGGGGGCTGGGGGCTGACGCCGCACCTGACGCCAGCCCGTCCTCGCGAGAAGTCCAAGCTGACTGGGGCTCGCTACTTGAAGAGGAACCAAAGATCGAAGCCAACCAGCTGCTGCCCATGAGCAAAGGAGGAGCCTTGGGCACGCCCGCCAAGCTCCACGCCAGCCCGTGGGGGAGGGATGGCCAAGCCGCGAGCTCAGCGCGCCACAAAGGCAGAGATGCTCCCCCAACAGACCACAAAGGAGGAGGCCGCTTCTCGGGACACGCAACAGCATTAAACGGAAGGAGCCCTGGGGAACTGACATGTCACGAGGGTCTCGTGACGTGAGCCATGACGAACGACACCAGGCGGGCGCCAGCACGCACAGCGTCCTTATTTCCTCTTTGGTGCTAAGGAGGCCAGCGCAAGCGAAGAGTACCGAGGCATCAGGCAAAGGTTGCTATATTGGTGCAACGAGACCAAGACCAGGAGGACGGCAAGACGGAGGTCATCGTGGAGCCCAAGACGGCGTCACCACCAGAGCTTTTCGCAAGCGAAGACCTCTTTTGTCAGGATAGCTTGTACTAGTTGTCCCCCTTCAAATTTGCCCGCCGTTGTTGGCTCCCTTCCCGCTCGATATTTGGGAAGAGGACCAGGGCCTATATAAGTAGAGCTAGCCACCATAGTAGAGGCATCTCATCTGAGCTTAATCCAACCCGATCGAGAGCCTACCCTAGCCACAAGAACACCTCAACCTCATGAGGTTGTTCTTCCCTTGTACTGTTCATCATCAGCCCTAGAGGCAATCCACCACCACCACACTGGAGTAGGGTATTACACCACAACGGTGGCCCGAACCAGTATAAACCTCGTGTCTTTCTGTGTTGCGAGTTCCTCGAGTTTGTCCGCGAGATCTTAGCGAGCTAGGGCGTAGATCGGTAGGGGGAAAGACTTCGCGCGCACCCCAGTGTTCGAACCTTAAGGGTTTGCCGGAACCCCACATCCGACAAGAGCAATTCTATGAACGGAGAGGAGACTTTTAGCAGCACTAGGGACATGCAAAATTTTCTTGAGATGAATTGAACGGTGAGGGGTACGAAAAATAGAATGACCGACGTGACAAATCTGCATACCTTCTCCACTTGCCGCGTGGATGTGATCTTTGCCACGATACTTTCTTTCATGGTGACCTTCGCAAGTTCATTGGTGATGTGGTTGGCGGCGCCGCTATCAACGTACCAATTCGTGTCGATGCCGTAGGATCCATCAGCCGCAGCAGCCACTTTTTCTTCATCTTGGGAGTCATCGTCATTTAGATATATTATAACTGAGCAGTTTTCCTGCTGTCTCAAGCCATTAGCATTTGCAACCGTCGGATGTTCAGCTTTAGACGTTGTCGGCCGTCAGATCAAATTCTGGCGCGGCACTTCCCGCGACCGAACTGGGCAGCTACTCCAGCGGCAAAATTGGAGGCGCGTGGTTCATTGGGCCCTCCATCGCATGAAGGCCTTTCGTGGGCCGGATATTTTCCTCGTACAGAAGAAAGATCGCCCCCTCCCCACCCGGACCTCTCGTCTCTCTCCCAGTCTCCCTCCCCTGATGTGTGCGATTGTGCGCCGCCGGAATTCCGCCGTCTCATCTGGTTATCCCCGTCGCTGCTCCCTCACTTGCGCTCTCGCGAAGACGACGGGCGCGAGGCGCACGCGACCTGGGCGCTCTCCTCCTTGACGAGACCTCCTCCCAGATCTCTCCTTCTCTCTACCGACCGTGGTCGGCGGCGTTTAAGCCGGAGAGATCCACGTCTTCCCTCCCCTTGGCGGCCTTGATTCCCTGTGCCGCCACGACGCCGACCACCTTCGGGTCTTCATGCCACACACACAAGATGGTGGTACCCCTCGAAGCCCCCCCTTGATGGTTGGATCGCATCACCTCGACTCTACTCTATCATCACATCACTTATTTGGCTTAAGGTCAGATTGGATTTTATGGATTAGTTTAGAATCTCATGCTATTTCAAATAGAAGGCATGAGTATGCTTTTTCATCCTAGAAGTCGATCGTGGGCCTGAAGTTGATCAATGATAGTGTTGGATATTTGATCATGTTAGTTAGCAATATTGTCTCGCTTAATACAATACTTCGATTGTTAGATTTTGTTTTTTAGAGTTAGTCAATGCATCAAAAATATTTTGTAATCTGTTGTGCACCAGGTAGGAAATTTCATAATAGATTCATTATGTGCTTCCAACGCTCGTATCATCTGCAGATTTGTCAGATTTCCAAAACAATTGGTGATATAGCACACCACTGGAACATTTAAACCGTGAAACACTATCCAATTTGGATCAATTTTTTTCTCGACAAGCATAAGCCTTTTCAATTTCACAATCCCACTAGGCACCTCATGTAAGTCAGGTCTAGTAAGGTCTTCACTTTTGAATTACGTAGACCCAAATGGCTGAGAAGCTTGAAATTTTATTAGTGTGTCCTATCTGCAGGATGGCTTGTTGATGCTCTAACCTTTCAAGATGATAAGGATACTGGGAAGGTTCATGCATTTTGATAGAGAGAACAATGTCATTCAAGGTGAAATCATCACTCCTACTTTCTTTATTTAGAAGAGGTCATCTTCCCTCCAGTATCTCACTGGCAGTCCCTCGTGAGTGCGGCACGCACCTTTTTCTTTGTTTCGGAGCGGGGCGCGTACTATTACCACTACGTTCCACACCATTTTCTGGCCTTGCTGCTACCTTAGATGTATTGTACCTCTATCATTAATGAACAACATGCTAATTTTCTAGCATTCGTTAATTCATGTATGTAAATGAACCACATTACCTGTCTAAAGATCACACTTTACTTGCTTGCCTTTCTGCAGATAAAAGGCAAAGTCAACGACCCTTCCACGAGCGACATGGATCAGGTGAGCTTCATTTTGTTAACTAATTGTGACAGTCACTATTGTTAACATTGAGACTCATAGGCATCATCCATTTTGACTTTCATCTAAGGAAGCAGAAAAAATTGATGCCAAGAGGTGCAAGATGGATGGTGGTGAGAAGAACGTGACCTCAATGAAGCCAAAGGTGGATAGATGACGGGGAGCACGAGAATTTAGCGAACCTTTTGCATAAGGAACATGTAATCTTCTAAGCATATAGTCAATCATGATCCAGACCCAGATACTACTTTTTAGCATCTTGACTTTACCTTCAATTGTTGATCGGATTTAAGAGACTTCGAGAGTTGCCGTTGATGTGATAGAAGAATAAAGCTTTGTAGCTGATGAGCGAGGAAATGGGGTTGACACCGTGTCTCTGATTTGCCCATGTGCCGGCATATCGACTCCAGTGAGCATCGATTAGGTAACTTCAATAAGACTGATATATCCTTAGCTAATTACATTTGTCGTGGATTTATTAGTGTACTTGTACAACTTGGTTCATGAGTAGTACTTGTTGACTTTTGGTTCTCTATGTTGTTGACATGCCATGTTTGTTCGTGCGTTTTAATGCTTTATGCAGATAAGAGCCTAAATAATTTGGTTGGAAGTGCTTATTATGTTGCTCCTGAAATTCTGCATAGATGCTAGCACGGAAGCTCATGCCTGAAGTATATATGTCATTGTACATATCCTCCTTTGTGGCAGCATTGCTTTTTTCGCGCATGCGGAATCTGGTATCCCTTTCTGTTCTCAAAGCAATGGACTTTGTTAAGTGCTTTCGATCCAAAGATTCACATAGAAGGATGCCTGCAGCACAAGCTTCTATGGATCTAGCTTAAACTTATGTGATTATTAGTATCCCATGTGTTCTTTAGATCACCCAATCAGAAATACAATGACTTTAAAATGCCATCGGATGCCCTTATATTCTGTCTTATCAAAGCTTAAACTTGTTCATCATCATTAGTAAAGATGCTTTGATGGTCTGCATTGATGAAATTTGTTCTAATTTTCTTTTGTGGTTCCACAGACAAGATATATGATGTTGCTTCTTCAAGTTTGTACTTGCATCCTTCTATCTGACAATATTTTGTTTCTGCTGAAGAATGGTTGTGCCATAACCTCCTTGTTTACATAAATGGTTAATTAGTTTCATTTCCATGTGTCTCATAGAACTTCTTGATCAAGATTACCACATATGCTTACAATCTTCATAAGTATTTATTTGGGAGCCTATTTTTTGTACCTTCGATTTTAAGTATCAAAATGGAATGATTAGATATCTCTCAAACTCTAACTACCTTGGGATCAATTTATTTGCAATTCAAAGGGGCGTCTTCAAATATTTCTTTTGACACACGTGAGTGATCGCTTTTAATTTTATTATCTACAAGTTGCAGCTATTGGCTTTGTTGACCTAGACTGTAGAATAGTCTGTTGTTCTGAAAATGCAGTATTCTTCATTGGACCTTGATAGAAATGGACGTATATTTGGTGCATTGAGACGGTCTGGCCATTGATGCATGATATTTCTTTATAGGCTTTGTTGACCTAGACTATTGATGAGACTTTTTATCTGAAAAATGCAATATTCTGTATAGGAACTTGGTATAAAAGGATGTATATTTGCTGCATTTAGACCATGTGGCCATATGTTAACAAGGGATCTGCCTAGACTGTGCCCCCGTGCAGCTGACCTTCTGACACACATTATGTGTTCCTTTTTCCCTTTTCTACCTCTGTTATTTCCACATCTTTGTTCTCTCCATTTTTTATTGCCATTTACCTTATGTAGGTCAATTGCTTAGGCCTTTTTGAGTTTTGTAATTAGCATCTTTCCATAGGCGATGATCATAGTCATTAAAATGAAATTTGTAATTAGCATATTTCTTGACTTTCATTAGAGCCTGCTTGGTTGCAGCCCTGAGAGACTTTTCTTAACACCTCACAAAGTTTGTTATTAATTCGTTGCCATTCATTCTTGACACTATTGGACTTTTGGCATGGTAGTTTATTCCCTTGTTATCTATGCTCAAGGACAAGGTTTATGCAGAGGGTTCTGTAGCTATTGACAATATTAGCATTGCATATTTTTATTGCTTTTGTATCTGTGCATAAACAAGCTTGTTAGTTGTAACTTTTCCCAGTTTGAAGTTACAAATTTGTTCCGAAATTGATTAATATAGTACTAAATATTTTTTTGTAGTTCATAATAATATGCCAATTCAAGATAAACTCTTCCATGCTAACAAATATACAAATAAGTTTGTGCAAATTTAACATATATGTTTTGTGTCTCCAAATGTCAATTATCAAATAGACGGGCGCAGCAACGCGCGCCTTCAATGATCTAGTTTAGATATATTAAAACTGAGCACTAATCCAGCCATCTCAGGGCATTAGCGTCCACAGCCGTTGGATCTATAGTTTTCAGCGTTTTCGACCGTTCAACGAAAGTCTTCTGCAGTACATCACGCGACTGGAGTGGGCAGCTACTCCCGCGACAAAATTGGGGGGCCGTGGTTAATTGGGCCATCTCGCACGAAGCCCTGATAAACATCACAAGGAGAAAAACATCAAACGCCACCCATCTCCCTTCACCCGACGCCCTCCCTGCGCCGCCTCGCTTCCTTTGCGATCTAGAGATGTCCGTGGCGGCCGAGATCCCTCCCAGGCTCCCAGCCCTCTCGCGCTACCACTCCGTCCTGCAGAAAAGGTGGAATACATGGCGAGCATGAAGATCCTTAGCGGGTACGTCCGTTCCTGTCCCGCTTGTCCATCAATTTGGAAGCGACGAGGTGGATGTAGCAGCCAGGAAGCGTCGCCATCGCCTGACCTCAACGCGCCACCTGCAAGGTCTCCCTCCTTCCCACCTCCTCCTGACCCAACCCGACGTCTCGCTCGTCCTCCGGCCCTGACCCGGTTGTTGCCAATCTGATTAGCGATTGTAAAGATGCCCCGTGTTCCAGTCGGTACTCAGAAGTATTCCCCGCACCTCCTTCCCCTCAGGTTCTCATTGGATGATTTGAAATTGGGATCTGGTTAATCTGCAAGTATTTTTGTGCAAGGGAATCTGTGAGTAGTTGATTTGATGGTCTGGTTATACAGTAGCCCTGAAACAATCAGATTATAACGACGGGGGAGGCTCATGCCCTCTGTATCTCCACTCCTTCACTGTGTTTGTTCTTATTGCTGATTCAACACAGGACGGGTGCGGAAAAGCACTAGCGATTTTGGCCATTGGATCGGCTGTTTTAGGCGTTCCTTGCCATTACATGCCTTGGTCAATGCACACATGGGCCGCGGATCATCTTCCGCTCCAGAATCGGCGACAGACTGGGCTGACGTCGTAAGGGCCACTATTCCCGTAGCAAAATCGGAACACTCTGGTTGATTCAGGTCCGCGGGTGGCGTTTGCGTCATCGCCATCCCCGCTGCTTGCCTTCCATCTGCTCAGCCACCGCCGCCTTGTCCTCCACCGCGTACTGTAAAAAAGCCAAAGAGAAAATCGCCGACCTTTTTAATTTCTTCTCGTACTCCCATGATCAGCAGCGAAGATGAGCAGGCAACGGATCCACGTGGGTGAGGGGGTGTCGCTGATAGTCAGGGCGTGCCGGCTGGGATTCAGGAGCAGATCCTCGAGGCGACCCAGCCGCTGGCCACTGCGGTGCCTCATAGGCTGGGGCATCTGGTGACCTCGGTTGCAACACGACAGAGATGACCACGACAATTCCCTTGCTCCTGTTTCCGGGCGATGGATATGACCCCTATGTGACTCTCAGCTTCACCATCAGCCAAAATCTGGATGCATATCCCATCTTTGAGCCTCCTGTACTCCTCGCCCCCTTGTAAGGTTTCATTGCGAGGTCCGGTTTTTTCAGAATTTAATTTGGTTCCTTGATCTCCTTTCCTAGGTTTTGCATTTGCCACCATGATTTCCTTCTCATACAGTTTTAGTAAGACCATCACATCGATTGATTGGTCAAGAGGAGGCCAGCATCCAACAAGACATGGTGCTGCAAAATTAGCAAATCAGGTCAGTGTGTTGTACCTTCGGCTGTTCGTAGATTCATTCTTTGTTGAAATTATTCATCTCCTGATTCTGTTGCTTAGTTGTAATATATTTCCATACACGTGTTGTCTCTAGATATCTGGAACTAGAAACCTGTGATGAAATTGGTTGCTCGAATGGTCAACCCCATTACCGAGTATCTTTTAGTCTTACTGTACTGTTATATGCTAAGAAATTGTGATGCATGTAGTACTTTACTATACTGTGAATGGTCAAGTAGTTAATTAGGATCCCCTGCAAAAAAAAAGTAGTTAATTAGGATAAAACCATGGCACTGGCTGGCTTGCTCAAAATATATTGGCAATTTTTTTACTTCTGATATCGGTTAGTTCTTTGCTGATTCACCAGTGCACTTACTTTTTAGGACTGATACATCTTCATATATGTATCAGAACCATACATCTATCTTGATCATCACTATGTTTATGTGGCTCTATATTGGTGTCTATGTTAGATATCACTTCAATGGCCTTGGCGATCCAAAACCCTTAGTTAATTAATCCAAATATTTGATACTATTTACGAGGTAGGAAATTTTTATGTGAGCGGGTTTATTTAGTACATGTACGTGTAATCCGTTTTCAGCAAGTTTTTTGTACTTACATCACCTGTCAAGAGAGAAAAAAAAAGATATCTATTTTCACCGATAGTCCATGGTCCTTGAACGTATATACATAAATTCTTTGTGAAGAAATGAACAAAAGCTTATGCAACTTCTCTTAGTATGTAGCTTTTCTTTTATCATGTTTTACTTGCAGATGAATTTTTACAGCACTGAGCGCTGGATGACGATGATTATGACTTATGAGCATTTCAAGTATACTGGTGTTCTGAAGGCTGTACTTGTAGCAACATCATGATGATCTTTTCTCACGCACCAAATATGTGATGATTGGTTGTCTTCTTTCCCATCAGTGTTGGATGCAGCGGTCGATTGTTATTTCCATTGAGCCGTTGCCTGGATTGTTACCGAGCTAACGAAGGATGTCCATGGAACTCACCAGTACTTGTGCCCATAGGGCCTCCATCCATATTGTGGAGTTGCAGACGGTAGAGAAAATATCTACTTCAGACTTCATTCCCTCTTGTGTTTAGGTTAGTGAGTTTTTTATTCTTGCAAAAATGACATGATCGAGACATCAATAGTAATGGTTTTTGTCTTAGTGTGTTTGTGCTAAAAACGTGCTCTTATCAATTTAGTTAAGCGTCCAGCAAAGGACATGTTTCTCAGGAAAGATGTACCATGTATGCAAAGCTAAAATCATAATATGAAGATTTTACTTCCATCCTCACAGTAATTATTGCATTCTGAAATCTTTCTCCCTGTAGATGGGTAAAAACTGCAATGACAACTGTGAGTCAATGATATCTCTTATGCATTCTTGCAATTCTCTGCAAATTCTTGCTTAAGGTTACTGTTCACTGAGTGAAAGCAGGTTTAGCTCCATCCTAGCTTTGTACGGTACAATATTAGTATGTTTTCGGTTTTTACTTGCTACTTCGTGAAACAACTTATTTCAGTCCATTTTAGAATTTTTCATAGTTGGTCTTATCTCCGTGTACTTCAAAAAGCTCCTATCTCACTATCATAAAACACTAAAAATAGACGGGCGCAGCAACGCGCGCCATCAATGGTCTAGTCTTCATCATAACGGTACCAGCAATCCTTCGCGGTGTGCCCTGGCTTACCACAAATTTGGCAGGGAGGCATCTCTGGTCGGGCCCGAGTTAGACCGCCGCCACGACGACCAAGGGATGCACCAGAGCGGACGTTGCCGCCGCCGCTGTTGTCGCCACCACCGTGTCCTCCAGAGCACCCTTGGCGCGAGAAGAGCCACGGCCACGTGATCCACCACCACGGCCACGCACCGCGGCGTTGGCAGAGGAGCGGAAGCCGCCGCTGCCCGAGTGATTGAACTGGGCCATGCTCTGGTCAAAGTCGCTGAGCATGGCGTAGAGCTCGTCCAGGGAGATCGGCGTGACACGTGCGTCGATGGCGGAGACAAGGGGCTGGTAGTTGACGTCGAGGCCGTGGATGATGTAGGAGATGAGCTCGTCGTCTTGGATGGCCTTCCCCGCGGCGGCAAGCTCGTCGGCGAGGCCACAGAGAGAGGCGAAGTAGGCGGCAACCGTCTGGTTGCCCTTCTGCGCATTGATGAGCGCCGTCCTGATGTTGTTCACACGGCTCATGGACTGCAAGGAAAACATACCTGCCAACGCTGCCCAGAGCGCGTGCGTCGTGGTGACCGTGGTCACCGCGATGAGTACCTCCTTGGAGAGGGTGCTGAGCAAGTAGCCCAACACCTGCTGATCCTCCTGGACCCAGATTGGGTGGAGAGGGTTGGGCTCAGCGCTTTCTTTGCCATCCTTGTCCTTGGTGACATGAAGCCTGGCCGGCTCCGGTGTGGTGCCGTCGACGTAGCTGAAGACGCCGGCGCCGCGCAGGTGGGGAGTGACCTACGTGCGCCAGAGCACGTAGTTCGTGCGTGTTAGTTTCTCGGTGACCTGCCCATTGAGGGTAGTCTGGGAAGCGCCGAAGGAGGAGGAGGAAGACATGGCTAGGCTCGTGTAGATGGGATCTCGGTAGATGGGAAGAGATGGGGCTCTGATTATCATGCGTGAACTAGCGGAACGTCTTGCCTTCTCAGGCCGACGGCTTTGTATTATATAGATGGGGCGCACCTCTCATAACAGCGCATACATTCGGTTGAGATTACATACTTGAAGATCAAGAAAGGAGATAGAGATAAGAAGTTACATGAGATAAACATTATACTCTAACAACCTAACCATCTCCTAAGATGCGCCTGTTATGTAGATATGCGCCTGTCATGTATGTTTAACAGTGTTCACAAAGTCGCAGGTTAGTGCAAAATCTATGGCACCTGTAAACAGTAATGCCGAGCAGTTGGATGCTGGAGGAAAGGCTAAGAATGGGAAGAGAAATTATTGAGAAGAGCAGACTTATAAGCATCAGTCTACCTACGTGCAGAACGTGCTGTACCATGTGGTTGAAACAACGAGCATGCTGAATGGGTATGAACAGTTCATACTGAGATAGCTGAGTGACATGCTGAGAGTAAGCTACAACAAGAACGCTTTCAGTCTGTACTTAGTGTTGTTCGAGCATGCCCAAAGAGGGAGTGGATCAAAAGAGAGGTAAAGTGGATATTGGACTTGTGGAACTGAATACACTTGCTGAGGAGGTGAAGGCAGAAGGAACTGTTATGGAAGTGTGGGGCTGCCCGTAACCTGATGGAGCCGCGTATGGCGCTCCGTCAGGAGCTATGAATCTTCTAAGTTGGAACTGCCGGGGGATTGGGGGCTCCCAGACAGTTCGTGGGCTGGTAACCCTCACGCGCCATCTTATTCCTCAGTTTGTGTTCTTCTGTGAGACTAGGCATAGCAGTGATAGAGTTTGTCATTTGACGATAAAAGTACTCTTGCTCTGTTGCTCTAGGTTGAACAAAGACAATGACATCTAACGCCTCTACCGCTCTCTCATTTCTCAGAAGGCCATTAAAAACACGTAACTGCAAGCCTGCGGCAACAGGGTTAACCATGCCTAGTTTGATGATGTTCGCCACACTTTTCAAAAGTGGAGATGACAGTTCAATGTTCAACAAGTGTCAAATAACCTAATCCTTCTTACTGGTTCACCCAACATCTCATTTCTTGTGCAAACAGGCAACAAGCACGCACATGCAACTTTTTGAAATGCAACGAGGTCCTGAGGACACGATTTTCATTACTGACAAGAGATAATGAGTGCTAGTGACATCTTCACATACTGCCCAACTTAACTTAAAAAAAATACCACCCAACTCGAAACCGTTTGCTGAGTTGTATCAATGGCCAGCACAGGGACACTGTCACAGAAGGTTTGGACAAAACACAAAAGGCTTGAAACAACTTCTATCACTGGCCCAACACACCAATTTAGTCTTCACCGGACCAGTAGGGATCAAAGGCCCTAGGTGATACACACACGAGACGATAGACTGCACAAAATTGAAAACAAAACATCAGCTAGATTATATGATTGATACCTTAATTGATTTGATAGGAATTTCTGATTGATTGGACAGGATTTTTTTTTGAAACTTAGAGAGAACTAACATAACATGAATGTATTTATCAGGGTACATAGACCAGGAAGTAAGCTGAAACTCTTGTTTAGTTATCCGAGTCCATAGACTTCCAGCGGTACAAGACCTCAATATTCAAAAGACTCAGCTTTCAGTTAGAATTGTGGCTGACATGTTGATTTGCCCAGTTTTACTATAGGAGATCAAGAGATTCTCTGATAAGCAAATTGGTCACAAACTCCATACAAAACTAAACAACAGTCAACAATAGGAGATTCTTATTTAAATGGAAACCAGTAAGAGGAGAATAAAAGCAAAGTAAACTGGATATTAAGATCAGAGCAACTGGTGTACA
The DNA here is from genome assembly GCA_904067115.1 of Aegilops sharonensis. NCBI lineage: Eukaryota > Viridiplantae > Streptophyta > Magnoliopsida > Poales > Poaceae > Aegilops > Aegilops sharonensis. The sequence goes on along the minus strand of LR880971.1, from coordinate 164,045,837 downwards.
AAAGGAAGAGTTAACTTACAACCTTCTGGCCTTGGGATCTTCTTGAAACTGATGTTTTCAGTAAGTACACCATTTCTAGTCATGATCTTCACAATTTGGTTGACCTTATCCTTGACCCTTAGTTTCTCTTCACATTCAATGCTGACTACCTTAAGATGCGCACATGAAAATGACTGCTCTATTCGAACATGTTTTCTTTCACCTCGGGCTGCGCTTAACAAATTCTGCAGGACACAAGCCATTTTAGTAAGATCAATAAAATACACATGATCTATTCATTAGTAGAGTGGTCCAGAAAATCTACCCAGTCACTGCGAAGCTGTAGAGTGAGCTTTTCAAGAACTGGTGTGTGCTGCAGAATGCGAACTAGTGCATGCAAGTCAGTAGCCCTGCACCACATGTCGAGTAAAAGAGTCTTCAATCTGCCAAATATGGGGCAACATTCCAAATCCCTTTTGTAGATATACTGGACAAATTGCACAAGTACAAGTAATCAGAAATTCAAGTTTTCAAGGTTTTAAAGGAAAATAATTGAGTTTACTAGAAACTCTGGGCAGATATTTTAAATTCACAAATAAATAGAAAGATCGCAGAATTACACCTCAAGTCTCTAAACTATCCAATTTGTATAATCATGCATCCATTTAATTAAACCCAATGATCTAAAGGTGCACTTCAATAAAAATAATTAGTTGAGGGATCATATCAAGAAAACAACTCTATAAGGGCTTGACTGGACAAAGTACTACAACAGTTAGTGCCTTAAAAGTGTAGTTTTGACATGCAATGAGAAGTGTTCATAACCCATTATGTCTAAGTTTTTCTGCATCTAAACATGGATATAAGAAATTGACAAGTACTCAGCCTAACATTTCAAAACTGCAATGCTTTAAGAAAATGCAGGTATAATCAGCAGTATAAGAATAATTTATCCTAATCAACAGAAAATAATAAAAATGTATGTCATTAGAAACTAATTAAAGGAAGTACCAAGTTATTTAAATATGCGTTTATGCATGTCTAACAATCAATAGAGATATTAGTTTATAAGAGAAACTGTGGATTGCAAATGACAGGAAGAGAAGATACAGAAGAAGTGAAAGCAAAGCATACCACTTCAGGTTGATCTTTCAACTCCAAATTTACAGCATTGGACAAAGTATTCAAAAGGACACTATGATAACTCCCAGCAGGATAACCATGACAACCTTCACAGCTTGGATCACCACCACAACCCCGACACTTATCCTTGCATCGACCAGAAAGGTCAAGGGACGCTGTATCAAGCAATGGCATGCTTTCAAGCAAAGGAGTCTTGCCTCCACTGTCATGCAGACGCAGTGAAACAAGACTGGGTGCAGAGACACAAACACGATACGCCTCAGGGAAGTTGCATTCAGTAAGCCACAAACGCTTTAGCGATGGAAACGACATCTTGCGCACCCAAAGGCCACAGTGCTGCATCTTCAGTTCTTCTAACATTGGACAGCTTGAGAAATCAACAAAATCCTTTTCCACCAGAGCATGATGAACTTCCAGGCTCCTGAGGTGCTGGGAGATGAGAGGCACGATGAGCTCAGTTTCCGCTCCCACATCATCACCAATGATTTTGAGCACCTGAACCTTGCACAATAGAGCATATTGGATCCACGAATCAAAGTATATGTTTGGCAAGGGTTCATCAGGTTCACCAGCATAATCATCACTGGTTGGATAGGCTTGGATCTCGCAGCTGACAAGAGGTAAATGGCCACGGAGGGAGATGAGATGGTTCACGAACTTGTCGAAATCCTCGGCGCTGGTGAACCTCTTCTTGTTGGGACCTAGGAGGCGCAGGACAGGTATGTGCTTCCAGAGGTATCGCCACCGGCGGGCCAGCACAGATGTCTGCACGGCCTCATGCACCGGCAACAAGGAGAGCACATGGTGGAGGAGCACATCCGGGAGTTCGCTGATGCGGTCCTCGCTGGTCACCACAGCCTTCTTCCGCTTTCCTTCAAACTGGTTGCAGTTGCGGGCACCACAGCGGTTCTGCAGGAGCCAGAAAACAATGAGCAGGGACCGAGAGAGAGAGAGAGAGAGAGAGAGAGAAAGATGAGAGAAAATATGTGGAATTAGGGTCACGTCACCTCAACTTGACAGTCCGTTGCTACTTTGCTCCAGCCACCAACAGCAGTGAGAGAGCAAGATGACTCAGTGGTTGACTCCATTTGCCTATCAACAGCAGCAAACCATTGTTACAATAAGAGATTAACAAGTCCAAAGGACTCCCAGTTCCTAGTGGAGTAATGCATTACAAAGTCTTCAACATGAGTCAAGTAAGAATATAAAAAATTCAAACATATTCTACACACAAATTCTTCAAACATGTTATCCATGGACCAACTAAGCACATAGCTGACGTGGAGTTACTGACATGGTGCACTCCAGTGCTTAGCAAGAAGATAGCTACGGCTGGTCAGCTTCATTGGATGCATATGCTCGCTTAATACTTCGTCACTTCTCACATGGTTCATATGTAATGATTTTTGTGAGCAAGATGGCAGGAGAAAGTAATGATGCGATAGGAGAACATGGTACACGCAGTTTCCTAAATCAAAACAAGATGCATCTGCATGGTGTATCGTTTGGTACGAGTAATGAACTGACACAGATCGGCATACAGCATATCATCCTGTAATTTAGCCATTAGCCTATTACTACTTGGTGTTTAGCACAACACGGTGAACAGACAACAAATGGTGGATGGGAAGAACGTATTCAGTCAGCACGGATCGACAGTGGCATCTAGAAGTACACATGAGATGATATTTGTTAGGCAGGCACGAGCCAGATGAAAGCAACACAACCAGCGGTTACGTTCTGATGCAGTTCTAATTTCTCTTCTCGTCAGCAGAATGTGATCAGTGGCAATTAATCTACAGTGGATCAATAACTACATCTACGGTTACATTAGACATGATCGACAACGCCATCTATAAACAGCCATGGAATGGAGGATTGCTCAGATCCTCACCGAGGATTCGGTGTAGAGCTGCCGCCGGGGGTAAGGTGAACCCAGTAGCTCGGTAGCATCGGCACGCGACGCGGAGGCGGCGGCGGCGGCGCTAGGGCTTGACGATCCGCCCTTTCCGCTGCTGGCGCGGGCTTCTCCCGGTGAGACATGCTCCCGGGGGGGCGCCTGCGGCGTGGACCGAGGAGGCTCTGGGGGCTGCAGGGAGGCGAGCGGCGAGGAGGGGAGGCGAAGGGGAAGGTGCCGGGGGATTTAAGGTGGCTAGCGAGCCGCTGGTCGCGGGAGGTTTGGGCCGGGGGCGCGGGATTTGGCGGGGAAGGGGACGAATCGCGCGCGCGGGAGCGGGGAAATTTTGGGGAGGGAGGAAGAAGCGCACGGGACCGCGATGTCTGTCAATTAACTCGCCGCCTCGGTGGTTACGAAGCGCACGGGCTTTGCTCCTTCGTGGGCTTCTCGTGGCCCGTGCGCCGCCGTCTCACCTTTTAGCGCCATGGCTATGTGTCACCGTCCACATCTGAGAAATTTAGGTTCATTCGTTTCCCGTTGTTATCTTTGATGCTGAAAGATAGAGGATCTCAGATCTTCAAGACCTATATATTCTTTGTAAACGGCTTGTGATCAAGATAGAGTTTTATGACAATAAATTCCCTCTCATTCTTTTAACGGTGTCATAGAGTTTTCTGTCATCGCAGGTCCGATTATTAGGATATGTTGAGTTTAAGTTGTTGTGCCAAGCTTCTTTTCTTTTAGTTTGATTTATCGTGGAGGTGAAATATTTTATGGACACCATGATGAAGATAGTGATTCGATGGCCTGTACTTTTAGGGGGTCATATCCGTCCCAAGTATGTTCATCGATCAAGGCTTTTCCATTTTTTGGATGGCCGACTTAAGATGTTTTTAAAAATCATTATTGGTAATGTTTGTGCGGGTGAAAGAGTGACAATGTTGTTGCTTCAGCCCAATTGCAACCTTTTTACCGATGTCTTTGGAGTATTACTTCAAGCAGAGATTGATATCGCCACTAGTAGAAAATATGGCTTTGGTCACAGCTCAATATACACATTAGTCCCGGTTGCATTACGAACCGGGACTAATGTAAGCATTAGTCCCGGTTTGAGCGGCTAAAGGCATTAGTCTCGGTTCAAATGAGACCTTTAGTCCCGGTTCGTGTCTCAAACCAGGACTAAAGGGGTGCGTGTCTCAAACTCTACCCCCCTCCCCCTATGTATCGCCATTTCAGTTTTAAAAAACACAAAAGAAAATGATAAAAACTTAAAAAAATATTATCCTTCGAGATGTAGTTATATTACTACATCTACTAGTTAGGAAATTAAAAAACTTAAATTTGGACATGTTTTGCAAAAAGGTGTTATGAAAAAGTAAAAACGGCTATAACTTTTGCATACGATGTCGGAAAAAAACGTATAATATATCAAAATGTTCAGCACAAAAATCCGAATCCAATTTTGACGGCCGTAGGCCTGTTTGCAAAATTTTAGAATCCTCAAATTTTAAAAGGAAAACAAGTTATGCTCAAATTTCAGGTTTTTTCGAATTTTGGTTAAATCTGGTCAAACTACTTATTAAAGAAGTATTAGTGTTACTAAATAATTATTCAAGAAGTATTAGTGTTACTAAATAATTATTCAAGAATATTAGTGTTACTAAATAATTATTTTAGTTTTTTTGAATTTTGGTCAAATCTGGTCAAGCTGTGGTCAAACTACTTATTCAAGAAATATTAGTGTTACTAAATAATTATTGTTTTTTAGAATAATAATTTCAAACTCAAACAGTGAAACGTGTGACTTCATGCTCAAGCTAAACTCCTGAGGGTTAATAGGATTGACATCTTACTATTGTCAGGAAAACAACAAGTGCAGACTTGGACACGAGGGGGAATAGAACCCGAAAGTTAAGCGTGCTGAATCTAGAGTAGTGAGAGGATGGGTGACCGGCCGAAAAGTTAGATGATTTGGAATGATGAAGGGTGATTAGATATTAGAGGTTAAACTGAGCAGTGATGAGGGGGTGATTAGATATTAAATTGTAAAATAATTTAAAAATTTGAAAATCAGGAAAAAAATAAAAATTAAAAAAACTCAGAAAAAAATCATAAAATTTCTACCAATCGGGACTAAAGGCGGAGCTCCAGACAGCGGCCACGTGGAGGGCCTTTAGTCCCAGTTCGTAACAGAACCGGGACTAAAGGGGGGGCCTTTAGTCCCGGTTCCAGAACCGGTTCTAAAGGCCCTCTAGAACCGGGACAAATGTGTTTTTTTCTACTAGTGCGCGAGGAGGTGTTTCCAAGAGATTTCATCGTAATTCTTAGTCATAGACTACTAGGGAAAACCCTATTAGTAGCGTGGGGTTTTTGCCTAGCAGTAGCATACCCACGCTACTACTAGGGCGCTATAACTAACTTTTAGCAGTATCGCTTATCCTACCTCCGCTACTGCTAAGTTAGTTATCACTTGCATGGGTTCAAAACGGTGCTACTGCTAAGTACTAGCAGCGTGGGCCTTTGCCCCGCGCTACTATTATTCGTATGTATTTCATTTCTTTTGTTTTACATTGTATTTATATATCGTTATATAAGTTTTGATACAGTAGTAGTTAGGAGATTGTTATACCACTATGATCATGATGAGTTATTATACCGTTGGATGGAAGAAAAATAGATTAGATTCAAGTGGATGGATCTAAAGTGACCAAGTTTGAACTTGTTCACTCATCATCATCATCATCATATCGTAATAACAAGTCACCGATCATCGTCATAGTCATATAACAACTCATCATTCTAGCACATAACTCATCATCATCATAATAACAACTCCTCCCCATCATCATAGTCATAACCAGCACTAGCTAATTATTCTTAGCACATGATGACTACTAGCTAGGATCTGCTACTCTCTCTAAGGTAAAATAGCATAAACCGGAATAGCCTCTGAATCTTCATTGTGAAGAATAGAGATCCACATGTCCCCAGTTTGTGGGTTGCACACCATGTTGCCTCCAAGTAGTTCCCTGCGATCATTCATAACTTTTCTCCATCCTTTGATTGTGAGGTCTTCATCTCTTCGAGAAATCTAGTATGGACTATAGTGAATTGTAGGCAAACTTGGTTGTAAGCTTAGAATATTCATGTCACCTTTCATATACATCATATGAGGCACACAATCCTTTCGGAGTTTAATAATAACACATTTAGCAATATAGTTTAGCTTAAGAAAAATGAATATGAAAGATGCACTCGTGACATATATAATATTAAAAAAACTTACCATGCTATTTCCATGGATGTTACCGTAGTTCAACACGTGGACTAGTGGTACGTATTGAGCATAATTTGGGTTAATTTCATAATTGTTCTTGAAAGTCTCAACATCACTAAAAAAGGAAAAAAAATGTTTTTTCTCCTCGAAAGTTAGTTCAGAGCCATAACTATAGTAGGTCTTGTCTACTGCCTTTCATACATTTCTTGAATAATGGAAATAAGCTGTCAATGGAAATAATTTGTCAACTATTTTAAATAAGCAATATAAATTACTTAACAAGTTTATTTGACAAACTCACATAGAGGTATAACTGGAAGCATATCCACATCCACCCAAATGTCGATATTATCTTCAATATCATCTTCAAGACGAATATCGAAGGTTATTTGCGTATCCTCCTGAAATTCAGAGGCCTTGCATGGAGCTCTCCAATTTGGGCAACCAAGATGTGAGTGATTAATTGCATTATAAAGCTTAACCCAAAAAGCGTAAATATGTTGAGTCCTAAGGTGAGCTATCTTCATTTTCATATTGTCGCTATCTTGGAAACTGAGCTTCTCCATGACATACAGTCTTGCATGGCAGGGGATGCATTAGTTGAATTGTAAAAAAATGGAAATTACATGTTGAGTCAAAGAAGCACACGTCATGCTTAATTACGAAAAAATACTTTTCGTCGTTAATTACACACCGTAAAAACATCGTAGGTCTCGTCCAGCTTGATGGTGAAGAACATGTCGTTTTCTAGGTGTTGCATGTGGCAGATACCCTAGACGTTGCCGCGGTAATCACACTCAGGAATCCTATCATCATCAGACATTTCCTGAGTTCATAATTCAAAGATTATAAACAACAACAATTACCAGGAACTCAATACACAAATCACTATTCAGTACGGGTTGAGTTTTGGTCTGTCGAGTATCCCTTGAAAACTCTCATCTCACTGGTGTATATGATGGGCACTCCTCGTGTGATATATTCGATCGTCGGTGATGGTCACTCCTCCCTTCATTCCCGAGTGCATTACACCAAAATGTCTAACACATGAGAATGAAGGAGAAGTGACCCCCCACGACAACAATCGGGATTCTTCCTCTCCAATTTTTTGACAGTATATGGTGGACACTCCCTCATAGATATTTCAGCCGTCGGGGCTGGTCGCTTCCCCTCCTTCTCTCATGCATTACTGAGGTATATCATGAGAAGAAGGAGAGGAAACGACCCCCACGACAACAGTCGGGATTCTTCCTCTATGATAATTCGACAATATATGATGGACACCCCTCATAGATATTTAGAACCGTCGGTGATGGTCGCTCCTCCTTGCTTTCCAAAGTGCATTACATGGAAATGTCTAGCACCTAGGAAGGAAGAAGTGACCCCCCACAACAACAGTAGGTATTCTTCCTCTCTAAAAGACACACAAGGAGCCCCGACAGAATGACAGTCAACCCGTTACATATATTGAGTAATGACATAAAAATGGCCTATGGTTTGCTGGAATGTCATTTAATTCCTATTCCGGCAAATCATGGACACTCGATATTTCCTCCTTATAGAACAAGTCATGCTGAAATCCACGGAAAATTCCAGCATGACCTTTGCTAAAATAGGATATCGAGCGTCTGAAATTTGTCGGAATGAAAATGATTCAACATTTCGGCAAAACACATGCCACTCAAAGGTGTTCCCTGCAAACATAGGCCACTTGGGCAAGCACATATCCTTCATTTTCGTATTTAAGCAACCACATATACCATGTTTACTCACTATAGACGATGGTTGTCGAGAATGCAGATGTCACTGGTGATCTTCTGGGCATCATCGACCGGCTCGCTGGTGATCCACCCTGCGCCACATGAGCATTTATATAGAAAATTTCAAACTTAGTATGCTCATTGAATTTCAATGGTTCAATTTTGACAAAAACATTGCAATATATCCTATAATCCTAACATTTCATTTGGACACAAGCATAACTAAATACCCTGGTTCTTCAAGAAAGTAGGTCTCCCTCTCTCTCTTGATCTCTTGATCTCTCTCTCTCTTTGGCTCTAAATTCAGCAAGCATAACTTTGATGAAAATGTGAGAATGACATAAAAAAATCGCAGTATAATTGGCAACAACATTTTTATATTTTATTTGATACCTAAAATACTTGAAGGTATTTGCTTCAAGAGACCTACATTTACTGAACATTTTCTAATTTTTATTCTATTCTACACTTACTATTATATTCTATTCAAAAGACCTACATTTACTAATTTTCTATTCTATTCAAAAAACATACATTTACTGGAAATTTTCTATTCTATTCAAAAGACCTACATTTACTGAAAATTTTCAATTCCATTCAAATAATCTGCATTCTATTGTATTCGAAAAACATTAAAAATACATACATTCTACAAGAACACAGGGAGCAGGGATGGAGGGAGCCAGGAGGGAGTGAGGGAGGAGGGTGTCCGGAGGAGGAGGAGGGCGGGCAGCAAGAGGCGGGTGAAGAGAGAAGGGAGCCTGGAGGAGGAGGGCGTCGGGTGGAGAGAGGAGGGAGGAGGGAGGAGAGAGGAGGGCACCGGAGGAGGAGTACGGCAGGTGGCGTGAGGAGGGAGAAGAGAAGAGGGCGGCAAGAGGAGGGAGGGAGATACCTCGGGGGCGACGGCTGCAGCGGACGTCGACTCCGATAGAGAGAGCGAGCGAGTGTGAGGGAAGAGTGCGGGAGAGGTGGATGGGCCTGATGTCTACTACACAACCTTCTTCTTGTAGACGTTGTTGGGCCTCCAAGTGCATAGGTTTGTAGGACAATAGCAAATTTTCCTCAAGTGGATGACCTAAGGTTTATCAATCCATGGGAGGCGTAGGATGAAGATGGTCACTCTCAAGCAACCCTGCAACCAAATAACAAAGAGTCTCTTGTGTCCCCAACACACCCAATAGAATGGTAAATTGTATAGGTGCACTAGTTCGGCGAAGAGATGGTGATACAAGTGCAATATGGGTGGTAGATATAGGTTTTTGTAATCTGAAAATATAAAAACAGCAAGGTAGCAAATGGTAAAAGTGAGCGTAAATGGTATTGCAATGCTAGGAAACAAGGCCTAGGGTTCATACTTTCACTAGTGCAAGTTCTCTCAACAATAATAACATAATTGGATCATATAACAATCCCTCAACATGCAACAAAGAGTCACTCCAAAGTCACTAATAGCGGAGAACAAACGAAGAGATTATTGTAGGGTACGAAACCACCTAAAAGTTATTCTTTCCGATCAATCCATTGAGCTATCCTATAAATGTCACAAACAGCCCTAGAGTTCGTAGTAAAATAACACCTTAAGACACACATCAACCAAAACCCTAATGTCACCTAGATACTCCAATGTCATCACTGAAGGAAATATGCCCTAGAGGCAATAATAAAAGTTATTATTTATTTCCTTATATCATGATAAATGTTTATTATTCATGCTAGAATTGTATTAACCGGAAACATAATACATGTGTGAATATATATAGACAAACAGTATGTCACTAGTATGCCTCTACTTGACTAGCTTGTTAATCAAAGATGGTTATGTTTCCTAACCATGAACAAGGAGTTGTTATTTGATTAACAAGGTCACATCATTAGTTGAATGATCTGATTGACATGACCCATTCCG
>LR880971.1:164000089-164015142 GCA_904067115.1 Aegilops sharonensis | reverse complement strand
TAAGCAAGATAATCAACTATGTGATAGCAAGATATATGACAAAGAACAATATGGCTATCACAAAGTAAAGTGCATAAGTAAAGGGCTCGGATAAGAGATAACCGAGGCACGCGGAGATGACGATGTATCCCGAAGTTCACACCCTTGCGGATGCTAATCTCCGTTTGGAGCGGTGTGGAGGCACAATGCTCCCCAAGAAGCCACTAGGGCCACCGTAATCTCCTCACGCCCTCGCACAATGCAAGAGCCGTGATTCCACTAAGGGACCCTTGAGGGCGGTCACCGAACCCGTACAAATGGCAACCCTTGGGGGCGGTCACCGAACCCGTACACTTTGGCAACCCTTGGGGGCGGTCACCGGTACCCGTCAAATTGCTCGGGGCGATCTCCACAACCTAATTGGAGACCCCGACGCTTGCCCGGAGCTTTACACCACAATGATTGAGCTCCAAGCACCACCAACCGTCTAGGGCGCCAAAGCACCCAAGAGGAACAAGCTCAAGGGCACCAAGCACCCAAGAGTAATAAGCTTCTCAACTCGTAACTTCCACGTATCACGTGGAGAACTCAAACTGATGCACCAAATGCAATGGCAAGGGCACACGGAGTGCCCAAGTCCTTCTCTCCCAAATCCCACCAAAGCAACTAATGCTAGGGAGGAAAATGAGAGGAAGAACGAAAGAAGAACACGAAGAACTCCAAGATCTAGATCCAAGGTGTTCCCCTCACTTAGAGGAGAAAGTGATTGGTGGAAGAAGGTCAACAATGGGGGAAGAACACGAGCTCAAAGGATAAGGTTCAACGGGGAAGAAGACCCCCTTTTTATAGGTGGGGAGAAAATCCAACCGTTATCCCCTCACTCAGCCCGCACGACGCGGTACTACCGCACGGAGCTGCGGTACTACAGTTGCAGGTTGCGGTACTACCGTATGTGCAGCACTGAACAGATGAAGGCCTGTTGCACAGGGCAACGAGCGATAGAACCGCTGGAGCGGTACTACCGCGCGCCCCTACGGTACTACCGTAAGGCAGGCAACACTAGGCGCAGAGAAAACACGGAAGTAAAAAATTACTTCTGTACCTACTTCCGCTGGGGGAGGACCTGCGCAAAACTCCGGCACGGTACTACCGCACACGAAGAGCGGTACTACCGCGTAGGGCGGGGATGTAAAAATTACATCCGCCCCTACTTCCGCTCATGCTGCTAAGCCTGGCCAGATCCCACGGTACTACCGCGCCCGCGGCGCGGTACTACCGCGTAGGGCAAGGATGTAAAAAATTACATCCGCCCCTACTACCGCTCGAGTAGCTGCGCCTGGCCTGAGGCCACAGTACTACCGCTCCCACAAAGCGGTACTACTGTGAGCACCTGCAGTACTACCGTAGTGGACTGTGGTACTACCGCAAGGGCCTGCGGTACTACCGCTCCGTAGAGCAGTACTACCGCATGCCCCAGATTAGCAACACTAGGAGTCCTTCATTTTGCAGAGAAGACAACAGAGGGAAACAATAAAACCAGAACTGCCATAACTTCTACAAATGAGCTCTGAATTGAGCAAACTCAAGCTTTGTTGGAAACAAGACAACGAGTTGGATATAGTAAGAAGAGGCAGGGGAGGTATGCCTAACAAACAAAGGAGTGAAACCTCCAACAGAAAAGAAACGACATATCCTCCAACATCGAAAACATCATAGAAGATGCATGCAAACTCCGTTTTCGATGAACTCAAGCTTGTCATACAAATGACCACAAGCTCCAAATCTCGCAAGGAGAAGAACCAAACAAGAACCAATAAAGATGATGCAAGGATGCAATGGTTTGAGCTCTCTACAAACGATACGGTCAAGCAACTCATCGAGAGCCCCCCTTGATAGTACGGCAAACGATCCTATAACCCGGTCTCCCACAACTACCATGAGACCGGTAGAATAGAACACCTATCAAGGGCAAACCTTTGCCTTGCACAAAGTCCACTTGAGCTAGATGATGACGATCTTGACTCCCTCAAGTTGGACCACCTTTCTTGATTGCGTTGGCTCGATGAAGACTAGATGATTGCTCCCCCATAGTCCACTATGGGTGAGCCACTCTTCGGCTCATCTTCACAGGTCCATTGTCACCACAATGGACGGCAAGCTTCAAGCACTTGATCTCTTCGTGATGCATCACTTGAACTTGCACACCGCATCCTAACCCCACAAAGAACTCTCACGAAGACCATGGGTTAGTACACAAAGCATAATTGACAGTGCTTACCATACCATGGGATCACTTGATCCCTCTCGGTACATCTTCCACGCTTTGTGTGTTGATCAACTTGATTCACTCTTTGACTTAGTCTTGATCAACCTCTCACAAGACCAATCTTTTAGGTAATTCCTTGAATAGCACCTTGGTCGACACAAACTCTCCTTGAAACCAACACATGTACTCCAAGAAAAGCCTATGGACAAAACCTTTAAATATAACTCAAGGCAACCATTAGTCCATAGAGATTGTCATCAATTACCAAAACCAAACATGGGGGCACCGCATGTTCTTTCACCGGGCCTGGTCAAAGGATAGTAGCATTGCCCCTTCTCTCTTTTTCTCTCATTTTTCCCTTTTTTTTTCTTTTTTTGGCCTTCTCTTTTTTATTTGGCCTTTCTTTCCTTTTTTTATTTCCTCACATGGGACAATGCTCTAATAATGAAGATCATCACACTTCTATTTACTTACAACTCAAAAAATTACAACTCGATACTAGAACAAAAATATGACTCTATATGAATGCCTCCGGCGGTGTACCGGGATGTGCAATGACTCATGAGTGAAATGTATGAAAGGATTATGAATGGTGGCTTTGCCACAAATACGATGTCAACTACATGATCATGCAAAGCAATATGACAATGATGGAACGTGTCATAATAAACGGAACAGTGGAAAGTTGCATGGCAATATATCTCGGAATGGCTATGGAAATGCCATAATAGGTAGGTATGGTTGCTGTTTTGAGGAAGGTATACGGTTGGTGTATGGTACCGGCGAAAGTTGCGCGGTACTAAAGAGGCTAGCAATGGTGGAAGGGTGAGAGTGCGTATAATCCATGGACTCAACATTAGTCATAAAGAACTCACATGCTTATTGCAAAAATCTATTAGTCATCGAAACAAAGTACTACGCGCATGCTCCTAGGGGGATAGATTGGTAGGAAAAGACCATCGCTCGTCCCCGACTGCCACTCATAAGGAATACAATCAAAAAATATCTCATGCTCCAACTTCGTTACATAACGGTTCACCATACGTGCATGCTACGGGAGTCACAAACCTTAACACAAGTATTTCTCAAATTCACAACTACTCACTAGCATGACTCTAATATCACCATCTTCATATCTCAAAACAATCATAAGGAATCAAACTTCTCTTAGTATTCAATGCACTTATTATGAAAGTTTCTATTATATCCCTCTTGGATGCCTATCATATTAGGACTAAATTCATAACCAAAGCAAATTACTACGCTGTTTAGAGACTCTCAAAATGATATAAGTGAAGCATGAGAGTTCAATAATTTCTTCAAAATAATACTACTGTCGTGCTCTAAAAAGATATAAATGAAGCACTAGAGCAAACGACAAACTACTCCAAAAGATATAAGTGAAGATCAATGAGTAGTCAAATAATTATGTGACTATGTGAAGACTCCTTCTCATAAATAAAATTTCAGATCTTAAGTACTTTATTCAAACATCAAGAAAAACAAAATAAAATGACATTGCAAGGATAGCAAATATCATGTGAAGAAGCAAAAAGTTAGGTTCAACCAAAACTGACCGATCATTGTTGAAGAAGATAGGTGGGATGCCAACCGGGCCATCCCCAAGCTTAGATGCTTGAGACTTCTTGAAATATTAACTAGGGATGCCTTGGGCATCCCCAAGCTTGAGCTTTTCTGTCTCCTTAATTCCTCCCATATCGCGGTTTCCCTAAACCTTAAAACTTTATCCACACAAAACTCAACAAGAACTCGTGAGATAGGTTAGTATAATCCATGCAAAACCTTATCATTCTCTACTGTAGAAAATCACTAAAATTATTATTTGATATTGCATACTAAATTCCTCTGCATATTTAATATTCCTATCCTCAAATAGAATCATTAAACAAGCAAACATATGCAAACATAACAACAATCTGTCTAAACAGAACAGTGTGTAAAGAATGAAATTGTACTCATACTTTCCTAACTCCAAAAATTCTAAAAAATTACCAAACTGTAGATAATTTGTTGGTAATCATTGTGTAAAAATTTCAAGATTTTATCTTGTTCTGACTATTCACAAATATTCAAAACATAACAGCAAACTTTCTGTTTTTAAAACAGCAACATATGGACTTTGCAAAATAAGCATAGTAAAGGCTATACTTGACCTTTTATTGAACTAAAAGATGCAAAACATTACTCTAAATAATAGAAAGAAAATTCTAATAAAATAAAATGACGCTCCAAGCAAAAAACATATCTGTGGTGAATAAAAATATAGCCCCAAGTAAAGTTACCTATGAACAAAGACGAAAGAGGGGATGCCATCTGGGGCATCCCCAAGCTTGGGCTCTTGGTTGTCCTTGAATATTACCTAGGGGTGCCTTGGGAATCCCCAAGCTTAGGCTCTTGCCACTCCTTATTCCTAGTCCATCGAAACTTCACCCAAAACTTGAAAACTTCACAACACAAAACTTAACAGAAAACTCGTGAGCTCCGTTGGTATAATAAAACAAATCATTCACTTTGGTACTGTCAAGACAAGATTCATAATTCTTCTCACATGATGCCTACTGTACCCTATCATTTCTACAATTTATATTAAGCAATATAATCCATAGAAACTAGAAAACAAGCAAACTTTGCATTGAGAACAGAATCTGTAAAAAAACAGAATAGTCTGTAAAGATCTGAATTGAAGTCATACTTCTGTAACTCCAAAAATCCTGAAAAATTAGGACAACTTGGGAAATTTGTTTATCAATATACTGTAAAAAAATTAGAATTCTTCGACGCTCTAGTGACTCTTAAGAGTTATGTGACTGGGCGCAAAAGTTTCTGTTTTCGGACAGAACTGAATCAACTATCATCCACACTATCCCAAAGGCTTTACTTGGCACTTTATTGAAACTAAAGCTATAAAATGTGATTACTACAGTAGCTTAATCATGTGAACATGCAAAAATAGTAGGTAATAGTATTGGGTTGTCTCCCAATAAGCGCTTTTCTTTAATGCCTTTTAGCTAGGCATGATGATTTCAACGATGCTCATATAAAATATAAGAATTGAAACGCAAGGAGAGCATCATGAAGCATATGACAAGCACATTTAAGTCTAACCCACTGCTACCTCTTGGGCATGCGTTGGTTTTCCCTTGAAGGGGAAAGGGTGATGCAGCAAAGTAGCGTAAGTATTTCCCTCAGTTTTTGAGAACCAAGGTATCAATCCAGTAGGAGACTACACGCAAATCGCCTAGTACCTGCACAAACAATCAAGAACCTTGCAACCAACGCGATAAAGGGGTTGTCGATCCCTTCACGGCCACTTGCAAAAGTGAGATCTGATAAAAAAAATAAGATAAATATTTTTGGTATTTTTGTTGTATAGATTGGAAAGTAAAGATTGCAAAAATAAACAGTGGCAGAAATAACAAGTTGATAGGAAAATAATATGATGTAAAATAGACCCGGGGGCCATAGGTTTCACTAGTGGCTTCTCTCAAGATAGCATATATTACGGTGGGTGAACAAATTACTGTCGAGCAATTGATAGAAAAGCGCATAGTTATAAGAATATCTAGGCATGATCATGAACATAGGCATCACATCCGTGACAAGTAGACCGAAACGATTCTGCATCTACTACTATTACTCCACACATCGACCGCTATCCAGCATGCATCTAGAGTATTAAGTTCATAAGAACAGAGTAACGCATTAGGCAAGATGACATGATGTAAGTCAAGCAATATGATATAAACCCCATCTTTTTATCCTCGATGGCAACAATACAATACGTGCCTTGCTGCCCCTGCTGTCACTGGGAAAGGACACCGCAAGATTGAACCCAAAGCTAGGCACTTCTCCCATTGCAAGAAAGATCAATCTAGTAGGCCAAACCAAACTGATAATTCGAAGAGACTTACAAAGATATTAAATCATGCATATAAGAATTCAGAGAAGAATCAAATATTGTTCATAGATAATCTTGATCATAAACCCACAATTCATCAGATCTTGACAGACACACCGCAAAAATATTTACATCGGATAGATCTCCAAGAAGATTGAGGAGAACTTTGTATTGAGATCCAAAGAGAGAGAAGAAGCCATCTAGCTAATAACTATGGACCCGAAGGTCTGTGGTAAACTACTCACACATCATCGGAGAGGCTATGGTGTTGATGTAGAAGCCCTCCGTGATCGAATGCCCCTCCAGCGGAGCACCGGAAAAGGCCCCAATATGGGATCTCACGGGTACAGAAGGTTGCGGCGGTGGAAAAAGTGTTTCGTGGCTCTCCCCGATGGTTTCAGGGTATAAGAGTATATATAGGCGAAATAAGTAGGTCGGTGGAGCTGCGAGGGGCCCATGAGGGTGGGGGGCGCGCCTACCCCCTGGGCGCGCCCTCCTACCTCGTGGCTGCCTTGTGGCTTCCTTGACCTCCACTCCAAGTCTCCTGGATTGTGTTTGTTCCAAAAAAGATCCTCGCGAAGGTTTTCATTCCGTTTGATTCCGTTTGATATTCCTGTTCTGCGAAACACTGAAATATGCAAAAAAACAGCAATTTGCACTGGGCCTTCGGTTAATAGGTTAGTCCCAAAAATAATATAAAAAGGTATATTAAAGCCCATTAAACATCCAAAATAGATAATATAATAGCATGGAACAATAAAAAATATAGATACGTTGGAGACCTATCAAGCTTCCCCAAGCTTAATTCCTGCTCGTCCTCGAGTAGGTAAATGATAAAAACAGAATTTTTGATGTGGAATGCTACCTAGCATAATTTTCAATATAATTTTCTTTATTGTGGCATGAATGTTCAGATCCGAAAGACTCAAGACAAAAGTTTAATATTGACATAAAAATAATAATACTTCAAGCATACTAACTAAGCAATTATGTCTTCTCAAAATAACATGGCCAAAGAAAGCTTATCCCTACAAAATCATATAGTTTGGTTATGCTTCATTTTCGTCACACAAAAATGCTCTCATCATGCACAACCCCGATGACAAGCCAAGCAATTGTTTCATACTTTAGTAATCTCAAACTTTTTCCAACTTTCACGCAATACATGAGCGTGAGCCATGTACATAGCACTTTGGGTGGAATAGAATATAATGATGGGGGTTGTGTGGAGAAGACAAAAAAGGAGAAAGTCTCACATTGACGTGGCTAATCAACGGGCTATGGAGATTCCCATCAATTGATGTCAATGCGAGGAGTAGGGATTGCCATGCAACGGATGCACTAGAGCTATAAATGTATGAAAGCTCATCAAAATAAACTAAGTGGGTGTGCATCCAACTTGCTTGCTCACGAAGACCTAGGGCATTTGAGGAAGCCCATTGTTGGAATATACAAGCCAAGTTCTATAATGAAAAAATCCCACTAGTATATGAAAGTGACAATATAAGAGACTCTCTATCATGAAGATCATGGTGCTACTTTGAAGCACAAGTGTGGAAAAAAGGATAGTAGCATTGCCCCTTTTATTTTCTTCTTTTTTATCTGACATTTCTCTTTTTTGGGTGTTTTGGGACAATGCTCTATTAATGATGATCATCACACTTCTATTTATTTACAACTCAAAGATTACAACTCAAAGATTACAACTATATACTAGAACAAAGTATGACTCTATATGAATGCCTCCGTCGGTGTACCGGGATGGGCAATGAATCAAGAGTAACATGTATGAAATTATGCATGGTGGCTTTGCCCCAAATACGATGTCAACTACATGATCATGCAAGGCAATATGACAACGATGAAGCGTGTCATAATAAACTGAATGGTGGAAAGTTGCATGGCAATATATCTCGGAATGGCTATGGAAATGCCATAATAGGTAGGTATGGTGGCTGTTTTGAGGAAGCTATAAGGAGGTTTATGTGTGATAGAGCGTATCATATCACGGGGTTTGGATGCACCGACGAAGTTTGCACCAACTCTCAAGGTGAGAAAGGGCAATGCACGGTACCGAAGAGGCTAGCAATGATGGAAAGGTGAGAGTGCGTATAATCCATGGACTCAACATTAGTCATAAAGAACCCGCATACTTATTGCAAAAATCTACAAGCCATCAAAATCCAAGCATTAAGCGCATGCTCCTAGGGGGATAGATTGGTAGGAAAAGACCATCGCTCGTCCCCGATCGTGACTCATAAGGAGGACAATCAAAGAAACACCTCATGCTTCAAATTTGTCACACAACGTTTACCATACGTGCATGCTACGGGACTTGGAAACTCTAACACAAGTATTTCTCAAATTCACAACTACTCTACTAGCATGACTCTAATATTACCATCTTCATATCTCAAGACATTCATCAAGTATCAAACTTCTCATAGTATTCAATGCACTCTATATGGAAGTTTTTATTATACCCATCTTGGATGCCTATCATATTAGGACTAAATTTATAGCCAACGCAAATTACCATGCTGTTCTAAAGGACTCTCAAAATAATATAAGTGAAGCATGAGAGATCAATAATTTCTATAAAATAAAACCACCACCGTTCTCTAAAAGATTTAAGTGAAGCACTAGAGCAAAATTATCTAGCTCAAAAGATATAAGTGAAGCACATAGAGTATTCTAAGAAATTCCGATTCATGTGTGTCTCTCCAAAAGGTGTGTACAGCAAGCACTACAAAAAAATACACTTCCGTGATGATACGTGTTTGTCACAGTAGGTCGCGTTTTTTGTCATGCATGTACATCCATGACAAATTTATGACAGAATCAAGATAGTCATACCTGTGCTGTCGTAGAAGTGTTCCATGACATTACCAAAATTATCACCACGGAAGTGTCCACTTCCATGACGATAAATCGCGCGTCACAGAAGTGCTTTCGTCAGGGGTGACCGACACGTGACATCCACCGTAACGGAACACCGTTAAGCTATCGGGTCGGGTTTTGAATCCGATAACCCGTTAACAGCCCCGACCAATGGGGATTTTCCACGTGTAAAATCATCATTGGCTGGAGGAAACACGTGTTGGCTCATCGTTGGGACAGATGTCATCCACTCATTGGACGGAAGGTGCCTATGATACGTCGACACGTGGCACGGCCCAACAGAGGCCCATTCCTATGAAAAGGCCGACCCAGTAAAAATTAGCAGGCCAGCCCATATAAGGCCTACTTGTGTCAGGTCCATTTAAGCCCACGACCCATACGAGATGTGCCAATTCGGCCCGTCAATGCCCCGTTAAAGATTTGACACCATTGCAGCCCATCGTCAGTTCGAGCCCGTTAACAGCCCGCTATATATTTGCGCTCAATATCGGCCCGATGAGATTTCGGCCTGTTAACGGCCCATTTAATGGATGGGCCAATTTTCAGGATGTACATCTTTCGGCCTTTTAGCGACCCATTTAAATGTTGGGCTAATTTCCGGCCCGATGTATCTTTCAGCCTGTTGACGGCCCATAAATCTGATGGGCCATTTGTTGTCGGACCTGAGTTTCGGCCTTTTAGCGGCCCATTTAAGTGTTGGGCCAATTTCTGGCCCGGTGTCACTTTCAGCCTGTTGACGGCCCATAAATCAGTTGGGCCATTTGTAGTCGGACCTGAGTTTTGGCCTTTTAGCGACCCATGTAAGTGTTGGGCCAATTCCCGGCCCTATGTGCCTTTCGGCCTGTTGACGGACCATAAATGAGTTGGGCCATTTGCAGTCGGACCTTAGTTTTGGCCTTTTAACGGCCCATCCCTTCATGGTCCAATACTAGCCCGGTCTCTCTTTCGGCCTGCTAAAGGCCCACAACACAGTTGGGCCATTTACAATACGACCTGACTTTCGGCCTCTTAGCGGCCCATGGTCTTCATGGTCCAGTACAAGCCCGCTGTCTCTTTCGGCCTGCTAAAGGCCTACAGTATAGTTGGGCCATATGCAGCCCAAACTTAGTAACGGCCTGTTAACGGCCCGTGAAATAATTTGGGGCCACCTGTTGCCCGCTTCGATGTCGGCCTGTTAACGACCCGGGAGGTAAGAGGGCCGACCATTAACTTTCGGCCTAGTAACTGCCCATTAACTTAATGGGCCCACTAAAGTTCGTACATGTCTTTAGGCCAAATTAGATAATTTGAGCCCATTACGACGAGCAATTATGCACAGGACCAAAACCGATCAAGCAAAGGTACGGCATACAGGGAATAATGTTGCACATCCAACATATATTACAGGAAATTACATCCACTGGGCAATCAAAGATTGATGCCAGTGCAAATAAATGAGCAGAACCTAACCATCTACAACGTCACAATGTGCAACCTCAGCACAGATGACTCCCATAAGCATGTGGGCAAGTTCTTTCTGCTTTGCTACACTATCTCTGAAAACATTGATCAGTTGTTGTGTCGCACGACTCTGCACCTCTGATTCATCCACCATTTCCATCATTGCTTCAGCCATTAATTGGTTCACAAACATACATTTATTCCTTCGCATTCGAGACAGAGGATACTAAACAGATTCAGATGGCGATTTTGGCAGGCTTGTATTATTGATAGTGGAGAGTGTCTCGACCACTGCATCATAACATAAATTAGGACGGGAACCAAACAGATTAATCATGAGTTATTGCCATATTACCTGGCCTAGATTTATTGGAAAGAAACAATGGGGTTGCCTTGCTGTTTTCAGAGTTTGTCTTCTTATCTTCAGCAGCCTGCACAAAATTAACACACTAGCATTGCTATCATTGGCCAAGTCAGAATAGGAAAAGCAACATTGACACAACGAACGTTTGGGTAACTAGCCTACACCAAATTAACACAATATGGCACAACTATCATCAGCCAGGTAAGGTAGTACGAAAGCAACATTGACACAATGAATGAATGGGCAACCAGAGAAGCACTACAATTCAGTAATGTGCGTGATATGAGGTAGTACATTCATGCAGCTCAGTATGCAAAACTACCAGGCAGTTTTCCTTACAAAAATCAACATTGGCGCCTTTAACATTTTGCTTCAACTAATTTTAGATGAGATAAAGGTTAGATTCACGCCGATTAAAAAAATACATGTTGATGTAAAAATATAGTGATATACAACAGGTACTTACATCAGCATTGGAGCACAGAGAATTACAGCAAGATATTTTCCTCGAATACGATCCCAATGGAGGAAGTCTTCTATTGTTTAACCTTATTTTCTAAAAGAGAGATGGGTAAGAAACATGTATAAAATATGATCAGAATGCTATAAAATTTCATGATGCGAGGATACGCACACGCTTCTTAGAATGGAGTTGACATTCTTTTGCTGGACTGGAGCAGACTAGTTCTTTGGCCACTGGAATCTGCTTATTATTAGTGGGAGTTGGGTTTCTCTATGCTGGAGCAGTATCTATGAAAAATGGAGTTGGTTTATTATCTCCTGGCATTTGGATCTTTTGCAAAGACCTGGTTTGTAACCCTTCAGATTCTAACATAGCCGTCTTCCCCTTGCATGCCTTATATAGAAGAATGGTGATTCAATTATAAAACATGCTACAGCAGAGATGGAATAGGTACTGAAGAATAGAAAGGCATGACATATTGACATGTATTCCCTCCATCCGGAAATAAATGGACGGGTCTAGGCATATTTCAGTTCTAGATACATCCAGTTTTATCCATTTCTGCGATATTTAATCCGGACGGAGGGAGTATGATTTAAGAGCTAGGGATACGACAAGACAACATAGTAAAAAAAAACACTGAAAAACCCACTGCAGAACCAAAGTATTCAAACCCACTGATATGAGGTAGCACACTCATGCAGCTCAGGATGCAAAACTACCAGGCAGTTTTCCTTACAAAAATCAACATTGTGGCCTTTAATCATACATTTTGCTACAACTAAATTTAGATCAGATAAAGGTTGGATTCACGTCGATTAACAAAATACATGATGATGTAAAAATATAGTGATATACAACAGGTACTTACATCTACATTGGAGCACAGAGAATTCCTGCAAGAATCTTTCCTCATAAACGATACCATTGCAGAAATTCTTCTATCTGTTAAGCTTATTTTCTAAAAGATAGATGGGTAAGAAACATGTAGAAAATATGACCAGCATGCTATAAAATTTCATGATGCAAGGATACACACACGCTTCTTAGAATTGAGTTGACATATTTTTGCTGGACTGGAGTGGACTTGTTCTTTGGCCACTGGAATCTGCCTATTATCAGTAGGAGTTGGGTTTCTCTGTGCTGGAGCAGTATCTATAAAAACTGGAGTTGGTTTATTATCTCCTGGCGTTTGGATCTTTTGCAAAGGCCTTCTTTGTAACCCTTCAGATTCTAACATAGTCGTATTCCCCTTGCATGCCTTGTATAGAAGAATGGTGCTTTAATTATAAAACATGCGACAACAGAGAGATGGAATAGGTACTGAAGAATAGAAATGCATGACATATTGACATGTATTCCCTCCATCCGGAAAAAAATGGATGGGTCTAGGCGTATTTCAGTTCTAGGTACATCCTTTTTTATCCATTTCGGCAACATGTAATCCAGACGGAGGGAGTATGGTGTAAGAGCTAGGGATACGACAGGACAACACAACAAAAAAACACTAGTTGAATGTAAAACTATATGCTAGCGGAATACGTACAGAAATAACTAAGGCAACATACACGTGTATAATTGGGAAAATAAGATGGCATTGCAACAGAGCACTAGAACAACACTTCAATGTAAAAAAACATGGTATGACAGACAGATGAAGTACATACTGATGAATAACAATGCATAAGATATTCAGAAGCATGATGTACAAATTAAGCAGATGGCATTGCGATAGAGTAGAATGACAATACTTGAATTTGAAAACATGTTATTATGAATGGAATAGGTACTGAAAAATAGGAAGGCATGACATATTTACATGCATGATCAGCATGCTAAGCACATGGCATTGCAACATAGTAGATACAGTCCAGGACATTATATGCATGTTGTACCTATATTATAGGCCAAGTTAGAGCAAGGACCTTGTGGGGTGAAGAGGATTCATCATCTTTCTGCAAGTCTTCTGAAGAACTGCCTTTACATGTTCCATCATATTGGGTATCATTGACATCAAGTTTATTGGCCTTTACGTTGCTCCATGAGGTTCTTGTGGATATATCAGTGTGTGCAATTATATCTGACATGCATGGAAGACAACTAGTAGTTAGATTTATGTAAATGAGTGCCTGTAGGAGACGACATAAATAGTAGTACTGGGGTTAACTAGCAGCAACAGGTCTCATAAACTAAAGGGAGAACACAGATGAAAGCTACAAAATATGTATTGTTTGTACTCGAGATTAACTAGATGGCACACAAAAGTATTAAAGAACAACATAGGTAATACTAGAAGTGGTATAATACTATAATCACCAGCCCGTGGGATAGCATTGGCTGATGGATGATAACTATGGAACAACGTTACCTAAAGAACAAGTATCTTAGCTGAACTATGGAACAACGTGAACTCCTGAACAAGACCCATAAGAGATCAGCATGAATATACAATGAAATGTGATGATCTATTTTCCGTGCTTAGATGAATAACAAAGCCATAAATGTTGCACACAAGTAAGATGAGGGTACAACCTATCTGGCTGCCATCCATAGGAGTGAGCATCATGTGCTGACTTGTCGATGGCCCTGCAGTTGTTGTGGCTGTCCATGTCGGGCACGCGCATTCGATGCAGGGAACTGTTGAGTGGGGACTGTAGCTCCCTTCTGGTGTATGCTTCCCTTGTTGGAGCAGCTGCGGTGATTCAGAAGACGGTGTGTCTGAAGATGCAGATACCGCATAATGTTAAGAATGACATATCTCTTTGATCTGAAGAAATACACTAAGAGATCAACAACAAGGTAGGAGAGTGGTCACGCGTCTGTGGACTGAAGACTAAATTGGGGTCACACGATTTTATTTTATTTTGGTACTGTCCGATCTACGCCGGATGGCTTGATGGCCATCTTGTGCCTCCCGGCTGACACTGTTTGGAATCGTCCCCAAAGAGCTAGCGACCAACGGCAGAGCAGTCTGCCTCCGCCGTCCGTGGCCCCGGCCAAAACCCCGCTCCCCGCCCTACCGCACTGCCGTGGTTGCGCCGCCCCCGGGCCAATCCACAAAGACTCCCCGTCATCCAGATCCAGCGGTGGCAGTACCTTCAACCCACGCAACTCTAAAAGATAGCCATCTAAGCGCTGCTTCCGCGGCGAACTTGCGGCCCCGCACCCTTACGTTAGACACCAGCCAACCGGTAGCCTAGGAGCTCCGCCGCCTCGAGGGGTGCTTCTTCCCATTGGGAATCGATTGGCCTAGAATAAAAATTCAGACAACTGACGCCTAAATAAAGTGATTTGAGATGAGGGTGCGACCTATCTGGTGGCATGGTGAAGTAGGCAAGTCCAACTGCCGAGTCGGTGAGGCCGGCGCAGTTGCGGTGGCGACCGGCGGCAGGGAAAGAGCGATGTCGTGACAGTCGGCGGCTACGCGGAAGCAGCGCCAGGACTCTGGACAGATCCGAAGTTGGAGCCGCTCTGGCGCCGTGAACAACGGCGGGGGTGAGTCAGCTCCGGTACGGTTCATGCAGCCGTCGTCGAGGCAGCACCAGCAGCACAGAGTAAGAGGCGCACGACCCAGTGCACGACGGCAATTGGACAACGTCTCCGGCATTAGGGAGGAGGGCGGCTATGAAATTGTTGCAGTGGGGGGCGCCATGGAGGTGGGGCTGAGGTTTCGCGGCTCGGGAGAAGGGAGCTTCCCGGGGAGAAGGTGATTTAGCGCCCA
>LR880971.1:163959245-163973147 GCA_904067115.1 Aegilops sharonensis | reverse complement strand
CCCCCCCGCAGAAACGCTACATACTTCCTGTATCGGTCAATCTTCCTCTCCTAACCACCTTAGCAAGCTATCGGTTTCCAACACACGTTCATTTTTTCTCTCCATGTTTCGATCTCTAAGTCTCTCAACTACACAACCCCTTTTTCCACTCCTGTTACCAAATGTATTTACCTCACACCCGCCATTGCACCCCATGCCGAGCTCTCTCTCTCTCCCCCCTCTCCCTCTCACCCTCTCGCGCTAAATGCATGCATTGCCTATCTAGCCCCCCAACCTCTCATGCGCACGAACGCACGTTGTATATCTAGGTCACTCCCTCGAGACTGTCTCACTCTTTCTTCCGCACGGCGGGCCACACTCTCTCAATATCGCTCTCTTTATCTGAGTCTCGTTTAACCTCGTTTTCTTTCACACACAAATGATATATCTCTCTGTTCGGGCCTCGGTCGACACACTCTATATTCTCTCACGCAGATTGTCTATCTAGGTCAGTCCATCCAAGCCGCCGCCACTCTTTCGACCTCATGGTGGGACACGCTCACTCAATCTCTCTCTCTCTCTCTCTCTCTCTCTCTGTGTGTGTGTGTGTGTGTGTGTATGTCGCGATTTACCTCGCTCTTTCTCAGACAAAAACGATATATCACCATGTTTGAGCCCAATTCGACCTATTCACATTGTATACTCTCTCACACACATCGTCTATCTAGGTCACTCTCTCCAACCCGTCTCACTCTTTCGATCGCACGACGACCCTATGTGATCGGTTGACCTTGCTTCCTCCCACGCACAAAATATATCTACACGTATGTGACTGGATCATTTCTCAAGCTCTATCTTACAGCCCTCACCCTTACCAAAAGCTCAATCGGACAATATCTCTCCGGAGCATATATATTTGTTCAATGAATGTCGGACCACACTCACTTTGTCTCTCTATCTATATGTCTCTCGATTGACCTCACTTTCTCATACCGTATCTTCCACGCGTTGAAGCTACTACCTCTCCATCCCTCGCAAAGCCGGAGCTATTTACATTGCGAGGGGCACTCCAACCTTGGATTAATTTGTGTAGGCATTTATTCCGGTCGGTTTAGATTATATTTTCGTAGCATTCGGCCCACAACTACTCCAAACGCCGTTGCAACTCATGCAACTCCCTTAGTTGATTTCCCTCTGGCTTGGTCATCGCTCTCTCGCACGTCCTTTCTCACCTTCAACGTTGCACCATGGTATTATTGAAAAAACTATGTTGTTCTCTTTAATTATTATAAATAAGCTACAAAACTACACACCGATAATCCGCTTGGAATGGAACAAATTTCGACCCACAAATTAAAGTGCTACAAACTACAGACCAAGGGGCCCACATGTCATGAAACAAATTTGGACCCATATACAAATTAAAAAATAAAGGACGAGGATCGAACATGCGACCGGGCCTTCAAGCCGCACGTCAATAGGCAACATATGTAGAATAGCAATGTCTGTTGTACCCCCTTTGTTCACATAATATTTTTATATTACCACAGCCTAATTAATGGATAACATGTAATATTATTTTTAGTACTATTCGCCTTCACTTACTGGTGGGTTCCATGTGTGCTCTCTCTCTCCTCCCCTTCTGCGTTTAGACGCACGAGCAAACAGAAAGAACCCGCGGGCGATGTTGCCGTGGACCATATTTGGACGCGTTCACAACTCACAAGTCACCGCACCAGTTTCACGTACTAGCAGCACTAGTCAGTGTGTACGTGCAATGCACGTTAATTTGGAAGTATATTAAGTGCATGCGGATATTAACTAATAGGATATTATTTGCGTGTTGTCATGTGATTAGCACTATTTTTGGCATGAAATTAACTGCACGCTAAACGTGTTGAGCGCTCGACATTGAAGCAGTCTAGGTCGTTGGATGACAAGGAATACATGTGGCTTGATGACGTTTTATATTTAATTTGATACGGCTCTAGCAGAACATTCAATCGATCAAACCATACATTTCGTTCAGTCTGACTCCAGCTTTAAATTATACGACGATCGATATAAAATAAACGGAAATGATAAACGTTCGGATTTTAAGCATGGCAATCTGAACGTTTTTCATGGCAAATTTAGATTACGCGGCGGCGGTGGGGGCGTCTCGCGGTGGGAAGCGGCTCCTCTGCCGTGCTCTGTGTCTCGTCGGGCCACTGACCGATGGCGACGGCGGCGTCCTGCGTCGTTGTTGGCGTACTCCTGGACGTTGGCCTAGCTTCAAGGAAGGCCAAAATGTTCTGGACTTCGGAGCGAGTCAACTGGCGGGAGGAGGCGGCTGGCGTTGGTGCAAGGAAGCGGTCGACGGCGGCCATCCATGCCGCTGAGGGGGGCACTGGCACCCGCGCGGGGACAGGCGCTGTCAACGGCGCGGCGGAGACGTTCATGTTCATGGGCACCGGCACGGGCGCGCACGTCAGTGCATGCTCAGGCGCATGCGCTGGCAAGTGCACGGGCGCGTGAAAGTTGGCGGGGACCTCGTGGAACCCCGTGGCATCAAGCTCGGAGACAATGTGCGGCTCCCAGCCCATCAATGCCACGGGGATGGGCGCTGGCGCAGTCTGGGCGACGGGAGCCGGAACGAGAGCGGGGACAGGCGTGGCGTCTTCCCGCAAGGCCAGTTCAAGCTCGTCCCAAAGCGCCTTATGTTCTTGAGACTCCGGCTAGGTGTCTTCCTCATGAAACTGGAACACTAAGGGCAGACCATCGTGATGCGGCATGGCGTACGTTTAGGTCAGGCTAGTTGGAGGTAGACGACAGGAGAATCGGAGAGGAAGAGAGAGGATTGTAGCAATACCGGGTAGTGCGGGGTTGATTTTAAACTGCGACGCCGGCGACATTAAAAGTCGGAGCAGTTGGGACGACGGTGGGCGGCGGAGCCTGGTCAAAGGGCTCGCCTCCCGGTGAGTCTGCACAGCGGTCTGCTCGCATGCCTCCCTGACAGCCGGCGCAGCGGTCTGCTCACACGCCTCCCGTCGACTCACACGCTTGCTGGGCGGCACCTGCCGATGAGAAGCGGGGACTCATGGCGGCACGTAAACGCCCACGGTTTCAATAGTGAAAGCGTTTGCCTTAACGTGACAGGTCTTTTCCCTAAAAAAACATGACAGGTCTTTGTTCCAAAATACCTTGGCTCTTCATTTGTGAAACTTGTCATAAGCAGCTTGTCTCGAATTGAAGAAAAAGGAGTAAAAGGATAATCCCTCCGTACCAGTGCATTGCCTGATATATTAACTCAAGTACTAGGCACAAACAAAAAAAGTACTAGGCACGAACAAACGGGCTCAATTCTGTGCTCATCCTGGTGTAGTTAGTAGTACTAGGCAATGCAGTTGACGGGTGACATTGACTAGCGGCGACCGAGGGAATTGAACCGTGTTCGGCACGGTAGGTAACGTTGTCTAGTTACTAAAGCATCCCTCCGTTGTTCATCGGTAGTCATTATGGACCGGGGACATGAGGGGAATTTCCTAGGGCTGGAATTCTGTCCGCCAGATATTTCGACTTGAAATGCTGAGGCTCGACTGGTTGGGGTTGCCTAATGTGCGTACCACGCACGCCACCGAAGGACACGAGCCCATTTTTTTTAGGATCAACACGAGCCAAGTTCTGGCTGGTACGCCGTTGGGTCCTACCATTTGAGAATACGAAAGGAACCGTTTAAATTGCCGAACGAATCTATGTGTATTACAATACCCGTATTTTCCTTGCAAATACTAATCTCAACGTGGTAATTGATTTATGACGAGTCGTTGAATTAGAGTGAATTTGTGATATAGTGATCTCAACGTGGATTTCACATTTCATGTTATCCCTAGTAAGTTTTCCAATGCAAATTCAAATTTAAAAGATGAACAATATGGAGGTGAGAAAACTTTGTATGTATCAAGCATATGACCACACACACACACACACACACACACAGACACACACACACGCACGAACACAACAACAATCCAATAAGTATATTGCATCTATTTTTCCAACCATTGCATGTATGACACGAGTTCAAAAATACTCCTTCTATTCCTAAATATTAGTCTTTTAGAGAGTTCAACAAGTGACTACATACAGAGCAAAATGAGTGAATCTAGACTCTATAATATGTCTATATACATCCGTATGTGCTAGTCCATTTGAAGCCTCTAAAAAGACTGATATTTAGGAACGAAGGGAGTAAAATGTAAGACATCCATGGTCCTCAGTTCAATATTTAAAATGAACATGAAACTGAAACATGAATATTAAGTCTAGTACTACAGTACATGCAAATGTTGTGTTTAGGCGAAGCTATGATTGTCGGGGGTCAACCCCTCGACCTTAGATAAAACTATGGAGCTCTGTTTAGGGTTGTTTAGATTATATTTGTTCCCACCCTCCCAACCAGCGATTGGTTGTGCACCCCCACCCCTCCTCCCCAGGAGAATATCATGTGCCCCCATACCTTACATGCTATATGCCGATACGAGTTGCTTGGAGCTTGTAGATCTGAGATATAGCAGCTCACATGATGTGTCTTAATTTTTTTTGCAGGAAACCTTGACGAGTTTGAGAATTGCACACAATTTGTACAAAAACTACTTAGATGCCCTTTGATCCCATATCCAACGACCTCGAAGCTCGTATCACCGTAGCATCTAAGATGAAGGAGGACATCATATTCTCCTGTATGTAAGCATATCATGTGCCACCACACCTTAGATGCTTTGGTGATACAAGCTCTTCGGAGGCGTTGGATTTGTGACCCAACACCTCCTCGGTGGTTCGAATGGTTTTTTGCAGAAAAGCCCCAAAAGATTTCGGCCACTGCTTACAAGCACAAAGACTGCTCAGACGCCATTGGATCTCAGATCAAACGACCTCCAAGCTCGTATCACCGTAGCATCCAAGCTGCGATAGCACCTTATGTTTTCTCGCACGGGAGAGTATGAGGTGCTCCCGCACCGTAGATTCTATGGTGATACGAGTTCACTGAGATCTAACGGCCCACAGTAGGAGGTTTGAATGTTTTTGCAATATACGGCTGATAGAGTTTGCGAAATGCGCAGAAAGTACAAGTACTATGCATGTGCCATCTGATCACTAATCATACGACCTAGATGCTTACCGTAGCGGGTAATTAAGCTACGGGGAGCACCTAATATTAGCACCGGGGAGCCGTTAGATCGAAGATGCATCGGCACACATGAGGCCTGAATGTTTTATTTGCAAAAAAACTTTGGAGAGTTTGGAAATTGCGCATAATTACAAAGACTACTCCCAAGCCATTGGATCTCACTTCCAACGGTGTAAAAACTCGTATCACCATAGTATCTAAGCTGCGGGGTGGATGTGATATTCTATGTTGCTGTCATTTTTGTTCGTAAACTTGCAAAATACGTGTAACTCGTGCCGTTACTTGTCTAATCGCGCAAAGTGTTTGTTCAAAAAAACCATCATACACTAAAATATCGGAACAACACACGGGGGTCCCACTTGTCATTAATCAAATTTGGACCTAAAACTAACAAATCTGAAAGACGAGATTCGAACTGGCAACCTGGACTACAAAGCGTAAGTCGATAGCCTTAAAAAACGAACGGTTGTTGGCTTTGTCCCATAACTTGATTTTATACAGTACTTGCGTTGAGTAGAGTAGAGGGAGTGCCTCGTCAACACGTGCATGACCGTTGTCTCACTTACAGGTGGTCCCAGGTCTGCGATCTCAATCTCTCTTCTCTCCATCGTCTAACCTTTGCACGGGCACACACGAAGAGCGGCGCTAGCTTGCCGTGGTGTTATTACAACTAAAAAAAGCTTGGAAAATAGAAGAATCGCCTAGAACAAGAGACGTTGCGACTGGTCGAGACGGAGCTAACCGTGCCACGTTTGCATGATGAAGCTGTGTGGCTAGTGGGGTGTTTTCGACCGACTGGCTGGGTCTCGAGGTCGAACCATAGGTACTACGTCTGATACAGTATATTTTTACACGCACGTTTTCCTCCGTGCCGAGACGTGGCACACCCTACCGCGCGGTTTCGGGGTCCTCCCGGGTGGTGCACGCATATATTCTTCCTGACGTGGACGCCCTACTGCGTGTTTTCTGGGTCCTCCTCGGTCGTAGCGCCGAAGCAAGTAAATGAGTCGTCAAATCACGAAAGACCACCTTTCCCGCCGAGTACATCAGTGAAGCACGGTGTCTAGCTAGTTGGGCTAGTTCGACCGATTAGCTAGGCTGCGCCACATTTGTTTTTTCACCCCTTTTTTTATCTACTTGCCGGCAGGTAAATTTAAATATCCACTGTGGTGTTGCTCTGGTGTTTGGGTGCGGCAGGATTTTAAATTTTTCGATTTACGGGAGCAGGTGCGGCAGGATTTTTAATTTTTTGATTGACGGGAGCAGGCGCGGTAGCAATTAGTCATGATGACTCCGCCTGTAAAAACCCACTGCTCCCTGATGTGAGAAGTCGTCGACTAGTGTTTTACCGTGGTGAAAACCAAAAGATTCCCCGCTCCTCGGCTGGCTCCCTCCGCCTCCCCATAGATTGCATTGCCTTTCAGCAGTTTCGCCCCCTTTGCTTCCTCTCCCCATTGCTTCTACCTGGTGCCATGGCGGCGCAGCAGATCACGGAGTCCGAGGTGAGGCGCCTGACACAGGAGCTCCACGCCAAGGATGCGGAGCTCGGGGCCAAGGACGTGGAGCTCCGTGAGCTCAAGGAGGAGAGGAGTGCCATGCTCCTCCGTTATGTGCGGGAGTTCATGGAGCTTCAAAAGCGGCAGGCGTCCACCACAAAGATGCTCGAGGTGTCGGCGGCGTTGCTGCAGAAAGCGGGAGATACGATAGGCCGTCAGGGGAGCCGGCTGGAGCGTGAGCGGGCCAATCGTGACGAGGTCCAGGATCGCCTCAGCCACTTGGTAAACCAAGTTGCCACGCACGTGTTGCTGCTGCGCGATGCCTACCGTCATGCCAGCGTGATGATGCCGGCCGTCGGGCTAAACCCGTTCGACCACCCGGTCGACTTCAACGAGCTGCGGCTTCCTGACCTGGTCTCCTTCTTCACCTATATCTCCGAGGAGCTGAGCCATCTCCGCGCGATGGTGGGGGCTGAGTTGGACAAGGAGGGGTTGCGCGCTGCCATCGCCGTTGTCGGGCGAATCCTTTCAGGGCTCCGTCATCGGAATCCATTCGTGCCATTGGACGCCGTCTTTGACGAGTTGCCTCCTGTCGACCGGGAGCTGGCTCTACGGGCGGTTGCAGCCTGCATCACCAACGTCGTGCGCCTCAAGAAGCAGAGGGATTTCGGTGGTGTTTAGGCGCCCTCTGCATGGGCATGTCCATGTCTTGGTGCAACATGACCGTTGGATCAAACTCAGACGGTGCAGATCCGTCACTGTAGCACAAAGCATGTGGGTGTGTTTGGTTGCATTCTCATCTCAATATAGTTGTTTCCTCTTCGTGTATTTTTTTCAACCTACTAGTGTGGACTCATGCACCCTTGATGCACTCTGCCAAACACCCAAAAGTGGGTCGAGAAGGAACTTTTGCTCCCATCCCGTGCACCCTTCATACACCCTGTCTAACACTATAGGATGTGCTTCATATGGTTCATGTTTCGTGGAGTACTGTAGCACCGTACTCTCCGTGCGCTATGGACCTAGTTCTGTTAACATTGATCTCACCATTCATTCTCAACCGGACAGTCGAAATAGCGGTACTATGCTACATATAGGAGTAGTTGACATGCACACAACACATCAACAAGATTGTGTAGTACTAACGTATGAACCACTGCACATGCCTAGTAGTAGGAGCACTGTGTATGTTCAAGTGGCTGCCGTGTTTCGCACTTCTCCGTCGTAAGAGTGGAAACGCTTGCTGTAATCATTTTTTTTCTTCAGAATGAAAAACAGTGGACACGCTCTACCGTGCGGATCCTCCTCCAGCCATGCACTAAATTACTCACTTTCGCCGACGTGTGGGACAGCCAGCACCTAGGTCCACCAGCCATGCACTAAATTACTCCATAGTAGAGTGACGGTAGACTACCCCGATTGAACCGCCGCAGTAATGCCCAATGAGCCGTCAAATCACAAAGCCCCCTCCTTTCCAGCAGTAAGTTGGATGGACGAAGCAACCATCATTTCACTCTTCTCTCTCAGCTTCCTCTCTTGAAGAAAACCCCCACTCGCTTCGCTTCTCCCTCATCTCGTTCCTCCTTTCACTCTTCTCTCTCAGCTTCCTCTCTTGGATGGACGCCGGAGCACCGGCCGACGTGATGTCTATGGCTCTGGACAAAACCGTCGAGGCTCATGGTACGAAGAAGCGCAAGCACCCCGCCGAGACTACCGCAGACAAGATCAAAGCCATCGCCCTGTCCAAGCCCCCCTCTCCGGGATCCCTCATTAAGCAAGTCCAGGTAATGTCTCTTGTTGACGATCTTTTTCTCGATCTTGATCGTGTTTTTTCATCTAACACGCAGTACTAGTACTAGTAGTACAACTTTCTGGGTGATCTTGCATGTGATTTTAGTGTGCCAAATGACGGTTCTAAATTCCTCTTTTGACCAAAACATGCAAGAGGTTGACACTGATTTCTTATAGATTACTTTCAACTACTCCCTCTGTCCCAAATTTCTTGTCTTAGATTTGTCTAGATACGGATGTATCTAATACTAAAATGTGACTTGATACATCTGTATCTAGAAAAATCTAAGACAAGAATTTTGGGACGGAGGGAGTACTTTATGAACATCAATGCTACCTTTTAAGAGGGTATATTTGCCTCAGTAACTTGTGTTATGGATATTGCATGTAATCCCACTTCTCTCATGCCTTTGAAGACATGTTCTAGTGTCTTTGTTCACTCATTTCTGTGCGTATATGTAGTCATATATGGAGTATAATATCGAAAATCATCTTATATTTCTGAACGGAGGTAGTAATGAAATATGGTTTCTGTTTGAATTAGAACCAGGTCCGCGGTGGAGATGAAGTTCTCAAAGTCATGCCGTGTGAACTGGAAGACCTGATGATGAGTTCTACTGCTGAACTATCCAGCTGCTATGTCCTTGTCGCCACGTGTCCTGAACTAGTGTTTTCCTGTAGCATTGTTGTCAGGCGTGTTCTTGAGGCTGTACTTGACCACAACAATTTCCTGGCTGTGCCTTCGATTACGAAGGGTGTGGTTCTTGTAAAGCTTCCCAACAAATCTGATGCGGCCTGTCTTCATCATCATGTTTATGAGTGGAAAGACCACTCTGTTAGGTTCTCCAAGGTTGACAAGATGGTGATGGTGCATGTAGACATCTCACACGAAGTCCATGGCCTAGTCAGTTTTGCGGGGTTCATCCCGTAGGTCGATGGCAAGAAATAGTCTGCAGAGTTTAGTTAGTGCAACTTTGCTTGTTTGTAGTAAGTACTATTGTTCAGTACTTGATTTGTGTTTGTGAACCCTGTATTGTTTATTAGTACTGCCGCTTTTGGTGTGTGGTCACTCCTGAGAACGGTCTATGTTAATGTCTGTCCACTCAATTCAGTTTGTACATTTTGAAGTATCCAGATCATATTTTTTGTGAGGACGGTTTATCAATTATGGTTACACTCCAATATCTGTATGCATTGCAGGGTTTATCGCACCCACCAGGATTTCCAGTCCCATGGATGTTCGGTCCATACGATTTGTCACGACCTTTGGACTGTGCTGCTTGTGGGAGTAGGCAGGGCCCCTGCATGCGATGCGTAGTTGGACGATCAATCGTCTGTTTAGTACTTCAACATAGTGATTTCCTGGTAAGGATTCAGTCGTGTCACATCAAGTAAATCTTATTGATTTACTATCTAAATCTTATTGATTTAATGTCATGTTTTCTTTCTTTTCCTGCAATTTTACGATGTAGGTTTTGCCATGTGACATTCATCACAGAATAAACCGTTTGGTTTGCTCTATGATGGCTATTTTTGCAGGTTTCACTTCTTATGTCGTGTCAGTAACGAAGGCACTGTCCATCACTTATATTACTGGAAAAATTTGGATCAGTCTGTTGTCTGAGTACAAGCTGGATCCCTATGACGAACTGCAGTTTGGTTTAACAAAAACGCCACAATTAGTCCTTCTCGCGTTTAAAAGAAATGAAGAAAAAAACTGGATCACGGTCACGGATCCTAGTCAAGTTAGAAAGCTGATCATAGCAGACCAGACACGATCGCCGCTGTCTCGCACAGATCAAGCACTGGCAGTTGCTCTAGCACTGACAGCAGCAGCAGCTCTGTCTGATCCAGCTGAGGATTGGGCACCGACCGCGTCAGCGGATCAGTATGATCTACCGGAGGATCGGGCATCGACACCGGCACCAGCTCTACAAGGAGCACCATCTCCGGCAGCAGCAGCGGCTTTAGCACCTGCACCAACACTTGCATTTGCATTTGGTTCGGCCCGTGCAGTTGCACCGGCAACAGACTGGGCTGCAGTTCGCACTTCATATATATACCAAAGTCCTTACAAAAACCGACATGTCCACCTTCTTGGTAAGCATTGGCCGCCCAAGTGCTTCATTCTTTTTTCTTTCCATGTTGTTTCACATGATTCACTGTGTTGATCTAACTGTTTGGGTATGTCTTGTTGTTTTCAAACAGAGAATTCCTAGAGCAAGGAGGGAGTCGTTCAACAATCCGGGCAACCGTGGCCAAGTTTCTCTTACCATGCGCAACCTTGGTGTGAATGAACCTGCTCAATATACCGTAAGTACAAAGGATGGTCGCATGATGATTGATGCTAAAGGATGGTCAAGGTTCAAATCTAAATCATATCTTGTGGTAGGGTATGATGTCAAAATCGAACTTTCTCGGCAAGGAGAGCTGGTCCAAATCAACTTTGAAATTCTTCAGTAGCAGCACGCAACTGCCGAACTGATCTATCCTCCGAGAGATTTTGATGTAATAATCTGGCATGGTGAAACAAGTGTCCTGTGTGTATAAGTAGTACGACAATATTATTTATCACATGGTATATCGTTGATAGAATTGCAACTCTGATTGCTGGTTAGGAACTGTCGTTCGATTTCATTCCAACAGCTGTCGTGCTTTATTCAATTTTGTGTATTCGCCTTGCGACAGCATCTAAAACCAGCGCAGTACCGATCGCTTACAATATGAAAAGCGCTGAGGTAGAACACATGGGCCCCCAAACATGCAGGGTCGGCCTGCGGCCCAAAGTCCAGAACCGTGAGCCTATCTGAGTATTATATTCTCAGCTGAACCCCCATAAAAAAAAGCTGAACCCCCATAATGCCCGTGCCTTGCAGAGGGAGTATATTTCTCGGCAAGGTGAGCTTGTGATATAAAAGATTTGTATATTTATTTACAGAGGGAGTATCTCTCTGTCAAAAAATATATTTATGTGTAACTAGTTATTCCTGTCTTTCTACTTCCTTTTGCTGATATGTGGGGCAACCGGCAATGGGGTCCACGTGCCATATGCACAAATTAGAGTGCACAACTTCACGGTAGACACACCCCGGTCGTAGCGCCGCAGTAATGCCCAATGAGCCGTCAAATCACAACCCCCTTTCCAGCTTTAGCAGTAAGCTGGATGGACGAAGGGACAATATTTCACTGGGCCTGAATCCCCTTCTCCCTCGTCTGCTTGTTCAGAGAAAACCCCCGCTCGGCGATTGCATAGGGTTTTCTCATGGAGAACCAGGTACGAATTCTTCATCCATCCCCGATAAATCCAAGTCCCTTGGTCGCAGGTAATCCTAGGATGGCAGCCGCCGCCTTTGATGAATTTTTCTTCATACTGAATCTAGTGTGTTTCTGTTGCAGTGCCCAAAGTGCGAGTACCCTACAGATTTCTACGCCCACGGCGAGACGCCACACTTGTTCCTTCTCGTCCTACCACAACATTTTGAAACACGCACAGTATGTTCCTAGAATCCTCTTCTCTATCCGGGAGGGTGGGTTTTTTTTTGAACATGCTGTGTTCTTATATTATTTTTCCTGCAGTGTATTATTTGCTCTGCCAGAACACATGTACTCAAGATGCTCGGCCTTGCCATAACTGAATACACTAGTTTAATGGTCACAGTGAAGACAATCTATGGATATTGCTTCCGAGTTGGGTTCATGAACCAAGAAGATCGCTGCTTTTTTATGGCCGAACTTGGATAAACTTTCTCAAGTGTTACAGACTGAAAGTTGGCGCACGAATCTTGATGGAAATAGCAGAACCTGGTCTCATCTTCACTGCGATCTTCCACCCCGACGTCGTTCCAATTTTTCATCCATGTTAGTTTTGTATCTGGTTCTTGCTTGTTGCCTCGATTACTTCTTAATCCACCTATTCTGTCTAACTAATCACAATTTAACTTTAGAAGTATCAACGAATCTCTCACGAAGATGCTACTTCTAACTAATATTGTCTTATAATTGGGGGCACGTGTAGGTTTTTTCAGAGTTAAGCAGTCTGCTCATTTGTTACTCTGTAATAACTCGGTTGTTACTAATGGCACTGAACTTAACTGGATCGACATCCACATGTTCCTACACTTTATTGATCGTCTTGAGGTCCTCGTGGGGCGTTTCAATGGTGGAAGGCCACGTGGGATATGTGTGCCACTGCTGCACTCGTTGAATAGGTCCAAATGTGTCGAGAAACTTATGGTACGAGCTATTTTCTGTTATATATGTTGTTCATAAGCTATTGCTTATACACAGTTTTACAGCTGTGATCTTCTTGAAACAGGAACTGCCGAGTTCTATTGTTCCTATACAAATGCCTGACCATGGTCGGGCCAGACTTGCGCTTGGTCACAACATGATGTTTATGTCGACCTACTCAATTCCCCTTGGAGGCGAAAAGATACTTATTCGTGGGTGGTCTCAGATAATGAAGGCCCGTCCATCTTCGAGAATAGGACAAAAGATTATGTTCATGCTTTTCCATGGCTCTAAAGCGAATATCCTGTTTATTGACCACGTTGTGAGATGAAGCCGCTTTTAGAAGGTTGTGGATGCGCGGGGTGGCGCCTGGGCCTTGTCCTGGGGCTTGGTGGCCTCACCCTTGGTTAACTGTAGTCTGTAGGCAAAGTAGCAATGTTCGAGGCGTGCTTTGTACGGTTGAACCTGTATAAGTACTCATACTGCTTTCACCTTTGGTTGTTAAGTGCCCCTGTTGGTTTCAGTTAAGGTTGTTAAGTACTCCTGCTGCTTTTAAAGTCTGTCGTGTTTCTTCAGTCCTGTCTTCCTCCAGCCGCCAAAACCAAACCAGCGCCAGCGGGGCCGTCTGCTTCCGCCTCCCACGGCTCGCTGCGCCTCAGCGCACGCATCGCCGCCCCACCGTCTGCTAAATCGTTAATGTCGACGTCCTCCGCGCGCTTTGGTGCGCTCGCCGCGGCGCCGCCCTCTCGCATTGTCAACATGGTCAACAAACAACAGGAATCGGCAGAAGTACGTGGAGAGGATG
Source organism: Aegilops sharonensis (assembly GCA_904067115.1). Lineage (NCBI taxonomy): Eukaryota > Viridiplantae > Streptophyta > Magnoliopsida > Poales > Poaceae > Aegilops > Aegilops sharonensis. The sequence goes on along the minus strand of LR880971.1, from coordinate 163,959,676 downwards.
ACAGTAGGGGCCCACCACGTCAGCGTATGGAAAAATAAAATGCTTCCTCCTAGTGTTTTCCTGACATCTGGGACCCACGACATTGTGAGCGTATACAGTCAATAGACAAGAGAACAGCACAAGATCGGCTGACACCTGGGACGTAGCTACTCGAGCAGTATTTTTTTTGTTTGGTATTGTTGAGACAGAGCAGGGTTTGAACTGGGCTGTGGCCCGTCTAGCCCAGGCTTATATTTTATGTTCACCATGTGACCAGCCCAGCTATTTTTTCTTTGTGCAAATGAGCCCAGTTTATTTTTTCTGAAGAATACCCAATCCAGGCCTACTTATTTTTCTACGCCTTGAAAGTAATATGAAATGGGTTGTAAATATAAAAACAGATGACAAATTGGCAATTACTTTATAATTTCTGATTTTTTTCACATTTTCAG
>LR880971.1:163941906-163958874 GCA_904067115.1 Aegilops sharonensis | reverse complement strand
GGCTGTGGCCCGTCTAGCCCAGGCTTATATTTTATGTTCACCATGTGACCAGCCCAGCTATTTTTTCTTTGTGCAAATGAGCCCAGTTTATTTTTTCTGAAGAATACCCAATCCAGGCCTACTTATTTTTCTACGCCTTGAAAGTAATATGAAATGGGTTGTAAATATAAAAACAGATGACAAATTGGCAATTACTTTATAATTTCTGATTTTTTTCACATTTTCAGATTCCTATTTCACTGGGCATTAACCTAATTCAAATATATCTTCAAAGTACTTTAAATCTGGCTCGACATTTCGGTATTAAAAATAGTTTGGAACCCACGGAAATATGCGAAATTGGCCCTGGCAAACCAAAAAAAAACGACTGTAATAAATTGCAAAAGAAGTTGCCATGAGCTATATATAAATTATTAAAAAAAGAGGGAGTGGTCTGACTTGTGGGCCTGTTTAGTTGACGCGTATGCAAGATTTTTTTAGTTATTATATACTACGTCAACAAACGATTCTAGCAGACGTAACCGTTGGATGTCAATCCAACGACCATCGTGTTTCTTCAATCTCTAATCTTCTTGCTCCAGCCGCCAAAGCAGCGCCGGCGGGACCGCCTGCTCCCGCCTCCCATGGCCGGTTGTGCTGCCGCGCAGGCCTCAGCGCCCCCTACTACTCCCACCGCTGGCCAGGGCATCCCTCTACTCACCCATACCCCCTGTTATTCTGCGGCGACGGCAGCCTCACACGGCAGCCGAACCGGTGAACCCTCGTACTCCTCTCCGCGCGGGCTTCCACTGCCGCGTCTTCCCCGGCTCCGCGTCGTCCCCTTCCTAGGCCTCGCCGTCGTCCACCACCGTGGTGCTCTCGGCGCGGCATGGTCAATGTGGTCAACGACCGACTTCCATCAGAAGAGTACTGTACGTGGAGAGGCTGACAGCTGGGTCCACGGCAGCCGCAAGGAAGTGCCTCCTTATGTTGGAAATATGCCCTAGAGGCAACAATAAAAGGATTATTATTATATTTCCTTGTTCGTGAAAATTGTCTTTTATTCATGCTATAATTGTATTATCCGGAAATCGTAATACACGTGTGAATACATAGACCACAATATGTCCCTAGTGAGCCTCTAGTTGACTAGCTCGTTGATCAACAGATAGTCATGGTTTCCTGACTATGGACATTGGATGTCATTGATAACAGGATCACATCATTAGGAGAATGATGTGATGGACAAGACCCAATCCTAAGCATAGCACAAGATCGTGTAGTTCGTTTTGCTAGAGCTTTTCCAATTTCAAGTATCTTTCCTTAGACCATGAGATCGTGTAACTCCCGGATACCGTAGGAGTGCTTTGGGTGTACCAAACGTCACAACGTAACTGGGTGACTATAAAGGTGCACTACAGGTATCTCTGAAAGTGTCTGTTGGGTTGACACGGATCGAGAATGGGATTTGTCACTCTGTATGACGGAGAGGTATCTCTGGGCCCACTCGGTAATGCATCATCATAATGAGCTCAAGGTGACCAAGTGTCTGGTCACGGGATCATGCATTACGATACGAGTAAAGTGACTTGCCGGTAACAAGATTGAACAAGGTATTGGGATACCGACGATCGAATCTCGGGCAAGTAAAATACCAATTGACAAAGGGAATTGTATACGGGGTTGCTTGAGTCCTCGACATCGTGGTTCATCCGATGAGATCATCGAGGAGCATGTGGGAGCCAACATGGGTATCCAGATCCCGCTGTTGGTTATTGACCGGAGAGCCATCTCGGTCATGTCTACGTGTCTCCCGAACCCGTAGGGTCTACACACTTAAGGTTCGGTGACGCTAGGGTTGTAGAGATATGAGTATGCAGCAAACCAAAGTTGTTCGGAGTCCCGGATGAGATCCCGGACGTCACGAGGAGTTTCGGAATGGTCCGGAGGTAAAGAATTATATATAGGAAGTGCAGTTTCGGGCATCGGGAGAGTTTCGGGGGTCACCGGTATTGTACCGGGACCACCGAAAGGGTCCCGGGGGTCCACCGGGTGGGGCCACCTATCCCGGAGGGCCCCGTGGGCTGAAGTGGGGAGGGGACCAGCCCCTGGTGGGCTGGTGCGCCCCCCTTGGGCCCCCTGCACCTAGGGTTGGAAACCCTAGGGTCGGGGGTGCCTCCACTTGCCTTGGGGGGGCACTCCACCCCCCTGGCCGCCGCCCCCCTTGGGAGATCCCATGTCCATGGCCGGCGCCCCCCCAGGGGGCCTAAATATAGGGGGGGGGGAGGGAGGGCAGCCGGACCCTGAAGTCTTGGCGCCTCCCTCTCCCCTGCTACACCTCTCCCTCTCGCAGAAGCTCGGCGAAGCTCTGCCGGAACCCTGATGCATCCACCACCACGCCGTCGTGCTGCTGGATCTTCTTCAACCTCTCCCTCCTCCTTGCTAGATCAAGGTGCGGGAGACGTCATCCACTCCGTACGTGTGTTGAACGCGGAGGTGCTGTCCGTTCGGCACTTGGTCATCGGTGATTTGGATCACGACGAGTACGACTCCCTTAACCCCGTTTTCTTGAACGCTTCCGCTCGCGATCTACAAAGCTATGTAGATGCACTCCTATCACTCGTTGCTAGATAAACTCATAGATCGATCTTGGTGAAACCGTAGGAAATTTTTTATTTTCTGCAACGTTCCCCAACAGTGGCATCATGAGCTAGGTCTATGCGTAGTTCTCTTTGCACGAGTAGAACACAATTTGTTGTGGGCATAGATGTTGTCAACTTTCTTGCCGCTACTAGTCTTATTTTTCTTCAGCGGTATTGTGGGATGAAGCGGCCCGGACTGACCTTACACGTACGCTTACGTGAGACAGGTTCCACCGACTGACATGCACTAGTTGCATAAGGTGGCTAGCGGGTGTCTGTCTCTCCCACTTTAGTTGGAGCGGATTCGATGAAAAGGGTCCTTATGAAGGGTAAATAGAAGTTGACAAATCACGTTGTGCCTTTTTCGTAGGTAAAAAAACATTCTTGCTAGAACCCTATTGCAGCCACGTAAAAGATGCAACAACAATTAGAGGACGTCTAACTTGTTTTTGCAGCAATTGCCTTGTGATGTGATATGGCCAAAAGTTGTGATGAATGATGAATGATATATTGTGATGTATGATATCATGTTCTTGTAATAGGAATCACGACTTGCATGTCGATGAGTATGACAACCGGCAGGAGCCATAGGAGTTGTCTTAATTATTGTATGACCCGCGTGTCATTGATTCAACGCCATGTAATTACTTTGCTTTATTGCTAAACCGTTAGCTATAGTAGTAGAAGTAATAGTTGGCGAGCAACTTCATGGAGACACGATGATGGAGATCATGGTGTCATGCCGGTGACAAGATGATCATGGAGCCCCGAAGATGGAGATCAAAGGAGCTATATGATATTGGCCATATCATGTCACTACTATATAATTGCATGTGATGTTTATTATGTTTATGCATCTTGTTTACTTAGAACGACGGTAGTAAATAAGATGATCCCTTATAATAATTTCAAGAAAGTGTTCTCCCTAACTGTGCGCCGTTGATAAAGTTCGTCGTTTCGAAGCACCACGTGATGATCGGGTGTGATAGATTCCTACGTTCACATACAACGGGTGTAAGACAGTTTTACACATGCAAAACACTTAGGTTAACTTGACGAGCCTAGCATGTACAGACATGGCCTCGGAACACAAGAGACCAAAAGGTAGAACATGAGTCGTATGGAAGATACGATCAACATGGAGATGTTCACCGATGATGACTAGTCCGTCTCACGTGATGATCGGACACGGCCTAGTCGACTCGGATCATGTAACACTTAGATGACTAGAGGGATGTCAAATCTGAGTGGGAGTTCATTAAATATTTTAATTAGATGAACTTAATTATCATGAAAATTAGTCTAAAGTCTTTGCAAAAATGTCTTGTAGATCAAATGGCCAACACTCATGTCAACATGAACTTCAACGCGTTCCTAGAGAAAACAAAGCTGAAAGATGATGGCAGCAACTATTCGGACTGGGTCCGGAACCTGAGGATCATCCTCATAGCTGCCAAGAAATAATATGTCCTAGAAGCACCGCTAGGTGAAGCACCCATCCCAGAGAACCAAGACGTTATGAACGCTTGGCAGTCTCATGCTGATGATTACTCCCTCGTTCAGTGCGGCATGCTTTACAGCTTAGAACCAGGGCTCCAAAAGCGTTTTGAGCAACACGGAGCATATGAGATGTTCGAGGAGCTGAAAATGGTTTTCCAAGCTCATGCCCGGGTCGAGAGATATGAAGTCTCTGACAAGTTCTATAGTTGTAAGATGGAGGAAAATAGTTCTGTCAGTGAGCACATACTCAAAATGTCTGGGTTGCACAACTGCCTATCCCAGCTGGACATTAACCTCCCGGACGAGGCGGTCATTGACAGAATCCTTCAGTCGCTCCCACCGAGCTACAAGAACTTTGTGATGAACTACAATATGCAGGGGATGGTGAAAACTATTCCTGAAGTATTTTCAATGCTGAAGTCAGCAGAGGTAGAAATCAAGAAAGAACATCAAGTGTTGATGGTCAATAAAACCACTAAGTTCAAGAAGGGCAAGGGTAAGAAGAACTTCAAGAAGGACGGCAGGGATGTTGCCGCGCTCGGTAAGCCAGTTGCCGGGAAGAAGTCAAAGAATGGACCCAAGCCTGAGACTGAGTGCTTTTATTGCAAAGGGAAGGGTCACTAGAAGCGGAACTGCCCCAAATACTTAGCAGACAAGAAGGCCGGCAACACTAAAGGTATATTTGATATACATGTAATTGATGTGTACCTTACTAGTACTCGTAGTAACTCCTGGGTATTTGATACCGGTGTCGTTGCTCATATTTGTAACTCACAACAGGAGCTGCGGAATAAGCGAAGACTGGCAAAGGACGAGGTGACGATGCGCGTCGGGAATGGTTCCAAGGTCAATGTGATCGCCGTCGGCACGCTACCTCTACATTTACCTACGGGATTAATTTTAAACCTCAATAATTGTTATTTAGTGCCAAGTTTGAGCATGAACATTGTATCAGGATCTCGTTTAATACGAGATGGCTACTCATTTAAATCCGAGAATAATGGTTTTTCTATTTATATGAGAGATATGTTTTATGGTCATGCTCCGATGGTCAATGGTTTATTCTTAATGAATCTCGAACGTGATGTTACACATATTCATAGTGTGAATACTAAAAGATGTAAAGTTGATAACGATAGTCCCACATACTTGTGGCACTGCCGCCTTGGTCACATTGGTGTCAAGCGCATGAAGAAGCTCCATGTTGATGGACTTTTAGAGTCTCTCGATTATGAATCATTTGACACATGCGAACCATGCCTCATGGGCAAAATGACCAAGACTCCGTTCTCCAGAACAATGGAGCGAGCAACCAACTTGTTGGAAATCATAAATACTGATGTGTGCAGTCCAATGAGCGTTGAGGCTCGCGGAGGATATCATTATGTTCTCACTCTCATAGACGACTTAAGTAGATATGGGTATGTCTACTTGATGAAACACAAGTCTGAGACCTTTGAAAAGTTTAAGGAATTTCAGAATGAGGTAGAGAATCAACGTGACCGAAAAATAAAGTTCTTACGATCAGATCGTGTAGGAGAATATTTGAGTCACGAATTTGGTACACACTTAAGGAAATGTGGAATCGTTTCACAACTCACGCTGCCCGGAACACCTCAGCGTAACGGTGTGTCCGAACGTCGTAATCGCACTCTATTGGATATGGTGCGATCTATGATGTCTCTTACTGATTTACCGCTATCATTTTGGGGATACGCTCTAGAGACAAATACATTCACTTTAAATAGGGCACCGTCTAAATCCGTTGAGACGACACCGTATGAATTATGGTTTGGGAAGACTAAGCTGTCGTTTCTAAAAGTTTGGGGATGCGATGCTTATGTCAAGAAACTTCAACCTGAAAAGCTCGAACCCAAGTCGGAAAAATGCGTCTTCATAGGATACCCTAAGGAAACCATTGGGTATACCTTCTACCTTAGATCCGAAGGCAAGATCTTTGTTGCCAAGAACGGATCCTTTCTGGAGAAAGAGTTTCTCTCGAAAGGAGTAAGTGGGAGGAAAGTAGAACTCGATGAAGTACTACCTCTTGAATCGGAAAGTAGTGCACCTCAGGAAGATGTTCCTGTGGTGCCTACACCAACTGGAGAGGAAATTAATGATGATGATCAAGGTACTTCGGATCAAGTTGCTACTGAACTTCGTAGGTCCACAAGGACACGTTCCACACCAGAGTGGTACGGCAACTCTGTTCTGGAAATCATGTTGTTAGACAACGGTGAACCTTCGAACTATGAAGAAGCGATGGCGGGCCTAGATTCCAACAAATGGCTTGAAGCCATGCAATCCGAGATAGGATCCATGTATGAAAACAAAGTATGGACTTTGACAGACTTGCCCGATGATCGGCGAGCGATAGAAAACAAATGGATCTTTAAGAAGAAGACGGACGCGGATGGTAATGTTACCATCTATAAAGCTCGACTTGTCGCTAAAGGTTATCGGCAAGTTCAAGGGGTTGACTATGATGAGACTTTCTCTCCCGTAGCGAAGCTGAAGTTCGTCCGAATCATGTTAGCAATTGCCGCATACTATGATTATGAGATATGGCAAATGGACGTCAAAACGGCATTCCTTAACGGCTACCTTAAGGAAGAACTGTATATGATGCAGCCAGAAGGTTTTGTCGACCCTATGAATTCTAACAAGGTATGCAAGCTCCAGCGATCCATTTATGGGCTGGTGCAAGTGAGGGTGTCCCGGACTAGGGGGTGTCCGGATAGCCGGACTATCGTCACGGCCGGACTCCAAGACTATGAAGATACAAGATTGAAGACTTTGTCCCGTGTCCGGATGGGACTTTCCTTGGCGTGGAAGGCAAGCTTGGCGATACGGATATGTAGATCTCCTACCATTGTAACCGACTCTGTGTAACACTAACCTATCCGGTGTCTATATAAACCGGAGGGTTTTAGTCCGTAGGACGAACAAGAATCATACCATAGGCTAGCTTCTAGGGTTTAGCCTCCTTGATCTCGTGGTAGATCTACTCTTGTACTACCCATATCATCAATATTAATCAAGCAGGAGTAGGGTATTACCTCCATCGAGAGGGCCCGAACCTGGGTAAAAACATCGTGTCCCTTGTCTCCTGTTACCATCCGCCTAGACGCACAGTTCGGGATCCCCTACCCGAGATCCGCCGGTTTTGACACCGACATTGGTGCTTTCATTGAAAGTTCCTCTGTGTCGTCACCGACAGGCCCGATGGCTCCTTCGATCATCAACAACGACGCGGTCCAGGGTGAGACTTTTCTCCCTGGACAGATCTTTGTGTTCGGTGGCTTTGCACTGCGGGCCAATTCGCTTGGCCATCTGGAGCAGATCGAAAGCTACGCCCCTGGCCATCAGGTCAGATTTGGAAGTTTGAACTATACAGCCGATATCCGCGGAGACTTGATCTTCGACGGATTCGAGCTGCAGCCAAACGTGCTGCACTGTCTCGATGGGCATGATCTAGCTCTGCAGCCGAACAGTGCCCTGGAGGCCGCACCAGCTTCCGCTCCGACCCTTGATCCGGAGCCGGATTCCCCGATCGAGGACGAGTGGTTGGACACCGCCTCGGGGGCTACCATCTCTACGGCGATTGAGCCGAACTCCATCCCTGTCCTTTGCGAAGACGTCGACTCCAGGGTGCCGGACTCCTCTCCGGACTCCGAACCCTCCGCGCCCCTGCCAATCGAATCCGATTGGGCGCCGGTCATGGAGTTCACTGCCGCGTACATCTTTCATCACTCGCCCTTTGGCGACATCCTGAATTCACTAAAGTCTCTCTCTTTATCCGGAGAGCCCTGGCCGGACTACGGACAGGAAGGTTGGGATGCGGACGACAAAGAAATTCAACGCCCACCCACCACCCACTTTGTAGTCACTGTCGATGATTTAACCGACATGCTCGACTTCGACTCCGAAGACATCAACGGTATGGATGACGATGCCGGAGACGACCAAGACCCAGCGCCTACAGGGCACTGGAAGGCCACCTCGTCATACGACATATACATGGTGGATATCCCAAAAGATGGGAACGGCGATGGAACAACGGAGGATGACCCCTCCAAAAAGCAACCGAAGCGCCGACGTCAGCGGCGCCGCTCTAAATCCCGCCACAACAAAAACGGTGATTCCGGCACGGGATTAATAACACCCCGGACAGTACCGAAGACAACCCCCTCAAGCAGGACTCAGCGCAGGAGGAGGGAGAAGAAAGTCCGCACGACAGTGTGGCAGAAAGAGAGGTCGAGGACGATAATTATGCGCCTCCCTCCGAAGATGAGGCAAGCCTCGACGACGACGAATTTGTCGTGCCTGAGGATCCCGCCGAACAGGAGCGTTTCAAATGCAGGCTTATAGCCACGGCAAGCAGCCTCAAGAAAAAGCAGCAACAGCTTAGAGCTGACCAAGACCTGCTAGCTGACAGATGGACTGAAGTCCTTGCAGCCGAAGAGTATGAACTCAAACCCCCCCTCCAAAAGCTACCCCAAACGCAGGCCGTTGCCTCGATCAGAGGAGGAAGCACCCAAGTCACCAGCGCACGACATGGCAGACCGGCCACCCCATGGCCGCGACAGAGAAGCCTCTCGGCCATCCGCTCAAGCCACACCCCGACGCCGCTCAAAAAGTACCAAGGCACGGGAAAACGCGCCGGACTTGCGAGATATATTGGAGGATAAGGCAAAACATACAAGATCGATCTACGGATCGCGTGGGCGCCCAACGACGCGGGATGATTACCGTCGCGCTGGATACAGCAAACCCGGCCGGGCCGAACACAGTAGACAAAGCTCATATGAGCTACGTCGTGATATAGCCCAATACAGAGGCGCCGCACACCCACTATGCTTCACAGATGAAGTAATGGATCATCAAATCCCCGAGGGCTTCAAACCCGTAAACATCGAATCATACGATGGTACCACAGATCCTGCGGTCTGGATCGAGGACTATCTCCTCCATATCCACATGGCCCGCGGTGATGATCTACATGCCATCAAATACCTCCCACTCAAGCTTAAAGGACCAGCTCGGCATTGGCTCAATAGCTTGCCAGCATAATCAATTGGTTGTTGGGAGGACCAGGAAGCCGCATTCCTTGATAACTTCCAGGGCACATATGTGCGACCACCAGACGCCGATGACCTTAGCCACATAATTCAGCAGCCAGAAGAATCGGCCAGACAATTCTGGACACGGTTCCTCACAAAGAAAAATCAAATCATTGACTGTCCGGATGCATAGGCCCTTGCAACCTTCAAACATAACATCCGCGACGAGTGGCTTGCCCGGCACCTGGGACAGGAAAAGCCAAAATCCATGGCAGCCCTCACAACACTCATGACCCGCTTTTGTGCGGGAGAGGACAGCTGGCTAGCTCGAAGCAACAACTTGGCCAAACATCCTGATAGTTCGGATACCAAGGATAGCAATGGCAGGTCGCGTCGCAACAAGAACAAGCGCCGCATTAACGGCGATAATACTAAAGATACGGCCGTCAATGCCGGATTCAGAGGCTCTAAACCCGGTCAGCGGAAGAAGCCATTCAAAAGAAATACCCAGGGCCCGTCCAACTTGGACTGAATACTCGATCGCTTGTGCCAGATACATGGCACCCCCGAAAAACCAGCCAATCACACCAACAGGGACTGTTGGGTGTTCAAGCAAGCAGACAAGTTAAGTGCCGAACTCAATGACAAGGGGCTGCATAGCGATGACGAGGAAGAGCCCCGGCCGCCGAACAATAGAGGACAAAAGGGTTTTCCCACGTAAGTGCGGACGGTGAACATGATATACACAACCCATATACCCAAAAGGGAGCGGAAGCGTGCACTAAGGGACGTATATGCGATGGAGCCAGTCGCCCCGAAGTTCAACCCATGCTCTTCCTGCCCGATCAACTTCGATCGAAGGGACCACCCCACTAGCATCCGTCACGGCGGTTTCGCCGCATTGGTTCTTGACCCAATTATCGACGGATTTCACCAAACCAGAGTCCTGATGGACGGCGGCAGCAGCCTGAACCCGCTTTATCAGGATACAGTGCGCAAAATGGGCATAGACCCCTCACGGATTAAACCTACAAAGACGACCTTTAAAGGCGTCATACCGGGTGTAGAGGCCAATTGTACGGGCTCAGTTACACTCGAAGTGGTCTTCGGATCCCCGGATAACTTCCGAAGCGAAGAGTTAATCTTCGACATCGTCCCATTCCGCAGCGGCTATCATGCACTGCTCGGACGAACCGCATTTGCAAAGTTCAATGCGGTGCCGCACTATGCATACCTCAAGCTCAAGATGCCAGGCCCTCGAGGAGTAATCACGGTCAATGGAAACACCGAACGCTCTCTCCAAACGGAGGAGCACACGGCGGCCCTCGCGGCGGAGGTACAAAGCAGCCTCTCACAGCAACTCTCGAGTCCGTCCATTAAGCGTCCGGACACTGTCAAGCGCGCCCGGAGTAACCTACAACAAGACCGCCTGGCACGATTCAAGCACGCGTAGCAATCCGGCCCCAACCCCAGCCCTCGCGAAATTGCGAAGCTAGTGTTACGCGTACATAATTACGCTCTGGAGATACCATGGGCATATAGGGAGGGGCAAGACCACGGCACGCCAAGAATGCAGCTCGACCGCACCAGAGGCTCCCGATTGTGTCATTCTTTTCCTTTTTCCTTTTTCTTCCTTTTTCTTACTTTCAGGACTCCGTCTTTCAGAAGTCCTGTCCGGCACTAGAATCGCCGAACCCACGATGCAACAGCCAGGGAAGCAGAAAGCCACGTCGAGTGTTCAGGTGATCTCTATTACGAGCATTATACCTATTTTACATACCATACCGCAGCTTACCCCTGGAGGGGGACATGTTAGATAGTCCCATTCCTTGCTTATCGCACTATTTGTATCGTTCTGCTTTCATTGCAGTACCTTTTTGAATAAACAATACATAGCTTTTGCTTATTATTGCTCTACTTCCTTTATCTATACATATGTTCATTTCATGACATGTTGCAACCGTACACTTTGGCACGGCCAGTACACCAGGGGCTTAGGTATCCCAAAATTATTGTGTGATAAGTCCGAACACTTTCACAAGTACGGCACCCCGAACTTATAGCATTATATGAATCGGCTCCGAATCATGTCTTGGGTCAATAGTTGGGTTTGCCCGGCTCCCGTGTTTTGGTACCTTACGTTCCGTTATATCGGCTAAGGTAGCACCGGGAGAACCAGTGCGATTGTGCCCCAGTTGAGCTGGGTCGAGCACCTCAGTGGAGAAAGCTAAAACTGACCATCATGATAGGGCGAGAGCCGGTTGCTGTTTGAGAGGTTTTTTCGGGTCCCTAAAGACTTATGCCGCCTAGAGCGAGGAACCAGAATTGTCCGGCAAAGGCGTGGATAGCGCCCCGAACTCGGTCTTCCGAATACTAGGGGCTTCGCCGAAATTTAAAATTATAGAATTCTATGGCTAAGTGAGAGTGTTCAAGCATTATAAGTCCGGTTGCCTTGTTCGTTGTGTTGAGCGCCTCCCTAGATGGACCCAAAAATGGGAACAAGAGTGCTCAAGTTTATCCCGAACACCCCAGCACTCGTGGCATGGGGGCTGAAGCCAACGACTTGCCATCTCTCAAATTTGATAAACGGCCGCACAGAAGGTAATATTTTAAATTAACAAGCGTTGTTTAGCGCATATGAACAAGTTTTCAGCGCACATGATAACAAATGCGAGTCTATTCAAAAATTACATCTTTGGAGCACTCATCCGCTATTCGGCGGGCACCCTTCAGGAGGCCCTCATAGTACATTTCGGGCGTGCGATGCTCCTTGCCCTTCGGTGGCCCGTCCGTCACAAGCTTCTCCGCATCCAGCTTGCCCCAGTGCACTTTAGCACGGGCAAGGGCCCGACGGACACCTTCAATGCAGACGGAGCGCTTGATGAATTCAATCCGTGGACAGGCGTCCACCAGCCGCTGCACTAAGCCGAAGTAGCTCCCAGGCATGGCCTCCAATGGCCACATCCGCACTATAAGGCCCTTCATGGCCTGTTCGGCGACCTTGTGGAGCTCGACCAGCTGCTTCAGCTGGTCGCTCAGGGGCACCGGATGTCCGGCCTCAGCATACTGAGACCAGAACACCTTTTCCGTCGAGCTCCCCTCCTTGGCGCGGTAGAATGCGGCAGCATCAGACACAGTACGGGGCAAATCTGCGAACGCTCCTGGAGAGCTCCGAATTCGGGTAAGTAATAGGTAATTTACTTTCACATGCTTGCTTTGCATAAAGAATGCCTTACCCGCCGCTATCTTCTTTAATGACTCAATTTCTTGGAGGGCTTTTTGGGCCTCGGCTTAGCAGCTTTGGCACTCTCAAGAGCCGAGGCGAGCTCGGACTCTCGAGTCTTCGAGTCACGCTCCAAACTCTCGTGTTTTTCCACGAGAGCTTGGAGCTCTTGCCATACCTTGGCCAGCTGCGCCTCCCCCTTCTCTCACTCGGTGTGTTCCGCAGCTGCTTTGTTTTCGGCCATGGACACCGCTTCCTTCGGGGTCGCCACCTCGTTCGTGGCCCCTGCAGTACCCATGTTATTCCTGTTATTTTTCGCAACCGAAACCTTTATATAAGGTATTTCTTTAATAAGGTACTACTTACCTTCCTTGTCCTCGAGCTGCTTCTTGGCTTGGCCGAGCTTGTTCTCGGACCGCTCGAGGACCTGCTTCAATGCATTAACCTCCGCAGTCAGTGCGGTAGAGGTCAGCAGCGCAGCCTGCATTCCCATATTGACATACTTATGTTAGACTCCTGCGTATATCTTTTTAGATCCTTAGTCCGGCTTTTCTTTCCGAACACCGAACTAAGCATCAGGGGCTACTGTCTATGCGGTAGTATTTTTACATATTCTAAACTTACCTCAAAGCCTGTTAGAAGGCTGGTACAGGCTTCGGTCAGCCCGCTCTTGGCGAAATGAATTGTCCGGATCACCGCACTCATAACAGTGCCGTGCTCCTCCTCGATGGAGGCGCTGTTGAGCGCCTCCAGTAAGCTATCCGGTGCCTCCGGTTGGACGGAGTACACCGGCGTCTTACCCTTCTTGCAAAGGAACCGCTTACCGGACTCCGGCACCACTGAAGGTTCCGGCATGGAGTCCGGACAAGGGTCGGGCTTAGAGCCCCTGGGGGTCTTGCCCCCCACGTGCCTGGAGTCCGGGAGGTTGTCTTGTGGCGCATCCTGCGCCACCTCCTCTTGACCAAGCCCCCCTTGGGGCCCCACCGTGGCGTCGTCCGCAGAGTGAGGCGAGGAGGCGGTCGGAAGCGAAGTACTCTCCATTTCCAACGAGCCCAGGGACCCGCTCGATGAATCGGCGAACTCGCCCTTGGCGGGCTGCACGATTGTTCGACATTAGAGAACACTCTGCAATAATAAAAATCCATGGGTATCCGGACACTTACGATCTCGCCAGAGGCTTGGCCCTCGTAGGCCAATCCCCCTCATCGTCGTCGACGTTGGTGGAGAAGTCCGGAGGAAGGGTTCTTCCCTTCTTGGACCCTCCGGCCTCCCCAGTTGGGGCGGCCTTCCTTTTCCTCTCCTCCCCCGCTGGGGGAGAAGCTTCTTTTTCCTCCTCCTCGTCCTCAGGAGAAGATTCTGCTTCAGAATCTGACAGCACCTGGCGTCGGGAGCTCCTTCGAGTTCCCGTGGCCTCCTTCTTGGCCTTCTTCTCCGGCACCACATGGGGCGCCGGAGCCAGCAGCCCCGTCAATCGGGCGTCCTCCGGGTCTTCCGGCAAAGGAGCCGGACAGTTAATCTGTCCGGACGTCTTCAGCCAGTCCTGTCAAAGATTAGGGAGTTTTAGATCCCACATAGAGTCAATCTATGAAAAAAGAGTCCCGTAAAGGGTAAAATAACTTACCTCGCCGGCTTGACGCCGCGAGCTGTATCCGCGATCTTTGTTAGCGGATGTTGGGGCTTCAGCGCCCTTGAACAGCACCTTCCAGGCATCTTCGTACATAGTGTCGAAGAGCCGGCTCAAGGTTCGGTGCTGTGCCGGATCGAACTCCCACAAGTTAAAGGCCCCTTGTTGGCATGGGAGAATCTGGCGGATGAGCATCACCTGGATTACATCGACAAGCCTCAGATTCTTGTCCGCCAGGTTTCGGACGCACGTTTGGAGTCCGGATAGCTCGTCTGAATTCCCCCACGTCAGGCCCGTCTCTTTCCATGATGAGAGCCGTGTGGGGAAGCCAGATATGAATTCAGGGGCCGCCACCCATTCGGGGTCGCGTGGCTCAGTGATGTAGAACCACCCCAATTGCCACCCCTTTGTTGTCTCCACAAAGGCGCCCTCGAGCCATAGGACCTTGGCCATCTTGCCGACCATGGCGCCTCCGCACTCCGCTTGATGGCCGCCCACTACCTTCGGCCTGACATTGAAGATCTTCAGCCATAGGCCGAAGTGGGGCTGGATGCAGAGGAAGGCCTCGCACACGACGATAAACGCCGAGATGTTGAGGATAAAATTCGGGGCCAGGTCGTGGAAGTCTAGGCCGTAGTAGAACATGAGCCCCCGGACAAATGGGTGAAGTGGAAAACCTAGTCCGCGGAGGAAGTGGGGGAGAAACACCACCCTCTCATGGGGCCTGGGGGTTGGAATGAGCTGCCCCGCATCGGGTAGCCTGTGTGCGATGTCGCCGGACAAATATCCGGCCTCCCGCAGTCTTGTGATGTGCCCCTTCGTGATGGAGGAGGCCATCCACCTGCCTCCCGCTCCTGACATGGTTGGAGAAGGTTGAGGTGGGATGTGCGGACTTGGACGTTGGAGCTCGAGTGCGCGGAAATGGATGAGCAAAGGAGGAAGAAGGCGTAGGTGAAAAGGTGGATCCTTATCCCCTTATATGGACAGACGAAGTTATGCGTCCCCCACCAGCCTGGTAAAACTTGCTTATCTCCCAAGCGATGTAATCAATGGCGCGGATGGGTTACCCACGTCCGTATTGATGAGAATCCCGGAATAAGGGGGCACGATCTATGCTTTGATAAGACGTGCCAAGGAAACCGCCTCGCTAAACGCGCTAAGGTGGAACGGTAAAAAACGATTCATATAAAGGCCTGGCCGGGGTGTGATGTCACGCCGCGGAATATGTCAGCAGATCTGTTCCAAGGTTATTCTCTCTACGGTGGTATGTGGAACTTGTTTTGCAGAGCCAGACACTATCCTTGTGTTCAAAACCTTCTATGAAGTATTCGGAGGAGGAACCCGCCTCGCAATGCCGAAGACAATCAACGCGCCGGACTCGTCGTCATTGAAGCCTGGTTCAGGGGCTACTGAGGGAGTCCCGGACTAGGGGGTGTCCGGATAGCCGGACTATCGTCACGGCCGGACTCCAAGACTATGAAGATACAAGATTGAAGACTTCGTCCCGTGTCCGGATGGGACTTTCCTTGGCGTGGAAGGCAAGCTTGGCGATACGGATATGTAGATCTCCTACCATTGTAACCGACTGTGTGTAACCCTAACCTATCCAGTGTCTATATAAACCGGAGGGTTTTAGTCCGTAGGACGAACAACAATCATACCATAGGCTAGCTTCTAGGGTTTAGCCTCCTTGATCTCGTGGTAGATGTACTCTTGTACTACCCATATCATCAATATTAATCAAGCAGGAGTAGGGTATTACCTCCATCAAGAGGGCCCGAACTTGGGTAAAAACATCGTGTCCCTTGTCTCCTGTTACCATCCGCCTAGACGCACAGTTCGGGACCCCCTACCCGAGATCCGCCGGTTTTGACACCGACAGCAAGCATCTCAGAGTTGGAACATTCGCTTTGATGAGATGATCAAAGCGTTTGGGTTTATGCAGACTTATGGAGAAGCCTGCGTTTTCAAGAAAGTGAGTGGGAGCTCTGTAGCATTTCTCATATTATATGTAGATGACATACTTTTGATGGGAAATGATATAGAACTTTTGGACAGCATTAAGGCCTACTTGAATAAGAGTTTTTCAATGAAGGACCTTGGAGAATCTGCTTATATATTAGGCATCAAGATCTATAGAGATAGATCGAGACGCCTCATAGGTCTTTCACAAAGCACATACCTTGATAAGATATTGAAGAAGTTCAAAATGGATCAGTCCATGATAGGGTTCTTGCCTGTATTACAAGGTGTGAAATTGAGCTCGGCTCAATGTCCGACCACGGCAGAAGATATAGAAGAGATGAGTGTCATCCCCTATGCCTCAGCCATAGGGTCTATTATGTATGCCATGCTGTGTACTAGACCTGATGTAAACCTTGCCGTAAGTTTGGTAGGAAGGTACCAAAGTAATCCCGGCAAGGAACACTGGACAGCGGTCAAGAATATCCTGAAGTACCTGAAAAGGACTAAGGACATGTTTCTCGTTTATGGAGGTGACGAAGAGCTCGTCGTAAAGGGTTACGTCGATGCTAGCTTCGACACAGATCTGGATGACTCTAAGTCACAAACCGGATACGTGTATATGTTGAATGGTGGAGCAGTAAGCTGGTGCAGCTGCAAGCAGAGCATCGTGGCGGGATCTACATGTGAAGCGGAGTACATGGCAGCCTCGGAGGCAGCGCATGAAGCAATTTGGGTGAAGGAGTTCATCACCGACCTAGGAGTCATACCCAATGCGTCGGGGCCGATCAAACTCTTCTGTGACAACACTGGAGCTATTGCGCTTGCCAAGGAGCCCAGGTTTCACAAGAAGACCAGGCACATCAAGCGTCGCTTCAACTCCATTCGTGAAAATGTTCAAGATGGAGACATAGAAATTTGCAAAGTGCATACGGATCTGAATGTCGCAGATCCGTTGACTAAACCTCTTCCGCG
>LR880971.1:163889471-163909902 GCA_904067115.1 Aegilops sharonensis | reverse complement strand
CTCCGGGGCAGTGGGACGGTCGGGCGGGTGGGTGAGGGGGCGGTGGCGGGTGGGTGAGGGACCTTCTTTGCCATCCGCCGTTTCTTTGCCATCTGCTTTTCGGTAGCTGATGGCAAAGAGCTTCTTTGCCGTCCGCTAGCGGACGACAAAGATCTGACAGATGGCAAAGTAGCTGATTCCTGTAGTGTTATAGTAACATAGGTAGATACCGTAACATAATAAATGTGATGCTACTATGTGTCATGCATGGCAATAAATGAGACCACTTATGATACTAATCTATGACACTATGCACTATAAAGATAGTAACATAGACTAGTAACATACGCATGTTACTAGTCTAAGTTACTCTCCACTATGACTAGCCTAAGTGTTTTGGGATTATTTGGTTTTCGTAATGTGACTTACACAACATTTTTGTTTACATGCATTAACATTTTATTAGTTAAATCAAAGGTCAAAAATTGGCGCAAAATGCAAAGGGGACCAATAAACCAGTAAACATCAAACTTCTCTCGTTTGGCCCCAACTAGAGGTCCGGTGGGATGACTATACTGCACCGGCACGGAGGGGGACACAGCTTCATTGACTTACGTCAACTGCCTTTGGGTGAATGACACGTGGGCCCAGGGGGTGGCTGGCCCACCTATCATACATCCAAAGGCAGGTGCAGTAGAGGGCCGAGGAGTAGTACGAAATCCTACGCACCTACGCATGCTAACCAAGGGCAAGAGTGATCACTCGAATCGCAAGATCAGTTGACCCATGGAGGCGATGATCACAAGCATCAGCCGGCTGTGCCAGATGGTCCACGACGCCGGCCTGCGGCCCAGCAACGAGGAACGTCTCCAGGTAGTATTGCTTGAGGCCGCCAGGGCAAGGGGCCGCTTGGACGACCGCTTCTTCTCCTTGTTCGACGAGGTCCTCGTCGGTTTCCTCGACAAGTTCACCATCATCAAGAAGCTCGCGGACGACTTTGACGTAAGCCTCCAACCGACGCGCCCAGGCTCTGCGATGCCCTCCACCCTCAACGGCCACTATGGTAACAACCTCTTCGACGCACTGGTGGCCCTGCGACTGCCCGCCGTTGCGCTGGAGAATGTCCACCTCGAGGTCGCGCTCGCCGCGCAGCGCCTGGCGCAGCAAGACACCATCGACATAATCACCCATGTCTACACGCAAACTGTCCACAAGGACTACTACATGCATGAGGAGGACGATAGGACGCTGGCCTTCTTGGACCGCAGGGCAACCTTGGACGGCACTGTTTAGAAGCACGTTGAGCTCGCCGCCAACGCCGCTGCTCCTCACACGTCGGTTGGTGACCAGGCGCACTAGGGCGTGAGGATGTCGTTGATGGATCCGTATGTATTTTTATCTTTTCGTCAAATCCATGTAGTAGTATATGATACTAAAGTAATTATCTTACCTTTTGCATCAACTTCATAATTTTCGTACGTACTCCATGCATGAACGGTGCCAGAACCAAACTTCTCATTACTCTAGGCAAAATCATTATTTTCTATCTATCGATCGCGCCATGGAGCAGAACCAAATTTTACAAGTTACGAATTCAAAAGGAAAAGCCTGCCGTGTTCGCGTCGCACCCCCACACGGTTGGTCCGGCACGCCGCTCAAGCGGGAATGCTTGCGGTGTTGCATTTTCACTTACAAGTGGGACCGCAGTTGAGCAAACCGACTATCGGCAAACCCCCACCCCGCCCACCGCGCGATGGCTGAGAAAACAGGAGGGAGAAGAGATGGCTGTAGCACGTACTCCAAGAAAATTGGTGTCGGATGGGACTCGTGTTGGTGGCGTGTGCCGTACTGCTAGACGTGAATGCTAGTTATGGCCCATGCCACCCCACTATATCGAGCCTATATCGAGGTACGTAGAACAAAATTCCTGCAGTCCATGCTCAGCCCTCCTCTATCTCTCTTCTCAGCCAGCCAGCGGACGCGCGGAGCCCATCGTATGATTGCTCACATGCGGTCCCACATGTCAGTGAAAATGCAAGCAGACCCACTGAACCTGCACATCTTTCACCTCGACGTGCTGGTGATGAAAAACAAATCCAAGAAAGATCTTCGGTGGCCGCTTTTAGAGTTACTCAAGAGTAGTAAGATTCTATTTACAGTTTAACCCAAGATGCACATCTCGTGGCTTCAGCTACCACTCTATTTTCTTTCATGACACGACCTGGATGTTGGATGTCCCACGTGTCGGCAAAAGGGGGAAGAACCCGACCAAATCTTCGGTTGTGCTCTCGGATTAGACTAGTTGTGCTAACTTAAAAATTTTATTGTGTACTCCCTCCGTTCCAAAATACTTGACTTCCATTTGTCCAAAAATGGATGTACCTATATACTAAAACATGTCTAGATACATATATATTTTGACAAATAGAAGGCATGTATTGTGCAACGGAGGGAGTAGAATGGATGCAAGTTTTTGTATTGGGAAGAAGAGTACATCCATATATTGATAGAGCGCAATTTAGTAGATGTTCTATCACTTTTAGCTAGCACAGAGGCTATAGATGAGATTTGTGCACTTGTTGATACTCCTACTTGGTATGCGTGTTGCTGCTTAGACGCAGAGAAAAACAGACCGGAGGGAGTACTAGAATAGAGGCTAGACATGAGACTAGATGCGAGGAAGCAACGTCTACTTCTTTACACTTGAAGAAGAAAGAAGCACGCAAGATCGAGCCTCCGCAGATCAACAATGAATGCATCTAGAAGGCACTAATCCAACTTACATGAGTAGTAAAATGTATTCTTGTGGTTCTTGTTTTCTTTGGTCTTGCTTTTCTAGTCAAAATTATCGTTGGAGTTCGTGCAAAACAGAGGTCCGTTTGGGGTCGTGTGTTGCAGTTGGCCTTACAAGTGGGACCGCAGTTAAGGAAACCGACTATCAGCAAACCCCCACCTCGCCCGCCGTGCGATGGCTGAGTTAGAGAGACGATGAGGTTGAAGAGATTGCTCTAGCACGGACTCCAAGAAATATGGTGTCAGATGGAAGTCGTGCTGGTGGCGTGTGCCGTACTCCTAGACGTGAATGCTTGTTCTGGCCCAGGCCACCCTACTACTCCTACTACTTACTACTAGTACTACTAGTATCGAGGATTCGAGGTGCTCGTTACGTAGTACAATATGGCTACAGTAAAAACACCCGCACGACGCGCGAAGCATGTGAAGCTAGTACAAATAGTGTACTACTATTGTTGATTGGCCTCATCCGATAACCTGTTGCAATGCACGTACAATTATGTATTCGGAAAATATATTTTTGCCTCGTCGCACCACTCACTCACAGAAGCAACTCGAAAGCCATTCATAAATTTAGTAAGTTTATCACATGCATATCATTTTATTACATATAATAGGTCATCAACCCACATCGACAACGAGGATACATTATAATACTAAAGTTTTCACCACACAACAAATAACAAGCAATGAAATGAACTTCAACTCAACCATTACTTGGTGTTGGAAACACTTGCTTTGAACCACAAGTGATTCTCTGGGATGGGCCATCCATTGTCGATCTAGAGACCAACGCAGGACTGATCATCCAGGCTGAAGCGGCCTACTATATCAGTACCAGGGTAGGGAACCACCCAAATGTCCGAGGTATAGACACAGTTGCTTCTCATAAATGGTAGTAACGTTGTGTCAACAACAGTTGGATCGCCTTTCACCATCATTGGATAGTTTTGTCCAAGGAAGAGCGAGTTTTCTCCAAGACTATCAATTCTGTACCAGGGAGAAGGAGTTGGCGCTAGCACACTAGTATCCATCCCGAGTACCATGCACCGGGTGTTGGAATAGGTCCGCAGAGTGCGACCATGGGAGACTGCACCTGCTTCCTTAGCAGTAACATCATCAGTGGGCTGTATACACACGAGAAGAGGTGATCCATCGGAATTAGTTGTCAGGCGCCAAATAGTATATGGGCGCTGCTCGTCCTCATGATCATGATCATCACCATCGTCATCTCCCCCTTGGTTATAAAAATCTTCAAGTATAGGTGGTGGAATGTTCGTAGGACCTTGGAAACACAAGAAGAAGGTTAATTAGTAAAGGGAAACTTGCTAACCCGCATGCATGTGGATGAAACAATTATAATTATGGTGGAAGACGAACGTACCGAAATAACGATTCCATGCAAAAACAGTGCCACGAGTGGTGGCAGCAAACACAAGGCCCTCGTATTCAATTGCATCACAGTACTCATCCGTGTACATAAACTGATTTTTGAGCAATATCCATCGGGTCAAACCAGCAAGGATGGCAACAAGCTTGTCGAAGATAGCAACAACTTCATAGTTGTTGTAATTCCAAGAGCGGTTGGGAACTCGAGAAATTTCTATCATCCGTAGAAGACAGTCACCATGATTGTATTTGAACGTGCGTACAATACCGGTGTGATCAACCTCTGGGCAGTCTGCTGAGATTTTTGGAAGTGGAACCCGGTGACGAGTGTACACATTCACAAGTTCCCACTCGCAGTTGGACCCAATGTAAACAACCCAATCTCCATTTGCGCCTGCCCAAGCCTTGCCCTCAAGTGATGGCATCTTAACATCATACATATCATTATCAAGCGGCATCAACTTGCACAGGGCGAGGCCTCCGTCGTGACGGCGCCAGTCATCAGGGTCACGACGAAGAAGATAGGGGAGATTAAACCGTTCATTGACTCTTGGGTTCCTTGTAATGATGTTATTAGTTGAGTCAAGAATGGGCTTGAACGAACCTGCCATGCTAGCCGAGGTGATGATGTCGCACCGATCAATGAGTTCCTCCACCATGTCATCTTTCAGATCGGGGCAAGAATAACGGGGTCGTTCTGTCCTGTTCCCTCCATGGAGAAGACGATCGAACAATGGCAGAAGAAAGGGTGAAGGGCTGAAGGAAAATGGAGGAGGGAGAGGAAGAGCGTGCGACAGCAGTTCCAAATCGAGAGGGAAAGGCGAAGAGTTGGTGGACGGTTGCCAGTTTGCGACGGTTCACGAAGGGGCGCCCCGGCCTACACGTCGGTTCGGAAATACTCCTACTAATCGTCGTCGTCTCACTGATATGTTGGAACGGGACCACATGTCAACGAAACATGGTGTGTAATTTCTCGTGCAAAATGCGATCTGGCCGCGTTGGCCCGAGGTGCCGCATTAGTTATCGACCTTTATTTTTTGAATGGCGTGCCGTTCAGTTTTGAAGCACGACTAACTGGTACTGTACGCAGAGAAAATATAAACTACTCTACCACTACTCCACCTCCAGTACTAGTAGTATAAAAAAGATATATAGGGTGGAGCTTCAGCGCTTTCTTGCCAAGGGCTGCCCACTTGCTTCTCACACTACCACCCTCTCTCCAGATCTAAAAAAGACGGCCCCTCTCTCCCTCCTCACCGATGGTCACAGATCCGTCGGGGAAGAAAAGGACGTGCAGCGTTGACGCACTCGTCGTCGGCGAGCGAGGTCACACACTGACGACAAGGCCGTCCTCTCAGACCTAGCGCCCGCGCTGGATGGCCTTCGTCCCCAAGTTCGCTGCCGTAGTGTGTGCGGAGGACGACGACCACGAGCAAAGCCACTTCTTGCCGACCCTCAGGTACGCTACTTCTTTTCAAAACATACCCTTGTTCTATTGCCCCATCTGGCACGTCGTTGCATGTGGATCTTTTTCCACTCCACCATCTTCCCAATTTTCTATCCTCTGCTCTGCTCGCCACGCAGACGAAAATCATAATTTGCACTATTAAAGGAAACCCTGCTTCATGCAGACTAATCCATGTCTGGGTTGAATAACGAAAGGGAGACTGTACTGTCCAAGAGAGTAGGCATCGAACCCGCATCTAGGTTGAAAAGGGGAAAATCAGTAGCTAAGGAACGAGTCTCGTGTCTCTTGGTTGAAGAAGGGTAGAAAGGCATGACAACGCAATAGAGAATGACCAGGTCGATCGGTTTGTGCTGCTCACATAGGAAAAAGGTGGCTAAAGAGAACAAAAATGGGACGTAATCCACATATGCTGCCTGGATATTTGTTGCTCTGGTCAACCATACCTTCCTCACCACTCTGCGTCCGTGGAGGTACATTGTACTGGTGCGCCCACTATCCGAATGGGCCTCCCATCCTCTTATTGCCACTTTTTTTGCTGCTAGTATAACGCCAGCAGTCAAGTCAAGCAATGCTACTGCTAAAGTGATGCCACATTTAACTAATGTCCCTCTCAGTCTAATGCCACCGATAAATTTAAGCAATGCCATTTAATGTCACCAGATTATTTCAGGGTTAGCTGTTGATTGTGGATGTATTAAAGATTTTTCAGCTAAGGCATTCTAATGCTGTTGCACAGCCTGTAATAAACTAACTACTCTACTGTTGCACTAGCCACTGGATTAGTGTATATTTGTAGTATTCGAATGGTGTTGCATTAGCGTATGGACATAAATAAAGTGTGGCAAGCTTTCCCAGATATGTGCTCAAGAAAACTACTACCTATTTTTCTAAATACTAGACGTTTGGGTACTTTAAATTGAACCGCGAAAACGTCTTATATTAAGTAATAGAGGGTGTAGAGTTCACTCAAATTATCCCGGTAAAGCTAGTCACACCTTTGTTAAAATTAATGTTCATTATGTTATCGGAGGAGGTCTGTATGTTTGTCTCTAATGCCTGTCGACTACATACCCGACATCATGATGTAATGTTAAGTCATTTCCTTTTGTACAGTGTCACTGAATTGTCAAGGCAGTGATGGCATTTTATTTTAGTAGAACTGCACAAAATTTGCTTAAAAGAAGAGGAAAGGTCAGGAATGGCTTAGTTTTTCAGAAAAAACTATGTATGCCTTCCTGACATCAGCCGCTGTTGCTTTATTTATTCCGTCAAACAGGTGGTTAGAAACAGTCTTGCTACCTTTTCCTGTTAAGAAATTGGAATGCTTATATTTGTGAGTCTATGCTTCGACTAGTGCCAATTTTATAGTAATCACACTTTCAATATCTATGCAAACAGGGATGCTCGATTTTAGTGGAACTGCACAAAAAGTCCAACTGGTTCAACATTAGGAGCATGTTTTTTTCCAAACCTTTATATCCAATTGGTGGCACTATGAGCTGTTCATTAGGAAGGTACATGGTTTGCTACTATCTTGCTACTCTTTTTGTACTGTCATTAGATAGTAATACTAGTGGTTTGCATGTGAATTTATTGGCAGGGTGGACCTACGTTGGAGGTGCAAGACAGGTTTCAATGATTGGATGCTCAATTTCGGTTGTATCGATTTCACCTGTTCCATCACTGCGAACATGGTGTGGTATATGTTTACTAGCTGCTTGATATTTGTGCAGACAGAGATGTCTGCTCGTTACTATTTGGCAAACAAAAAAAGTATCCGCAATTTTGGTTGAACCGCACAAAAGAATAGTATAGTCACTGCATGCAGTGCCATTTGAAAATAGACACAAAGATTGGATAGTCACTTCATGGACTGCAGAAAATTAGTAATGTACTATTTACTGGCCAACACTAGGTGCTTCATTGCTTTGGTCTGATTATACAATGGGCATCATTTTCCCTAAGTTAAAGTTTGTATTTCGAAAATAGTCTCGCGGTGTGATCGAGAGAAGACCAAATCATATTGCAGTGGATGTTCCTCCATCATGTGTGGTTCATTCTCATGGTTCCAGCTGTTGGTGAAACCACTTACGTTTGCAAGAGGAATTGTAGACTTCACAAACAAATTTTTCTTTCAGTCTGCACTGAATGTTGGCCAAGAGAAGCATCGATGTTAGTAGGAAGAACATATGTTTTTTCTAGATCTTTGCTTTTGGAGCTACATATTTGTATATGATTTGTGAATCATTGAGATGCATTAACATGTTGATCTTATGTATGGGAATCGTACTAGTTAGTTTTAGTTGCGAGTCTTGCGATGCAAGATCCGAAGTGGCTGATCTTTGCTTTTGGAGCTACATATTTGTATATGATCTGTGAATCATTGAGATGCATTAATAGTTACTTATTTCTGTTCGCTCAGTGTTTACAAGTTACTGATTGATCACTAGCTAGCCTACAAATGCGCTCCTGGCAGTTTTATTTGCGACGCAAGATGCGAAGTGGCAGTTTTTTGAATAAAAATGCCTACCTCTGAAGAAACTGACAAGCTACACTATCGATCCTACACGGATAAAAATGCCTACCTCTGAAGAAACTGACAAGCTACACTATCGATCCTACACGGATAAATAGCAGATCACGCACGTACTACCTCCTTTCCGGTTTGCAGGGCTCAATTCAAGAAACGACCTACTCGATCCTACACGAATAAATAGCGGGTCACGCACGTACTAGTACCTCCTTTCCGGTTTGCAGGGCTTAATTCAAACCTCTCACCAACCAAGGTGCTCCCTCTGTCCGGGTTTATTAGTCCCGTGAGCAAAGCAGCAAGACCAAGGCATGACAATAATTAACGGCATGCAAAAGTTTAAGCCTAATTAATTCCAGCGATTTAAGTGGCTGCATGCGTGCCCTCGGCTGCGACTCATTGCATGTTGCTTCACGTACTGCCTGCGAGCGATTCTGAGTGCCTGCATGTAGCCGGCCGTAATTAAGGCAGCTAACTGATGCAAAAAAAGATACACTTTAATTGTTGCGGGCTTTTTAAATCCTTGAAATCATTATTGACAAGGAGGGAGATGATTCGAGTGCACTCGTTTGGCCGCCATGCCGGCGTGCGACCCAGACGGGACGGGACGACACAGTCATAATTTCAGTTTCCCTAGTTTTCCACGGCAAGCTGGCGCGCTAAGCCATTATGCATTGAATTCCGATGACCGTCGCGCTACCTTCCCCCTATAAGTACTGTTTCCTGGCCTTCTCCGGTGCCAACGTGACCCAACTTGCCATATCCTCATAAGCCCCCACCGGCCCAACGTCGCTCGCCACGTCCGCCATGCCCCCGCCCGTCCGCGGTAGGCGACGCTGGAGGCGGTCACCGCCGGAACTAGCGTTCGGTTTTTCATCGGAAGGCAGACGGAGGGAGGAGGCATTCTATCTGTCTTTAGATGGCAATGCGCAGATCGAGGAGTTATTGGAGTGCGACCGCATGGCGGAGGAGCAGGAGTTGTTGGAGCGCGACCGCCTGGCGGAGGAGCAGCGTATCGCCGATTTGCGCCGCCAGCGGGGCATGGAGCAGCAGCGCACCGACGCTCTGAGTCGCGAGCAGAGTGCCCGCAACTGGGGCGACTACGTGGAGGCCGGCGCCCGGCAAATAGCCCTGGAGGCTGTCGGGCACGCACGCATTCGCGACGCCGATTTTTACAACCAGCTCATCAAGTGGGTTTCCTGCTTGGAAGCCGAAGCTTCGGTGGACCACGCCGGCATGGAAAGGGCCAACGCGCGCGAGCAACGCGCCCTATCGCACCTCTGGCAAGTCCGAGGCGAGGCGCAGGACGCCGGTGCCGGCGTTTAGCGTGTACCACAGATGGTGGCCGACATCTTCTAGTTAGCTAAGAGTAAGTTAGTACTTGTCTAGTGGGAGTAGATAGTTAACTTGGCTATGATGGTTGTCAACGTGGAAGTTCAGTACTCTATATGTGGATCAGACCTGTTACTTTGCTCTGAATGTTGAACTTTCTGTTTGAACGTATGGAATGGGCTGTTATTTTTTTAAATGGGTTGTATTTGTCCTCCACGGGTTTAGAGGCTGACTTGTGGGCCTAGCAAGTTGACGCGTACACAATCAGGAGATGATTGTACGTGGAGAGGATGACAACAGGGACCCGCCAAGGTCATGGCAGTACGCAAGCAAGTGCCTCCTTATTTCAAGCCAATAAAAAAATGGCTCCCCCTAGTGGATTTCTGACATCTGGGTCCCATGCCATTGTCAACGTAGTCAATAAACAAGAGAATTGCACAACGAGCGGCTGACACCAGGGACCCAGCAGCTCACCCATTTATTTTTGTTTTGGGTTAATTTGATAAATGCCTCCGAGAAATGTCACTGCAATTTCCAAACTTTGAAAAATGTCATTTCATGCCATTTCTAGTGGCATTTTTCGAAGTCTGGAGTGGCGTTTTTCAAAGTTTGCAAACTGCAGTGGTGTTTTTCAAAGTTTGCAAAAATTGCAGTGGCATTTTTCAAAGTTTGCAAATTGAAGTGGCATTTTTATGAATCGCCATAATTGGAGTGGCATTTATCTAATTTGTTTTTGAGATGGAAGCAGGGTGTCAAATGGGCTGTGCGGGACACTCTGGCCTGTCTAGACAGCCTTTTCTTTTATGTTTACCATAGACCAGCCTAGTAGTTTTTTTCTTTCTGAAAATGGTTAGCCCAGTTTTTTTGTGATTTGTCAAGTAAGTCGCTTTATCAGGCCTGTTGGGCTGCAAATCTTTCAAGACAAGGAGAGCTTCATTCGGCTGGCAGAGAAAATGGTCTATCAGTAATGAGAAGCTGTACATTTTTAAAACACATCAAACCGGCAATTAGTTTCAAATATCTTTTTGTCATTTCGAGATTTTAAATTGCATTGATTTTTATGCGTGGACAATTTATTGGATTTTATATTGATATACATTTATTTTTAAAATCAGTATGAATGTGACTCGAAATTTCGGGATTAAAAACAGTTCAGACCGCACCGACATATGCAAAATTTCGTATAATTTTTTAACCGTGGCCACAATATGGGCTGTAATGCTAACAAAAAGAATATGGGCTCCAAAAAAAACCCATAAGAATTAGAAAATGGGATGTAAACTATTTGAAATAATGGCAGATGGGCTGTATGCTGTTTTCCACATATTTGAGGCTTTCCACAGATGGCCTGTATACTGTTGGATGTCCAATCAACGGCCGTCGTGCTTCTTCAATCTCTGCTCTTCCTGCTGCAGCTGCTCAAACAAGCGCCGTCAGGACTGCCTGCTCCCTCCTCCCCGCAGCCGGCTGTGCTGCCGCGCAGGCCTCACCGCCCCACCGTACTCCCATCGCGGGCCTAGCCATCCCTCTACTCACCCATAGTCCCACACCTGCTGTTATTCTCCGGCGACGGCAGACGGACCAGTAAACCCTCGTACAGTCGTACTCCCCTCCGCATGGGAAACAACTGTCGAGTCTTCCCTGCCTCCGTGTCGTTCCCTTCCTAGGCCTCGCCATCGTCCACCACCCTGGTGCTCTCGGCATGGCGTGGTCAACATGGTCAACGACCGACATGCATGTGAAGTGGACTGTACGTGGAGAGGCTGACAGCTGGGTCCACGGCCGCACGCAAGGAAATGCCTCCTTATTACATGCAAAATAATGATTTCTCCACCTGATATCTGGGACCCACCGAAAGGGCTGTATTTCGTGAAAAAAACGTTACCACCGCTGACAGTTCGGACCCACCAGCTATATCTTCTTAGGAAGTGAAGAAGAATACGCCTGTTTGAGGCACGCAAGGAAGTGCCTCCTTATTACGCCCAAAAAAAGAATACTCCCCATACGATGTCCACTAAGTTGACGGGGACAAAGGGCTTTGTCAACTTAGTCAATATGCACGATTCTAGCTCGACTGACTGTACGATGTCCATCCAACGGCCGTAGTGCTTCTTCAACCTCTGGTCTTCTTGCTCCAGCCGCCCAAAGCAGCGCCTGTCGTGCCGCCTGCTCCTGCCTCCCGTGGCCGGTTGTGCTGCCGCGGAGGCCTCACTGCCTCCATACTACTCCCATCGCTGGCCAGGCCATCCCTCCACTCCACTCACCCACACCCCTTGTTATTCTGCGGCGACGACAGCGCAGCCGAACCAGTGAACCCTCGTACTCCTCTCCGCGTGGGCATCCACTGCCACGTCGTCCCCGGCTCAGCGTCGTCCCCTTCCTAGGCCTCGCCGTCGTCCACCGCCGTGGTGCTCTCGGCGCGGCGTGGTCAATGTGGTCAACGACCGAATTCCATCGGAAGAATACTATACGTGAAGAGGCTGACAGCTGGGTCCACGGCAGTCGCAAGGAAGTGCCTCCTTATTACGCGGAAAATAATTATTCCTCCACCTGATAGCAGGGACCCATCGGAGGGGCCACCAGTATTTCGTGAAAAAAACGTTTGCCCCTGACTGCTGGGACCCACCCGGCGGGCCACCGTATTTCGTGAAAAAAACGTTCCCCCTGCTGTCAGCTCCGATCCTCCCACTACTAGAAAAACCCCTAGTAATGGCGCACCTAATATGGCTATTAATGGCGCGTCTGTGGTGCGCCATTAATAGCACGCCATTAGTATCTGGTATACTAATGGCGCACCACCTGGTGCGCCATTAGTATCTGGTATACTAATGGCGCACCGCGGGTGCGCCATTAGTATAGGCCAGGGTGCGCCATTAGTATGCCTCCCAGGGGCCACGTATACCCAGGTGCTTTGGCATACTAATGGCGCACCACCTCTGGATGCGCCATTAGTAAATTTTTTTTTCAAAATTTTTTTTCAAAATTTTTTCAGATTTTTTTTAAATTTTTTTTATTTTTTTTGATTTTTTTTTAAATTTTTCTTAATCTCAGTTCACTATGGCTTAATCTCGGGTCAATATGCTTAATCTCAGGTCAAATCGCACTCCGTGGTCAAACTTCCCGAAAGGTCACCCATCCTCACACTACTCCAGCCCAAGCACGCTTAACTTCAGAGTTCTATCCAACCCCAGCAACAGCTCACTTCACATGCACTTGTTGATATATCTAGCATATCAATCCTGTTATACCTTATTGATGTCTAGGACTTTGTTCATGTTCATGACTATGATGAAATTTTGAAAAATATTTCAAACTTCTCGATCATATTACGTATCATTTTTTGAAAAAAAATCAAAAAAAAATTTCAAAACCAATTTTTTTTTGAAATTTTTTGAATTTTTTTGCCGCTAGATCTTGAAAGCCCCGTAACTTTTTTCTGTTAGGTTTTTGGGGATTTTGAAAATGTTTAACCGGGTTCCCCTGGTTAAATTTGGATGTAACTTTTCGAGTAGATGATTTTTCATATAAAAAACTTTTTCATCCGAGTTAGTATGCAAAAGTTATGCCCATTTTTACAAATTCTCGAGAGATTTTGCAAATGAAGTCGAAATTCATATTTGCAAATTTTCCCAACAACTAGACCACATATCACATGGGAAACTTATTTTCTTTTATTTTTTTGACATTTTCATCATTTTCTTTTATTTTTTTAAAACTGAAAAGGCGATCCACGGGGGGGGGGGGGGGGGGGGGGGGGGGGGTGCATTCGGTGGAAGGTGGCCAAGTTACTAATGGCGCACCGTGGGGTGGTGCGCCATTACTAGTTCAACTACTAATGGCGCACCACTCCCACGGTGCGCCATTAGTAACTTGGCCACCTTCCACCTTCCACGGTACGTCGTCGGTGGAAGGTGGCCAAGTTACTAATGGCGCACCGTGGGGTGGTGCGCCATTACTAGTTCAACTACTAATGGCGCACCACTCCCACGGTGCGCCATTAGTAACTTGGCCACCTTCCACCTTCCACGGTACGTCGTCGGTGGAAGGTGGCCAAGTTACTAATGGCGCACCGTGGGGTGGTGCGCCATTACTAGTTCAACTACTAATGGCGCACCACTCCCACGGTGCGCCATTAGTAACTTGGCCACCTTCCACCTTCCACGGTACGTCGTCGGTGGAAGGTGGCCAAGTTACTAATGGCGCACCGTGGGGTGGTGCGCCATTACTAGTTCAACTACTAATGGCGCACCACTCCCACGGTGCGCCATTAGTAACTTGGCCACCTTCCACCGACGACGTACCGTGGAAGGTGGAAGGTGGCCAAGTTACTAATGGCGCACCGTGGGGTGGTGCGCCATTACTAGTTCAACTACTAATGGCGCACCACTCCCACGGTGCGCCATTAGTAGTTTTGAAAAAAAAATTAAAAAAAATGATATTTTTTTTTGATTTTTTTTTAAAAAACTTAGTAATGGCGCACCAGTGGAAAGTGCGCCATTACTAGTTAAAACTAGTAATGGCGCACCACTCCAAGGTACGCCATTAGTAACAAAATTTTTTTTTATGTTTTTTTTTCAAACTACTAATGGCGCACCACACACCAGGTGCGCCATTAGTAATATATTACTAATGGCGCACCGAGACATGGTGCGCCATTAGAATATACTAATGGCGCACCACATCACAGGTGCGCCATTAGTAGCCATTCCATCTATAGCCTTTTTTGTAGTAGTGTCCGGAAGTGCCTCCTTATTACGCACAAAAAATGAATGCCCCTGCTAGCTGGGACCCACCTTTGTGGGAGGCTGACTTGTGGGCCTACTAAGTTGACGGGGACGGAGGGCTTTGTCAACTTAGTCAATGTAAACGATTCTAGCTCCAGTGACCGTATGATGTCCATCCAATGGCCGTAGTGCTTCTTCAACCTCTGGTCTTCTTGCTCCAGCCGCCCAAAGCAGCGCTGGTCGTGTTGCATGCTCCTGCTTCCCGTGGCCGAATGTGCTGCCGCGGAGGCCTCACCGCCCCCTACTATTCCCACCGCTGGCCAGGCCCTGCGGCGACGGAAGCCTCACACCGCAGCCGAACCAGTGAACCCTCGTACTCCTCTCCGCGCGGGCTTCCACTGCCGCGTCTTCCCTGGCTCCCCGTCGTCCCTTTCCTAGGCCTCGCCGTCGCCCATCGCCCTGGTGCTCTCGGCGGGCGTGGTCAACGTGGTCAAGGAATGACTTCCATCGGACGTGGTCTGTATGTGGAGAGGCTGACAACTGGGTCCACGGCCGCAGCAAGGAAGTGCCTCCTTATTACGCAAAAAATAATCATTCCTCCACCTGACAGCGGGGACCCACCGGACGGGCCACCGTATTTCGTGAAAAAAATGTTTCCCCCCTGACTGCTGGGACCCACCAGCTGCACCTTCGCACGCAAGGAAGTGCATCCGGGCAAAAAAAAATGATTCGCCCCCCTAACTGCTGGGACCCACCAGCTACATCTTCGCACGCAAGGAAGTGCGTCTGGGCAAAAAAAATGATTTACCCCCTGACTGCTGGGACCCACCAGCTACATCTTCGCACGCAAGGAAGTGCGTCTGGGAAAAAAACAAAACGATTCGCCCCCCTGACTGCTGGGACCCACCAGCTACATCTTCACACGGAAGGAAGTGCCTAACAGTCGGGACCCACCTGGTCGAAGCGTACGTAGCGTTGTCATTCTGGTCGCGAACGTGTACGTACATACTGGTCGATGTAGAGGCGCGCACGTGTCGATGTAGAGGTGCGCACGTAGCATGTACACGTACGTACAACGGCGAGGGTGCAAGAAAGAAAATACGGCCACGTACGTACATACGGGCAGGGTCTCGAACACCTACTCGCGCATACGTACATGGCTGGGTCGGAACGGAGAAACAACATCGTCGTCATGTTCATGGGGAGCCAACCGGCTGGGTCAGAACGGAATGCGTGGTCGTGTTCATCGGGAGGGCTTGGACGGAACAGGCAATGGAAACGAGGCCTGGCGTACCGCAGAAGGAGGAAACAGACCTCCTACATTCAGAACGGGGTCCTGTTGATCGTGAGGGGTGTGGCGTACCGCAAAATGGAGGAAAGGGACCTCCTACGGTCGAAATGGGGGTCCTGTTGATTGGGAGGGGTGTGGCGTACCCCAAAACGGACCTCCTACGGTCGAAACGGGGGTCCTGTTGATCGGGAGGGGTGTGGCGCACCGCAAAACGGATGAAACGGGACTCCTACGGTCGAAACGGGGGTCCTGTTCATCGGGAGGGGTGTGGCGTACCTCAAAACGGGACTCCACGGGATACTGTTCATCTCCACCGTCGACCTCCTCCAGCCTCCACAGGCTCCTGTTCATCTAGGCTCCACCGCGCGCTACTCCACCGGCTACTGTTCAACCACCCCTCCACCGTCTACTGTTCATCCAGCCCTCCACCGTCTACTGTTCATCCAGCCTTCCACACCACGGGGTCCTGTTGAACCACCCCTCCACGGCCACCCCTCCACCGTCTACTGTTCATCCAGCCCTCCACACCACGGGGTCCTGGTCATCCAGAGGCAACGCCACCACTCACTGTTCATCCAATCGATCGGCTTCAGTTAGCAGCAGTAGCGAAGGAATCGCTCCATCGGGTTCAGTTAACAGCCATCGATCGATCGCTCGGGTTCAGTAACGCGTAGCCTGCAGTGCAATCGCTCGGGTTCAGTTAGAGCCCAACGCCTCGCCCGGGTTCAGTTAGAGCCAACGCCTCGCACGTGTACGAGAGAAACGCGCATCGCTCGGCCCCCGACCTCCCACCGTAACCGGCAACTCCCCAAAATTTTCCTACCCCTCGCTTCTACCATGGTTTTTTCCGTCATGGACGGCCCAAAGAATGTCATGCAGCTGCGTCTCCGGCCCGCCCAGGACGAAAGGCCCATTTTCTGTCATGATTTTTTGTCCTAGAAGTAGGAGCCCACCACATCTATGATGATACCGGGTTTTGTCACAATTATCATCATAGAAGTGTCATATGTATGACAGGAAAAAAATTCGTTCGGCCCAAAATGTCACAAATGTGTCTTTTTTTGTAGTGAAGGATGATTGTGGTAAACTAAAAAGCAAAGACTCATATCATACAAGACGCTCCAAGCAAAACATATATCATGTGGTGAATGAAAATATAGCCTCAAGTAAAGTTACCGATAGACGAAGACGAAAGAGGGGATGCCTTCTGGGGCATCCCCAAATTTAGGCTTTTGGTTATCCTTGAATTTTACCTTGGGGTGCCTTGGGCATCCCCAAGCTTAGGCTCTTGCTACTCCTTATTCCAAAATCCATCAAATCTTTACCCAAAAACTTGAAAACTTCACAACACAAAACTCAACAGAAAATCTCATGAGCTCCGTTAGTATAAGAAAACAAACCACAACTTTAAGGTACTATAATGAACTCATTCTTTATTTATATTGGTGTTAAACCTACTGTATTCCAACTTCTCTATGGTTCATACCCCCCGACACTAGCCATAGATTCATTAAGATAAGTAAACAACACACGAAAAACAGAATCTGTCAAAAACAGAACAGTCTGTAGCAATCTGATTTGTTAGAATACTTCTCGAACTCCAAAAATTCTGAAAAACTAGGACAGCCTGGATAATTCGTATACTGATCTACTGCGTAAATAATTGGTATTTTATCACGTTCTAGTGAATTTTAACAATTATTTTCGTGAGCGCAAAGTTTCTGTCTTTTTCAGCAAGATCAAACAACTATCACCCAAGAACATCCTAGGATTCTACTTGGCACATACACAAATTAAAACGTAAAAACACATCCAAACAGAGGCTAGAATAATTAATTATTACTAAACAGGAACAAAAAGCAAGGAACAAAAAATAAAATTGGGTTGCCTCCCAACAAGCGCTATCGTTTAACTTTCCTACTTTGGCATTGATAATTTCGATGATGCTCACATGAAAGACAAGAATTGAAGCACAAAGAGAGCATCATAAAGCATATGAAAAACACATCTAAGTCTAACATACTTCCTATGCATAGGCATCTTATAGGCAAATAAATTATCAAGAGAAGCAAAAACTAGCATATGCAAGAAAGAAGTGAGAAACAATAACAATCTCAACATAACGAGAGGTAATTTAGTAACATGAAAATTTCTACAACCATATTTTCCTCTCTCATAATAATTACATGTGGGCTCATATTCAAATTCAACAATATAGCTCTCAGATAAAATTTTCTCTACATGATCCACATGCATGCAAAGTTGACACTCTTCCAAAATAGTGGGAATATCATTATCTAAAGTCATGACCTCTCCAAACCCTCTTTCAGTATTATTGCAAACATTATTATCAATCTCGTATTCATCATGGGGCTTAAATAAATTTTCAAGATTGTAAGAAGAATCACCCCAATCAAGATCATTGCAACAAGTAGTGGACATAGCAAAACTAGCATCCCCAAGCTTAGGATTTTGCATATCATTAACACAATTGACATTAATAGAATTTATAATAATATCATTGCAATCATGCATTTCATTCAAGGATCTATCGTCAATCACTTCCTAAGTTTCTTCTTTCAACACTTCATCACAATTTTCAGATTCACGAATTTCAAGCAAAACCTGATAAAGATAATCTAGTGCACAAAACTCACTAGCAATTGGTTCATCATAATTGGATCTCTTAAAAAGATTAGCAAGTGGATGAGGATCCATATCAATATATTTTTAGCAAGCGAAGATGCAAGCACATAGAAGGCACATGACAACACAAGCAAACGAAAAAGAAGAACAGAAGAGGGGCGAAGAAAAGGCAAAGGTTTGTGAAGTGGGGGGGAGAGGAAAACGAGAGGCGAATGGCAAATAATGTAATGCGAGGGACAAGAGTTTGTGATGGGTACTTGGTATGTCTTGACTTGTGCGTCGATCTCCCCAGCAACGGCGCCAGAAATGGCTAGTTGACGGGAGATCAAATCTTGACTTGACTTGGCGTAAGCCTCCCCGGCAACAGCGCCAGAAATCCTTCTTGCTACCTCTTGAGCATGTGTTAGTTTTCCCTTGAAGAGGAAAGGGGGATGCAGCAAAGTAGCGTGAGTATTTCCCTCAGTTTTGAGAACCAGTAGGAGACTACATGCAAATCGCCTAGTACCTGCACAAACAATCAAGAACCTTGCAACCCACGCGATAAAGGGGTTGTCAATCCCTCCACGACCACTTGCAAAAGTGAGATCTGATAAAGATAATAAGATAAATATTTTTGGTATTTTTGTTGTATAAATTGAAAAGTAAAGATTGCAAAATAAACGGCAGCAGAAATAGCAAGTTGATAGGAAAATAATATGATGTAAAATAGACCCGGGGGCCATAGGTTTCACTAGTGGCTTCTCTCAAGATAGCATATATTACGGTGGGTGAACAAATTACTGACGAGCAATTGATAGAAAAGCGCATAGTTATGAGAATATTTAGGCATGATCATGAACATAGGCATCACGTCCGTGACAAGTAGACCGAAACGATTTTGCATCTACTACTATTACTCCACACATCGACCGCTATCCAGCATGCATCTAGAGTATTAAGTTCATAAGAACAGAGTAACGCATTAGGCAAGATGACATGATGTAGAGGGATAAACTCAAGCAATATGATATAAACCCCATCTTTTTATCCTCGATGGCAACAATACAATACGTGCCCTGCTGCCCCTGCTGTCACTGGGAAAGGACACCGCAAGATTGAACCCAGAGCTAAGCACTTCTCCCATTTCAAGAAAGATCAATCTAGTAGGCCAAACCAAACTGATAATTCGTAGAGACTTGCAAAGATATTAAATCATGCATATAAGAATTCAGAGAAGAATCAAATATTGTTCATAGATAATCTTGATCATAAACCCACAATTCATCGGATCTCGACAAACACACCGCAAAAAGAATTACATCGAATAGATCTCCAAGAAGATCGAGGAGAAATTTGTATTGAGATCCAAAGAGAGAGAAGAAGCCATCTAGCTAATAACTTTGGACTCGAAGGTCTGTGGTAAACTACTCACAGATCATCGGAGAGGCTATAGTGTTGATGTAGAAGCCCTCCGTGATCGAATCCCCCTCCGGCGGAGCGCCGGAAAAGGCCCCAAGATGGGATCTCACGGGTACATAAGGTTGCGGCGGTGCAAAAAGTGTTTTGTGGCTCTCCCCGATGGTTTCAGGGTATAAGAGTATATATAGGCGAAATAAGTAGGTCGGTGGAGCTGCGAGGGGCCCACGAGGATGGGGGGCGTGCCTACCCCCCTGAGCGCACCCTCCTACCTCGTGGCCGCCTCGTGGCTTCTTGGACCTCCACTCCAAGTCTCCTGGATTATGTTTGTTCCAAAAAAGATCATCGCGAAGGTTTCATTCCGTTTGGATTCCGTTTGATATTCCTTTTCTGTGGAACACCGAAATAGGCAGAAAAAACAACAATTTGCACTGGGCCTTCGGTTAATAGTTTAGTCCCAAAAATAATATAAAAAGGTATATTAAAGCCCATTAAACATCCAAAACATATAATATAATAGCATGGAACAATAAAAAATTATAGATACTTTGGAGACGTATCACCCACTTCCTATGCATAGGGATTTTTTGAGCAAACAATTTGTGGGAGCAAGAATCAACTAACATAGGAAGGTAAGACAAGAAAAACTTCAAGATTTTAACTACATAGAGATGAAACATGATATTATTGCAATTCTTACAAGCATATACTCCTCCCTCATAATAATTTTCAGTAGCATCATGAATGAATTCAACAATATAACCATCACATAAAGCATTATTCTCATGATGCACAAGCGTAGAAATTTTATTACTCTCCACATAAGCAAATTTATTCTCATGAATAGTGGTGGGAGCAAACTCAACAAAATAACTATCATGTGA
>LR880971.1:163876042-163889261 GCA_904067115.1 Aegilops sharonensis | reverse complement strand
TTAGTCCCAAAAATAATATAAAAAGGTATATTAAAGCCCATTAAACATCCAAAACATATAATATAATAGCATGGAACAATAAAAAATTATAGATACTTTGGAGACGTATCACCCACTTCCTATGCATAGGGATTTTTTGAGCAAACAATTTGTGGGAGCAAGAATCAACTAACATAGGAAGGTAAGACAAGAAAAACTTCAAGATTTTAACTACATAGAGATGAAACATGATATTATTGCAATTCTTACAAGCATATACTCCTCCCTCATAATAATTTTCAGTAGCATCATGAATGAATTCAACAATATAACCATCACATAAAGCATTATTCTCATGATGCACAAGCGTAGAAATTTTATTACTCTCCACATAAGCAAATTTATTCTCATGAATAGTGGTGGGAGCAAACTCAACAAAATAACTATCATGTGATTGAAAATTAAGATCAAGATGACAAGTTTCATGGTTATCATTATTCTTTATAGCATACGTGTCATCACAATAATCATCATAGATAGGAGGCATGCTTTCATCATGGTAAATTTGCTCATCAAAACATGGGGGACAAAAAATATCATCTTCATCTAACATAGCATCCCCAAGTTTTTGGCTTTGCATATCATTAGCATCATGGATATTCATAGAATTCATACTAACAACATTGCAATCATGCTCATCATTTAAAGATTTAGTGCCAAACATTTTAATGCATTCTTCTTCTAACACTTTGGCACAATTATCAGAATCCTTATTTGTCACGACCGGTTTTCCGGGTATTGATTTCCCAGAAAATGGCCCTTGTGCTCACCAGCCCCAGGATTACTGTTAGCTGATGAGGCACCAACTTGATACAGAAAATCCAAGCAAATAGCAAAATATGTGGTACAAGACCATTCTGGCCTATGAGTACAACAATTGGTTTCTAGTGGTTGATGGCGGAAGCGGTTTGTGGATCATCAGCTTCTATGGGACTCCATTTCCCACAGGAACAGCTGACCAGGGTAACTCCTATCTTCGCGAGGCTGCTATCATCATTGCGTAGGTTCCGGGGCTGTCATTGCATCGCTCCTCTCCATGCAAGCAATCTGGCCAAGACAATTGCCAGGGACAAGCCAGTGAGTACTTTGAATGTACTCGCAAACATTATGAACACGGGTATAATATAACAAACGATAATCATGTTCTGAAATATTTTATGATCACAACGTCAGTCACAAAATAAAATCTCTGATGCATGTAGGCAGGTTATTTATATACATGAATATGCAATAACAGAGTATTAATGAAATGCACCGATCGGGTGTCAGAAGCGACGCCTCGAAAGGTTAGTAAACAATGAGCATGCCTCAGTCGGGCGTCTAAGCGACACCACATAAAGGGCTTATAAAGTAAATAAATAACAAGCATGCCACAGTCGGGCGTCTCAGCGACACCACATAAAGGGCTTATAAAGTAAATAAATAACAAGCATGCCACAGTCGGGCATCTCAGAGACACCACATGAAGGGCTTATAAAGTAAATAAATAACAAGCATGCCACAGTCGGGCGTCTCAACGACACCACATAAAGGGCTTATAAAGTAAATAAATAACAAGCATGCCACAGTCGGGCGTCTCAGCGACACCACATAAAGGGCTTATAAATAATCACAGCGAATATCCAGGAGGTAGAACCATCCCAGGGATACTTGATAATTTTAATAATATAACGGGTTAGTCCGTAACAACTAGTAATCATGATCATCACAAGTCACAAGTCACGATCCAAGTTCTGGTTGAACAGTTTCTCCTCCGAAGACCGACACTTGACCCATCCCAGACTGTAGTCCTTAACCATGGACACGGCTATTCGAATAGATTTTATCTCTATAGAGGGTGTACTCTTTACCCACGAGTAACGGATTCCTTTAGTCCATCGGGACTAATTCCGTCCACGGCCTTTTGATTGAAAACACACCTATCCGCACACACCAGCCTAACTTATCGGTGTCTGGAATCACCCATGACACCCGTTAAGAGAAACTCTAAGTGGGGAGGCTACAACCTCGACTTAGCATGGGATCACAAAATTTATACCGCGCGCAAACTAGGGGAGCTACCCCTTCGGCTACAACCGAAAACACCCATGCCCCCGGGCCAGGTGGCTTGCCTACCGGATGCCTCCGGTATCTTCTACCATGGCCTCTCTGTACGGTGTGTGCTAGGAAAGGGGTTGACAACTTACTGAACTGTACCCTACCTATGGTAGGGACAAGTGGTAGTACGAAACAAGTATGGGGGTTACCGGAACAAGACTCGATCTATGGTCGACTCAGGAGACTTAGTATTCCCTGCATGGTTTGCATAACAATTTATACTTCAACCAACAGACAGAATCACCACGCGACCTACCTCCTCATGCCATACCGGACACGACCGTCTAGACGGAGGACTAGGGACAAGACCGTGTCTACCCAAGACAGAGGCTTTCCCGGAATTCCTTTCGGTATGCATGAAAGGCATATGATGGTGACTACTATCACAAACATATCAAACTCCAACAGCATGAAACCATCAATATGCACTCATGAGTAGGAACATATCATCACATAAAATGACGTATACCCCGTGTCGAGGTGGGGTTGTCACCATGTCAAATAACACCCAATATTATGCCAGGGTTCAGAATGCTTGCCTTCAAGTTGTGGAGGGGTGAGGTGCTCTCAAAAACTTTTGAAAGTAATAACTCCCCTCCATTTCCTATTTTCAAAAATATTCAAATAACACATACTTTAAAAACAGTACAAAAAAGTTGCTTGGACAAATTCCAAATAAATCTTAAAATAAACTAGACTAAATTTGAGGAAGGTAGGAAAAGGAATCAACTCATTTGGAGTTTTATTTAAAAAGTTATGGTCGGTCAAAGTTTTGGTCAAACTCTGTTATTTAAAATAAAACAGAAAAGAAAAACGATTCGAATATATGCACACGTCGAAGACGTACTCTGAGAACACGCCTCCACTTATTCCTGCGTGGACCGGCGCTGGGTCGCTCACAGTGGGCCCGCCTGGCCCATTGGTCAGGTTTGACCATTCCACGTGCGCGTCGTCTCCGACCGAACAGAGGCGGAGCTCCGGTGAGGCTCGCCGGCGAACGGAGGCATCCCTCGGGGATCTGAGCACATGGGTGTGCTCAGGTGGTCGAGGCGAACCTGTGGGTACCCGCCATGGTCGCCGACGTGGACGGAGTCGCCGGCGACAAGCTTCGCGGCGGAGATGGCTTTGGGAGGGATTGGGGGTTTAGGCTATGGTGGCTCCCGGTTGGGGTTGAGGTGATGGGCGGCTCCGCACGATCACGTGGAGTCGGATGGTGGCGCTGGATGGACGAGAGGGGCTTTGGTTGCGACGAAATCGGTTGGAGGGCGACGGCGGCCGAATCGGTCGGAGGCGAGGAAGAAGGTCTCCCGCCGTTGCTTGCTGGTCGTGGGGCGCGCTAGAGGGTTGGTACGAGGCTGCCTGAGGTTCGAACGTGCTCGGGGGCCCTGTCGGTGTCAAAACCGGCGGATCTCGGGTAGGGGGTCCCGAACTGTGCGTCTAGGCGGATGGTAACAGGAGACAAGGGACACGATGTTTTTACCCAGGTTCGGGCCCTCTCGATGGAGGTAATACCATACTCCTGCTTGATTAATATTGATGATATGGGTAGTACAAGAGTAGATCTACCACGAGATCAGAGAGGCTAAACCCTAGAAGCTAGCCTATGGTATGATTGTTGTTCGTCCTACGGACTAAAACCCTTCGGTTTATATAGACACCGAATAGGGTTAGGGTTACACAGAGTCGGTTACAATGGTAGGAAATCTACATATCCGTATCGCCAAGCTTGCCTTCCACGCCAAGGAAAGTCCTATCCGGACACAGGACGAAGTCTTCAATCTTGTATCTTCATAGTCCAGGAGTCCGGCCAAAGATGATAGTTCGGCTATCCGGACACCCCCTAGTCCAGGACTCCCTCAGTAGCCCCTGAACCAGGCTTCAATGACGACGAGTCCGGCGCGCATATTGTCTTCGGCATTGCAAGGCGGGTTCCTCCTCCAAATACTTCATAGAAGATTTTGAACACAAGGATAGTGTCCGGCTCTGCAAAAAAAGTTCCACATACTACCATAGAGAGAATAACCTTTGCACAGATCTGCTGACGTATTCCGCGGCGTGACATCACACCACGGCCAGGCCTTTATACGGATCGTTTTTTACTGTTCCACCTTAGCGCGTTTAGCGAGGCGGTTTTCCTTGGCACGTCTTATCAAAGCGTAGATCGTGCCCCCTTATTCCGGGATTCTCATCAATACGGACGTGGGTAACCCAACCGTGCCCATTGGCACGCCTCCTCTATCGAAGGCGAGTCCCAATCGACCACGGGGAGGGCTCTTGGTATTCAACCTCTTTATAATGAGACCAAGGCCCTCTTCTTTTTTCCACCCGCCATCGAGTTCGCCTTGCGCTTCGAGTTCTAACACCCAAAGCTTCAAATTTAGGCGCTTCGGACCTTCGACGATGTCCGGCTCCGACCAGCTCGGCCGATGGATGTCTTCTTCCGTCACAGAAGAAGATGTGCTAAAGCTGCGAGACGCCAGGTATCTAACCGGCGAGATCTCGCATAGGCTGCCTGCTCCAGGGCAGGTCATTCCCACTCCCGAGCCCGGCGAGAGCGTGGTGTTCGTGTCTCACTTCCTTCGGGGTTTAGGCTTCCCGACGGATCCCTTTGTGCGGGGGCTCATGTTTTATTATGGTCTGGATTTCCATGACTTGAATCCGGAGTCCATCCTCCATATCTCGTCATTCATTGTCGTATGTGAAGCCTTCCTCCATATTACCCCTCACTTTGGATTGTGGCTCAAGACCTTCAAGGTGGAGCCGAAGATGATCGAGGGGCAACAAGCAGAGTGCAGAGGGGCGGTCATAAGCAAGTGTGATGTGCTCCATGGCCCGAGGGCTCTTTTCAAGAGGATCTTGGTTTGTGGCAACGGGAGTGGTTTTATATCACCGCTCCCAGGGGCACCAAATGGGTGGCGCCACCCGCCTTCCGCTCAGGTCCACCACAGCGGCTGGCCTCATGGGTCAACCGGGGGCTCGACTGGGGGCCGTCCAAGGATGTTCCTCTGTTGCAGGGTCGTATTCGAGACCTCCAAGAAAGAGAGATCAATCTGGTCGTGGCGGCGCAGGTTATGCTGATTCGGCGCCTTCTTCCCTGCAAACGTCGTCCCCTCCGTCTGTGGGAGTTTAATCCGGAGGGACCACGAGCTCTCCAACATTTTATGGGCGCGACGCCCAAGGAGATGTACAAACTGTTCTTCGGATCACAAGAGAAGTGTCCGGACTTGACCGAGGACGCAGGTCTAAGCTGCAATCACCCAGATACTCAAGTAAGTAACCCTGTAACCAGACAGGCTGTTCATTCATTTATCATATATATGCCCTTTAAGGGAGCCGTTTCTTGAACAGGAGTGGATAGCCAAGGTAAAGTTGATAAGGTGTCCGGCTCCCCTCGCAGAGATCACGCCGGATCCCATGCTGACCAAGATGTTGAAGGCCACGCCTTTTAAAGAAGGCGAAGGGGGGAGCAGGGAAGCAACTGCCTCCGCGAAGGAGGTTTTCAAGGAAGAGGGGATCAGGGATCCTCCCCTCCAAGGGGAGAAGAGGACCGCTTCCGAAGACCCGAAAGCTAAGGCCTCAAAACGTGGAAAGAAGTCTTCGTCAAAAAGTCCGGCGTCGGGCAGTACCCCAGCCGCACTATTTCCCCAAGGGGATCAGCCCTCCAGCGAGCCGTAAGTAAAAAGGAGGGGTCCTGTGAATAAAGAACATCCCTGTATTTATTTCTGAAGATAACCAAAATTGTACCTTGTAGTTCGGATCTCAGCCCTTCTCAGCAGAGCTCGTCTTCGGGGGATCTTCGTCCGGAGATGATAGAGAGCGAAACGCCTCCACCTATCGCGCCTTTGTGCGAGGCGGGCGACCCTGAAGTGTCTTCACGGAGAGTTTCTCCGAGTCTAGTGGGGCCGGACGGTCCGGCGCCAACTGGCGTGCGGTCGGAGGAGCTGAAGGACCTGCTCGGGCGAGCGTATATCTCAGAAGATCACCGTGCGCTAATGGCTACGGTAATTGAAAGAATTACATCCGCTGAGAGCGGATTGCATGAAGCCGCCAGAAGTTTACTGACGGGGTTTGAGGTACGAAAAAAATGATGTACCTTCTGACAGTTATGCATATAGAATGCGCCCTGTATAGATAGTAGCCCCTGAGAATTGGTATGCTGTCACAACTGACAGCGTGCCGAGGATCATAATCTCAGTACTAACATGTCGCCGTTCCTATGTAGGTGGCGGGGCGTCCGGTGGCTAGCCGGACTGATGAATTTGCCGAACTAAAGCGGCAACTTGACGAGGCGGATGCGGACATCGCGCTGGTCAATAAACGGTTTGATGAGTCACAAGGTATGCGACTTCTCCGCGG
The DNA here is from genome assembly GCA_904067115.1 of Aegilops sharonensis. Taxonomy (NCBI): domain Eukaryota; kingdom Viridiplantae; phylum Streptophyta; class Magnoliopsida; order Poales; family Poaceae; genus Aegilops; species Aegilops sharonensis. Next base: position 163,882,769 of record LR880971.1, on the reverse strand, counting down.
ACACCTGGTAAGGGAGCTTGACGCCCATGCCTTACTACTTGTATGCTTTGATGCATACGGTGCCGCTGCTGTGGAGAGGCTGCGGGCGGAACTTGCCCGAGCTAAAGAGCAAGCCCGAAAAAGTAATGCGGCCGCTTTAAAGGTGGCCGAAGAGCTGAAAGCCGAACGGGCTGCTCACTGCCGAAGCTAAGAGGAAATGGCCGATTTGGCCCTGAAACTGAAGAATACTACCGACCGTTGCGAGGTTCTTGAAAAAGAACGTCAAGCGGAACAAGAGGACCTGAAAAAGGCCACCGCTGAATCCAAGGACGCCGGTTCCGCTATGAGAGCTGCCAAGGAGGAGCTGAGTCAGGCCGGGGATATTGCGGCTGGAAAACCGTTTCTGCTGCGGAGGAAATATACGGATCCGAAGTATGCTCAGTTGGACAAGCTGTGGAGTTCGGAGGATGCTTATCTGGACTTAGCGGCGAGCGCTGCGGACGCGATTGAGCGCTTCCGAGGCCAGAAGGGGCACAGAAGGGAAGAGCTATTTTGGTCGCAATTCCATAGTCCGGAGCGTCCTCTTCCGTTGACCGGTCGGTTGGCCGCATGGGCCGAGCTGAATCGATTATCCGGACTTGCCATGAAGCATGTCATGACTCATTTGTGGCGAGGCAGACCCCAGCCGATGAGTTATTTTGGCTTAGTGCAGCAGTTCCTTGGTGCGGTACCGCGTATCGACGCAATGAAGCGGTCGGCGTGTATTGAGGGGGCGCGGATGGCTCTTGCCCGTGTCAAGGCATACTGGGCTGAGATGAAGGCCACTGATATTGCGTCCCCAGACTCGGACGGCAGCCGAGTACCAGTCGAGCACTATTTTGAGGAAGTTCTTCCGGGCGCTCATTTAATAGAGACGCAGTGCTCGAAGGATGTTATGTTTGAATGACATGTATAATTTTATGAAACAACGTCTCAGTTTAATGTAAGAGCTTTTTATACTTGTGCCTTCAAGTAGGAAACTACCTCCTGTGCGGCCGTTGACGTATATATGTATATAACCTGAAAGATGGCAGTCTTCGGCTTCAGCCCCCACGCACATAGTGCGGGGGTGTTTGCAAAGAAGGCACTTTTTCACACTTAATCCAACATCTTGGTCCTATTAAGGAGGTGGTAGTGTAGCAAACTAGGCAACCGGACTATAATGCTTTATCACTTTCACTTAGCCATAGGAGTTCGATGGTGGGGCTACTATATAGCCCCTAGGGGCACCGCGCTCTCCCGAATTCGGGGCGCGTATGTGCCTGACCGGGAAACGGCCCTTCGTCAATGCGGGGGAGTTCTAAACATTCCGCTGGGTCACAATGTAACTAGATTATTGACTCTAGTGCAAGTGGGAGACTGTTGGAAATATGCCCTAGAGGCAATAATAAAACGATTATTATTATATTTCCTTGTTCGTGATAATTGTCTTTTATTCATGCTATAATTGTATTATCCGGAAATCGTAATACACGTGTGAATACATAGACCACAATATGTCCCTAGTGAGCCTCTAGTTGACTAGCTCATTGATCAACAGATAGTCATGGTTTCCTGACTATGGACATTGGATGTCATTGATAACGGGATCACATCATTAGGAGAATGATGTGATGGACAAGACCCAATCCTAAGCATAGCACAAGATCGTGTAGTTCGTTTTGCTAGAGCTTTTCCAATGTCAAGTAACTTTCCTTAGACCATGAGATCGTGTAAATCCCGGATACCGTAGGAGTGCTTTGGGTGTACCAAACGTCACAACGTAACTGGGTGACTATAAAGGTGCACTACAGGTATCTCCGAAAGTGTCTGTTGGGTTGACACGGATTGAGAATGGGATTTGTCACTCCGTATGACAGAGAAGTATCTCTGGGCCCACTCGGTAATGCATCATCATAATGAGCTCAAGGTGACCAAGTGTCTGGTCACGGGATCATGCATTATGATACGAGTAAAGTGACTTGCCGGTAACGATATTGAACGAGGTATTGGGATACCGAAGATCGAATCTCGGGCAAGTAAAATACCGATTGACAAAGGGAATTGTATACGGGGTTACTTGAATCCTCGACATCGTGGTTCATCCAATGAGATCATCGAGGAGCATGTGGGAGCCAACATGGGTATCCAGATCCCGCTGTTGGTTATTAACCGGAGAGCCGTCTCGGTCATGTCTACGTGTCTCCCGAACCCGTAGGGTCTACCCACTTAAGGTTCGGTGACGCTAGGGTTGTAGAGATATGAGTATGCAGCAAACCGAAAGTTGTTCGGAGTCCCGTATGAGATCCCGGACGTCATGAGGAGTTCCGGAATGGTCCGGAGGTAAAGAATTATATATAGGAAGTGCAGTTTCGGCCATCGGAAGAGTTTCGGGGGTCACCGGTATTGTACCGGGACCACCGGGTGGGGCCACCTATCCCGGAGGGCCCCGTGGGCTGAAGTGGGGAGGGGACCAGCCCCTGGTGGGCTGGTGCGCCCCCCCTTGGGCCCCCCTGCGCCTAGGGTTGGAAACCCTAGGGTGGGGGCGCCTCCACTTGCCTTGGGGGGCACTCCACCTCCCTGGCCTCCGCCCCCCTTGGGAGATCCCATCTCCAGGGCCGACGCCCCCCAGGGGGCCTATATATAGGGGGGGGGAGGGAGGGCAGCCAGACGCTGAAGTCTTGGCGCCTCCCTCTGCCCTGCTACACCTCTCCCTCTCGCAGAAGCTCGGCGAAGCTCTACCGAAACCCTGCTGCATCCACCACCACGCCATCGTGCTGCTGGATCTTCTTGAACCTCTCGCTCCTCCTTGCTGGATCAAGGTGCAGGAGACGTCATCCGCTCCGTATGTGTGTTGAACGCGGAGGTGTTGTCCGTTCGGCACTTGGTCATCAGTGATTTGGATCACGACGAGTACGACTCCCTCAACCCCGTTCTCTTGAACGCTTCCGCTCGCGATCTAGAAAGGTATGTAGATGCACTCCTATCACTCGTTGCTAGATGAACTCATAGATGGATCTTGGTGAAACCGTAGGAAATTTTTTATTTTCTGCAACGTTCCCCAACACCTTATTACACGGAAAATAATTATTCCTCCACCTGACATCTGGGACCCACTGGACGGGCCACCTGTATTTCGTGAAAAAAACTTTCCCCCTGACTGCTGGGACCCACAGGTCGGGCCACCGTATTTCGCGAAAAAAACGTTCCCCCCGCTGTCAGCTCGGACCCACCGGAAGTGCCTCCTTATTACGCACAAAAAATGAATACCCCCCTACCAGCTGGGACCAACCTTGGTGCGAGGTTGACTTGTGGGCCTACTAAGTTGACTGGGATGGAGGCCTTTGTCAACTTTAGGCAATATATGAACGATTCTAGCTCCAGTGACCGTACGATGTCCATCCAACGGCCGTAGTGCTTCTTCAACCTCTGGTCTTCCTGCTCCAGTCGCCCAAAGCAGCGCCGGTCGTGCCGCCTGCTCCTGCTGCCCGTGGCCAGCTGTGATGCCGCGGAGGCCTCACCGCCCCCTACTACTCCCACCGCTGCCAGGCCATCCCTCTACGCACCCACACCCCCTGTTATTCTGCGGCGACGGCAGCCTCACACCGCAGCCGAACGAGTGAACCCTCATACTCCTCTACGCGTGGGCATCCACTGCCGCGTCTTCCCCGGCTCCACGTCGTCCCCTTCCTAGGCCTCGCCGTCGTCCACCACCTTGGTGCTCTCGGCGCGACGTGGTCAATGTGGTCAAGGAATGGCTTCCATCGGACATGGACTGTACGTGGAGAGGCTGACAGCTGGGTCCACGGCCGCAGCAAAGAAGTGCCTCCTTATTACGCGCAAAATAATTATTCCTCCACCTGACAGCGGGGACCCACCGGACGGGTCACCGTATTTCGCGAAATAAAATGTTTCCCCCTGTCTGCTGGGACCCACCAGCTACATGTTCGCACGCAAGGAAGTGCGTCCGAAAAAACAATTCGCCCCCTGACTGCTGGGACCCACCAGCTACATCTTCGCACGCAAGGAAGTGCCTGACAGTCGGGACCCACCTGGTCGAAGCGTACGTAGCGTTGTCATTCTGGTCGCGAACGTGTACGTACATACTGGTCGATGTAGAGGCGCGCACGTGTCGTAGTAGAGGCGCGCACGTAGCATGTACACGTACGTACAACGGCGAGGGTGCAAGAAAGAAAATACGGCCACGTACGTACATACGGGCAGGGTATCTAACGCCTATCGCGCATACGTACATGGCTGGGTCAGAACGGAGAAACAACGTCGTCGTTGTGTTCATGGGAAGCCAACCGGCTGGGTTGGAGCGGAATGCGTGGTCATGTTCATCGGGAGGGCTTGGACGGAACAGGCGATGGAAACGAGGCCTGGCGTACCGCACAATGGAGGAAATAGCCTTGTGTTCGACCGACCACGTTTGAAACGGGGTCTTGTTGATCGGGAGGGGCCTGGCTACCGCAAAACGGAGGAAACGGACCTCCTATGGTCGAAACGGGGGTCCTGTTGATCGGGAGGGGTGTGGCGTACCGCAAAACGGAGGAAACGGACCTCCTACGGTCGAAATGGGGGTCCTGTTGATCGGGAGGGGTGTGGCGTACCGCAAAACGGACGAAACAGACTTGTGTTGGAGCGCTACGGTCGACACGCGGGGGGGGGGGGGCCGGGGGCCACGTACCGCAAAACGGACAAAACAGACTCGCGTTGGAGCGCTACGGTCGACACGCGGGGGGGGGGGGGCCGGGGGCCACGTACCGCAAAACGGACAAAACAGACTCGCGTTGGAGCGCTACGGTCGACACGCGGGGGGGGGGGGGCCGGGGGCCACGTACCGCAAAACGGACAAAACAGACTCGCGTTGGAGCGCTACGGTCGACACGCGGGGGGGGGGGGGCCGGGGGCCACGTACCGCAAAACGGGAGTCCACGGGCTACTGTTCATCTCCACCGTCGACCTCCTCCAGCCTCCACCGCGCGCTACTCCACCGGCTACTGTTCAACCACCCCTCCACATGGGCACCCCTCCACCGTCTACTGTTCATCCAGCCCTCCACACCATGGGGTCCTGTTCAACTACCCCTCCATGGCCACCCCTCCACCGTCTACTGTTCATCCAGCCCTCCACACCACGGGTTCCTGTTCATCCAGAGGCAACGCCACCGCTCACTGTTCATCCAACCCCCCTCCCCCCGCAACGCTCACTGTTCATCCCAGAGGCAGCAACGATCGACTTCAGTTAGCAGCAGTAGCGAAGGAATCGCTCCATCGGGTTCAGTTAAAAGCCATCGATCGATCGCTCGGGTTTAGTAACGCGTAGCCTGCAGTGCAATCGCTCGGGTTCAGTTAGAGCCAACGCCTCACACACACGCGCGTACGTACGAGAGAAACACGCATCGCTCGGCCCCCGACCTCCCACCGTAACCGGCAACTCCCTGAAATTTTCCTCCCCCTCGCTTCTACCACGGTTTTTTCCATCATGGACGGCCCAAAGAATGTCATGCAGCTGCGTCTCCGGCCCGCCCAGGACGAAGAGCCCATTTTCTGTCATGATTTTTTGTAATAGAAGTAGGAGCCCATCACATCTATGATGATACCGGGTTTTGTCACAATTATCGTCATAGAAGTGTCATATGTATGACATAATTTTTTTCCGTTCGGCCCAAAATGTTGTTGGGGAACGTAGTAATTTCAAAAATTTTCCTACGATCACGCAAGACCATGGTGATGGCATAGCAACGAGAGGGGAGAGTGTCCGTCCACGTACCCTCGTAGACCGAAAGCGGAAGCGTTATAACAACGCGGTTGATGTAGTCGTACGTCTTCACGATCCGACCGATCCAAGCACCGAACGTACGGCACCTCCGAGTTCTGCACACGTTCAGCTCGATGACGATCCCCGGACTCCGATCCAGCAAAGTGTCGGGGATGAGTTCCGTCAGCACGACGGCGTGGTGACGATGTTGATGCTCCACCGACGCAGGGCTTCGCCTAAGCTCCGCGACGATATGACTTCTCCGGCGCAGGGCTTCGCCTAAGCTCCGCGACGATATGACCGAAGTGGAATATGGTGGAAGGGGGCACCGCACACGGCTAAGGAAAGATCCGTAGATCAACTTGTGTGTCATGGGGTGCCCCCTGCCCCCGTATATAAAGGAGACAAGGGGGGGGGGGGGTGCGGCCGGCCTAGGAGAGGCGCGCCTGGAGGAGTCCTACTCCCACCGGGAGTAGGACTCCCCCCCCTTCTCCTAGTTGGAGTAGGATTGGGGAGGGGGAAGAGGGAAGGGGCGCCGCCCCCCCCCTCTCCTTGTCCTATACGGACTAGAGGGGGGAGGGGGGCGCGCAGCCCACCTGGCCGGCCCTTCCTCTTCTCCCTTGTGGCCCATGAAGGCCCATATACCCCCCGTGGGGTTCCGGTAACCCCCCGGTGTTCCGGTAACTTCCTGTTTTCACTCGGAACCCTTCCGAAGTCCAAACATAGGCTTCCAATATATCAATCGTTATGTCTCGACCATTTCGAGACTCCTCGTCATGTCCGTGATCACATCCGGGACTCCGAACAAACTTCGGTGCATCAATACTTATAAACTCATAATGAACTGTCATCGAAACGTTAAGCGTGCGGACCCTACGGGTTCGAGAACTATGTAGACATGACCTAGAACCATTCTCGGTCAATAACCAATAGCGGAACCTGGATGCCCATATTGGTTCCTACATAT
>LR880971.1:163828906-163855511 GCA_904067115.1 Aegilops sharonensis | reverse complement strand
AACCATCTATTGATCAACGAGCTAGTCAACTAGAGGCTTACTAGGGACATGGTGTTGTCTATGTATCCACACATGTATCTGAGTTTCCTATCAATACAATTCTAGCATGGATAATAAACGATTATCATGAACAAGGAAATATAATAATAACTAATTTATTATTGCCTCTAGGGCATATTTCCAACAGTCTCCCACTTGCACTAGAGTCAATAATCTAGTTCACATCGCCATGTGATTAACACTCACAGGTCACATCGCCATGTGACCAACATCCAAAGAGTTTACTAGAGTCAATAATCTAGTTCACATCACTATGTGATCAACACTCAATGTGTTCTGGGTTTGATCATGTTGCTTGTGAGAGAGGTTTTAGTCAACGGGTCTGCAACATTCAGATCCGTATGTACTTTGCAAATTTCTATGTCATCTTGTAGATGCAACTACTATGCTACATTTGGAGCTATTCCAAATAACTGTTCTACTTGGAGCTATTCCAAATTGTTGCTCCATTATACGTATCCGGTATCTCTACTCAGAGCTATCCGGATAGGTGTTAAGCTTGCATCGACGTAAACCTTTACGACGAACTCTTTTACCACCTCCATAATCGAGAAAATTCCTTAGTCCACTAGTTACTAAGGATAACTTTGACCGCTGTCCTGTGATCCATTCTTGGATCACTCTTGTACCCCTTGACTGACTCATGGCAAGGCACACTTCAGGTGCGGTACACAACACAGCATACTGTAGAGCCTATGTCTAAGCATAGGGGACGACCTTCGTCCTTTCTCTCTATTCTGCCGTGGTCGAGCTTTAAGTCTTAACCTCATACCTTACAACTCAGGCAAGAACTCCTTCTTTGACTGATCCATCTTNACTAAGGATAACTTTGACCGCTGTCCTGTGATCCATTCTTGGATCACTCTTGTACCCCTTGACTGACTCATGGCAAGGCACACTTCAGGTGCGGTACACAACACAGCATACTGTAGAGCCTATGTCTAAGCATAGGGGACGACCTTCGTCCTTTCTCTCTATTCTGCCGTGGTCGAGCTTTAAGTCTTAACCTCATACCTTACAACTCAGGCAAGAACTCCTTCTTTGACTGATCCATCTTGAACACCTTCAAGATCATGTCTAGGAATGTGCTCATTTGAAAGTACTATTAAGCGTTTTGATCCATCCTCATAGATCCTAATGCTCAATACTCAAACAGCCTAATCCAGGTTTTCCATTGAAAAACATTTTTCAAATAACTCTGCATGCTTTCCAGAAATTCTACATCATTTCCGATCAACAATATGTTAACAACATATACTCATCGGAAATTCTATAGTGCTCCCACTCACTTATTTGGAAATACAAGTTTCTCATGAACTTTGTATCCACCCAAAATCTTTGATCATCTCATCAAAGCATACATTCCAACTCCGAGACGCTTACTCCAGTCCTTAGAAGGATTGCTAGAGCTTTGCATACTTATTAGCATCTTTCAGGATTGACAAAACCTTCCGGTTGTATCACATACAACCTTTCCTCAAGAAAAACGTCGAGGAAACAATGTTTTGACATCATATCTGCAAGATTTCATAAATAATGCAGTAATCGCTATTATAATTCCAACAGACTCTTAGCATCGCTACGAGTGAGAAAGTCTCATCGTAGTCAACTCCTTGAACTTGTCGGAAAACATCTTAACGACAAGTCGAGCTTTCTTAATGGTGACATTTACCATCAGTGTCCGTCTTCCTTTTAAAATCCATCTGCACTCAACAGCCTTACGACCATCGAGCTGTTCTGCCAAAGTCTACACTTTGTTTCCATACATGGATCCTCGCTCGGATTTTATGGTCTCGAGCCATTTATCGGAATCCGGGCCCACCATCGCTTCTCCATAGCTCGTAGGTTCATTGTTGTCTAGCAACATAACTTCCAAGACAGGATTACGTACCACTCTGAAGTAGCACGCATCCTTGTCATCCCACGAGGTTTGGTAGTGACTTGATCTGAAGTTTCATGATCACTATCATAAGCTTCCACTTCAATTGATGTAGGTGCCACAGGAACAACTTCCTGTGCCCTGCTACACACTAATTGAAGTGACGGTTCAATAACCTCATCAAGTCTCCACCATCCTCCCACTCAATTCTTTTGAGAGAAACTTTTCCTCGAGAAAGGACCCGATTCTAGAAACAATCCCTTATTGCTTTCGGATCTGAGACAGGAGGTATACCCAACTGTTTTGGGTATTCTATGAAGATGCATTTATCCGCTTTGGGTTCGAGCTTATCGGCCTGAAACTTTTTCACATAAGCGTCGCAGCCCCAAACTTTTAAGAAATGACAGCTTAGGTTTCTCTAAACCATAGTTCATACGGTGTCATCTCATCGGAATTACGTGGTGCCCTATTTAAAGTGAATGTGGTTGTCTCTAATGCTTAACCCATAAACTGTTGTGGTAATTCGATAAGAGACATCATGGTATGCATCATATCCAATAGGGTGCAGTTATGATGTTCGGACACACCATCACACTATGGTGTTCCAGGCTGTATTAGTTGTGAAACAATTTCCACAATGTCTTAATTCTGTGCCAAACTCGTAGATATTCATCTCTATGATCATATCATAGATATTTTATCCTCTTGTCACGACGATCTCTCAACTTCACCCTGAAATTACTTGAACCTTTCAATAATTCAGACTTGTGATTCATCAAGTAAATATACTCAACATCTACTCAAATCATCTGTGAAGTAAGAACATAACGATATCCACTACATGCCTCAGCACTCATTGACTGCACACATCAAAATGTATTACTTCCAACAAGTTGCTTTCTAGTTCCATTTTACTGAAAACGAGGCTTTCAGTCATCTTGCCCATGTGGTATGATTTGCATGTCTCAAGCGATTCAAAATCAAGTGAGTCCAAACGATCCATCTGTATAGAGTTTCTTCATGCATATCTACCAACAAACATGGTTCGCATGTCTCAATCCTTTCAAAAATGAGTGAGTCCAAAGATCCATCAACATGGAGCTTCTTCATGCGTTTTACATCAATATGACTTACATGGCAGTGCCACAAGTAAGTGGTACTATCATTACTATCTTATATCTTTTGGCATGAAAATGTGTATCACTACGATCGAGATTCAATAAACTATTCTTTTAGGTGCAAGACCATTGAAGGTTTTATTCAAATAAATAGAGTAACCATTATTCTCCTTAAATGAATAACTGTATTGCGATAGACATAATCCAATCATGTCTATGCTCAACACAAACACCAAATAACAGAAATCTCGATGGTAGAGGGAGCATGCGATGCTTGATCACATCAACCTTTGGAAACACTTCCAACACATATCGTCAGCTCACCTTTAGCTAGTCTCCGTTTATTCCGTAGCTTTTATTTCGAGTTACTAACACTTAGCAACCGAACCGGTATCTAATACCCTGGTGCTGCTAGGAGTACTAGTAAAGTACACATTAACATAATGTATATCCAATATACTTCTATCGACCTTACCAGCCTTCTCATCTACCAAGTATCTAGGGTAATCCTGCTTCAGTGTCCGTTCCTCTCATTACAGAAGCACTTAGTCTCGGGTTTGGGTTCAACCTTGGGTTTCTTCACTGGAGCAGCAACTGATTTGCCATTTCATGAAGTACCCCTTCTTGCCCTTGCCCTTCTTGAAACTAGTGGTTTCACTAACCATCAACAATTGATGCTCCTTCTTGATTTCTACATTCGCGGTGTCGAACATTGCGAATAGCTCAAGGATCATCATATCTATCCCTGATATGTTATAGTTCATCACGAAGCTTCTAGCATCTTGGTGGCAATGATTTTGGAGAAACATCACTATCTCATCAGGAAGATCAACTCCCACTCGATTCAAGTGATTATTTCACTCAGACAATCTGAGCACAAGCTCAACGATTGAGCTTTTCTCCCTTAGTTTGCAGGCTAAGAAAATCGTCGGAGGTCTTATACCTCTTGACGTGGGCACGAGCTTGAAATCCCAATTTCAGCCCTCGAAACATCTCATATGTTCCGCGACGTTTCGAAATCGTCTTTGGTGCCTCAACTCTAAACCGTTTAACTGAACTATCACGTAGTTATCAAGACGTGTATGTCAGACGTTCGCAACATCCACAGACGTCGTTCGAGGTTCAGCACACCGAGCGGTGCATTAAGGAGATAAGCCTTCTACTGTCCGCATAATTGCTACTGTCAACTTTCAACTATATTTTCTCTAGGAACATATCTAAAACAGTAGAACTAAAGCACGAGCTATGACATAATTTGCAAAGGGTTTTTTACTATGTTCAGGATAATTAAGTTCATCTTATGAACTCCCACTCAGATAGACATCCCTCTAGTCATCTAAGTGATTACATGATCCGAGTCAACTAGGCCGTGTCCGATCATCACGTGAGACGGACTAGTCAACATCGGTGAACATCTTCATGTTGATCGTATCTTCTATACGACTGATGCTCGACCTTTCGGTCTTTTGTGTTCCGAGGCCATGTCTATACACATGCTAGGCTCGTCAAGTCAACCTAAGTGTTTGCATGTGTAAATCTGTCTTACACCCGTTGTATGTGAACGTTTGGATCAAACACCCGATCATCACGTGGTGCATTGAAACAACGAACTGTCGCAACGGTGCACAGTTAGGGGGAACACTTTCTTGAATTTTTTTAATGAGGGATCATCTTATTTACTACCGTCACTCTAAGTGAACAAGATGCATAAACATGATAAACATCACATGTAATCAAATAATAGTGACATGATATGGCCAATATCATATAGCTCCTTTGATCTCCATCTTGGGGCTCCATGATCATCTTGTCATCGGCATGACACCATGATCTCCATCATCATGATCTCCATCATCGTGTCTTCTTGAAGTTGCCTCGTCAACTATTACTTCTACTACTACAGCTAACGGTTAGCAATAAAGTAAAGTAATTACATGACGTTTATGATGACACGCAGGTCATAAATAAATTAAGACAACTCCTATGGCTCCTGCCGGTTGTCATACTCATCGACATGCAAGTCGTGATTCCTATTACAAGAACATGATCAATCTCATACATCACATATATCATTCATCACATCCTTTTGGCCATATCACATCACATAGCATACCCTGCAAAAACAAGTTAGACGTCCTCTAATTGTTGTTTGCGTGTTTTACGTGGCTGCTATGGGTTTCTAGCAAGAACGTTTCTTACCTACGCAAAGACCACAACGTGATATGCCAATTGCTATTTACCCTTCATAAGGACCCTTTTCATCGAATCCGATCCGACTAAAGTGGGAGAGACAGACACCCGCCAGCCACCTTATGCAACTAGTGCATGTTTGTCAGTGGAACCGGTCTCACGTAAGCGTACGTGTAAGGTTGGTCCGGGCCGCTTCATCCCACAATGCCGCCGAATCAAGATAAGACTAGTAACGGAAAGCATATTGAACAAAATCAACGCCCACAACTACTTTGTGTTCTACTCGTGCATAGAAACTACGCATAGACCTAGCTCATGATGCCACTGTTGGGGAACGTAGCAATAATTCAAAATTTTCTACGCATCACCAAGATCAATCTATGGAGTAATCTAGCAACGAGGGAAGGAGAGTGCATCTACATACCCTTGTAGATCGTTAAGCGGAAGCGTTCATGAGAACGGGGTTGAAGGAGTCGTACTCATCGTGATCCAAATCACCGGAGATCCTAGTGCCGAACGGACGGCACCTCCGCGTTCAACACACGTACAGCCCGGTGACGTCTCCCACGCCTTGATCCAGCAAGGAGAGAGGGAGAGGTTGAGGAAGACTCCATCCATCAGCAGCACAACGGCGTGGTGGTGATGTAGGAGCATGGCAATCCCTGCAGGGCTTCGCCAAGCACGGCGAGATATGAGGAGAAAGAGAGGGAGGGCTGCACCAATAGGCAGAGATCAGATCACCTCTTATGGGCAGCCCCAGGCCTCACTATATATAGGGGAGAGGGAGGAGGGTGCGCCCCCTCTAGGGTTCCCACCCCTAGGGGGGGCGGCAGCCCTAGATGGGAAATGGGAGGCGGCCAAGGGGAGGAATCCCTCCTCCCCAAGGCACCTAGGAGGTGCCTTCCCCTCCTAGGACTCTTCCTTTTAGGGTTTCCCCACCCTAGGCGCATGGGCCCTAGGGGAAACTGGCGCCCCAGCCCACTTTGGGCTGGATCCCTTCCCACTTCGGCCCATGGGGCCCTCCGGGATAGGTGGCCCCACCCGGTGGACCCCCGGGACCCTTCCGGTGGTCCCGGTACAATACCGATGACCCCGAAACTTGTCCCGATGGCTGAAATAGGACTTCCTATATATAAATCTTTACCTCTGGACCATTCCGGAACTCCTCATGACATCCGGGATCTCATCCGGGACTCCGAACAACATTCGGTAACCACATACAAACTTCCTTTATAACCCTAGCGTCATCGAACCTTAAGTGTGTAGACCCTACGGGTTCGGGAGACATGCAGACATGACCGAGACGTTCTCCAGTCAATAACCAACAGCGGGATCTGGATACCCATGTTGGCTCCCACATGTTCCACGATGATCTCATCGGATGAACCACGATGTCAAGGACTTAATCAATCCCGTATACAATTCCCTTTGTCTAACGGTATTGCACTTGCCCGAGATTCGATCGTCGGTATACCGATACCTTGTTCAATCTCGTTACCGGCAAGTCTCTTTACTCGTTCCGTAACACATCATCCCGTGATCAACCCCTTGGTCACATTGTGCACATTATGATGATGTCCTACCGAGTGGGCCTAGAGATACCTCTCCGTTGACACGGAGTGACAAATCCCAGTCTCAATTCGTGCCAACCCAACAGACACTTTCGGAGATACCTGTAGTGCACCTTTATAGTCACCCAGTTACGTTGTGACATTTGGTACACCCAAAACACTCCTACGGTATCCGGGAGTTGCACAATCTCATGGTCTAAGGAAATGATACTTGACATTAGAAAAGCTTTAGCATACGAACTACACGATCTTTGTGCTAGGCTTAGGATTGGGTCTTGTCCATCACATCATTCTCCTAATGATGTGATCCCGTTATCAACGACATCCAATGTCCATGGTCAGGAAACCGTAACCATCTATTGATCAACGAGCTAGTCAACTAGAGGCTTACTAGGGACATGGTGTTGTCTATGTATCCACACATGTATCTGAGTTTGCTATCAATACAATTCTAGCATGGATAATAAACGATTATCATGAACAAGGAAATATAATAATAACTAATTTATTATTGCCTCTAGGGCATATTTCCAACAGATGACTATACTGCACCGGCACGGAGGGGGACACAGCTTCATTGACTTACGTCAACTGCCTTTGGTTGAATGACACGTGGGCCCAGGGGGTGGCTGGCCCACCTATCATACATCCAAAGGCAGGTGCAGTAGAGGGCCGAGGAGTAGTACGAAATCCTATGCACCTACGCATGCTAACCAAGGGCAAGAGTGATCACTCGAATCGCAAGATCAGTTGACCCATGGAGGCGATGATCGCAAGTATCAGCCGGCTGTGCCAGATGGTCCACGACGCCGGCCTGCGGCCCAGCAACGAGGAACGTCTCCAGGTAGTATTGCTTGAGGCCGCCAGGGCAAGGGGCCGCTTGGACGACCGCTTCTTCTCCTTGTTCGACGAGGTCCTCGTCGGTTTCCTCGACAAATTCACCATCATCAAGAAGCTCGCGGACGACTTTGACGTAAGCCTCCAGCCGACGCGCCCAGGCTCTGCGATGCCCTCCACCCTCAACGGCCACTATGGTAACAACCTCTTCGACGCACTGGTGGCCCTGCGACTGCCCGCCGTTGCGCTGGAGAATGTCCACCTCGAGGTCGCGCTCGCCGCGCAGCCCCTGGCGCAGCAAGACACCATCGACATAATCACCCATGTCTGCGCGCAAACCGTCCACAAGGACTACTACATGCAAGAGGAGGACGATAGGACGCTGGCCTTCTTGGACCGCAGGGCAACCTTGGACGGCACTGTTCAGAAGCACGTTGAGCTCGCCGCCAACGCCGCTGCTCCTCACACGTCGGTTGGTGACCAGGCACACTAGGGCGTGAGGATGTCGTTGATGGATCCGTATGTATTTTTATCTTTTCGTCAAATCCATGTAGTAGTATATGATACTAAAGTAATTATCTTACCTTTTGCATCAACTTCAAAATTTTCGTACGTACTCCATGCATGAACGGCGCCAGAACCAAACTTCTCATTACTCTAGGCAAAATCATTATTTTCTATCTATCGATTGCGTCATGGAGCAGAACCAAATTTTACAAGTTACGAATTCAAAAGGAAAAGCCTGCCGTGTTCGCGTCGCACCCCCACACGGTTGGTCCGGCACGCCGCTCAAGCGGGAATGCTTGCGGTGTTGCATTTTCACTTACAAGTGGGACCGCAGTTGAGCAAATTGACTATCGGCAAACCCCCACCCCGCCCACCGCGCGATGGCTGAGAAAACAGGAGGGAGAAGAGATGGTTGTAGCATGGACTCCAAGAAAATTGGTGTCGGATGGGACTCGTGTTGGTGGCGTGTGCCGTACTGCTAGACGTGAATGCTAGTTATGGCCCATGCCACCCCACTATATCGAGCCTATATCGAGGTACGTAGAACAAAATTCCTGCAGTCCGTGCTCAGCCCTCCTCTATCTCTCTTCTCAGCCAGCCAGCGGACGCGCGGAGCCCATCGTCTGTTTGCTCACATGCGGTCCCACATGTCAGTGAAAATGCAAGCGGACCCACTGAACCTGCACATCTTTCACCTCGACGTGCTGGTGATGAAAAACAAATCCAAGAAAGATCTTCGGTGGCCGCTTTTAGAGTTACTCAAGAGTAGTAAGATTCTATTTACAGTTTAACCCAAGATGCACATCTCGTGGCTTCAGCTACCACTCTATTTTCTTTCATGACACGACCTGGATGTTGGATGTCCCACGTGTCGGCAAAAGGAGGAAGAACCCGACCAAATCTTCGGTTGTGCTCTCGGATTAGACTAGTTGTGCTAACTTAAAAAATTTATTGTGTACTCCCTCCGTTCCAAAATACTTGACTTCCATTTGTCCAAAAATGGATGTACCTATATACTAAAACATGTCTAGATACATATATATTTTGACAAATAGAAGGCATGTATTGTGCAACGGAGGGAGTAGAATGGAAGCAATGTCTACTTCTTTACACTTGAAGAAGAAAGAAGCACGCAAGATCGAGCCTCCGCAGATCAACAATGAATGCATCTAGAAGGCACTAATCCAACTTACATGAGTAGTAAAATGTATTCTTGTGGTTCTTGTTTTCTTTGGTCTTGCTTTTCTAGTCAAAATTATCGTTGGAGTTCATGCAAAACAGAGGTCCGTTTGGGGTCGTGCGTTGCAGTTGGCCTTACAAGTGGGACCGCAGTTAAGGAAACCGACTATCAGCAAACCCCACCTCGCCCGCCGCGCGATGGCTGAGTTAGAGAGACGATGAGGTTGAAGATATTGCTCTAGCACGGACTCCAAGAAATATGGTGTCAGATGGAAGTCGTGCTGGTGGCGTGTGTCGTACTCCTAGACGTGAATGCTTGTTCTGGCCCAGGCCACCCTACTACTCCTACTACTTACTACTAGTACTACTAGTATCGAGGATTCGAGGTGCTCGTTACGTAGTACAATATGGCTACAGTAAAAACACCCGCACGACGCGCGAAGCATGTGAAGCTAGTACAAATAGTGTACTACTATTGTTGATTGGCCTCATCCGATAACCTGTTGCAATGCACGTACAATTATGTATTCGGAAAATATATTTTTTCCTCGTCGCACCACTCACTCACAGAAGCAACTCGAAAGCCATTCATAAATTTAGTAAGTTTATCACATGCATATCATTTTATTACATACAATAGGTCATCAACCCACATCGACAACGAGGATACATTATAATACTAAAGTTTTCACCACACAACAAATAACAAGCAATGAAATGAACTTCAACTCAACCATTACTCGGCGTTGGAAACACTTGCTTTGAACCACAAGTGATTCTCTGGGATGGGCCATCCATTGTCGATCTGGAGACCAACACAGGACTGATCATCCAGGCTGAAGCGGCCTACTATATCAGTACCAGGGTAGGGAACCACCCAAATGTCCGAGGTATAGACACAGTTGCTTCTCATAAATGGTAGTAACGTTGTGTCAACAACAGTTGGATCGACTTTCACCATCATTGGATAGTTTTGTCCAAGGAAGAGCGAGTTTTCTCCAAGACTATCAATTCTGTACCAGGGAGAAGGAGTTGGCGCTAGCACACTAGTATCCATCCCGAGTACCATGCAACGGGTGTTGGAATAGGTCAGCAGAGTGCGACCATGGGAGACTACACCTGCTTCCTTAGCAGTAACATCATCAGTGGGCTGTATACACACGAGAAGAGGTGATCCATCGGAATTAGTTGTCAGGCGCCAAATAGTATATGGGTGCTGCTCGTCCTCATGATCGTGATCATCACCATCGTCATCTCCCCCTTGGTTATAAAAATCTTCAAGTATAGGTGGTGGAATGTTCGCAGGACCTTGGAAACACAAGAAGAAGGTTAATTAGTAAAGGGAAACTTGCTAACCCGCATGCATGTGGATGAAACAATTATAATTATGGTGGAAGACAAACGTACCGAAATGACGATTCCATGCAAAAACAGTGCCACGAGTGGTGGCAGCAAACACAAGGCCCTCGTATTCAATTGCATCACAGTACTCATCCGTGTACAAAAACTGATTTTTGAGCAATATCCATCGAGTCAAACCAGCAAGGATGGCAACAAGCTTGTCGAAGATAGCAACAACTTCATAGTTGTTGTAATTCCAAGAGCGGTTGGGAACTCGAGAAATTGCTATCTTCCGTAGAAGACAGTCACCATGATTGTATTTGAACGTGCGTACAATACCGGTGTGCTCAACCTCTGGGCAGTCTGCTGAGATTTTTGGAAGTGGAACCCGGTCACGAGTGTACACATTCACAAGTTCCCACTCGCAGTTGGACCCAATGTAAACAACCCAATCTCCATTTGCGCCTGCCCAAGCCTTGCCCTCAAGCGATGGCATCTTAACATCATACATATCATTATCAAGCGGCATCAACTTGCACAGGGCGAGTCCTCCGTCGTGACGGCGCCAGTCATCAGGGTCACGACGAAGAAGATAGGGGAGATCAAACCATTCCTTGACTCTTGGGTTCCTTGTAATGATGTTATTAGTTGAGTCAAGAATGGGCTTGAACGAACCTGCCATGCTAGCCGAGGTGATGACGTCGCACCGATCAATGAGTTCCTCCACCATGTCATCTTTCAGATCGGGGCAAGAATAACGGGGTCGTTCCGTCCTGTTCCCTCCATGGAGAAGACGATCGAACAATGGCAGAAGAAAGGGTGAAGGGCTGAAGGAAAATGGATGAGGGAGAGGAAGAGCGTGCGACAGCAGTTCCAAATCGAGAGGGAAAGGCGAAGAGTCGGTGGACGGTTGCCAGTTTGCGACGGTTCACGAAGGGGCGCCCCAGCCTACACGTCGGTTCGGAAATACTCCTACTACTCGTCGTCGTCTCACTGATATGTTGGAACGGGACCACATGTCAACGAAACATGGTGTGTAATTTCTCGTGCAAAATGCGATCTGGCCGCGTTGGCCCGAGGTGCCGCATTAGTTATCGACCTTTATTTTTTGAATGGCGTGCCGTTTAGTTTTGAAGCACGACTAACTGGTACTGTACGCAGAGAAAATATAAACTACTCTACCACTACTCCACCTCCAGTACTAGTAGTATAAAAAAGATATATAGGCTGGAGCTTCAGCGCTTTCTTGCCAAGGGCTGCCCACTTGCTTCTCACACTACCACCCTCTCTCCGGATCTAAAAAAGACGGCCCCTCTCTCCCTCCTCACCGGTGGTCACAGATCCGTCGGGGAAGAAAAGGACGTGCAGCGTTGACGCACTCGTCGTCGGCGAGCGAGGTCACACAATGACGACAAGGCCGTCCTCTCAGACCTAGCGCCCGCGCTGGATGGCCTTCGTCCCCAAGTTCGCTGCCGTAGTGTGTGCGGAGGACGACGACCACGAGCAAAGCCACTTCTCGCCGACCCTCAGGTATGCTACCTCTTTTCAAACCATACCCTTGTTCTATTGCCCCATCTGGCACGTCGTTGCATGTGGATCTTTTTCCACTCCACCATCTTCCCAATTTTCTATCCTCTGCTCTGCTCGCCATGCAGACGAAAATCATAATTTGCACTATTAAAGGAAACCCTGCTTCATGCAAACTAATCCATGTCTGGGTTGAATAACGAAAGGGAGACTGTACTGTCCAAGAGAGTAGGCATCGAACCCTCATCTAGGTTGAAAAGGGGAAAATCAGTAGCTAAGGAACGAGTCTCGTGTCTCTTGGTTGAAGAAGGGTAGAAAGGCATGACAACGCAATAGAGAATGACCAGGTCGATCGGTTTGTGCTGCTCACATAGGAAAAAGGTGGCTAAAGAGAACAAAAATGGGACGTAATCCACATATGCTGCCTGGATATTTGTTGCTCTGGTCAACCATACCTTCCTCACCACTCTGCGTCCATGGAGGTACATCGTACTGGTGCGCCCACTATCCGAATGGGCCTCCCATCCTCTTATTGCCACTTTTTTTGCTGCTAGTATAACGCCAGCAGTCAAGTCAAGCAATGCTACTGCTAAAGTGATGCCACATTTAACTAATGCCGCTCTCAGTCTAATGCCACCGATAAATTTAAGCAATGCCATTTAATGTCACCGGATTATTTCAGGGTTAGCTGTTGATTGTGGATGTATTAAAGATTTTTCAGCTAAGGCATTCTAATGCTGTTGCACAGCCTGTAATAAACTAACTACTCTACTGTTGCACTAGCCACTGGATTAGTGTATATTTGTAGTATTCGAATGGTGTTGCATTAGCGTATGGACATAAATAAAGTGTGGCAAGCTTTCCCAGATATGTGCTCAAGAAAACTACTACCTGTTTTTCTAAATACAAGACGTTTGGGTACTTTAAATTGAACCGCGAAAACGTCTTATATTAAGTAACAGAGGGTGTAGAGTTCACTCAAATTATCTTGGTAAAGCTAGTCACACCTTTGTTAAAATTAATGTTCATTATGTTATCGGAGGAGGTCTGTATGTTTGTCTCTAATGCCTGTCGACTACATACCCGACATCATGATGTAATGTTAAGTCATTTCCTTTTGTACAGTGTCACTGAATTGTCAAGGCGGTGATGGCATTTTATTTTAGTAGAACTGCACAAAATTTGCTTAAAAGAAGAGGAAAGGTCAGGAATGGCTCAGTTTTTCAGAAAAAACTATGTATGCCTTCCTGACATCAGCCGTTGTTGCTTTATTTATTCCGTCAAACAGGTGGTTAGAAACAGTCTTGCTACCTTTTCCTGTTAAGAAATTGGAATGCTTATATTTGTGAGTCTATGCTTCGACTAGTGCCAATTTTATAGTAATCACACTTTCAATATCTATGCAAACAGGGATGCTCGATTTTAGTGGAACTGCACAAAAAGTCCAACTGGTTCAACATTAGGAGCATGTTTTTTTCCAAACCTTTATATCCAATTGGTGGCACTATGAGCTGTTCATTAGGAAGGTACATAGTTTGCTACTATCTTGCTACTCTTTTTGTACTGTCATTAGATAGTAATACTAGTGGTTTGCATGTGAATTTATTGGCAGGGTGGACCTACGTTGGAGGTGCAGGACAAGATTCAGTGATTGGATGCTCAATTTCGGTTGTATCGATTTCACCTGTTCCATCATTGCGAACATGGTGTGGTATATGTTTACTAGCTGCTTGATATTTGTGCAGACAGAGATGTCTGCCCGTTGCTATTTGGCAAACAAAAAAAGTGTCCGCAATTTTGGTTGAACTGCACAAAAGAATAGTATAGTCACTGCATGCAATGCCATTTGAAAATAGACACAAAGATTGGATAGTCACTTCATGGACTGTAGAAAAGTAGTACTGTACTATTTACTGGCCAACACTAGGTGCTTCATTGCTTTTGTCTGATTATACAATGGGCATCATCTTCCCTAAGTTAAAGTTTGTATTCCGAAAATAGTCTCGCGGTGTGATCGAGAGAAGACCAAATCATATTGCAGTGGATGTTCCTCCATCATGTGTGGTTCATTCTCATGGTTCCGGCTGTTGGTGAAACCACTTATGTTTGCAAGAGGAATTGTAGAATTCACAAACAAATTTTTCTTTCAGTTTGCACTGAATGTTGGCCAAGAGAAGCATCCATGTTAGTAGGAAGAACATATGTTTTTTCTAGATCTTTGCTTTTGGAGCTACATATTTGTATATGATTTGTGAATCATTGAGATGCATTAACATGTTGATCTTATGTATGGGAATCGTACTAGTTAGTTTTAGTTGCGAGTCTTGCGACGCAAGATCCGAAGTGGCTGATCTTTGGTTTTGGAGCTACATATTTGTATATGATCTGTGAATCATTGAGATGCATTAATAGTTACTTATTTCTGTTCGCTCAGTGTTTACAAGTTACCGTTTGATCACTAGCTAGCCTACAAATGCGCTCCTGGCAGTTTTATTTGCGACGCAAGATGCGAAGTGGCAGTTTTTTGAATAAAAATGCCTACCTCTGAAGAAACTGACAAGCTACACTATCGATCCTACACGGATAAAAATGCCTACCTCTGAAGAAACTGACAAGCTACACTATCGATCCTACACGGATAAATAGCGGATCACGCACGTACTACCTCCTTTCCGGTTTGCAGGGATCAATTCAAGAAACGACCTACTCGATCCTACACGAATAAATAGCGGATCACGCACGTACTAGTACCTCCTTTCCGGTTTGCAGGGCTTAATTCAAACCTCTCACCAACCAAGGTGCTCCCTCTGTCCGGGTTTATTAGTGCCGTGAGCAAAGCAGCAAGACCAAGGCATGGCAATAATTAACGGCATGCAAAAGTTTAAGCCTAATTAATTCCAGCGATTTAAGTGGCTGCATGCGTGCCCTCGGCTGCGACTCATTGCATGTTGCTTCGCGTACTGCCTGCGAGCGATTCTGAGTGCTTGCATGCAGCCGGCCGTAATTAAGGCAGCTAACTGATGCGAAAAAAGATACGCTTTAATTGTTGCGGGCTTTTTAAATCCTTGAAATCATTATTGACAAGGAGGGAGATGATTCGAGTGCACTCGTTTGGCCGCCATGCCGGCGTGCGACCCAGACGGGACGGGACGACACAGTTATAATTTCAGTTTCCCTAGTTTTCCACGGCAAGCTGGCGCGCTAAGCCATTATGCATTGAATTCCGATGACCGTCGCGCTACCTTCCCCCTATAAGTACTGTTTCCCGGCCTTCTCCGGTGCCAACGTGACCCAACTCGCCATATCCTCATAAGCCCCCACCGGCCCAACGTCGCTCGCCACGTCCGCCATGCCCCCGCCCGTCCGCGGTAGGCGACGCTGGAGGCGGTCACCGCCGGAACTAGTGTTCGGTTTTTCATCGGAAGGCAGACGGAGGGAGGAGGCATTCTATCTGTCTTTAGATGGCAATGCGCAGATCGAGGAGTTATTGGAGTGCGACCGCATGGCGGAGGAGCAGGAGTTGTTGGAGCGCGACCGCCTGGCGGAGGAGCAGCGTATCGCCGATTTGCGCCGCCAGCGGGACATGGAGCAGCAGCGCACCGACGCTCTGAGTCGCGAGCAGAGTGCCCGCAACTGGGGCGACTACGTGGAGGCCGGCGCCCCGCAAATAGCCCTGGAGGCTGTCGGGCACGCACGCGTTCGCGACGCTGATTTTTACTACCAGCTCGTCAAGTGGGTTTCCTGCTTGGAAGCCGAAGCTTCGGTGGACCACGCCGGCATGGAAAGGGCCAACGCGCGCGAGCAACGCGCCCTATCGCACCTCTGGCAAGTCCGAGGCGAGGCGCAGGACGCCAGTGCCAGCGTTTAGCGTGTACCACAGATGGTGGCCTGCATCGTCTAGTTAGCTAAGAGTAAGTTAGTACTTGTCTAGTGGGAGTAGATAGTTAACTTGGCTATGATGGTTGTCAACGTGGAAGTTCAGTACTCTATATGTGGATCAGACCTGTTACTTTGCTCTGAATGTTGAACTTTCCGTTTTAAGTATGGAATGGGCTGTTATTTTTTTAAATGGGTTGTATCTGTCCTCCACGGGTTTAGAGGCTGACTTGTGGGCCTAGCAAGTTGACGCGTACACAATCAGGAGATGATTGTACGTGGAGAGGATGACAGCAGGGACCCGCCAAGGTCATGGCAGTACGCAAGAAAGTGCCTCCTTATTTCAAGCCAATAAAAAAATGGCTCCTCCTAGTGGATTTCTGACATCTGGGTCCCATGCCATTGTCAACGTAGTCAATAAACAAGAGAATTGCACAACGAGCGGCTGACACCAGGGACCCAGCAGCTCACCCATTTATTTTTGTTTTGGGTTAATTTGATAAATGCCTCCGAGAAATGTCACTGCAATTTCCAAACTTTGAAAAATGCCATTTCATGCCATTTCTAGTGGCATTTTTCGAAGTCTGGAGTGGCGTTTTTCAAAGTTTGCAAACTGCAGTGGCGTTTTTCAAAGTTTGCAAAAATTGCAGTGGCATTTTTCAAAGTTTGGAAATTGAAGTGGCATTTTTATGAATCGCCATAATTGGAGTGGCATTTATCTAATTTGTTTTTGAGATGGAAGCAGGTTGTCAACTGGGCTGTGCGGGACACTCTGGCCTGTCTAGACAGCCTTTTCTTTTATGTCTACCACAGACCAGCCTAGTAGTTTTTTTCTTTCTGAAAATAGTTAGCCCAGTTTTTTTGTGATTTGTCAAGTAAGTCGCTTTATCAGGCCTGTTGGGCTGCAAATCTTTCAAGACAAGGAGAGCTTCATTCGGCTGGCCGAGAAAATGGTCTATCAGTAATGAGAAATGGGCTGTACATTTTTAAAACACATCAAACCGGCAATTAGTTTCAAATATCTTTTTGTCATTCCGAGATTTTAAATTGCATTGATTTTTATGCGTGGAAATTTATTGGATTTTATATTGATATACATTTATTTTTAAAATCAGTCTGAATGTGACTCGAAATTTCGGGATTAAAAACAGTTCAGACCGCACCGACATATGCAAAATTTCGTATAATTTTTTAACCGTGGCCACAATATGGGCTGTAATGCTAACAAAAAGAATATGGGCTCCAAAAAAACCCGTAAGAATTAGCAAATGGGCTGTAAACTATTTGAAATAATGGCAGATGGGTTGTATGCTGTTTTCCACAGATTTGAGGCTTTCCACAGATGGCCTGTATACTGTTGGATGTCCAATCAACGGCCGTTGTGCTTCTTCAATCTCTGCTCTTCCTGCTGCAGCCGCTCAAACAAGCGCCGTCAGGACTGCCTGCTCCCTCCTCCCCGCAGCCGGCTGTGCTGCCGCGCAGGCCTCACCGCCCCACCGTACTCCCATCGCGGGCCTAGCCATCCCTCTACTCACCCATAGTCCCACACCTGCTGTTATTCTCCGGCGACGGCAGACGGACCAGTAAACCCTCATACAGTCGTACTCCCCTCCGCGTGGGAAACAACTGCCGAGTCTTCCCTGCCTCCGTGTCGTTCCCTTCCTAGGCCTCGTCGTCGTCCACCACCCTGGTGCTCTCGGCATGGCGTGGTCAACATGGTCAACGACCGACATGCATCTGAAGTGGACTGTACGTGGAGAGGCTGACAGCTGGGTCCACGGCCGCACGCAAGGAAATGCCTCCTTATTACGTGCAAAATAATGATTTCTCCACCTGACATCTGGGACCCACCGAAAGGGCCTCTGTATTTCGTGAAAAAAACGTTACCACCGCTGACAGTTCGGACCCACCAGCTATATCTTCTTAGGAAGTGAAGAAGAATACGCCTGTTTGAGGCACGCAAGGAAGTGCCTCCTTATTACGCCCAAAAAAAGAATACTCCCCATACGATGTCCACTAAGTTGACGGGGACGAAGGGCTTTGTCAACTTAGTCAATATGCACGATTCTAGCTCGACTGACTGTACGATGTCCATCCAACGGTCGTAGTGCTTCTTCAACCTCTGGTCTTCTTGCTCCAGCCGCCCAAAGCAGCGCCGGTCGTGCCGCCTGCTCCTGCCTCCCGTGGCCGGTTGTGCTGCCGCGGAGGCCTCACTGCCTCCATACTACTCCCATCGCTGGCTAGGCCATCCCTCCACTCCACTCACCCACACCCCTTGTTATTCTGCGGCGACGACAGCGCAGCCAAACCAGTGAACCCTCGTACTCCTCTCCGCGTGGGCATCAACTGCCACGTCTTCCCCGGCTCCGCGTCGTCCCCTTCCTAGGCCTCGCCGTCGTCCACCGCCGTGGTGCTCTCGGTGCGGCGTGGTCAATGTGGTCAACGACCGAATTCCATCGGAAGAATACTATACGTGAAGAGGCTGACAGCTGGGTCCACGGCAGCCGCAAGGAAGTGCCTCCTTATTAAGCGGAAAATAATTATTCCTCCACCTGACAGCAGGGACCCATCGGAGGGGCCACCAGTATTTCGTGAAAAAAATGTTTGCCTCATATGCTTCATCTTTTTAACGTCTTTCGTGAAAATAATGTGACACCCCAAAAATTTTAGCCTTGTTTTATTAATTAAAATTTTGCCAGGAAACTTAAACTTTTATTTTCTGGAATTTCTTTTGATTTCAGAACTTTTCTTTCCTTTGCTCTTATGGAGTTTTTACCTCAAGTGAAAAACTTTTCAAAAAAATGTTATTGGACTTCTATGCTCTCTCAATAAAACAATTCTTAATCAGTGGAATTTATTTTCATAATTATTTCTCTCTTTGCTTTATTCCTTAAACTGATTTTTCATTAGTTTTGGAGCTCTTTTTGAACTACAACCATTTGATAAATTTAACTAAAATTCCAACCATCCTTATGCGGATCGCGTACCGGCTTGTGTGCAGCGCCATTTGCCGCTCTCTGTTTGCTGTGGGGTCGTCCATCCGACCGGGTGGCCTTCTTGCTTTTTGATTGTGGGGGCTCTACGGCCTCTTTATCAAATTCGGGCAGTAGTTTTCTCTTTGGGTAGCTCTTTGTTCGGCGACTGTCGCCGTATTTTTCTGCGGTGTTGAGTACTTTGCTCCATCTGATTCTGAGTGCATCTTCCGCTGTTTTGAGCTTCCGCTTCTGCTTTTTCAGGCTACGCGCAGTGGCGACGAGCCTTTTGTGGAGGTTCTTCTGCTCCAACAATTTGTCCGCCGTGAGATCGTCCAGACTGTTATCTTCGCCGGGGACGGGTTGTTTATCCAAGTTGTCCTGTTTGGACGGTTGCTCAATAGCATGTTCGTCGTCCACCGGTTCGCCCTGCTCTATGGCTGGGTCTTTGTCGAGGCGGGACTTGGTGCGGCGTCTACGTTGCCGTTTTGACTGCTTTTCAAGGGATTTATCCTTCGTAGTGTCCCGTTGTTCCTCGTCGTCACTTCCTTTAGGTGTATCCACCATGTATACATCGTGGGATGAGTTGGCTGTCCAGTATCCTATAGGTGTTGGTTCCTGGTTGTCTCCTACATCGTCGTCCATACTGTCGATGTCTTCGGAGTCGAAATTGAGCACGTCGTTTAAGCTTTCGACAGTGGCTACAAAGTGGGCGGTGGGTGGGGGTTGAATTTCTTCGTCGTCCGCATCCCAACCTTCCTGACCGTAGTCCGGCCAGGGCTCTCCTGATAAAGAGAGAGACTTTAGTGAATTCAGGATGCCGCCAAAGGGCGAGTGCTGAAAGATGTCCGCGGTAGTGAACTCGATGACCGGCGCCCAATCGGATTCGATTGGCAGGGGCGCGGAGGGTTCGGAGTCCGGAGAGGAGTCTGGCGCCTTGGAGTCATGGTCTTCGCAAAGGACAGGGATGGAGTTCGGCTCAATCGCCGCAAAGATCGTAGCCCCCGAGGCGGTGCCCAACCACCCGTCCTCGATCGGGGGAGTCGGCTCCGAGCTAAGGGTCGGAGCAGACACTGGTGCGGCCTCCAGGGCACTGTTCGACGGAGAGCTAGATCGTGCCCATCGAGACAGTGCGGCACGCTTGGCTGTGGCTCGAATCCGTCGAAGATCAAGTCTCCGCGGACATCGGCCGGATAGTTCAAGCTTCCAAATCTGACCTGATGGCCAGGGGCGTAGCTTTCGATCTACTCCAGATGGCCTAGCGAATTGGCCCGCAGTGCAAAGCGCCGAATACGAAGATCTGTCCGGGGAGAAAAGTCTCATCCTGGACTGCGTCGTTGCTAATGATTGAAGGAGCCATCGGGCCTATAGGTGACGACACAGAGGAACTCTCAATGAAAGCACCAATTTCGGTGTCAAAACCGGCGGATCTCTGGTAGGGGGTCCTGAACTGTGCGTCTAGGCAGATGGTAACAGGAGACAAGGGACATGATGTTTTTACCCAGGTTCGGGCCCTCTCGATGGAGGTAATACCCTACTCCTGCTTGATTAATATTGATGATATGGGTAGTACAAGAGTAGATCTACCACGAGATCAGAGAGGCTAAACCCTAGAAGCTAGCCTATGGTATGATTGTTGTTCGTCCTACGGACTAAAACCCTTCGGTTTATATAGACACCGAATAGGGTTAGGGTTACACAGAGTCGGTTACAATGGTAGGAAATCTACATATCCGTATAGCCAAGCTTGCCTTCCACCCCTAGGAAAGTCCTATCCGGACACAGGACGAAGTCTTCAATCTTGTATCTTCATAGTCCAGGAGTCCGGCCAAAGATGATAGTTCGGCTATCCGGACACCCCCTATTCCAGGACTCCCTCAGGCCCCTCTTTATAGCGCGGTTAGGTCGGTCCCGAGGCGGCCGGAGATAAGAACGGCGGCGAACCGCCTCTCTGTTGTTGTAGGGCGACATGGCGCCGACGAGCGCTTGCAGACGAGCATGAGGATAAGCTTGGACTGCTCCAGGGGCAGCTGGCGTGCGGCTGTGGCTCGGACGGCGCCGACCGTGGCAGAGGCGCGCTGCGGATGCCGGCGTGCCGCCAAGGGGGCTCTGACGGCGGCGCTGTAGGGCACCAGGGCGGCTTGGCGCGTTCTGGCGAGTGGTCGAGGGCGAGGCGCGGCTCTGCAGGCGAGCAAAGGCCAGGGGCGCGATGCGGCGGCTTGGTGTACACGCGTGCAAAACGTGCGCTCTGGGCGCGCCCAGAGCACGCACGCTACGTGTTCGCCGAAATGTCATTGTGAGCTAGAGGGCATATGAGGGGTTGGTGATCCATAGATCTAGGCTAGTGGTAGCTGGGATGCTAGTGGACATGCTTGTTTGGCTGTTGTGGCAAGTCTGCAATGCAAACTCATGAGCATGTCAATTCTGTTCATGAACTCAAGGTGTTCGACAGAATGTCAGGAGCCCCTAGGCAATTATTGGGGTGGCCAAAGTCTCCAGATCCTAGTCCCTTTAGGCGTAGGTGGTGGTGGTCAGGTTAGTTTGCCAAACAAAGAAACTTGTTAGTGCAATTATTTGAGAAAACCAATTTTGGGCAGAAACTAAAGGCTTCCGTTTCATGGACCGAAAACATATCAATGGGTTCATGCTCTTGGACTTAAGGGTTTTGCAGGGAGGACTACAAGTAGGAAAAGGAATCATGGGTAAAGGAGCAACTTAAAATGTGGTTGCTGTACAAATCATCAAGTTGGACCAGAATGAAAATGAGGTTGATTCACTCAAAATTTTCAAAGGACATAACTGGGTTTTTGCATAAAGTTGAATAAAATACTCCTATTGACATCCCATAATTTTGGTGGAAGTTTTAAAGAAATATTTAAATAGGTTGTAGTGCAAAATTGCCCACGGGACCAGATTTGAAAATTTGGTGTAGATCTCAAGTTCTTCAATGAATGAAATATATTTTTGCATAAAAGTGATTCAAAAAAATCACATGACATCCCCAAATTTTGGTTGGAATTTTAGTTAAATTTATCAAATGGTTGTAGTTCAAAAAGAGCTCCAAAACTAATGAAAAATCAGTTTAAGGAATAAAGCAAAGAGAGAAATAATTATGAAAATAAATTCCACTGATTAAGAATTTTTTTATTGAGAGAGCATAGAAGTCCAATAACATTTTTTTGAAAAGTTTTTCACTTGAGGTAAAAACTCCATAAGAGCAAAGGAAAGAAAAGTTCTGAAATCAAAAGAAATTCCAGAAAATAAAAGTTTAAGTTTCCTGGCAAAATTTTAATTAATAAAACAAGGCTAAATTTTTTGGGGTGTCACATTATTTTCACGAAAGACCTTAAAAAGATGAAGCATATGAGGCAACCTCAATTCCATTTTTATAGACTAAACTAGAAGAGTCCCGAGGCACCCACGAGGGTGGGGGGCGCGCCCTACACCCTTAGGCGCGCCCCTACCTCGTGGCCGCCTCGGAGACTCCCCTGACTTGTTCCCGACGCCAAAACCTATTATATATACAGAAACCCCCAGAACATAACCTAGATCGGGAGTTCCGCCGCCGCAAGCCTCTATAGCCACCGAAAACCAATCTAGACCCGTTCCTGCACCCTGCCGGAGGGGGGGACCCTCACTGGTGGCCATCTTCATCATCCCGACGCTCTCCATGACGAGGAGGGAGTATTTCACCCTCGGGGCTGAGGGTATGTACCAGTAGCTATGAGTTTGATCTCTCGCTCTCTCGTGTTCTTGAGGTGTTATGATCTTGATGTATCACGAGCTTTGCTATTATAGTTGGATCTTATGATGTTTCTCCCCCTCTACTCTCTTGTAATGGATTGAGTTTTCCCTTTGAAGTTATCTTATCGGATTGTGTCTTGAAGGACTTAAGAACACTTGATGTATGTCTTGCATGTGCTTATCTGTGGTGACAATGGGATATTCACGTGATCTACTGGATGTATGTTTTGGTGATAAACTTGCGGGTTCAGTGACCTTGTGAACTTATGCATAGGGGTTGGCACACATTTTCGTCTTGACTCTTCGGTAGAAACTTTGGGGCACTCTTTGAAGTACTTTGTGTTTGTTTGAATAGATGAATCTGAGATTGTGTGATGCATATCGTATAATCATACCCACGGATACTTGAGGTGACATTGGAGTATCTAGGTGACATTAGGGCTTTGGTTGATTTGTGTCTTAAGGTGTTATTCTAGTATGAACTCTATGATAGATCGAATAGAAAGAATAGCTTCGTGTTATTTTACTAGAGACTCTTGAATAGATCGATCAGAAAGAATAACTTTGAGGTGGTTTCGTACCCTACCATAATCTCTTCGTTTGTTCTCCCTATTAGTGACTCTGGAGTGACTCTTTGTTGCATGTTGAGGGATAGTTATATGATCCAATTATGTTATTATTCTTGAGAGAACTTGCACTAGTGAAAGTATGAACCCCAGGCCTTGTTTCAACGCATTGCAATACCGTTTACACTCACGTTTATTACTTGTTACCTTGCTGTTTTTATATTTTCAGATTACAAAAACCTATATCTACCATCCATATTGCACTTGTATCACCATCTCTTCGCTGAACTAGTGCACCTATACAATTTACCACTGTATTGGGTGTGTTGGGGACACAAGAGACTCTTTGTTATTTGGTTGCAGGGTTGCTTGAGAGAGACCATCTTCATCCTACGCCTCCCACGGATTGATAGACCTTAGGTCATCCACTTGAGGGAAATTTGCTACCGTCCTACAAACCTCTGCACTTGGAGGCCCAACAATGTCTACAAGAAGAAGTTTGTGTAGTAGACAACAAGCTCTGGCGCTGATGTCTACTACACAACCTTCTTCTTGTAGACGTTGTTGGGCCTCCAAGTGCAGAGGTTTGTAGGACAGTAGCAAATTTCCCTCAAGTGGATGACCTAAGGTTTATCAATCCATGGGAGGCGTAGGATGAAGATGGTCTCTCTCAAGCAACCCTGCAACCAAATAACAGAGAGTCTTTTGTGTCCCCAACACACCCAATACAATGGTAAATTGTATAGGTGCACTAGTTCGGCGAAGAGATGGTGATACAAGTGCAATATGGACGGTAGATATAGGTTTTTGTAATATGAAAATATAAAAACAGCAAGGTAGCAAGTGGTAAAAATGAGCGTAAACGGTATTGCAATGCTAGGAAAAAAGGCCTTGGGTTCATACTTTCACTAGTGCAAGTTCTCTCAACAATAATAACTTAATTGGATCATATAACAATCCCTCAACATGCAACAAAGAGTCACTCCAAAGTCACTAATAGCGGAGAACAAATGAAGAGATTATTGTAGGGTACGAAACCACCTCAAAGTTATTCTTTCCGACCAATCCATTGGGCTATTCCAATAAGTGTCACAAATAGCCCTAGAGTTCTTAGTAAAATAATACCTTAAGACACACATCAACCAAAACCCTAATGTCACCTAGATACTCCAATGTCACCACAAGTATCCGTGGCTATGATTATACGATATGCATCACACAATCTCAGATTCATCTATTCAAACCAACACGAAGTACTTCAAAGAATGCCCCAAAATTTCTACCGGAGAGTCAAGATGAAAACGTGTGCCAACCCCTATGCATAAGTTCACAAGGTCACTGAACCCGCAAGTTGATCACCAAAACATACATCAAGTAGATCACGTGAATATCCCATTGTCACCATAGATAAGCACATGCAAGACATACATCAAGTGTTCTCAAATCCTTAAAGACTCATTCCGATAAGATAACTTCAAAGGGAAAACTCAATCCATTACAAGAGAGTAGAGGGGGAGAAACATCATAAGATCCAACTATAATAGCAAAGCTCGCAATACATCAAGATCGTGCCATATCAAGAACACGAGAGAGAGAGAGAGAGAGAGAGAGAGAGAGAGAGAGAGATCAAACACCGAGGGTGAACTACTCCCTCCTCGTCAAGGAGAGCGCCGGGATGATGGAGATGGCCACCGGTGATGGATCCCCCCTCCGGTAGGGTGCCGGAACAAGGTCCCGATTGGTTTTTGGTGGCTACAGAGGCTTGCGGCATCGGAACTCCCGATCTAGGTTTCTTTTCGGGGGTTTCTATATTTATAGGAATTTTTGGCGTCGGTCTCACGTCAGGGGGGTATCCGAGTCATCCACGAGGTAGGGGGGCGTGCCCAGGGGGTAGGGCGCGCCCTCCACCTTTGTGGATGGCTCGAGACTCTTCTGGCCCAACTCTTTTACTTTGGGGGCTTCTTTTGGTCCATAAAAAATCCACAAAAATTGGCAGGTCAATTGGACTCCATTTGGTATTCCTTTTTTGTAGAACTCAAAAACAAGGAAAAAACAGAAACTAGCACTGGGCTCTAGGTTAATAGGTTAGTCCCAAAAATCATATAAAATAGCATATAAATGCATATAAAACATCCTAGATGGATAATATAATAGCATGGAACAATAACAATTATAGATACGTTGGAGACGTATCAGGGCCGCATAGGAATAGGATAAGGTTAGCTTTGCAATAGCGCAAGGCATGGGCCAACGCTACTGCTAATCCCGTTAGCTGTAGCACGGGTATTGCACAAAGGCACTACTGCTAAGCCTGGCCCACCATGCCCCTAAGGCTAACGATAGTAGCAGCGCGGGCCGCTTTCCAGGCGCTGCTGCTATCACGTTAGTGGTAGTGCAGTCCCGACATCACATGCTGCTACTACGGCTAGCCCGGGGGGCACTTGTAGCGACCCGATCCCAAGGATCAAAGTCTCTGTGCTTAAGTGGCATCCCTGGATCGGTATGCTGACACATAGTACTCGAGGAATTATAACGAAGTTCAATCACACACTTTATTACATCGAGGTCCTTATAAAGAGAATTTATTACAATAATATGGCTGAAGGCCATCTAATTAAATAACTGCGTAAGCTTCGAAGGTAAATGAGTCCATCCAACTCCACGGCAAAACTGAGTGCAGAACAACGACCTATCGCACCTTACTCTGCGTCTGAAAAATCTGCAACATGAAACGTTGCAGCCACAAAGGGTCAATACATTAAATGTATTGGCAAGTCACATCCAAAGTAAGAAAACAAACCTATCATCTACCTGCAAGGATATAACACGTGGATAGCTCTAAGGTTTATTTTGCATAAAGCCAATTTTGTCCTACTTCAACTCACTAGCCAAATTTTATTCCCTTACATTTTTATTAACCTATTGTTAAATTGGACCGCCTCCAACTTAACCCACCTGTGAGAGCCTCCGAGGATCATAGGCAAATTGTTATTTCCATGAGAGCCCCCGGGGATCATGGTTTAATTAACACTACTGCAGGATGCTGCTAACTACGATCAGAGACCCTTTGATGAAACTGTGTGCGATGCCATAATTGCAAACGGTGGTGTAAAAAACCTGTCAAAAAAGGTGCAAAACGTTTGCGATGGAGGATGCATCAAACGCATACGGTTAAGTTCAATTAACCGTTTTCGATGAGGAGGAAAAAAATAAACGGGCAGCCAGATGAAGGTGTGTG
>LR880971.1:163787484-163816662 GCA_904067115.1 Aegilops sharonensis | reverse complement strand
TGTATTTTGATGTACCGAAGGAGTTCAGAGTCCCGGATGTGATCACGGACATGACGAGGAGTCTCGAAATGGTCGAGACATAAAGATTGATATATTGGACGGCTATATTCGGACACCGGAAAGGTTCCGGAAGTTTCCGGAGAAAACCGGAGTGCCGGAGGGGTTACCGGAACCCCCCGGGGAAGTAATGGGCCTTATTGGGCCAAGAGGGGAGAGAGAGGGCTGCACCAGGAGGTGGCGCGCCCCCCCCCCATGGGGAGTCCGAATTGGACAAGGAGGGGGGGGGGGGCGCGGCCCCCTTTCCCTCTCCCTCTCCCTCTCTTTCCTTCCCCCTTCCTCCTTCCAAGTTGGACTAGGAAAGGGGAGTCCTACTCCCACTAGGAGGAGGACTCCCCCCTCCCTTGGCGCGCCTCCTAGGGCCGGCCGGCCCTCCCCCTTGCTCCTTTATATACGGGGGCAGGGGGGCACCATAGAACACACAAGTTGATCCTTGAGATCGTTCCTTAGCCGTGTGCAGTGCCCCCCTCCACCATATTCCACCTCGGTCATATCGTAGCGGTGCTTAGGCGAAGCTCTGCGTCGGTAGAACATCAAGATCGTCACCACGCCGTCGTGCTGACGGAACTCTCTCTCCCCGGAGCTTTGCTGGATCGGAGCCCGAGGAGCGTCACCGAGCTGTACGTGTGTCAAGAACTCGGAGGCGCCGGAGTAACGGCGCTGGGATCGGTTGGATCGCGAGGAGAACGTACGACTACTTCCTCTACGTTGTGATTGCTTCCGCTTTGGTCTACGAGGGTACGTAGACAACACTCTCCCCTCTCGTTGCTATGCATCACCATGATCTTGCGTGTGCGTAGGAATTTTTTTGAAATTACTACGTTCCCCAACACCTTGTACTTGTCTCGAGCAGGCAACTGCTCAATGTTGTTGATGTAGTCGTCCACCATGGTCGGGTCGATGGTGTACACCACCGAGAGATCCGTCTCCCTCGCGTGGTTCTCCACTCTATGCTCACCAAACTCCATTGGAGCGACGCTGGACATCCCCTCTCTATGTGTCGTCGTGGGTGTGCTTGCTGTGTTGTGGGTCGCGATCGAAAGGTTGAGGATACTAAGATTATAATGGCCGCGGGAATTAAAGGGGAAGCCGGATGGCCAGGAATATCGGCAGGCCCTGATGGCAATTCTAATTTGCAGCGCGTAACTCCATCGTGGCGCACGTAACTGCATTGCAGTGAAACGCATGCGGCGCAACCACATGGATACGGGGCCCCCGACGTGATCGTGCGCACGCCCAACGGTTGGCAGAGCGCATGTGGAGGGACGCGAGCAGAGCGCTCCGCGGTCGCCTCAACGGAGAGCAACCATATAACAGTTGAACACGCAAGGAAAAGTTGTCCACAAGCAGAGAGCGCTGATGGGCGCGAGCAGAGCGCACTGCGGCGCCTAACAGCGGGATAGACCTTCATTCAAGCCAATCAAAATAAGACTGGAATGGACATGTCTATATTGAGAAAAGGGATTGCACATGTCTGTATTGACTGGAACGAGAATGCAATAGCAAAATAACAATTAAGGCCATGATGATGCGATTGCAGTGGTGGTTACAGGAGGCAAGAAGAAAGATGCATCCATCAACGTACGGCCTCCTCCTCCTCCTCAACTCAATGCGCTGGCCGGGCCACCGACCGGCGGCTAAGGAGCGGCGGCTTTTGTGGCGAGGTCAAGGTGCTTCTCCGCAGAGGCATCCAAGGCTTCCAGCCGACTGAAGAAGGCCAACGTCGTAGCGCCCTCACTGGCCTTGTAGATACCTATGTACAGAATTCGCTCGTACACATGGATGTGTAGGTCGACGGTTTCTTGCAGGGCGAGGCACCTCGCGGCGAGTGCTACCTCCAGGTCGACATTCTTCGTGGCATCGGCGGGCAGTTGCAGGGCCACCAGCGCTTGAAAGAGGTTCCGACCATGGAGGCCGATTAGGGTGGCAGGCAATGAGGAGCCTGGGCGCGCGGGCTGGAGGAGTACGACGATGTCGTCCGCGAGCTTCTTGACGACGGTGAACCTGTTGGTGGTATGAACAATCATCTGGTCCAACTGAGAGTCGCAGCTGGCGTCGACGGCGGCCATCCACCAGCCGGTCGCCAACACCGTATGGAGACGATCCACAATGCCATGCCATAGGCCAGCATCATGGACCATCTGGCACAGCCGTTGGCCGCTCGCTAGCATCATCACCATGGGTCTAGAGTGGGCACTTTTGCGATTATTAGTGTAGGTGCTTAGATAAATGCTTAGGTGCGTATGATGTGGTAGATGCATTGGAATGGAGGGGCGCCTTTATATGAGTGCAAACTGCGTTGCATTCACATCGTGCTGCCTCTTTTCCCGGTCCTCCCATTACTTCCCTCATGCATTCACACGATGCTAATTGAAGGAGGATGCATCATTGGCCGTTCAAAATTTCAAGAACCGCTACCATCTCCCTCGTCTGCATTAAAGCCGTATCGGGAACTGCGCCGCCTGCTGTCAAACCGAATAGTACTGCGCCGCCCGCTGCACGCCTGGCTGAACACGCCTCCTCGCCTCCATCTATGCTTAATTACTGAATTTTAGTTGCAAAACTTAGATACTGTTATTGATATTTAGCTTCATATGTTGACAAATCGCAGTGTTACAAGGTTGGCAAATGGCAATGTTAGTAGATCAACAAATGTCAATCTTTCTAGTTTGACAAATGGCAACATACCCAATATGACAGATGCAAATCGCACCAAATTATTTGTAAGTGGTTCACATGGGTCATCCAAAAGAACCGCTTGTGTTCAATAGATGTACAAATCCTGCTCTCACTTTGCATACGGGTGTTCTATTTGAAACCATCATGCTTGCTGTGAGAAGCTCTGGTTTGTGAGAAGCATATACCCAAACCTGCCCCAAATGGGACAAAAAATTTACCACGACATGTTGATGCCGCTCCATGATAGCATGCCAAGTTTCATGAATTTCAGACGAGTTTCGGATTTACTAGAATTTAAAAACCAGACATCTCAATGTTTGCGCCCGAGTGGCGGTGGCAGGGTGTTTGACAATCATTCCCATTTCTTGCATGGGACCTAAGCATGCACCCAAGGACAAAGATTTGATTTTTCAACCAATTTATATGCACCGGAGCATGTGCATGTAGTTCAAACTTGAATTATGCACATAAATGCATTGAAAACTCACTTAATGCATAAAAATGGCCAAACGAACCCCGAAAAATCACAAAAAAAATAACACAACACTCCTGTTCTTCTATGTTGACACGAGAAAAAATTTGAAAGCAATTAGAGGCAATGGATATCGTTTCATCCCCAAAGTTGAGGCATTCCCTACCGAAACCATCATGCTTGTTGTGAGAAGCTCCGGTTTGTGAGAAGCATATACCCAAACCTGCCCCAAATGGGACAAAAAATTCACCACGACATGTTAATGCCGCTCCATGATAGCATGCCAAGTTTCATGAATTTCAGACGAGTTTTGGATTTACTAGAATTTAAAAACCAGGTATCCCAATATTTGCGGCCGAGTGACAGTGGCAGGGTGTTTGACATTTATTCCCATTTCTTGCATGGGACCTAAGCATGCACCCATGGACAAAGATTTGATTTTTCGACCAATTTATATGCACTGGAGCATGTGCATGTAGTTCAAATTTGAATTATGCAGATAAATGCATTGAAAACTCACTTAATGCATAAAAATGTCCAAACAAACCCCCAAAAATCACAAAAAATAACACAACACTCCTGTTGTTCTATGTTGACATGAGAAAAAAATTTGAAAGCAATTAGAGGCAATGTATATCGTTTCGTCGCCAAAGTTGGGGCGTTCCCTACAGAAATCATCATGCTTGTCGTGAGAAGCTCTCGTTTGTGAGAAGCATATACCCAAACCTGCCCCAAATGGGGAAAAAAACTTACCACGCCATGTTGATGCCGCTCCATGATAGCATGCCAAGTTCCATGAATTTCAGACGAGTTTTGGATTTACTAGAATTTAAAAACCAGGTATCTCAATGTTTGCGGCCGAGTGACGGTGGCAGGGTGTTTGACATTCATTCCCATTTCTTGCATGGGACCTAAGCATGCGCCCAAGGAGAAAGATTTGATTTTTCAACCAATTTATATGCACTGGAGCATGTGCATATAGTTCAAATTTGAATTATGCACATAAATGCATTGAAAACTCACTTAATGCATAAAAATGTCCAAACGAACCCCGAAAAATCAAAAAAATAACACAACACTCCTATTTTTCTATGTTGACATGAGGAAAGAAATTGAAAGCAATTAGAGGCAATGGATATTCGTTTCGTCCCCAAAGTTGGGGCATTCCCTACCGTAACCATCATGCTTGTTGTGAGAAGCTCTGGTGTGTGAGAAGCATATACCCAAACCTGCCCCAAATGGGACAAAAAAATTACCACGCCATGTTGATGCCGCTCCATGATAGCATGCCATGATTCATGAATTTCAGACGAGTTTTGGATTTACTAGAATTTAAAAACCTGGTATCTCAATGTTTGCGGCCGAGTGACGGAGGCAGGGTGTTTGACATTTATTCCCGTTTCTTGCATGGGACCTAAGCATGCACCCAAGGACAAAAGATTTGATTTTTCAACCAATTTATATTCACTGGAGCATGTGCATGTAGTTCAAATTTGAACTATGCACATAAATGCGTTGAAAACTCACTTAATGCATAAAGATGTCCAAACGAACCCCGAAAAATCACAAGAAACAACACAACACTCCTGTTGTTCTCTGTTGACACGAGAAATTTTTTGAAAGCAATTAGAGGCAATGGATATCGTTTCGTCCACAAAGTTGGGGCGTTCCCTACCAAAACCATCATGCTTGTTGTGAGAAGCTCTGGTTTGTGAGAAGCATATACCCAAACCTGCCCAAATGGGACAAAAAATTTACCGCGCCATGTTGATGCCGCTCCATGATAGCATGCCAAGTTTCATGAATTTCAGACGAGTTTTAAATTTACTAGAATTAAAAAACCAGGTATCTCAATGTTTGCGGCCGAGTGACGGTGGTAGGGTGTTTGACATTCATTCCCATTTCTTGCATGGGACCTAGGCATGCACCTAGGGACGAAGATTTGATTTTTCAACCAATTTATATGCACTGGAGCATGTGCATGTAGTTCAGATTTGAATTATGCACATAAATGCATTGAAAACTCACTTAGTGCATAAAAATGTTCAAACGAACCCCAAAAAATCACAAAAAATAACAGAACACTAATGTTGTTCTATTTTGACACGAGAAAAAATTTGAAAGCAATAAGAGGCAATGGATATTGTTTCGTCCCCATAGTAGGGCCGTTCCCTACCGAAACCATCATGCTTGTTGTGAGAAGCTCTGGTTTGTGAGAAGCATATACCCAAACATGCCCCAAATGGGACAAAAAATTTACCACACCATGTTGATGCCGCTCCATGATAGCATGCCAAGTTTCATGAATTTCAGACGAGTTTTGGATTTACTAGAATTTAAAAATCAGGTATCTCAATGTTTGTGGCCGAGTGACGGTGGCAGGGTGTTTAACATTCATTCCCATTTCTTGCATGGGACCTAAGCATGCGCCCAAGAACAAAGATTTGATTTTTCAACCAATTTATATGAACTGGAGCATGTGCATGTAGTTCAAATTTGAATTATGCACATAAATGCATTGAAAACTCACTTAATGCATAAAAAGGTCCAAACGAACCCCGAAAAATCACAAAAAATAACACAACACTCCTGTTGTTCTATGTTGACACGAGAAAAAATTTCAAACAATTAGAGGCAATGGATATCGTTTTGTCCCCAAAGTTGGGGCGTTCCCTACCG
Organism: Aegilops sharonensis; assembly: GCA_904067115.1. Lineage (NCBI taxonomy): Eukaryota > Viridiplantae > Streptophyta > Magnoliopsida > Poales > Poaceae > Aegilops > Aegilops sharonensis. Next base: position 163,810,775 of record LR880971.1, on the reverse strand, counting down.
AAACCATCATGCTTGTTGTGAGAAGCTCTAGTTCGTGAAAAGCATATACCTAAACCTGCCCAAATGGGATAAAAGAATTACCACACCATGTTGATGCCGCTCCATGATAGCATGCCAAGTTTCATGAATTTCAGACGAGTTTTTGATTTACTAGAATTTAAAAACCAGGTATCTCAATGTTTGCGACCGAGTGACGGTGGCAAGGTGTTTGACATTCATTCCCATTTCTTGCATGGGACCTAAGCATGCACCCAGGGACAAAATATTTAATTTTTCAACCAATTTATATGCACCGGAGCATGTGCATGTACTTCAAATTTGAATTATGCACATAAATGCATTGAAAACTCACTTAATGCATAAAAATGTTCAAACGAACCCCGGAAAATCAAAAAAATTAACACAACATTCCTCTTGTTCTATGTTGACACAAGAAAAAATTTTAAAAGCAATAAGAGGCAATGGATATCATTTCGTCCCCAGAGTTGGGGTGTTCCCTACCGAAACCATCATGCTTGTTGTGAGAAGCTCTGGTTTGTGAGAAGCTGTCGGCGCTCTGGGAACGAGGGTACCCAGACTTGCCTGCCTGCGGCCTACGGCGTGGCTCAAGGGGTGGCCCAGTACGGCCCATCTTCATCAGCGCAAGCTCAAGACCCTCGCGAGGGGCCAAGCCTCGCGGGGCGGACGACATGAAGCTTCCTCAGGCACGGCCTTGTCAGGCTGGCTTGAGAGGAGGCGGAGAGATCAAGGCGGGGTACCTCATGAGGTGCCCATGACGCAAGCCATGACGACCGAGGGCGCCAGGCGGGCGCCAGGCGCACAGTGTCCTCATTTCCTCTTTGGTGCAAAGGGGGCAAGCGCAGGCGAGAGCATCAATCAAATGCACCCGTTTCAGTGCAACAAGACCATGACCGTCGCAACGGCAGGAAGGAAGTCATCGTGGAGCCCAAGCGGGCGTCACCACCAGAGCCTTTGACAGGCGAGGACCAACTTTAGTCAGGATAAGTGTACTAGATGTTCCCCTTCAAAATGGCCAATTGTTGGCGCCCTTCCCGCTCAATATTTGGGAAGAGGCCCAGGGCCTCTGCCTATATATAGGACTAGCCACCCACAGAGCAAGAGGCATCTTGAATCGAGAGAGAGAGAGAGAGAGGGAGCGTCTGAACTCCCCTAGCAGTTCATCGCACCGGCCAAGAACAGACCCTCGCGAGGTTGTTCTTCCTTCTATTGTTCATCATCAGCCCAAGAGGCAATCCACCACACCACACACTGGAGTAGGGTGTTACACCACAATGGTGGCCCGAACCAGTATAAACCTTGTGTCTCTTGTGTTGTTCCATTGGTAGTTTAGATCCTAGCGAGGCGACGAAGCGCAGGTAGGTAGGGGGCGAGATCTCCGCGCGCACCCCAGAGTTTGAACCTAGAGGGTCTGCCGGAACCCGAAATCTGACATTTGGCGCGCCAGGTAGGGGTGCACTAGAATCCGCCTTCTGCCGCTTCGCGCCCCATCGCATCGTCATCATCATGTCCGGCGACCAGGCGGGCAACCCTGATCCCTGGGCGGCCTGGCCCGCCCACGCAGAGCCGCTCGCCCCGGGCGACCCCATGCCCCAGGCAGCTCGCGGTCCGCACGGCGCTGCGGGCCGCGGGCGACGCGGACAGGCGACGACAGCTCTCACGCCGCGGCAGGCGCGGTCGGCGGTGAGGGCCTCCAACCACGCCGCGGCCCCGACGCCGTACACCTGACGGGAGTAGGAGAACTCAAGGGCCGCGCTCACGGTGGCCCAAGAGCTACTGCAATGCAGGCTGCTGGAAGACGGCCACGACTTGCTGCTAGCGCGGGTGGCAGAGCTCCTAGGCTTCGCCGCCTCGGGGGCTCACCCCTTCTGCACCCAACTCCCAGCTCAGGTCCAGGGTGGCCCACGCGGAGGCTCCACGCACGCCCGCGCAGCTCCAAGTGGACTCCAAGTCCACCCCAACGCCAGCTAGGCCGTCAGCACCGGGCCGGCAGCGGCGCTGCCTCCGCCCCCGGCCAGCGAAGAAGGACTCGCCACGACCCACGGCCCCAGTGGGCCACCGCGCTACCACCCCCAGGTGGGCGCCTCAAGCAGAACTGCGTGGCACACGGAGCACTACGGCGTAGCCTTCGGGATGGCGGCCCCGGAAGAGTATGTGCCCCACATGATGGATCAAGGGCACGCGCAGGAGGACGAACATGGCTCGCTCATTGGCCCAAGCTGGGGGGACGCACCAGAAGCTGAGCTCTTCCAGGAGCCTCGGGAAAGCCCCGTCGGCCGCGCTGGAAGCAACGATTATCGGGTACCGCTAATTCCTCAGGAGCAGGCATATGCTAACCATGGATCGCAGGAGGTACAGGTCGCCACAGCGGACGGCTGCCCCACTCCCGCAGTTTCCTACCCCTCAGGAGGAGGGTGCCGGGGGCTGCAGGAGAGGGGCCGAGATCCGGTATCACCACCGCGGCGTTCGTAGCAAGGCGTCCTCAGGAGGTAGGCCCTCTGCCGGGGAGGTGCCTCAGGGCCTACCCCTAGCAGAGGACCCGTGGTCGTTGGGGGAACCGCTGGCGACCGCTCTACCCCATCGGCGATGTCCTTGGTTTCCGGTCGTCGTCGATGGCACTAGAGTGTGGCGCAAGGCGGGGCCCTCCTCTGGCGATATGAAGCAAGGCTAGTACCTGTGAAGAAGGCCCAGTGCCTGTGAAGCTCGCCGCCCCGTGACACTCTCACGTAATAATGAGTGGGGCTGTACACGCCCCGGAGTCTCAGGGGTGCCGGCCTCAGGCCCTGGGGCTCCCTCCCACGCCCAGTGGCATCACTTAGCTCCGCGCTGGTGAGAAGACGTCCAAGACTAGACTAGGTGCCGGACGCGGCTTTTTCTGCTTTCCTTGCTTTTCCCCTTGGCTGTCGTTTTCCCCCGTTGGATTTAAGTTGGATTTGATCTTGAGATTTGTGTGTGTTCGGGGAAGGGGTGTTTAGTCTCGTTCAAGCAATCTCTCACGTTCTGGTTACCACTTTGCCTCAGCTGCCTACCCTCGTGAGCCCCTCGCGAGCCGGGCCAGGCCTAGCTTGCGTGCAGCCCGGACTGCCGTCGCCACGCCCTCTCAGGAGGTCTTCATTAAAGGTTCAATGGGCTCGTTCAGGAGACCCTCGGGACACCACAACCCTCCGCAGGCTATCCCGGGGCCCACGCAGGTCGAAGGTAAACAAACCAGCCAGCTCGTCGCAAAGCCAGCCACTTGGCGCAGGCGCATGGGTGATATCGCATCTACTAATACGCTGAATGCAAGTTTTTACATGAGGGGCTCCCCCTCCCAAAATGCTCTTACAACCTTCAGGGCGAAGCCCGAACTCTATCTGCACAGGGTAAGAAAGCTGGAACAGCACGCAGTCAATCGGATAAATCCCCCAATGCATCCTCAAGATCACCCCCTGAATCGTCGCTGGCGTTGCTGGCCTCGCCATTGCTCCCCGCGTTGCCGTCAGCGGCGTCAGGGCCGTTCACCACACCGCCTTCATCAGCGGCCACGACCACGCCGTTGTTATCAGAAGCGAAGGCCCTGACGAGAGCATCTACGTTGTCTTCCACCCAGTGCGCCAGGTCGTCCCGGACGGCCTGGGGTACTAGGGCGATGGCGGCGTCAAAATCGAAGTTGGGGTCCATGTCCCGAAGATGGCTGAAGATGCGAGAAAAGGCGCGCCCGAGCAGGGCGCAGATCCTCTCCTCCACCAACCTGTTGGCTCTGCCCGGCCACGCCTCCAGCTGAGTCACCACATCAGTGAAGAACTGGAGGTTACCAGCGTACTTAGCCGCGTGAGGCTCCCCAACGGCTGCCTCACAGATGTTGCCACAGGCCATGTTGGCTCTCTCCCAGAGCGTGGTGAGCATGGGGCCATGCTCGTGCTCCAGGATCCGCCGCTGGCGTATCTCGTCCTCGTTCTGCCGCGCAACGGCCTCAGCCTCATCCACCCGTTGATGGAGAAGAAGCGCCTCGGCGCGGGAGGTAGTCAGCTCCTCCTGCGCCATGCCGAGGGCGGCCCGGGAAGCCTCAGCCCGCCGCGTCACTTCATCCAGCTTGGCCCTCAGGGCGGCGGTCCTTCCTTCAGCTTCGGCCCTGATCAACCCTAGCCTCTCCGCGAACTCGCGCTCAAGGTTCAAGCGGGCCGTCGCCACCCGGCGTTCAACCTCTTCCAGGACTCGGGCCTCCCGCGCAGCGACGTCATCCTCCGCCTGCGTCCCCAAGCGCTCCCTCGTTTCCAGATGCTCAAGATCGCGGGCGCGCTCGGCAGCCTCCAACGTCAGTGCCTCCTCGCGTCTCCGGAGCTCAGCCTGGTCGACCGAAGACCCCTTCATCGATGCAAGGGCCTTCTCGCGCAGCTCCACCTGCTGCTCCAGGGAATTGCTCCAGGCCTGGAGCTCCCGTGCCCGCTCCTCCGCTGCCTCACGCCGCCGGTCAGCCTCCCGGGCCTCCTCGACGGCCCGGGAACGGGCCTCCCGTGAGGCCGCCAGTGACGCCTCAGCCTTCTCATATTCGAGGTCGCGATGGTGGCACGCAAGGGCAACAGCCACCTTCATCTTGCGCCCCTCTTCAGCTAGGCGCAGACCCTCAGCTTCAAGGCGTGCGTCTTCGTCAGCGAGCTCTACGCCAAGCTTGCTCACTGCTTCAGCCGCCCTCTGGAGAAACCCTTGGCAAAGGGCACGGCACTCCTGGGCGCGACCGAGCACATCTTCTGCGTCATCATCCGCCCCAAGTAAGCGCGGGGGGCCATGAATCAGCACTCTCCCTCTGGGCAGGGGGCTGGGGGCTGGCGCCCTCGTGATGGCCGGGCACGCCCCGCCAGAACCCCGGCCTAGGGCTGGCTCGTCCCCGAACGAAGAATGAAGGGCCAACCTCAGCCAATCGTCATCCATGACCAGACGAGAAGCCCAAGGCAGGCTGGCTATGCCCCGAGAAGGCTCGTGAAGGAGGGTCGCGAGGTGCGCAGAGCCGCGATGCGCCACAGGATGGCTCACCTCTCCGACCGGTCTCACCACAAGGGCTCTGCTTGAGCTCGGAACGCTCGAAGATGGTGGAGAGGGCGAAGCCTGGGGGGATGGCTCCTCAGCCATCTCCGTGAGCTCGGCGGGAAGGGCACTGCAGAGCAAGGATCAGCCAAAGCAGCGGGAAGATCAGGAACCAGGAAAGGGTAAGGCTTACTCATCAATGGCGAAATACTTCCCGCGCTTCAGCAGGCGGCAAGGGTAGTCGTCACCCAAGGCCTCCCTTCTCTTCCGGAGAGCCTCGAAGTCCATGCGGAAGCGGCCCAGGAGTTCAGCGCAGGGGTCGGCCTGCGACGAGGAAGAAGCACCAAGGTGACCAGCGTCAGGGGCGTCGTCCTGGCGCACGCCGCCGTTCGCCTCACCAAGAAGGGTAGCTGGGGCCTCAGGGGCCTCAACCACGGGAGCCGCGGGCCGCGGCTCAACGCCTTCAGCCGCAGCAGTGCGGGCCTCAGGAGCTGCCACCTCAGGAGTGCTGCCTGGCGTCGTCATCCCGGCGGGGCCCCCCTCAGCCTCCGGCGGCCCATGCCTCCCTGCTCCACCACTCGAGGAAGGACCGCCGTGGGAGACTGGAAGGGCAGTCACCACCACTGGGTTCTCGTGAGGCCACATGAGGCCTGCGGGGCGCAGCCCCCATTCGTCGAAGCTGGGCATCTGCTTCACAAAGTCACCCCTACTCGAGCAAAAGTACAGCAAAGCACCCCCTTGCTGGATGCTGTCGGGGGAAGGGTCCCCAATCAGGACCAGGAGCACCTTCCTCAGTGCTTCAGGCGTCAGGTCCTCCTCCTGGAGCCTCATGCGGTCTTCACGCCCGCTAAAGGCCCACATCCGGCGGGAATGGCGCTGGAGAGGGGCAATGCGGCATAACAGGAACTCCTTCACCACCTTGGGCGCCGTCACGCCGAGCGCCCTCAGGAACGCGAAGCGACGCCAGACGAAGACGAGCCAGGAGCTCGTGAGCGTCTCCTGGCCCCAGCCCGAATTGGGGATAGCGGGAGATGTTGGCTCCGAAAGAGGGGGGCCGGGCACCCCGACATCCACCTACAGCCACCACCCGCGGAACCCAGACGCGGGCGGAGGAAGGCTGAAATCAATCCCTGAAGCCGCCGTTTCTGGAGCGGCAATGAAGCCCACGCACCCCGAGCATTGGGTGGGGTCGATGAGGCGCAGAGAGAAGAAATGACGCAGCAAGGCAATTGAAGGAGGGATGCCCATCATCGCCTCACAGACAAAGGCGAAAACGGCAAGAAGAGTAATGGATTCAGGACCCAAATGCATCATATGGATTTGGTAATGGGAAAGCACAACGTTGAAGAAATTGGAAAAAGGGGGAACCAGTGCCACCCACAGGGCGTCGGCGAAATACCGGACCTTGGTGACTATTCTGTCAACGGAGAAGCGAGACGCGGGCCAGGCCGTCGTCCTCCCGCACTCGTTGAAGATAGTGGCAAGACCACAGCTGACCTTGTCCAAGCCTTCTCGGTTGAGTATGATCGACCGATCGACAGAAGGAGCCATCAGCGACGGCGAGCGAGGCGGAGGCACGGGTTTCTTCCCTTTCCCCTTCTTCGTCGGAGCCATGGCGACAGAAAGGGGAGGATTCGAGATTGGATTGGAAGCGGAGACTGGAGCTCGAGAGGAGGAAGAGCAGGAGACGGTCGAGCAGCGAAAAGAGGGACGACTGTGTGCAACCACAGGTCCGCCTAGCTGGGCGCAAAATAAGGAGGCGTGGGGGAGCAGGGCCGCCCACGTCCAATCAACCGCCACGTGGCGCCCAAGGCTGCAGGCTGTTAGAGCCCGCGGCGCTTCGCACTTTCCCCTTCGCTTCTCTGCTCAGCCAAGTCCAGGAGCGCCTTGGGCCCGGGGGCTACTGTCGGTGTTCTGGGAACGGGGGTACCCAGACTTGCCTACCTGCGGCCTGCAGCGTGGCTCAAGGGGTGGCCCAGTACGGCCCATCTTCATCAGCACAAGCTCAAGACCCTCGCGAGGGGCCAAGCCTCGCGGGGCGGACGACAGGAAGCTTCCTCAGGCACGGCCTCGTCAGGCTGGCTCACGAGGAGGCGGAGAGATCAAGGCGGGGTACCTCACGAGGTGCCCATGATGCAAGCCATGACGACCGAGGGTGCCAGGCGGGCGCCAGCCTGCGCAGTGTCCTCATTTCCTCTTTGGTGCAAAGGGGGCAAGCGCAGGCGAGAGCATCAAGCAAAGGCACCTGTTTCGATGCAACAAGACCAAGACCGTCGCAACGGCATGAAGGAAGTCATCGTGGAGCCCAAGCCGGCGTCACCACCAGAGCCTTTGACAGGCAAGGACCAAATTTAGTCAGGATAAGTGTACTAGATGTTCCCCTTCAAAATGGCCAATTGTTGGCGCCCTTCCCGCTCAATATTTGGGAAGAGGCCCAGGGCCTCTGCCTATATATAGGACTAGCCACCCACAGAGCAAGAGGCATCTTGAATCGAGAGAGAGAGGGAACGTCTGAACTCTCCTAGCAGTTCATCGCACCGGCGAAGAACAGACCCTCGCGAGGCTGTTCTTCCTTGTATTGTTCATCATCAGCCCAAGAGGCAATCCACCACACCACACACTGGAGTAGGGTGTTACACCACAATGGTGGCCCGAACCAGTATAAACCTTGTGTCTCTTGTGTTGTTCCTTTGGTAGTTTAGATCCTAGCGAGGCGATGAAGCGCAGTAGGTAGGCGGCGAGATCTCCGCGCGCACCCCAGAGTTTGAACCTAGAGGGTCTGCCGGAACCCGAAATCTGACATTTGGCGCGCCAGGTAGGGGTGCACCGGAATCCGCCTTCTGCCGCTTCGCGCCCCGTCGCATCGTCATCATCATGTCCGGCGACCAGGCGGGCAACCCTGATCCCTGGGTGGCCTGGCCCGCCCACGCAGAGCCACTCGCCCCGGGCGACCCCATGCCCCAGGCAGCTCGCGGTCCGCGGGCGACGCGGACAGGCGACGACAGCTCTCACGCTGCGGCAGGCGCGGTCGGCGGCGAGGGCCTCCAACCACGCCGCGGCCACGACGTCGTACACCTGACGGGAGCAGGCGAACTCAAGGGCCGCGCTCACGGTGGCCCAAGAGCTACTGCAATGCAAGCTGCTGGAAGGCGGCCGCGACGTGCTGCTAGAGCGGGTGGCAGAGCTCCTGGGCTTCGCCGCCTCGGGGGCTCACCCCTTCTGCACCCAACTCCCACCTTAGGTCCAGGGTGGCCCACGCGGAGGCTCCACGCACGCCCGCGCAGCTCCAAGCGGACTCCAAGGCCACCCCAACGCCAGCTAGGCCGTCAGCACCGGGCCGGCAGCGGCGCTGCCTCCGCCCCCGGCCAGCGAAGAAGGACTCGCCACGACCCACGGCCCCATTTGGCCACCGCGCTACCACCCCCAGGTGGGCGCCTCAAGTAGAACTGCGTGGCACACGAAGCACTACGGAGTAGCCTTCGGGATGGCGGCCCCGGAAGAGTACGTGCCCCACATGATGGATCAAGGGCACGCGCAGGAGGACGAACATGGCTCGCTCATTGGCCCAAGCTGGGGGGACGAGGCACCAGAAGCTGAGCTCTTCCTAGCGAGGCGACGAAGCGCAGGTAGGTAGGGGGCGAGATCTCCGCGCGCACCCCAGAGTTCGAACCTAGAGGGTAGGGCTGGAAAAAAGCTCGAAGCTCACGAGCTAAATGAGTAGCTCGTGACTCGGCTCGAATCGACTCGAACTCGAAGAATAACGAGTCGAGCCGAGCTTTAGTTTAAGATCGTTTATAGACCAAGTTAAACGAGCCAATCTCACGAGTACTCGTGTAACTCGTTAGGCTCGTTACAAAAGATCAGCCACTCCCAATACAAAAAAGATTAGCCACTCAGCACCCTATGTCCCAGGCGCACAACAGAAGGCCTAGCCGTTGAAGGCCCAACCGCCTAGGAGACTCATGCGTTACAAGGAAATTACTATTGTTTAGTGATATATATGTTTAATATATACATAATCATTTTATAATATATGAGGGTTTTTATGTTCATAACTTTAACGAGCTTAACAAGCTAAACAAGCCAGCTCGTGAGTTATACGAGTCGAGCCAATCTTGGATTTGAGCTCGTTATAATAATGAGTCGAGTCGAGCTAGCTCGTTAACGAAACGAGCTCTAGCGAGTCGAGCCGAGCTGGCTCGACTCGGCTTGAATTCCAGCCCGACTAGAGGGTCTGTCGGAACCCGAAATCCAACAAAAGCATATACCCAAACCTTCCCCAAATGGGACAAAAAGTTTACCATGCCATGTTGATGCCGCTCCATGATAGCATGCCAAGTTTCATGAATTTCAGACGAGTTTTGGATTTACTAGAATTTCAAAACCAGGTATCTCAATGTTTGCGGCCGAGTGACGGTGGCAGGGTGTTTGACATTCATTCCCATTTCTTGCATGGGACCTAAGCATGCGCCCAAGGACAAAGATTTGATTTTTCAACCAATTTATACGCACTGGAGCATGTGCATGTAGTTCAAATTTGAATTATGCACATAAATGCATTGAAAACTCACTTAATGCATAAAAATGTTCAAACGAACCCCAGAAAATCACAAAAAATAACAGAACACTCCTGTTATTCTATGTTGACCCGAGAATTTTTTTTGAAAGCAATAAGAGGCAATGGATATTATTTCGTCCCCAGAGTTGGGGCGTTCCCTACGGAAACCATCATGCTTGTTGTGAGAAGCTCTGGTTTGTGAGAAGCATATCCCCAAACATGCCCCAAATGGGACAAAAAAATTTACCATGCCATGTTGATGCCGCTCCATGATAGCATGCCAAGTTTCACGAATTTCACACGAGTTTTGGATTTACTAGAATTTAAAAACCAGGTATCTCAATGTTTGCGGCCGAGTGATGGTGGTAGGATGTTTGACATTCATTCCCATTTCTTGCATGGGACCTAAGCATGCGCACAAGGACAAAGATTTGATTTTTAAACCAATTTATATGCACTGGAGCATGTGCATGTAGTTCAAATTTGAATTATGCACATAAATGCATTGAAAACTCACTTAAGGCATAAAAAGGTCCAAACGAACCCCGAAAAATCACAAAAAAAACACAACACTCCTGTTTTTCTATGTTGACACGAGAAGAAATTTGAAAGCAATTAGAGGCAATGGATATCGTTTTGTCCCCAAAGTTGGGGCGTTTCCTACCGAAACCATCATGCTTGTTGTGAGAAGCTCTTGTTCGTGAGAAGCATATACCCAAACCTACCCCAAATGGGATAAAAATATTACCACACCATGTTGATGCCGATCCACGATAGCATGCCAAGCTTCATAAATTTCAGACGTGTTTGGATTTACTAGAATTTAAAAACTAGGTATCTCAATGTTTGCGGCCATGTGACGGTGGCAGGGTGTTTGACATTCATTACCATTTCTTGCATTGGACCTAAGCATGCACCCAAGGACAAAATATTTGATTTTTCAACCAATTTATATTCACTGGAGCATGTGCATGTAGTTCGAATTTGAATTATGCACATAAATGCATTGAAAACTCAGTTAATGCATAAAAATGTCCAAACGAACCCCGAAAAATCACAAAAAATAACACAACACTCCTGTTGTTCTATATTGACACGGGAAATTTTTTGAAAGCAATTAGAGGCAATGGATATCGTTTCGTCCCCAAAGTTGGGGCGTTCCCTACCGAAACCATCGTGCTTGTTGTGATAAGCTCTGGTTTGTGAGAAGCATGTACACAAACCTGCCGCAAATGGGACAAAAAATTTACCATGCCATGTTGATGCCGCTCCATGATAGCATGTCAAGATTCATGAATTTCAGACGAGTTTTGGATTTACTAGAATTATAAACTAGGTATCTCAATGTTTGCGGCCGAGTGATGGTGGCAGAGTGTTTGACATTCATTCCCATTTCTTGCATGGGACCTAAGCATGCACACATGGACAAAGAATTGATTTTTCAACCAATTTATATGCACTGGAGCATGTGCATGTAGTTCAAATTTGAATTATGCACATAAATGCATTGAAAACTCACTTAATGCATAAAAATGTCCAAATGATCCCCAGAAAATTACAAAAATAACACAATACTCCTGTTGTTCTGTGTTGCCACGAGAAAAAATTTGAAATCAATAAGAGGCAATGGATATCGTTTCGTCCCCAAAGTTGGGGCGTTCCCTACCGAAACCATCATGCTTGTTGTGAGAAGCTCTCGTTTGTGAGAATCATATTCCCAAACCTGCCCCAAATGGGACAAAATAATTACCACGCCATGTTGATGCCGCTCCATGATAGCATGCCAAGTTTCATAAATTTCAGACGAGTTTTGTATTTACTAGAATTTAAAAACCAGGTATCTCAATGTTTGCGGCCGAGTCATGGTGGCAGGGTGTTTTACATTCATTCCCATTTCTTGCATGGGATCTAAGCATGCACCCAAGGACAAAAATTTGATTTTTCAACCAATTTATATGCACCGGAGCATGTGCATGTTGTTCAAATTTGAATTATGCACATAAATCCATTGAAAACTCACTTAATGCATAAAAATGTTCAAACGAACCCCGGAAAATCACAAAAAATAACACAACACTCCTGGTGTTCTATGTTGACACGAAAAAAAATTGAAAGCAATAAGAGGCAATGGATATTGTTTCGTCCCCAGAGTTGGGGCGTTCCCTACTGAAACCATCATGCTTATTGTGAGAAGCTCTGGTTTGTGAGAAGCATATACCCAAACCTGCCCCAAATGGGACAAAAAATTTACCATGCCATGTTTATGCCGCTCCATGATTGCATGCCAAGTTTCATGGATTTCAGACGAGTTTTGGATTTACTAGAATTTAAAAACCAGGTATCTCAATGTTTGCGGCCTAGTGACGGTGGCAGGGTGTTTGACATTCATTCCCATTTCTGCCATGGGACCTAAGCATGTGCCAAGGACAAAGATTTGATTTTTCAACCAATTTATATGCACTTGAGCATGTGCATGTAGTTCAAATTTGAATTATGCACATAAATGCATTGAAAACTCACTTAATGCATAAAAAGGTCCAAACGAACCCCAAAAAATCACAAAAAATAACACAACACTCCTGTTGTTCTATGTTGACACGAGAAAAAATTTGAAAGAAATTAGAGGCAATGGATATTGTTTTGTCCGCAAAGTTGGGGCGTTCCCTACCGAAACCATCATGCTTGTTGTGAGAAGCTCTGGTTCATGAGAAGCATATACGCAAACCTTCCCCAAATGGGATAAAAAAAATTACCACACCATGTTGATGCCGCTCCATGATAGAATACCAAGTTTCATGAATTTCACACGAGTTTATGATTTACTAGAATTTAAAAATCAGGTATCTCAATGTTTGCGGCCGAGTGACGGTGGCAGGGTGTTTGACATTCAATCCCATTTCTTGCGTGGGACCTAAGCATGCACCCAAGGACAAAATATTTGATTTTTCAAACCAATTTATATGCACCGGAGCATGTGCATGTAGGTCAAATTTGAATTATGCACATAAATGCATTGAAAACTCACTTAATGCGTAAAAATGTCCAAACGAACCCCGAAAAATCACAAAAAATAACACAACACTCCTGTAGTTCTATGTTGACACGAGAAAAAATTTGAAAGCAATTACAGGCAATGGATATCGTTTCATCCCCAAAGTTTGGGCGTTCCCTACCGAAACCATCGTGCTTGTTGTGAGAAGCTCTGGTTTGTGAGAAGCATATACCCAAACCTGCCCCAAATGGGACAAAAAATTTACCACGCCATGTTGATGCCGCTCCATGATAGCATGGCAAGATTCATGAATTTCAGATGAGTTTTGGATTTACTAGAATTTTAAAACCAGGTATCTCAATGTTTGCGGCCGAGTGACGGTGGCAGGGTGTTTGACATTCATTCCCATTTCTTGCATGGGACCTAAGCATGCACCCATGGACAAAGAATTGATTTTTCAACCAATTTATATGCACTGGAGCATGTGCATGTAGTTCGAATGAATTATGCAAATAAATGCATCGAAAACTCACTTAATGCATAAAAATGTCCAAACGATCCCCGGAAAATCATAAAAAATAACACAACACTCCTGTTGTTCTGTGTTGACACGAGAAAAAAATTTGAAAGCAATAAGAGGCAATGGATATCGTTTCGTCCCCAAAGTTGGGGCGTTCCCTACCGAAACCATCAGGCTTGTTGTGAGAAGCTCTGGTTTGTGAGAAGCATATTCCCAAAACTGCCCCAAATGGGGCAAAAAATTTACCACGCCATGTTGATGCCGCTCCATGATAGCATGCCAAGTTTCATAAATTTCAGACGAGTTTTGGATTTACTAGAATTTAAAAACCAGGTATCTCAATGTTTGCGGCCAAGTGATGGTGGCAGGGTGTTTGACATTCAATCCCATTTCTTGCATGGGACCTAAGCATGCACCCAAGGACAAAAATTTGTTTTTTCAACCAATTTATATGCACCGGAGCATGTGCATGTTGTTCAAATTTGAATTATGCACATAAATGCATTGAAAACTCACTTAATGCATAAAAATGTCCAAACGAACCCTGGATAATTCCAATTCTTTTATGATCACTACAGATAAAAGGTCTAGCAATTCGAACACCATCCGTGGCCGCTGTGACCCCATTATGTAATTCAAATCAAGACGAAAAATCAAGTAGATCCCACATAGTTTATTATAACCAACCGTGTGAGATGCACCACAAAATATCTTGGAGCACCGCCGGAGTATAGTAGGCATACGGCTTACGCGAGATGGTGCGACAGCTATAGTCCACAGCCCGCTCTGAATAAGGGACCATGTCTGATGACACTTTGCGCGCCAGTTTTTTGGCTGAAGCGATTTCAAATTTTCGGCTTCGGCGAAAATATCTACCTCCCAGCCCCCTTCCCCTTACCAAAAGTCACATTTCCCCTGTTTCCGCCTTCCTTTCCAAGTTGAAACCTTCACTCCTTGATTGCAGCGCTGCCGCCTCCTCGCCGGTGACCCTCCTTCACGCTGTTCAGCCTCGCCTATCCAGGCAGGTAATCCACACCCGACCCCCATCCTCCTCCTTCCACATCCCACATGCCCCGATCACCGGCGCGAGCGCGACACCTTCCACCCAAATCACCGACCCCTTCACCAAATAAGTGCCAGCCTAAGCCATGGTGCATGTAGTGTAACCAGGACCTCAAGGAGAATTTGGCAGTGGAGAAGCAAATCGCGACCGCACACGCGAATGAGGTCGCGATGGCTGCCATTCGTGCCGACCCCCAGATCTTGGAGGAGCACCTCGCCGTCGAGGCCACCGTTGATGCCTCGTGCGCCGACGCCGCGACGCGGTTGGCTACTTTAATCGACAGTTCATGGCGTTTTATCGAGGCCACCGTCGGTGCCTTCGACAAAGACTACGAGGTGTTTTCTCAGCGTGCACGTGGTTACCTCATCTCGAGAGCCAGCAGGTCGGTGCCATGAGTGGCTCAGGCAACTCACCACTATAACAAGGGCACCCACGATGCGGAGGCCTCGCCCTCTTCCATGTCCAAGGAGCCAATCGTCATCGATATCTCTGACAATGAGGAGTAGCTTGTCTTATTAGCTCACTATAAGGACCCATGTTCAGTTTGCTAGCTACTGCCTTTCCTTAATAAATTCTAGTGAATTGTGCTATCTACTTTTACCATGCAATCTTCTTCTATAGTGTATATGTTCTATATGTCGTGCAATGTGGTGTTCAGTTAACTGCTTGGTTCAATTCTGCAAATGTGATGTTCAATTCTTCAGGGTGCAATATTTCCAAGTTGTTAAGCTTGCTTGGTTTGGTTAACTGTCTGATCTTCTATTAGGAGTACTAGTCGTCAACCCGTGCGTTGCACGGGCTATTTTATTGTCAACGAAAACACTCATAGTAGAAGTATTACCAATTTATTATCACTTGGGTATATCCTTTTGAGAATTATTATAACCAAAAAATATAATAGTCCTCCATGGGTGCCCAGAGTTCAAAGAGGTTTAAATTCATTGGCTTTTTTGTGGGGACTCATTGATAAAATTTAAATCTGTCATTTGTAACGAAAACAATACATGTGAGATGGTTTACCTGTAAATTCATACTCATGTTTTTTTTATAATCCATACGCTAATGCAATTTAATACTTTCAGTCAAATAGAATATTTTGTTTTTGGACTTGAACATTCTTTTGTGGTGTTCAGTTAACTGCTTGGTTCAATTCTGCAAATGTGATGTTCAATTCTTCAGGGTGCAATATTTCCAAGTTGTTAAGCATGCTTGGTTTGGTTAACTGTCTGATCTTCTATTAGGAGTACTAGTCGTCTACCCGTGCGTTGCACGGGCTATATTATTGTCAACTAAAACACTCATAGTAGAAGTATTACCAATTTATTATCACTTGGGTATATCCTTTTGAGAATTATTATAACCAAAAAATATAATAGTCCTCCATGGGTGCCCAGAGTTCAAAGAGGTTTAAATTCATTGGCTTTTTTGTGGGGACTCATTGATAAAATTTAAATCTGTCATTTGTAACGAAAACAATACAGGTGAGATGGTTTACCTGTAAATTCATACTCATGTTTTTTTATAATCCATATGCTAATGCAATTTAATACTTTTAGTCAAATAGAATATTTTGTTTTCGGATTTGAACATTCTTCTGAAGTCTATTAATTTTCAGTTATATGGAATGAGAAGCGGTGGGGAAAAACAGAAGGAGGATTTGTTTTTTTGAAGTTAGAAGGAGGATTACCCTAGTGGAACCGAACGTGGCATTAAAGTTTTTCCCTCAAGCTAGCAGCGCTGATGTGGCAGGATGGATCCTGTGCGGAGCCGCGAGCCAGGGGTGTGGTGAGCACAGGGGGGAGCTGGCCTAGGCCCACCGGTCTTGCATGTGAGGGATCCTGGGCGGGTTGTGACGGGTCTTACCAGCAGCAACTGAACATGACGTGGGTCCCGCATGTAAGCCTCTAACTAAATGCCAACGTGGCAGTGCTGCTGATGTGGATAGGCTGCATGTCAAGAGAAATAACATAGTGGGGATGAACTATTTAAGTATTGTAGATTCTTATTTTAAGGTGAACTGGTCTAAAATTTGGACATCAACCATCGTAGCTTAACTGGAAACGCATTCTTTCCAGCACCGGATTACACTCGCCGAAGAAAACAGAAGTCAGGGTTCATATATATATAGTCTAAGTTGCACTTAACACAAATAAACTTGGCATAGTATTTAGAAGGGGGTGATAGACGTGCTTCAAATACCCAGAGTTGATGTTCAAATAAAATATCAGGTTATATAATTTAATCCAAGTCGTAGGCACTAAGCATTTATATATCTTTGAGTCTAGGATATATCAGCATGCAAGAGAAAGACGCCTGGTCTTGTAAATGCCAAATGAGGATTGCTCCTTCAAATCTATTAGATTTCCTAAGCATATGAAATTTGGAAGAGCAAATACCAAATGGATGATCGATGAGATTGTCCAAGTAAATATGCTACAATACACTTGTATCAAATATAATCAACAACAAGAACTCACGATGACCAAAATAGGTAAAAATATACAGCTATTGCAGTAAACATAGATGTAATACCGGTTTAGTTATCTTGGCTGATGTAGAACCTATGCGCAGAAGCTAACTCTTGTAGTTCAATTGCCGAGAGAGGAAAAAATGCAGTAAAAATGTATTCGAGGAGAATCTATAGGATAATGGAAAGAGAGAAAATGCATGTGCCCTGATAGGACATTAGCAGGAGCTAAGATAGAAGTGACACCGGGTAGTCATATATTGACAATGTGTTTAGCACTTCATGCCTTGCTGTCTAGATCCTTGATACAACTACACAAATAAAGCTATTTGCGTAATCATGGGACCGTATATTCTCATTTGTGAATGTTTCCACCAATCCGAAAGCATTGCATGTGCACAGAGGACAGAGCTTGCTGCTTGACCTCGTCACCTTCACTGTCGCCTTGCCAACATGGTTAATCTCCTTGTTCTGGCTCTTGTTCTTTCCAACCATCAGCTGGTTTTGATGCTCAGGACTCAACTTGAGCATTGAACTGTCATAATTCCTCGTAGGCTGCCTGCTGGTCCATTGAGTTCTTTGTGTGCAGCGCTTCAGTTTGTGTGAGATTGGGTCGATCTGCTACCTTCTGTTTTCTGTTGTGCCCTGCCTGCTATGCATCTCTGCCTCCTATACCCCAAGATCTGTATCTTTGCATAATAAAGTTTCAGCTGGGCTAGTGGCAAACACTTGGTCCCTCAAAAAAGAGACATATAGTTAACTGAATTTCAAATTTCTATTGCTTCCTTTAACATGAATACACAGGGAGTTGTCAGGGAACCAAACATTATTTATCCATGGATGCAATGGTAACTGCAAGAAGATGACCCACTACATAGGAAACACAAATCCAAGAGCTATCTTGATTGGTTCAGCAATCACTTGTATGAAAAAATACACATATGAAACTGTGTGGGTGTATGCATAAGTGGAAGTATGTGAGCTCAAAGTTGAGACAACTCAGTATTATTGCCTGGTTTGGTCACATATGTCATGATTAAATCTGAATATGCAATTCAAGTAGAGTAATGTTTCAGAATCATTCTACATGAGCAAAAATTCCAACATATACAATTTTCTATTATATTAAAAAACAGGTCATATGGATCAATTCTTACTTAAGACACTTCGAAACCAGTCTTACCCATCACTAATATCAATCAGAACGGCTTCACCAGATTGACTTCTTGACAAGGATCTAGTATTTAGGCGATAGGATTTACTCTCAGTTGATCGAATCAGAGATACAAGTAGCTAGGGTTTTCAGCAAGAAAGGGGATCGAGAGATGAGAGCCAGAGGTGGGAGAGGGGATACATCGCCTAGCTGCGCCGTCAGGTTCGGGTCTAATCGATCCCTAGCTCTCCAATCGTCTCGCCCTTAAGTAGCCTCACTTGCTCCATATGGGCCCGGTCACTTGACTGTTGGGCTTGCTCCTCCTCTTGGGTCGGTCTGGTGGTGCTGGGCCTTGGCCTTCAGTAGTTCCCGTGACATTCCTCCCCCCTTGCTTTTTGGCTTGTCCCCAAGCCAAAGCTCGAGGAAACCGGGCGCGAA
Source organism: Aegilops sharonensis (assembly GCA_904067115.1). Classification (NCBI taxonomy): domain Eukaryota; kingdom Viridiplantae; phylum Streptophyta; class Magnoliopsida; order Poales; family Poaceae; genus Aegilops; species Aegilops sharonensis. The sequence goes on along the minus strand of LR880971.1, from coordinate 163,792,565 downwards.
GGGGCACCTCATCCTCCCAGGTGGACAACGACTGAGGAAAGCCAGACCAGTGCACCAGCACTTGCGGTACTTGCCGGACTCCACGCTGCACGTTCCGACGCTAAAGGATGGCTGCTGGTACTTGGAATGGTAGGAGATTTTCGTCGAGGACCGGTAGCTCCGGCATGATTTCTGTGTCCGGAGGGACACCCACGCGGAGCTGGGATACATGGATGACGGGGTGGATCTTGGCATGCTCCGGCAGCGCCAACTTGTATGCCACTTAAGTGGATTGATTTTCTTCCTCCTTTAGGGGAGATGCTACTCTTTATCATTGTACATATTAGGTATAGTACACCCCTTATTTGTATAGATTTCTTTAGAGTCTTCTTTCTTTTTTATTTTCCTCAACTTGAGGAAATCTTGTTTGGTTTTTGTCTTCTATTAATAAAATGTTGCGGGGCTTAAGCCCTGCAGTCTTCATGGTCAAAAAAAAACTTGTATGTCACTTCGCCGACTCGCCCAATGACCTGAAACGGACCAAAATATTGAAAATCCAATTTGTGGTTACCTCGAGCTGCGACTGATGATTGTGCATACGGCTGTAGCTTGAGATACACCCAGTCCCCAACTGCAAACACCCGGTCTGTTCTCTTATGGTCTGCCTTGGCCTTCATTACTTGACGGGCGCGATGCAAGTGTTGCTTCAGAGATTGCAACACTGTGGCTCGGTCTTTCGTCCAAGCCGCCAGATCAGACACCATGTCGTCTGTGATATTGGTGATACCAAAGAATCGGGGTTTGTGTCCATACAGCACCTCGAAGGGAGATGATTTGAGCACGGAGTGGTAGGAGGTGTTATACCAGAATTCTGCCAATGCCAGCCAGTCAGCCCATTTGCTCGGACAATTGTGGAAAAAACATCTCAAGTAGAGCTCCATGCACTGGTTCACCCTCTCTGTTGTGCCGTCGGTCTGCGGGTGCCGCGTTGATGATATGTTCAGTGTGGTCCGTGTCAGCTTGGCCAGTTCTTGCCACACCCGACTAGTGAAAATCCGGTCCCTATCTGAAACCATCTTGTCCGGAGGTCCGTGCAACTTGAATACATTCTCCATGTATGCCTTGGCCACTTGTAGTGCAGAGAATGGATGTCGGAGTGGGATAAAGTGGGCGTACCGTGTGAGCTTATCCACGACCACTGGAATGGAGTTGTAGCCTTTTGACCTTGGCAGTCCTTCAACGAAATCTAAGGTCACCATTTCCCAAGCCTGTTCTGGAATCGATAGGGGTTGAAGAAGGCCGGGATACCTGACATGCTCTGGCTTGGCCTGTTTGCAAATGGCACAATTGCCCATGAACTTCTTCACCGTCTGCTTCTGTTTAGGCCATGCGAACAATCTGATAATGCGGTTGTACGTTGCTTGGACTCCCGAGTGGCCCCCCAATGCCCCGGAGTGTAGTTCGTGTAGCACCTTGTCCTGGGCCTCTTTGTTTTGACCCAGCCACACTCTCCCTTTATATCGGATAAGGCCGCCTGTTACCTGAAATGGCCCCTTCAGCGCAAAACCTTGCTTTGCCTTGGCCAACATGTCGCTGCAACTTGAATCCGCACTATATCCTTGCTTGACTTGAGTTAGCCACGCGGGAACGCAGACCGTGATTGAGCAGTTGATCCCAGTCGGTCGGCGTGACAAGGCGTCAGCGGCCAAATTGGTTGCCCCCTTTCGGTAATCGATCTTGTACTGTAGTCCCAACAGTTTCGACAGTGCCTTGTGCTGCCAAGGTGTGGTGAGTCGTTGTTCATCCAAGCATGTCAGGCTGCGGTGGTCTGTGCGAATGGTGAACTCAGACTGCAGCAGGTACGGTCGCCATCTCTCCACTGCCATGAGAATGGCAAGACACTCCTTCTCGTATGTGGATAGCATCCGATGTCGAGGGCCAAGCGCTTGACTCAAGAAGGCGATTGGGTGGTGTCGTTGCATCAGAACAGCGCCTATACCCACGTCAGAGGCATCGATCTCCACCGTGAAGGGCTGTTTGAAGTCCGGCAACGCCAACACTGGGGCTGATGTCAGAGCTTGCTTTAGAGCTTGGAAGGCTTCCTCACACGTGTCCGTCCACTGATATGGCACGCCTTTTTTCAAAAGATCCGTGAGCGTGCGGCTGACCACCCCGTAGTGCTTGATGAATCTGCGATAGTACCCGGCCAGCCCCAAAAATTGCCGCAGTTCCTTCACAGAAGTTGGTGAGCTCCATGCTTGAACTTTCTCAATGTTTTTGGGGTCAGTATGCACCCCCTCCGCGCTGATCACATGCCCCAGATACCTGAGCTGCTGCTGCACAAAGACACACTTTTTGATCTTGAGCTTGAGTGAGTATTTCTCCAGTCTCTGAAAAACTTCGCGCAGTAACTGCACATGTTCCCGGAGTGTCTTATTGAAGACCAAAATGTCATCGATGAACACCAATACGCCATGGCGAAGCAGTGGCCCCAGAATAATGTGGATCCCGTGCTGAAAGGTAAATGGCCCCCCAGTCACTCCATATGGCATCACTTTGAACTCAAAGTGTCCGTGATGGGTTTGGAAAGCAGTCTTCGGCTCGTCTCCTGGTCGCATCCGAATCTGATGACATCCTGACCTCAAATCGAGGCTGGTAAACACTGTTGCCCCGTGCAGTTCGTCCAGGAGTTCCTCAATAACGGGAATTGGGTATCTGTTTTTGATGGTGATCGCATTCAAGTGACGGTAATCGACACAGAATCTCCATTCTCCGTCCTTCTTCTGAACCAGCAGGACGGGAGAAGAAAAAGGGCTGCGACTGCATTGGATGATTCCTTGACGTAGCATCTCGCGCACTTGTGCTTCAATCTCGTCCTTTTGAACAGGGTTGTATCTGTACGGTCTCACGTTCACTGGTTGGGCTCCTGGCATGAGGTCAATGGAATGACCGAACTGCCGTGACGGTGGCAAACCTTTGGGTTCCTCAAACAGACTGTTGAATTCATCAAGCAGCGCTTGGACTGCCGGTGGCACTGGAGCCGTTTCTACATCTGCCTTGATTTCTGCTACTAGCATCACATGAGCGATAGCCGTCCGTGCTTGCAACAAATTCAGCTGGGTAGAGGAAATTGGTTCGCAAACAATCTCTGAGCTGTCTATCCCCTTGAGTTGCACTTGCTTGCCTCTGTGTTTAAAAGCCATAGATTTCTCAGTCCAGTTTACTGTCATCAGCCCTCGAGACTCGAGCCAGTCCATTCCTAATATAATATCATAGCAGCCAAGTGGAAAGAGTTTGAACGTGGATCGGAACTTCTCTCCTTGGATCTGGTATTCACAACCTGGCAATTCCTTGTCGCATAGGGTGACAGCTCCATCAGCCACCTTCACCTTCCGGGGTTGTTTCATTGGCTGCACCCCTGGCCAATGCCTAGCCACTTCTGAATTGACAAAGCTATGAGAAGAACCTGAATCGACCAGCATCAATAGCACTTTGTTACCCACTTTGCCATGCAGACGAAAAACCTTGGGCGCCTCTGTACCCGTGACAGCAGCCGCCGACAGCAAACATAAATCCTCTTCTGTGCTATCGACTTGTGCACTTGGTGGGGGGTCGGGTGATGTTGGTGGCGACAGCATGCCCACCATTTCCTCCACAACATGCAGCTGCACCATGGAAGCGCAAGTATGCCCTGGCCCCCATCGCTCCCCACAAGTGAAGCAGAGTCCTGGCCTTTCCTGAAGTTGCGCAATGCCTTGAGCTTGTCGTCCACTGACGGAGACGAGCCCGCGGGCACCTTGGCGATGTCGAGCCCGCGGCGTGTCTCGAGCGGCGATGGCGTTGGTGAGGTACGCCCTGCACTTGCGGACGCCGGCAGGGTGAGGGCCAACAGGGGCCGAGATGTGAATCGCCCCGTTCGAGTATTGCCGCTCCCCGGCCGAGACGAGCCATTGTTCTCCTGCTCTAGGCGCACCAATTCGACCACCTCTTCCTGCAATTCAGCCAAAGAGATGGCAGTTTCCAAATCTTGGGGTCGATGAAGCATTACAGCAACCTTAATCTCATGATGTAATCCTTCTACAAATTGAGTAGTAAAGAATAGGGGATCCCACGAGCTATGATGAGCTAACAGACTATGCATGGACAAATTGAATTGTTCCGCATATTCGAGAACTGAGCCTGTTTGCTTCAGTTTTGAAAACTTGTGCAGAAGTAATTGAAATTCAGAGCGGCCAAATTTGTCTAGCACCGCTATGCAGAACCCTTCCCAATTATCACTCTTAAGATGCATTTTGGACTACTCTAACCACAATGCAGCCGCCCCCGTGAAGTGAACAATAGCAGTGTCCACCCAAACATGCGGATCGAGCCTGTTCACACGGAAAAAAGCTTCACAGCGAAGATGCCAACCCGTGGGGTTGTCGCCGTCAAATTCAGGGCACTCCATGAGTTTGCTGCCAAAACGACCACTCATGACTCCTTGGTGCCCACCTCCGCTCAAATCGGAAGAAGGAGAAGGGGAAACGGAGTTCGGAACGTACCATTGGCCGGGACCGGCGTAGTGAGGATCGGCCCTTCACTAGCCGACACCCGTGGAAGTAGAGTCCTGCGGTGGCCAATTTGCCCATGACCATCGTGACCTTGCTCGAGTGAGGACGATGGCGCGTCCGCCGTACGGAGATCTGGCATCGTCTTGTTGGCTGGTGTGGCACCCGACGCGATTTTCTCCAGCTGCGCCCGGATATCGCCGAGATCCGTCTGGAGTTTCCCCACCGCTGCGTCCACAGTAGGCCTCCAGGTTGCGAGATCCTGGACGACCGGCTCGAGAGCGACAAGCGTAGGCTCCATCTTCGCGACCGCGGGCTCCATCTGAAGGAAATATGCCCTAGAGGCAATAATAAAAGTTATTATTTATTTCCTTATATCATGATAAATGTTTATTATTCATGCTAGAATTGTATTAACCGGAAACATAATACATGTGTGAATATATAGACAAACAGTATGTCACTAGTATGCCTCTACTTGACTAGCTTGTTAATCAAAGATGGTTATGTTTCCTAACCATGAACAAGGAGTTGTTATTTGATTAACAAGGTCAC
>LR880971.1:163752706-163770114 GCA_904067115.1 Aegilops sharonensis | reverse complement strand
GGGGCTCGTCAGCAGCAGTAGCAGGTGACTCCCCCTTGGACGTACGACACCAACCCATGGACCGGCTCGTCCACGCGTACTCCATGCCGGTCCCTCGGGCTCCGGCTCCGGGCATCCTTGGGCCCCGCCCGGCGGGTCACCAGGCCCTATTCGCCACGCAGAACGCCGCTCCTTACAGCGGCTATGGTGTCGCCCCCACGCCAGCGCCCGCCTACGGTTCCACGCTGGCCTATGGCGCCGCCGCCGCGCCGGCTTATGGGGCTGCGCCCGCCGCTCCGGCCTTCGTGGCTGCTCCCGCGCCGGCCTACGGAGGGTTCTACCCTCCTCAGGTGCCACCGCCGTGGGACCCGGCCTTGCTCGCTGCACTGCACTCCGCCCCGTCACCGAGCTCCTATGGTGGCGGTGGTGACTGGTACATGGACTCGGGCGCCACTTCTGACATGACTGCTCATCCCGGTAACCTCACGTCTACCACTCCCGTTCATACTCCCACTCGTATCACCGTTGGTAACGGTTCCTCCCTAGTCACATGTGTTTTCCTTCTACTTCCACTCCTGTGCATATGTCTAATGTTCTTGTGTCTCCTGACTTAGTCACTAATCTCGTTTCCATTCGTCACCTTGCTCGTGAGAATCCTATAGCTATTGAATTTGACGATATCGGTTTTTCTGTGAAGGAAGCCCGTACACGGATGTGCTCCACCGATGTGATAGCCCGGATGAGCTTTACCCAGTGCATCCCTCCGGCGCCACCACCACCCGTCGCGTGGCCGCCTTCGCCACCAGTGTCGATCTTTGGCATGCCCGTCTTGGTCATCCCAACTCCACCGTCATGCGTCAGATTCTTCAGAGTTTTTCCTTCTCATGTAATAAGGTCGACGATCACACTTGTGAGGCTTGCCGTCTTGGCAAGCACGTTCGTCTTCCCTTTAGCGAGCCTACAAACATTTCCACCTTTCCGTTTCAGTTATTGCATAGTGATGTTTGGACGTCCCCAGTTGCTAGCAACACGGGCTATTTATACTATCTGGTGATATTGGATGATTTTACTCATTATGTGTGGACCTTCCCTCTCTGTCGCAAGTCCGACGCTCTTGCCACACTCACCGCTTTTTATTTATATGTCACCACACAGTTCGGTCGTCCTATTCTCGCTGATATGACCGCGTGTAAGTTAACTACAATGGTAGATACATTTACGGCCATGACAAATAAGGAAAAGCTAGTTGCCGTGGCTTGTATCCATCCGGACCAGTCAGAGAGATTTTGTTTGTTTCAGTTTAAAGGAAAATATGAGGACATGTTTATGCGTAAGACATACATGTACATGTATTCTGGAAGCTTTGATGTGCATGCGGGCATACATGGTATTGTTGGCTCGTACTACAAAAGGACATCAGATTCATTTAAAAAAGACAGACTAGGGGTCAAACTGCGTTGGTTGTTTTTGTTCCTGTCGTGCAAGGGATGTCATGTAGAAAACCAGACGTATGATATATGGAGTCTTCTATGTTTGAACGAAATTGGATGGGGTCCTCCAAAAGAAAAACAGAAGCCCGGCGACGCATGCAACAAATCTAGTAGTTTTTGTTTTCTTAAATAGACTAGCATATACTTATGTGTTATCTTTTCTTTCAAGTACGTACCAAGGCTTGTTTTCCAAGATAGTTAGGGTGTGCAGCTATTATATAAAGCCAATTTAGTTCTTTGTAAAATTAGGTTATATTTTTACGAATAGACACGATGTCTTTTTAGGGTAAATACCTGTATCGAGTTTTGGGGGAAGCTTTCTAAAAATCCCTAAGTTTTAGAGGAAGCTTTAGAAAATCTCTGTGTTGCTATTTCTCTTCGTGGAAATTGTTTTGTGCGTGAGTACCGTCGTCGAGATTGGTTTTCTCGTGCTGGACTGTAAGGTTCAATCCCTCTACTTCGCGTACATCGCGTGCACGGGCGAGAGGCTACTACTGCTGAAGGTGAAGTGTCGTGAAAGGTCGGGCCGCAACAACGGATCGGATCTCGCCACGAGGTTCGGTCTATATCAGGTGGTATTCAGAGCATCAGGTTGTTCACGACACTATGGAGAAGATGGCGAGCGCATCAGATCGGATCTCGCCATGAGGTTTGGTCTATATCAGGTGGTATCAGAGCATCAGGTTGTTCACGACACTATGGAGAAGATGGCGAGCGCATCGTTATTCAGTAAGTTAAGATATGGATTTCTGTTGGAGGAGGAAGGCCACTGGACTGGGCTTTTTCACACCCGTGTGGTAGTGAGAGTGAGATTATGTGCTATGACGATCGATCACATGAATTTGATCAACGCAGCAAGCATCGAGATGGTGGAGAAGCTGGATATACCAATAACAACACATCCAAAACCATACTCTTTCCGTTGGGGTCATGAAGAGCTCACTATCACGCACCAAACTAAGGTACCGTTTTTGTTGGGAAAATTCTTTTGCGAGGTTTTGAGCGATGTGATTCCGGCGCCGATGGTTTCGTGCCACTTGTTGTTGGGTGAACCATGGTACAAAGAGCATGATGCTGTGTACGATTATCACACACACACATATACTGTCAAGAAGGGTAAAAAGTGCAATCTTGTGCCCATGGATGAGGAGCGTTTCATTACATGGAGGAAGGAACATCTTGAGAAGATAAAAAAGCAGGAAGAAGAAGAAAGGAAGAAGGTCGAAGCTGCTGCAATTCTTACTGTCGTCGTCGTTCAGTCTGCAAATAAAAATATTGTTGAGATCAACTCGAAACCAAGGACGGTTTCGTTTCAAGAAGGAGAGGATGATATGACCGCGTGTAAGTTAACAATGGTAGATACAGTTACGGCCACGACAAATAAGGAAAAGCTAGTTGCCGTGGCTTGTATCCACCCGGACCAGTCAGAGAGATTTTGTTTGTCTCAGTTTAAAGGAAAATATGAGGACACGTTTATGCGTAAGACATACACGTACATGTATTCTGGAAGCTTTGGTGTGCATGCGGGCATACAAGGTATTGTTGGCTCGTACTACAAAAGGAGATCAGATTCATTTAAAAAAGACAGACTAGGGGTCAAACTGCGTTGGTTGTTTTTGTTCCTGCCGTGCAAGGGATGTCATGTAGCAAACCAGACGTATGATATATGGAGTCTTCTATGTTTGAAGGAAATTGGATGGGGTCCTCCAAAAAAAAAAAAACAGAAGCCGGCGACGCATGCAACAAATCTAGTAGTTTTTGTGTTCTTAAATAGACTAGCATATACTTATGTGTTATCTTTTTTTTCAAGTACGTACCAAGGCTTGTTTTCCAAGATAGTTAGGGTGTGCGGCTATTATATAAAGCCAATTTAGTTCTTTGTAAAATTAGGTTACATTTTTATGAATAGACACGATGTCTTTTTAGGGTAAATACCTATATCGAGTTTTGGGGGAAGTTGTCTAAAAATCCTTAAGTTTTAGAGGAAGCTTTAGAAAATCTCTGTGTTGTGATTTCTCTTCATGGAAATTGTTTTGTGAGTGAGTACCGTCGTCGAGATTGGTTTTCTCATGCTGGACTGTAAGGTTCAATCCCTCTACTTCGCGTACATTGCGTGCGCGTGCGAGAGGCTACTACTGCTGAAGGTGAAGTGTCGTGAAAGGTCGGGCCGCAACAACGGACCGGATCTCGCCACGAGGTTCGGTCTATATCACTCGCCTTGCAAACTGACAACGACAAGGAGTTTGACAATGTCGCCTTCCGCAATTTACTTGCGTCCCACAGCACCTTCGTTCGCCTCACCTGCCCTACACGTCTCAGCAGAATGGTCGCGCTGAGCGCGTCATTCGCACGCTGAATGACTGTGTCCGCACGTTGCTTTTCCACTCCTACGTGCCACCTCGGTTCTGGCCGGACGCGCTCGCGACCGCCAGCCTACTCTTTAACATTCGCCCCTGTCGTTCCCGCTGGAACTACACCCCTCACCAGCTCCTCTTTGGTGTCGTTCCATCTTATGACGGTCTTCGCATTTTCAGGTGTCTCTGTTATCCTAGCACCGCGTCCACTGCTCCTCACAAACTCGCGCCGCGGTCCCTTCCTTGCATCTTTCTTGGCTATCCTCCCAACACCAAAGGTTATCGGTGCTATGATCCAGTCTCCCACCGCGTTTTCACTTTGCGGCATGTGTACTTTGATGAGCTCGTGTTCCCGTCTCGGCAGGTACCGTCACCTTCGGAGTCTTCTGCGGTGCGATTCGTCCCTGCCACCACCTCTGGCGGACCGCCCAGCCGCTCCCCAGGTCTGGCCCTGCCCACGCTCCCCACACTGGCGGCCCCTAGCGCTGCGGCTCCTGCCGCGGCCCCCGACGCAGCGGCCTCCTCGGCCGCCCCCGCCGCGGACCCCGTCGCCATGGTTCCCGACGCCGCGGCCCCTGTCACGGCCCCCTCGGCCGGCCCCGCTGCGGCTCCCGCGCCTACCCCCGACGCGGCACCCGCCACGGCCCACGCAGTGGCCCCCGTCGCCACGGCCCCTGCCTTGACCCCCGCCACCCCGGCCGCACCCCTCATCGGTGTGGTGACTCGGGCTCGGACTGGGATGCTGTGTCCCAGAACGCGCTACCCGTCGGACGAGTACGCGTGCGTGACTTCTACCTCGACACTATCCCCACTCCCCACCTCCGCTCGCGCAGCCCTTCGGGATCCGAACTGGCTAGCTGCGATGCGTGAGGAGTTTGACGCCCTGCAGCGCAACCATACATGGCAGCTTGTCCTGCGGCCACCTTGTGCCAATGTCATCACTGGCAAGTGGGCCTTCCGCCACAAGACTCGCCCCGACGGTTCTCTCGAGCGCTACAAGGCGTGTTGGGTGGTGCGCGGCTTTCGCCAGCGCGCCGGCGTGGACTTCGCCAACACCTTCGCCCCGGTTGTCAAACCGGCCACGATTCGCGCTGTTCTCCAGCTTGCTGTTTCTCTCGCTTGGCCAGTCCACCAGCTCGATGTGTCTAATGCTTTCTTGCATGGCCATCTCGACGAGTAGGTGTTCTGTCAGCAGCCGACTGGTTTCGTCGACACCGCCTATCCGGACCACGTGTGCTTGCTCTCCCATTCTCTATATGGGTTGAAGCAGGCGCCTCGGGCCTGGTACCAGCGGATCGCAGCCTTCCTCCAGCAGCAGGAGTTCCGGTCGACACGGTCCAATGCCTCCCTGTTTGTCTACCACCAGGGCCCCGCCACCGCGTACCTCCTACTTACGTCGACGACATCATCCTAACTACGTCCTCGCCAACGCTTCTTCAGCAGATCACAGCTCGCCTCAGCACCGAGTTCGCCCTCAAGGACTTGGGGGCTCTCCACTACTTCCTCGGCATCGAGGTCATGCGCCGGGCTACTGGCTTCTTCCTGCACTAGCAGAAGTACGTCTACGAGCTTCTGGAGCGAGCGGGCATGCTTAACTGCAAGCCTACTTCCACGCCTGTCGATACGAAGGCTAAGGTGTCCGCCGTCGAGGGCTCTCCGGCGTTCGACGCTCCCTTCTACCGCTCCATCGTCGGTGCGCTTCAGTACCTCACACAAACGCGTCCGGACATTCAGTATGCTGTCTAGCAGGTGTGCCTTCACATGCACGCTCCTCGTGACACCCATTGGGCTCTCGTGAAACGTATACTTCGGTACATACGTGGCACCACAGTCATGGGTCTCACCCTGACGGCCTCGCCGGACACCAGTCTTGTTGCCTACTCCGCCGCCGACTGGGCTGGGTGTCCCGACACTCGACGCTCCACTTCCGGCTACTGTGTCTACCTCGAGCCCTCTCTGATTTCGTGGTCGTCTAGACGACAACCCACGATATCACGATCGAGCACCGAGGCCGAGTATCGGGCCGTGGCCAACGCCGTCGCGGAGCGTTCATGGCTACGACAGCTACTTCAGGAGTTGCTATGTGAGGTCACCAAGGCGGCGCTCGTCTACTGCGATAACGTCTCCGCGGTGTACCTCGCTGCCAACCCTGTCCATCACCAACGGACGAAGCACATCGAGCTCGACATCCACTTCGTCCAGGAGCACGTCGCACTTGGTCATGTTCGTTTTCTACATGTGCCCACCGATCAGTAGTTCGCCGATGTGATGACGAAGGGACTACCCACCTCGACTTTCGAGGGCTTTCGGTCCAGTCTTTGTGTCACCGGCGACGCTTCGACTGCGGGAGGGGGGGGGGGTGTTGAACATGTGTACATGTACGTAGGTCTGGGTCCAGTATGCAATACATGTAGTATCTGTCTCCCTCTGTATGTACGTGTATCTTAGGAGATAAGATACCGGTCACACCCCTTGTACCTCTATATATGTGCCTAGTGCACGATCAATCAATTATCGATGCACCAAATCATTCTCTACACTACCGAACCTTCTCCACCGGGTGTCGTATGTCAGTTGCATCACTGGCGTCTTGGCCGGCAGCCATATGTGCCGCTCGAGGCAAGGACGCGCTGCAGGCCTACAGCCACTCGCGAGTTGGTGGAGCCACATGCACATGGGCACTTAGACATTCATGGCTCTGTTGTTCTGCCTTCCTCAATGCTGGGAAGCACCAAGTGGCAAGGTAGACGACGTTGCATCTACCGGCTGCTACTGTAGCTAGCAAAACATGTCGTATAGTACAATCTGACGGCTCTCTTTTCTTCCTCTTACTTTTGTTATTAATTGGAACAAACATCTAACGAAGAGAAATCTCCAACAGACGTCATCCCCTTCACAACCGAAACCACCATCATTGCCCAAAAAAAATCAGACATGAGCTTTCCTGAGGTTGCTGTCTTGCCGATGCCAGCTTGATCAATCTGTGTATGTTGTGTAGTGTCGTGCCAAGCATATAGTACTATGAGATTCTCCTTGCACAAATCGTTGTTTGAGTTATTAGGAAAATTAAGGGAGAGTGAAGAAAACCTATAGATTACCTGGCCAGGGGACGTGCCACGCACTCGATCTTGATGAGCTGCACTACGCCACGGTATAAACCTGCTGCTAGCTGATGCCGACAAAGATGCCAGCGCTGGTACTGGCGCCCCCACGAGCTGCGTGAAGGCAAGGCAACGTCCCAGGTCATCTCAAAGTCGCCAGCCCCGCAGTTGCAAGTCATGAGTCATTGAGAAGGACCCATTGCCACACCGCCGCCGCCATAGAGGACATGACGGGAGATTGCAGGAGGTCCGCAGTGTCCGGATTGTGACACCTCGTGATTGGGGGTATGACAATTAGATTAGATTTTTTTCTTTTTTTTTTGGAAGGAGACGGTCAGAGTTTATGAGTAGATAGAGTTTTTTTTTTACAAATTAAAGAAATATAGATTGCTTTTATTACGGGAGGAAGAATCGGTGGATTAATAGATTGCTTTTATTACAGGAAGAAGATTGATTTTATTACAGGAGGAAGAATTGGTAGATTAATAGCGTTTTTTCACAGGTATAAGAAAATATCAAAAGAGAATTATAAGGATTGATCTACACCGTAATAACTCGGCCCCACTAGATTAATGGCTCATAATTACTGATTAACATGGTAATTTTCAGGGAGTCACAAATTAGTATAGGTATAGATGTTATATTGTTCAATTGGTGTTTAGTTAACTGCTTGGTTCGTTTGTTGTGGCTTGGTTCACTTGTTGTGGTGTTTAGTTAACTGCTTGGTTCAGTTCTGCAATGCGATGTTCAATTGTTGTGGCTGCATTCTGTTATTGTATACCATGTGATGAACAAATCAAATTTCGTTGTACTAAATACATGAGAAACAAATACAATTGCTATATTTCCAAGTTGTTAAGCATGCTTGGTTCGGTTAACTGTCTGATCTTCTATTAGGAGTATGTTATATTGTGCAATGTGGTGCTCAGTTAACGTTTGGTTCATTTGTTGTGGTGTTTAGTTAACTACTTGGTTCAATTCTGCAATACTGTTCAATTATTGTGGCTGCATTTTGTTATTGTATACCATGTGAGGAATAAATCGAATTTGGTTGTACTAAATACATGAGAAACAAATACAATTACTATATTTCCAAGTTGTCAATCATGCTTTGTTTGGTTAACTGATAGCATCCATGTGGCTTGAATTAATCTGAGGAATCTGCAATGTGCTTATTTTTCATCAACATATTTTACTGATAGCATGTGAATCCTTACTTAACCTGATGACTAACTACCTTATATGTGTTGTAGGGAAACAATGGGAAGCACTGAGGTTTACAAGATGGTACTAACTATTATACCTTGCCTTTTTTATTCCTTTGCCCATTTCCAATATAGAGAATATATTTATGCACATCCTTGTTTTCAGGCTTCACTAATGATTACCTCTCAAACCACCTCTGTGGTCAGGAGGCGAGCAAAGTTTTCATACAACACCCACGGTTCAATATTGAAGTGTTCGTGAAGAGGTCGAAGGATGGACGGTCAATCATCCACAGGCACTGGCCTAAAGTTGCAAAGACCTTCAGCAATTTTCCATATGAGATGCATCTCTCTATGTACCGTCTATGATGCTAATTTCGAAAGGTTCTAGATGTTGCATGTGAAACTTGCTGCTGGTGCAGTTGTGTAATGGGGTGGCCGAGTGCTAAAGCTATATCATGTTGTACTATGATGTATTTCAATTACGAAATCCTGCTTCCCTAATATCGAAATGGAATATATTATGTGCTTAATATGAGTGTCAATTAGATTAGTAAATGGATTATTATTAATAGGGCAATTAGCCCGGCAATTGGCCAATTAGCTTGCTAGTTGGGTTTTCCTATTGCAAACGGTTAATGAGAAAACACCGTGGGCGATGACCTTAGGCAACACACACCGTTTCTAGGAATAAACCGTGTTGGATCAATGAACAATCACACACGACATTCTCTTGAAAACTGTTTGCCTAACGCCACCTTGCGCAAATGTTTTCCTTGGAGTGACTGTGTGGGATGTGTATACAAACGGAAACGTTTAGCGATGACTGACTGTGTAGGATGTACTTACGATCGGAAATGATTTCGCCTGTATAATTGTATTTTTTTAGCACTATTGTACGTATTTCTATATTTGAGTGCTCGCCGGTCGCACACGACCTCATTATGCCGAGCGTGTGTGCCAGGAGGGCATATCCCCAACGGTTTCTGGGTCGTGTGGGAAGGACCCCCCTATCGACGGTTCCGAATGCCGTCGCGGAAAGGGGTTAAAAACCTTTTGTTTAGCACCGACGCGTACCAGTGTAAACCCACATCAAAATAATTATTTGGGATGAGAAGATCTTCTAGAGGTTTCAAGTCCAGTTGCTGAAAGTTGTCCGTAACCAGGGACACGGCTAATCATGATTAGTTTGTACACTCTGCAGAGGTGTGCGCACTTTTCCCCACAAGACTCGATCTCCTCCGTTGAATTCCTCGCACTGCCTGATGTTTGAGAACCGGATGATCGAGACATAGTCTTTCCGAAGAGGTCCCCTTAACCGATAGATAGGCCGGTACACCTAAAATTTCCCCACATCTGCTAGTCTATCATGGAAAGGTTTCCCACAACTTACTCAACTATGCCAGAGCCCATAATGGCTTGTGGCTGCACACGGAAGCTACTTGATATGAAACATGTCAAACTTTTTTGAACCTGGGCGGTATTCCCCACCTTTTTCTGAGTAATGCAGATCCTCCCGGAGGTTACATACTTGTCGAATGGTCCCGACAAATCTTTCTTCCCAGATGATTGATTAATTGGTATTGCAGAGCCTCCAAGGAAATACAATACATGTAAGTTACTAATGTAGTCATTGCCTAAGTTCTCTCGCAACTTTCATGAATCACACGATACCGAATCCACGTCTACCATAGCATGGCTAAGCAATAACTACACTATAACCATTCCCAAAGTGGCGGCAAAGACTATCAGGATCAGGCTAAGCATATGGCTATCCCATCTGGGTTTAACATAGCATAGTAGTCCTACACATGCATACTACTGTGTTGATAGAAGGCACTACATGCAAAGTAAAAACATAGGATTCGTATGATCAAAAGTGAAAACTTGCCTGTTAAAGTTGATGAAGTACTCTGCACTCAAAGTCCTGACAATTGTACTCTTGGCACTCCGGACAATCTAGCGTGAGCAAGCAATAACACACATAAGCACTCATGCACAAGATTCAAAGAAAAGATCTCGGAAAACTTCAAAAACAAGCAAATAGCTCTTGCGAACAGAATTTTTTTCAACAGTACTAAAATTGTGTGGATTAGATCTTAACAGAACGTACATGCGATGAGCTTCGATTTTCAAAAAGAATCAACTAAATCAGAGTTACGAAACTCAAGTTATGATCAAAAGAAGTTCAAATTCAAATATGTTTGAATTCAAATTTTAAAACTTTCAAAAATAAGGTGAGTTGGTTATCTGGATAGAGGAGATCATAACGAAGAAGTGGGTGTTGGTTTCATTGGATTTGGATAAACGGTTGAAAAGTTGTGATCGTTTCAAAAACAGGGGCTAAACTGTAAAAGAAAACTAGCGAATAGGTGCCTGGTAGATGTTGAAGATCCTCCCTGGCAACGGCGCCATAAATTCCTTTTGATGTCGGCTAGAACAACGTCAGTATTTCCCCAAAGTGGAAGAGATGATGCAGCAGAACAACGGTAGGTATTTCCCTCAGTGATGAGACCAAGGTTATCGAACCAGTAGGAGAACCAAGCAACACTACGTAAACAACACCTGCACACAAATAACAAATACTCGCAACCTGACGTATTAAAGGGGTTGTCAATCCCTTTCGGGTAACGACGCCAGAAATGGGCAAACAGACGTGAGAGAATTGTGAATATTGATAGATTGAACGCCAAATAAAATAAAGTGCGGCAAGGTATTTTTGTATTTTTAAGTTTAATAGATCTGAAAATAAAAGGCAAATAAAATAGATCGCAAAGGAAAATAATATGAGAAAGAGACCCGGGGGCCGTAGGTTTAACTAGTGGCTTCTCTCCAGAAAAATAGCAAACGGTGGGTAAACAAATTACTGTTGGGCAATTGATAGAACTTCAAATAATCATGACGATATCCAGACAATGATCATTACATAGGCATCACGTCCAAGATTAGTAGACCGACTCATGCCTGCATCTACTACTATTACTCCACACATCGACCGCTATCCAGCATGCATCTAGTGCATTAAGTTCTTGGAGAAACAGAGTAATGTAATAAGAACGATGACATGATATAGACAAGATCTATTTATGTAGAAATAGACCCCCATCGTTTTATCCTTAGTAGTAACGATACATACGTGTCGGTTCCCCTTCTGTCACTGGGGTCAAGCACCGTAAGATCAGATCCACTACAAAGCACCTCTTCCCATTGCAAGATAAATAGATCAAGTTGGCCAAACAAAACCCAATCGAAGAAGAAATACAAGGCTATAAGCAATCATGCGTATAAGAGATCAACGAAACTCAAATAACTTTCATGGATAAAAAGATAGATCTGATCACCCAAAGTTCATCCGATCCCAACAAGCACACCGCAAAAACGAGTTACATCATATGGATCTCCAAGAGACCATTGTATTGATAATCAAGAGGGAGAGAGAGAGAGAGAGAGAGGAAGCCATCTAGCTACTAACTACAGACCCGAAGGTCTACAAAGAACTACTCACACATCATCGGAGAGGCATCAATGGAAGTGGTGAACCCCTCCGTGATGGTGTCTAGATTGGATCTAGTGCTTCTGGACTCTGCGGCGGCTGGAATTGATTTTTGTTGACTCCCCTAGGGTTTCTGGAATATTGGGGTATTTATAGAGCAAAGAGTCAGTTCAGGGGGCACCCGAGGTGGGCACAATCCACCAGGGCGTGCCTGGGCCTCCTGGCGCGCCCTGGAGGGTTGTGCTCCCATCGGAGCACCCCCAGGAGATTCTCCGACCCACTGGATGTCTTCTGGTCCCAAAAAATTCCTCAAAAAGTTCCGCTGCGTTTGGACTCCGTTTGGTATTGATTTCCTACGATGTAGAAAACATGCAGAAAATATCAACTAGCACTTGGCACTATGTCAATAGGTTAGTATTAATAAATGATATAAAATGACTATAAAATGATTATAAAACATCCAAGAATGATAATATAATAGCATGGAACAATCAAAAATTATAGATACGTTGGAGACGTATCATCCGCGAGGTACGGGTGAAGGGGTGATTCCATCCGCGCCCCTTGCTCTCGCCAACGGGCACAACCATAGTGATGGCGCTCGGTCCAGGGCGAATCGCCGCCCTCCGGCCGCCCCTGCCACAGGAGCGACCGCAGCGTGTGCTCCATCCTCGGGGCGAGTCGACCAGGTCGCTGTGCCCAACGGAGCTGCTGGCCCTCATGCGCCTTTGCCACGTCACCATGCCACCCAAATGGACACCTCGCAACAGCGAGGACGCGGTCCTATCGTCGCTTGCACCGTCAGAAGCCGAGCGGCGGTGCGGTCCACATTATCATCACCCATGCCAAACACTGCTACAGAGGCCATGGCGCGGGCTCAACTGCTACTAAGGTTTGCGCCAGCGGCCGAGCAGATGGACGAGTGGCGTGCCACCATCCAGAGTCTGCTCGGTTGCGCCGAGGCTGGGGGCTCACAGCGAGCTGGCCGGGCACGGCCTCCCCAGGCGACGACGACGACTCGCGCTACTGGTCGTATGGAAGGGGCCACCCCCACGGTACAGTCCCACCATGGCAACCGGCGCGAGTGCGGCAGAATCAAGAACCTGATGACGTCTCGATGGCCTCTTCTGACCCTCGAGCACGTCTAGACCAACGTCGAGACCCGGAGGATAGGGCGAGGGGTGATGCGGCTTGAAGCTACATCGGTATTTCCCCAAAGAGGAAGGGATGATGCAGCACAGCGACGGTAGGTATTTCCCTCAGTGATGAGACCAAGGTTATCGAACCAATAGGAGAACAAAGCAACAACACGTAAGCGGCGCCTACACACAAATAAGAACTACTCGCAACCCGATGTGTTAAAAGGGGTTGTCAATCCCTTTTGGGTAACAGTGCCAGAAATTGGCAAAACGGAAGTGAATAAATTGCAGTAGATTGATAGATCGAACGCCAAATAAAACAAATATGAATAAATTGTAGCAAGGTATTTTTGTAATTTTGGTTTAATAGATCTGAAAATAAAAGCATAGGAAAATAGATCGCAAAGGCAAATAATTTGAGAAAGAGACCCGGGGACCGTAGGTGTCACTAGTGGCTTCTCTCGAAAAAAATAGCAAGCGGTGGGTAAACAAATTACTATTGGGCAATTGATAGAACTTCAAATAATCATGATGATATCCAGGCAATGATCATTATATAGGCATCACGTCCAAGATTAGTAGACCGACTCCTGCCTGTGTCTACTACTACTACTACTCCACACATCGACCACTATCCAGCATGCATCTAGTGTATTAGGTTCATGGAGAAATGAAGTAATGCAATAAGAAGGATGGCATGATGTAGACAAGATCTATTTATGTAGAAATAGACCCCATCGTTTTATCCTTAGTAGCAATGATACATACGTGTCGGTTCCCCTTCTGTCAATGGAGTCAAGCACCGTAAGATCGAACCCACTACAAAGCACCTCTTCCCATTGCAAGATAAATAGATCAAGTTTGCCAAGCAAAACCCAAATATTGGAGAAGAAATACGAGGCTATAAGCAATCATGCATATAAGAGATCAAAGAAACTCAAATAACTTTCATGGATAAAAAGATAGATCTGATCATAAACTCAAAGTTCATCCGATCCCAGCAAACACACCGCAAAAAGAGTTACATCATATGGATCTCCAAGAGACCATTGTATTGATAACAAGCGAGAGAGAGGAAGCCATCTAGCTACTAACTACGGACCTGAAGGTCTACAAAGAACTACTCGCATCATCGGAGAGGCACCAATGGAAGTGGTGAACCCCTCTGTGGTGGTTCTGGACTCTGCGGCGACTCGAATTGATTTTTGTCGACTCCCCTAAGGTTTCTGGAATATTGGGGTATTTATAGAGCAAAGAGGCGGTCCGGGAGCACCCGAGGTGGGCACAACCCACCAGGGCACGCCTGGGCCTCCTGGCGCGCCTTGGTGGGTTGCGCTTGCCTCGGAGCACCCCCAGGCACTGCCTTGGCCCATTGGGTGTCTTCTGGTCCATAAAAAATCTCCATGAAGTTTCGTTGCATTTGGACTCCGTTTGGTATTGATTTCCTGCGATGTAAAAAACATGCAAAAAGCAGCTACTGGCACTTGTCACTATGTCAATAGGTTAGTACAAAAAATGATATAAAATGACTATAAAATGATTATAAACATCTAAGATTGATAATATACAGCATGGAACAATCAAAAATTATTGATACGTTGGATACGTATCAACATCCCCAAGCTAACTCCTGCTCGTCATCGAGTAGGTAAGTGATAAATACATAATTTTTGATGTAGAATGCTGCCTAACATGGCATATCATATTCTTTTCTTTATAGCATGGACATTTGGACTTTTATATTGTTCAAAGCAATAGCCTAGTTTTGACATGATAACTTAAATACTCAAGCATATCAACAAGCAACCATGTCTTTCAAAATATCTACGCTAAAATAAGCTATCCCTAGCCCATTATGCTCAATCATTGATCCATTCATGAAATACACTCGCATATTAACTACACCCAATGCTCAAGTACGATCATAGTGCCTCCTAGTTGGTGCTTTATAACAGAAGATGGAAACTCAAATTCAAAAATAAAAATTGCATAAAGTAAAAGAAAGGCCCTTCGTGGTGGGAAGTGGGGATTTGTAGAGGTGCCAGAGCTCGAACCTAAAATTGAGAGATAAAAACATTTTGAGAGGCATACTTTTCCCACCAACAAAAACGACTTAGAGTTCCCAACACTTTCCATGCTAGATATATCATAGGTGGTTCCCAAACAGAAAATAAAGTTTATTCCTTTTTCAACCATACTTTCACTTTCCATGGCTAGCCGTATCCACGGCTACCCTCCATACCAACACTTTCCAAGGAATTTATTATTTGACAACATAAAGTAAATTCATTTTTCATTTCGGGACCTGGCATCCCTAATACCTTTGCCTTACTCTCGTGCAATGACAAGTGAATAAACACTCATCATGAGAATAACACATCTAGCATGGAAAATATTAGCCACCCCTCACCGCCTTGTTAGCGGTACGAGCACACGAAAGAGAAATTTATTTTGAATATTAGAGATGGCACATACAAATTTTCTTAGAACGGCAAAATAATACCGCATATAGGTAGGTATAGTGGACTCATATGGCAAAACTGGTTTAAAGGATTTTGGATCCACAAGTAGAGATCATACTTGGTGCAAAATGAAGGCTAGCAAAAGATTGAGAAGCGACCAACCAAGAAACGTATAATCTCATAAGTGAGCATTAAGCGTAATTAACACCGAATAATGCACCACAAGTAGGATGTAATTTCGTTGCATAACTATTGAATTTCGTGCTTGCTTCGGGAATCACAAACCTTAACACCAATATTCTTACTAAAGCATAATTACTCATCAACATGACTCACATATCACATCATCATATCTCAAATCTATTACTAAGAATCAAGTTTATTTTGTCCAATGACCTTCATGAAAGTTTTTGTTATATCCTTCTTGGTTATCTATCACTTTGGGACTAATTTCCATATGTTGCTTTTGATAAGCTCAAACAAATATAAGTGATGATCATGAGCATAATTTTTCTTTCTCTCAAATTAATTTAAGTGAAGCAAGAGAGAATTCCATGAATATTTCACTAACTCTCAAATAAATCTAAGTGAAGCAAGAGAGCATTTCTTCAAAAATACTAAAGCACACCATGCTAAAAAAGATATAAGTGAAGCACTAGAGCAAATCCATAGCTCATAAAAATTTAAGTGAAGCATAGAGAGCAATTCTAACAAGTCATGACATAATTTTGGCTCTATAAAATAGGTGTGTCCAGCAAGGAATCAAGACTTAAAACACAAAATAAAACAAGCAAAGACTCTTATCATACAAGACAGTCCAAGCAAAACACATAGTATGTGACGAATAAAAATATAGTTTCGAGTAAAATAGCGATGGTCGTTAGAAGAAAGAGGGGATGCCACTCGGGGCATCCCCTAGCTTAGTTGCTTGACCTCTTTTTGATAATAGCTTGGGATTGCGGGGAATCCCCATGGTTAGGCTCTTCTTACTCCTCATTCTTTCATCCATCGTAAGATAACCCAAAACTTGAAAACTTCAATCACACAAAACTCAACAAAACCGTCGTGAGATCCGTTAGTATAAGAAAGCAAATCACCACTATAAGTACAATAGAAAACCAATTCATATTTTGTTCTTGCATTATATCTATTGTATTCCAACTTTTATATGGCAAAAACTCATCAAAGAAAACCATAGAGCCATCAAAACAAGCACACAATGCAAAGAAAACAGAATCTGTCAAAAACCGAACAGTCTGTAGCAGTCTGGCTATTTTGAATAATTTTTTAACTCCACAAACTCTAAAAAATTAGGACGACCTGGGCAATTTGTATATTAATCTACTGCAAAAAGAATTGGTATTTTATGGCTCTCTGGTAAAAATGAAAATTATTTTCGTGAGCGCAAAAGTTTCTGTTTTTCAGCAAGATCAAACAACTATCACCCAAGAAGATCCTAAAGGCTTTACTTGGCACAAACACTAATTAAACACAAAAAAACAATCATAACAGTAGAATAATTGTGCTAACACTCAATAGAAGAAAGCAAAAAGCAAAAATAAATTTTATTCATTGGGTTGCCCCCCAACAGCGCTATAATTTTACGCCCTTAGCTAGGCATAAAGCAAGGATCTAAGTTTTGTCATCTTTGTTTCGAGATCCATAAGATGCCCTCATGATTGATTCATATGGGGGCCTAATTCTTGTTCTAGGGAAGTGTTCTATGCCCTTCCTCAAAGAAAATTGGAACTTAATATTGCCTTCTTTCATATCGATCACGGCACCGATAGTGCGTAAAAATGGTCTACCAAGAATAATTGGACAAGATGGATTGCAATCAATATCAAGAACAATAAAATATATGGGCACACAATTCCTATTTGCAAGAATAAAAAATCATTAATTCTTCCCATAGGCTTTTTAATAGTAGAATCCACCAAGTGCAAATTTAAAGAGCATTCTTCAATATCAGTAAGACCAAGCACATCACATAAAGATTTCGGAATTGTAGAAACACTAGCACCCAAGTCACACAAAGAAAAAGACTCATAATTTTTAATCTTGACTTTGATAGTAGGTTCCCATTCATCATGCAATTTTCTAGGAATTGAAACTTCTAATTCCAACTTTTCTTCCAAACCTTTCATCATAGCATCAACAATATGTTTAGTAAAAGATTTATTTT
>LR880971.1:163741163-163752587 GCA_904067115.1 Aegilops sharonensis | reverse complement strand
ATCACATAAAGATTTCGGAATTGTAGAAACACTAGCACCCAAGTCACACAAAGAAAAAGACTCATAATTTTTAATCTTGACTTTGATAGTAGGTTCCCATTCATCATGCAATTTTCTAGGAATTGAAACTTCTAATTCCAACTTTTCTTCCAAACCTTTCATCATAGCATCAACAATATGTTTAGTAAAAGATTTATTTTGTTCATAAGCATGGGGTGAATTTATCATGGATTGCAACAAAGAAATACAATCAATTAAAGAGCAACTATCATAATTAAAGTCTTTGTAATCCAAAAGAGTGGGCACATCACTAGTTAAAGTTTTGACCTCTTCAAACCCACTTTCATCTATTTTCTCAACAAGATTTTCACCCTCCGAATTATCGGGACGCCTTCTAACTAAAGTTGACTCTTCTCCAGTCCCTTTTTCATCAATCTTAATTTTACTAAACAAGGAATCAATAGAAGAAACACCAATCATTTTAAAATCTTCAGCATTTTTATCAAAGCAATCACTAGAAACTGCTTTTTCTAAAAATTCTCTTTTAGCTCTAAGCATAGCGGTTCTTTTCTTACTTTCATGCATAAAATATAAAGAGCTTTAATTGACTCCTCAACTTTAGGCACAAAAAATTTCATCTTGAGATTTTCTACGTCATGAGCAATTCTACCAACACTTCTAGACAAATCATCAATCTTATTAAACTTTTCTTCTATGGTAGTGTTGAAAACCTTTTGCATGTTGATAAATTCTTTAATATTATTCTCAAGATCAGAGGTGTTCCTATTATTATAAGAAGTATTTCCATAGGAATTACCATAACTAGTCGTAAACCCGTGCGAATGCACGGGCTAGCCTATTAAGAAAGATAACTTTGTACAAATGTGAACAACAACGTAATTAACTTATTATTAGTTCACAATTGATTTGTGGTTAATTAATCATTTTATTGTTGGGAAAACATAAAAATTTCATGTAAGGCATGATACATATTTCCCTATACCATTTGTGTCACCATAAATACTATGGATTTTGAACCATTCTTAAACAACGCTGTCCAATTTAGAAATTGGCGTCTTAATTTATTTCACATTGGGAAAATTTGCATTAAGGTATAAGATTGAGTGTACAATTTATAATTTAGTGGAACTCTATGATAGAAAAAATCTAACTTTGTGCATTTGAAAAAATGTTAATCTTTCTATCTTAGAAAATTACTTGCTATTTTTGCAAGGAGTTAAAATCAGTGTCACATCTATCACCTAGTTTTCCTTTTTTATGTGAGTGTTGTATCCATTTGTCTCAAGCTACATATTTACTTTGAATCTTTGGGTCCACCTCTTGTCAGCTCAACAGTGACCAATTCTGAACCTCTTACGACGAATGTGACAACGTTTTCCAAATCCCATCACACCCTATAGGACCTAAAATTGAATAGGAAGGTGTCATCTGCATTGACACCCCATTCCCCATTCCTTTCAGAGGCGTCTCCACTCAAGGCAAACTCCTTCTGCATCTCTATGTTAGTTATTATATTTCAAGAAATCCCATGGAAAAGAAGAGAGGTAAATGGGAAATTATTAATACCTATAAAACTGATTAACTTCAGCCCTCTGCAATTAACATCTTATAGGATGATATATATAACTGGAACAAATAAATTAATACCTTTCAACAAAGGGTATCTATAAATAGTTCAAGTCTAGCAAAGTAGCCAATTAATCTAATAAAACTAAGCAACAATTATTGGTTTAACAGCTGAACTAAGTGTTGTCTCCACGCGCTTTTTGCTTTCCGTCACAATATGACACTAATGATGCAGAACTAAGTATTTCCTTAGGATTTTGGACACGTAAACAGAATAGGCAATTAGTGAAAGAGGATAAGTGCCTTACGATGTATTACCAATTAATTTTAATGAAGTTGGGCCAATATTAGGTGGAATAAAAGTGCTACATATGGATTTATATTCACAAAATTATTGTTTCGTCGCAGCAAGATTCAAAATTTCTAAGCAATGCATAACTCTCACTTTCAGAAAGACATTGTTAGGTGAGAGATAATACAAAAAGATAAATCAAAGTTTGGAAATATTAATAGTTCCTAAATAAGAAGAACACGACCAACAAACAATAGCCCCACTGTTGTACTTAATATGCTGTTAGCATCAACCATCAGTAGCATATCAAGAATCTTGATTTCCTCTCCCATCAAGCATTGTTTCAGTTGAGAATTTCGGATGCATTTACCAATTAATGTATGGTTGCTATATCTTGACCTGAACCAAAAGCAGACCAGATTGAGTTCTATTTAAAAGTTTTATCGGTCCAATGTAAGTTTACCACTGGAACACCATAGATATCACATACCTATGTTTTTCCATGTGGACATCTATAAATTGACTGCAGGGTCAAGCCCAACATCGACTATTGAATCATGTGCTTCATTGCAACAGTACAACTACATCCTTTAGTTCTACACAGAACTATTGGTTCTTGTGGAAGGTTAGCCTTCATGTAAATTCTTGTCTAACACAAACACATCTAGTGTGCGCGGGTGTGCACAGGTTTTAAAATTCCAGTGGAAGCATATCGCATCATTGTTCCTGCAGACTGAAAAGGTAAGAGCATACCTTAAACTGTAAATGGCTACTGCCCGACTCAACGCTCAGTGCTGTATATAAATTTAGTGATATCTTGTCACTTCCAGGTATGCTTTGGCATGTCGATATGGCGTCGGCATGTCAACAGGACATGTATAAACCGTCTAAACCTTGCTTTAATATCGACTTTTCCCTTAGTAAATCAGTACCAATTCGCCGTATTCTTGCATGTGAAGTTATTGGTGCAGACTGTTGTCCAGTTCATCTGCATAAGTGATTACAAAGTGAGTAAAAGGTAAGATGAAGAAAACAAAGTACATCAATAGTCAGTAGATGCTAACTGGCGAGGATGCTGTTAATGCCTTATTTGGGACTTGGCTGAATGGGGTTCAGCCTGACTTAGCGAAACACATTCGGGTTGGGGTTTGTGCGTTGCTGTGGACTATCTGGACTTGCAGAAATGATTTGGTCTTTAACAGAATATCATGTATTCACTTTTTGCAGGTTATATTCAGAACTACGGCACGGATCCGTTTGTGGTCGCCACTCACTCGGACGGAGGCCAAGGAGCATTTGGTTATTGGATCCATCCGTTGGGAGATGGTACCTCGGGATATATTCAACCGGTTTGGATGGCGGTCATGTAATAGGATAGGCATCTAGTATACTTATCCATTCGTAGCCAGCCGGTTGTGGCCTCTTGTTTTTGGCTAGTTGTGGTCTCTAGCCGATCTTTGGCTCTGTGTGAGCTTGTTTTACTTTTTCTGCTTTGGAGACTTTCGAACCTTTGTTGACACTATCGTTGCTTGGTTAATAAGATGGCCGTATGCATCATTCTGATGCAGAGGCCGGGGAATTCCCCCTTTTCGAAAAAAAAACTGGCGAGGATGCTCAGGGTTGTGAAACAATGTGAACATTCTTAGAGTGGTTTGAAGCCTAGAAATGTATCAATGTAGCATGAGAAAAGCAAACCAATGAATCTAATATGTGTGCCTAGTTATTTGGCACCATAAGCCCCCCTGTTGATGGAGCTGGACACACGTAAAGGTGGTGTCACTCCTCTAACAAAGCTGTAACCTGTTATGGTAGGAAAATAAAATAACTCGTTTGACATGATCCAAACATGATCGACGTTATGCATGATGCGAAGCGTAGATGCAATGACTGCTCACCTATTTTCCTCTAGGAGTCCCCAATAGCACCTCCAGTTAGTAAATAAAATAAATAAATAAAAGATGTTAGACGTCCTGCTCCTCACTCTGATGTCGATGTCGGCAATGGCAATGGTAAGGGTGCAGCTCTGCGCCAACAGAGACAACTACATGCTCAACGACACCTACCAGAATAACCTCGCTGCGTTTGCCGCCACCCTTGCTGACAACACCTCCTCCTCCCCGCTGCAGTGCAGGCGGCAGCTCAAGGTAGATTATTTTTCAAATATGATTAACCTAGATTAAATGTTAGTTCATTACTTTTGGCATCTACATACACAGGGTACACACTCTTAGGAATATAAACTGCTCAGTCCCCGATGTAAAAGCATACGTTAGTAGTTGCTAGCAAAACCAATCGTATATGATGAAAGGCTTCTAAGTCATGGGTTAAGCCGTAGAGGGAGCCGGCTAAATAATTAATTAATACAGATTGAGCAACTCATGGACCTGATTGAAAAGAGAAGAGCTTACAACGTGGCGTCAAATTCTTCAGTGCTTGTCCAGGATGACAATTCATGGCCGTCGCCCGCTGCAGCAGAGGAGGCAGGCAACCCACTTGAAGCCTAGCCGCATGGAGGCCATGGGCAGACGCAGGCAGCCGTGACACAAATCAATCAAAGAAACTTTGCGGCGGCCATCATGAAATCTCCGGCTGAGAGATCGTCTTCCTTTTTCTTTTTTGATTGAAGCTCCATGACAGAATTTCTTTCGCAGAAAAACATCTTCAACGTGGAAGATGGGATATTGGAATATTAGATAGAGATTACTGTTGCCGTCATAGAGATTGGTTTTTAGGGAAGTGAGATATCCTTTATGTAGTACCGGGTTTAAGGAGAAATAAAGCTGCAATCGTGAGATCTCCTCTCTCTTTTTTTTGACAGTTGAGATCTCCTCTTACCGGAATTAAAGGAGAAATAAAGCTGCAATCGTGAGATCTCTTCTTTTTTTACGGTTGAGATCTCCTCTTTCTGTACGCACGTAATCAAGTCATTATATATAGTTGGGCCTCATTAGATCTATGGGTAGGCTCCAGATGAACGGCTGATGTTTTTCCTATTTTCTTTAGTTAACGTTATTTCTAGGATTGATCTACACCGTAATAACTCGGCCCCACCAAATTAACGGCTCCTAATTTCTGATTAACATGATAATTTCTTGGGAGTCTGCAATTAGTATAGGTATAGATAGATAGATTATTAGAGGAATTACAAGGAAAAGTCCTAGGATTAAAATTACCTCTATAAGCATTGTTGTTTAAATTTTTTCGAGAGATAAAATTCACATCTACGGCATCACTAGTTTGCTCAATCAAAGTAGACAAAGGCATATAATTTAAATAAATAGGAGTACTTTTACTAGCAACCAATTTCATAAGAGCATCAACTTTTTCACTCAAAGAAGAAATTTCTCCAACCGAATTAAGTTTTTTACTAGTAGGAGCTCTTTCGGTATGCCATTGCGAATAATTTGCCATAATATTATCAAGCAATTTGTTAGCTTCACCCAAAGTAATTTCCATAAAAGTACCACATGCTGTGAAATCTTAAAGATTACGAGAAACAAAATTCAATCCAGCATAAATTTTTTGTATGATCATCCAAAGGTTTAACCCATGAGTTGGGCAATTCCTTAGCATCATTTTCATCCTTTCCCAAGATTGTGCAACATGCTCATGTTCAATTTGCTTGAAATTCATGATCTAGGTTCTAAGGGAAATAATTTTTGTGGGCGGAAAATACTTAGTGATAAAAGCATCTTTGCACTTATTCCAAGAATCGATACTATTGCGAGGCCAAGAAGAAACCAATTTTTTGCAGAATCACGCAAAGAAAACGGAAATAATTTCATCTTCACAACATCATTGTCCACATCTTTTTTCTTTTGCATATTGCATAATTCCATGAAGGAATTAATATGGGAAGCGGCATCCTCATTAGGAGTACTGGAAAATTGATCTTTCATAACAAGATTCAACAAAGCAATATTAATATCACAAGACTCCGCACTAGTGACGGGAGGAGCAATCGGAGTGCCAATACAATCATTCACTACTGCAGGAGACTGCTAACGCGACACTACGATCAGAGACCCTTTGCCAAAACTGTGTGCGATGCAATAATCGCAAATGGTGGTGTGAAAAAACCGTCAAAAAAGGTGCAAAACGTTTGCGATTATGTATGCATCAAACACGGTTCAGATTTTAGTTGCGTGTGCGATGAAGGGCATACGTTAATCCATTCAAACTGTCTGTGATGTGGCAAAACAACAGAAATGGGCAGCCATAACAATGTGTGTGCGATGCAGGACACACGGTTAATCCATTCGAACTGTTTGCAATGAGGTAGAACAACAGAAACGGTCAGCCATATCAATGTGTGTGCGATATACGGCATACGGTTAACTCGGACGAACTGTTTTCGATTAGGGAACACAACAGAAATGATTCAACTTAACAAGATGTGTGTGATATGCAGCATACAGTTCACATGGATAAACTATTTGCGATGAGCTAAAAGAACACAAACGAGTCATGTAAACAAGATGTGTGCGATACGTGGCAAACAGCCGACTCGGATGAACTATTTGCGATGAGAAATTACAACACAGACGGTCAATACAGTTACTTCATGTGTGATTCTGTGTGTACAAAAAACTTTGAAAAATGCAAACTAGTTGCTTGCGGTGGCTAGGAGTATCACACACGATGCGTCTGCGAGTACTCGTGTGCGATGATTAGTATGTTACACATACGTTTCCTTATGTGAACATGTGTGTGAATTTGCAATATGGATAGTTAATATGCAAATGCCTTCTGGACATCAGCCACACACTTAAACTCAATGAACTGTGTATGATACTAATACTTTCCATGAAAATTTATGAACTTGGGTAACATCATTTGAGTAACATATATATAGTGGTTACACTATTCGACAAAAGGAGGATCTTCGTAACACGGTTTTGACAACCATATGGTCCATATCTACATACTTAACATAGTAACAACTATTACATTTTAAGAGGCTAAGGGCCAACAACCATATGGTCCATATCTACATACTTAACAGATATAGTAACAGCTAGCGCATTTTAAGAGGCTGAGGGCCAACAACCACAACTATCCACTGGAAGCAGCTTGATCACGGCGACTCGGCATCTCGTCAATGAAAAGGAAGAGCCCTCCTGTGCCTTGGTAGAGTAGGAGTAGAACGGTGTCTCCAATTTTCCAATATGGATGCATTGCCACGAGAAGCGAGAACTTGTTAATTTGAATGGTTCCATTTTTGTGGGAAATGCAGTACCTTGCAATCACTTTGGCGTTATTAGCAGGCACAAGTGTAATTCGACCATGCCGGGAAATCGATCCGGGAACGGCTACAGGGGGCAATTTCTATTGACATGTAGAATAAAAAACAATTGTAACATATCGCTTAAGATATATATAGTTTATGAGCATCAACATTAAAATAAGAATTTTTACCAGCGCTTTGTGCACACAATTGGTCTTGTTCAGTGTGTGCACCATAGGTCTAATTAATCCCATCCAAAATCCAGCATTCATACACTGTGCTATCTCTGTCAGATTATCAACAAAGTTTATGACATGCTTCAAGTCCTTCCAGTGAAATTTGGTACGCTTAGTAACATACAGATCGTTCACTATGCATCCAACATATCCTGCTTAAAAGGTGGAAATGTATTATTTATTTAGAACATGGCAGAAGAATATATAGTGCACATAAATTGGTAAGCAGAATTTGTTCCTACCTAGGAACGAGTTAGGATATGATATCACAATTGGTTTCTTAAATAGTGATCAATTGGTTGCTTAAATAGTAATATGACAACATGGAGAAAGTTGAAAGGACACTAACCCCGATCATACTTTGATCGGCTGATGACGTTGGGGAAGTAAACATCCATGTTAATTAGACCAGGCTGTGGTGCACGCACTAGAATTTTATTGCCAGCTTTCAGTTCATAACACTTAGACATTTTTCTCCAAAGGTCCGCATTAAAATAGGAGTGACCATCTTTATCAAGTTTTACGCTAACCGTCATCGTAAACCCATGTTGCATTGTCAATATGACATCCTGGGAGTCATCAGCAAAGTAAAGCCCAAGATTTCCTTCTACTCCTGTTCTTGCAAAGCAAGGGATGTACTGCTTGAAATGAAAATTAAGGTCGTAAATTAGATATACTGAAATAACCGAGCAAGATTCAAATATGAGAGTAGCTGATAGAACATATCCATATATAGATGCAAGCAAAGTACAAAAATATAGAATTAAAAATAGATAATGTAGCAAAGATTTGATGCAAATATATAGATAATGTGGCAACAAACGGTATATGTTCACAAATTGAGGCCATGCCGACCGTGGTAGGTTGAGATTGAACATACCGAGTGCTCCCTAAAGTCATCCGGAATGGTGAGACTGAACTTATTTTCCGAATGGACACGACCACAGTTGCCCGATTTGTGCTTGCACTGTGCACACATGAATGAACACCCATGAATCAGCTAGAACAAAAATGATTCCATGGCGATTTCCGCCGGTTGATTAACAGCGGCGGACGGACTGCGATAAGAGATGAGTGAATATTTTTCTAATTAAGCTGATTACCTTCTCCATGAGAAAAATCCCTGGCCCAATCCCGCAGAAAACCCCAGTCGACCAGAGTCGGTGCAGATAGGCGACCGAAAGCGGTGGAGGCAAAATCTGGTGCCGTTTGGAGCGCGACCTACGACCGCCGCCAACAACCGTCGAGCTTAGGGTGCAGAGTTGCGGAGGAGTCCACGACGACTGAGTGGGGACGAAGTGGGCGAGGGTTTTCTTTTCCTTTTGCATGTGTGTGTGAACACACACGGTTCACAGAGGCGACGGAGATGAACCGTGTGCGATAGTAAATCACCGAGATTGAATGGGAATCCAAATTTTCTTTGGCTTTCATCCATGAGTTTTTTCTACGATGAACATAAACCCTGCTAATCACCATGTTCAAATTTGACACTTTTTCGGGTTCATTTACAATATTTAGGGGATTATGTGCATTTTGTAGACATTAATGCGCGTAATTCAAATTCAAACAATTGCTGCATGAAAGGGTGCACAAGAATGGTTTGGAAAAACCGAGAATGGGCAGAGATTTCAATGGATTCAACCACAAATGCGTCATTTATTGGGTTATCAAGTATAGAACAATGAAATATGTGCTTGAAAAACATGACGGCTGGCATGGTGCCATGGTATGGCCTCACCGTGCCCTGGTTAAAAGCTGAGAAGGTTTGATTTATGTTGTCATGCACACCCTTCATAAATCGAACCATCACCGAGGAAGTTCAATGCTTTCGAGAGGGAAATCACCAAGATTGAAGGGGAATCCAAATTTCCGTCCTAGTTTGTCTTTCAGTTTTTTCCAACGATCAACATACCGCCTCAAATGAAACATCTTCAAATTTGACACTTTTTGTCGGTGCGGCAACGACACCTATGGGATCACAAGAATCCCTACTACGGTTGCGGGGCACGGGGTCGTGAGAAGAGCAGATCAAACAGATAGCACGCGGGTTCTTTTATCCAGGTTCGGGCCGCGAGATGCGTAAAACCCTACTCCTGCTTTGGTGGATAGTTTATCTGTGTTCTTGAGCTAGCTATGGGGCGTGAGGAGCTCCAAAAAGCCGAATCCTTCTCCTGGTCGCCTTGGGCCTCCTTTTATAGGAAAAGGGGCTGCCATAGTGGCATACAGGAGCTGGAAAGGGTACAGTCATATGAGTTTATCCTTGTATTACATGACAAGGCGCCATTAATGCGTCTTGCTTAGGTGTCCTTTCTTTATCGGAGACGGGGCAGAGCCCAGTCTCGTCCGCCGCCGCTC
The DNA here is from genome assembly GCA_904067115.1 of Aegilops sharonensis. NCBI lineage: Eukaryota > Viridiplantae > Streptophyta > Magnoliopsida > Poales > Poaceae > Aegilops > Aegilops sharonensis. The sequence continues at coordinate 163,742,890 of LR880971.1, read as the reverse complement.
CCTTTCGCGTTGACACGCGCCCTGGCCAGCGGTGCCTGTGGTGCCACGTAGGCAGGCAGGCAGCTGAGGTGGCGTAGTGGTGGGTCTCCACGAAGGTTCGCTCGCCGCCACGCAGGTGCCTGCCCAACTGGTTGGGTCGGCAACTGCATGGTGGAGGCTCGATTGGCGCGGGCCTGACGGTGGCTCTACGGGTGGCCTTGGCAGGGGCCTTGCTGCAGCCCCGGCAAGGGTCTTGCCGGGGGCCCCGGCAAGGGTCTTGCCACGGCGTCTGCTGCCATCCCTGGCAAGGCTCTTGTCGGGGGCCTTGTGGTCCCCCTTGGCCGGGATCCCNAACCCTACTCCTGCTTTGGTGGATAGTTTATCTGTGTTCTTGAGCTAGCTATGGGGCGTGAGGAGCTCCAAAAAGCCGAATCCTTCTCCTGGTCGCCTTGGGCCTCCTTTTATAGGAAAAGGGGCTGCCATAGTGGCATACAGGAGCTGGAAAGGGTACAGTCATATGAGTTTATCCTTGTATTACATGACAAGGCGCCATTAATGCGTCTTGCTTAGGTGTCCTTTCTTTATCGGAGACGGGGCAGAGCCCAGTCTCGTCCGCCGCCGCTCCCTTTCGCGTTGACACGCGCCCTGGCCAGCGGTGCCTGTGGTGCCACGTAGGCAGGCAGGCAGCTGAGGTGGCGTAGTGGTGGGTCTCCACGAAGGTTCGCTCGCCGCCACGCAGGTGCCTGCCCAACTGGTTGGGTCGGCAACTGCATGGTGGAGGCTCGATTGGCGCGGGCCTGACGGTGGCTCTACGGGTGGCCTTGGCAGGGGCCTTGCTGCAGCCCCGGCAAGGGTCTTGCCGGGGGCCCCGGCAAGGGTCTTGCCACGGCGTCTGCTGCCATCCCTGGCAAGGCTCTTGTCGGGGGCCTTGTGGTCCCCCTTGGCCGGGATCCCGCCAAGGGTCGTCATCTTCTATAGTATGTACCTGATCTTTCAATGTCTTCACAAAGATCTGCATGCCACCACGGGGACGTCTCCCGAATCCTTTGCCCCATGGGGGGGGGGGCAGTGGACTCAAAGGTAATCCGCTCCGTGGGCGTGGGGCGAGCCTGCCCGGCAAGGGCCTTGCCTGGTCTGCTAAAACCGCCCCCCGGCAAGGATCTTGCCGGGGGAGTCTGCTTCGTCCCCTTTGCCCTCTGTGGTCTTGGTCTTGGCGTCGTTCTGCTTCTTTTGAGCTTCGGCCTTACCTTGGCTCACCTTCCTTGCCTTGCTTTAGTGTGGCGATGCCCGCGGCTCAGACTGCCCGCGCACAGTTAAAAGGTGTACCTTTCTTTCTATACACTGACAGGAGCCCCCGGGCCTGGTCCACACGTAAGCGCAACCGCGTCGTTGGGCTAGGCCCAAAAACGGTGCGCGGGCAGGCAGGGTGGTTTTTTTACCGCGGTAAGTCTTTTCGCGCGCTGCGCTTCCCATGCCTCCCGCGCGTGGCTTGGCGTGGAGAGGCGTGCGTGACGTGGGGGGCATGCGTGGGGCTGAGCTCTGCACGCATGCGTCACGTCGCAGTAAAAGGGAGCGGTTCGCGCCTTCCCCATAAACGGAGGGAGGCGTGGAGGCGCGACTCATTTACTGAACGGGGCCGGGGCGTGGTCTTCAAGGCGTCCACTCCCCATGATCACGGGGTGGGGAGAGGTCGCCTCACCCGTCGCCTCGGTCCCGCATGCCTGCCACGTGGCTCTCATGCGCTCGGG
>LR880971.1:163724831-163740465 GCA_904067115.1 Aegilops sharonensis | reverse complement strand
TTCAAGGCGTCCACTCCCCATGATCACGGGGTGGGGAGAGGTCGCCTCACCCGTCGCCTCGGTCCCGCATGCCTGCCACGTGGCTCTCATGCGCTCGGGGTGGCGAGTGGCGGAGGCGGGAAACCGGGCCGTCGCGGGCCGGGGCAGCGGGTCAGTCCCAGTTCCCTGCGCCTTCCGCGTCTTGATTGGTTGAGCGGGGCGGTCATGCCCCCCCCCCCCGTTCTTTTATAAAGAGCGGGGGGGGGGGGACGGTGTCCCGTACTCTTCCATCTTCTCTTTCCTTCAGCTTCAGCTCCCCCTCCCTCCATTTGCCATGGAGAGAGGGAATCCTGGCTCTTCAACGGTGGCAGCGAGGGTCGCCGCTCGACAACGCGCCCTTCCTTCTCCCTCACCTGTGGTGGCAGAGCCAGCCGCGAGGGGAAGGGGGAGGGGGCGAGGCCGCGGGCGAGGCCGTGGACGAGGTCGAGGTGCTCAGGGAAGAGGAGAACGGGGCGGCGCGCTGGTCCCGCCTCCGCCAGCGGTTCCTCCCCCCACGGAGGGCCATGTTGGGGATGGCCCTTGCGAGTTCTTTATCAGGCTGCGCCGGCCGCCTCGCTATCGCCTCCGTCTCCCGACTCCCTTCACGACTGAGATGGAGCAGGATCCGCCGGAGTCATTGCGGCTGCATATGAGGGGCTGTTGGATCAGCGGTACGCGAGTTCGCGTCGACTTTCTAGCCCCTCAAGTGATGTATCTTGGCCGAGGGTGGAAGACGTTCGCTCACATCCACCGCTTGACGGCGGGGCTCACTCTCCATTTCAAGCTGATGGAGGGCGGCCTCCTCTCCGTCAAGGTCTTCGGGTGCTTCGGGACTCGGGCAAGGTGCTGCGTGGAGAGCTCTTCTGATAGCGAAGGCTCCTCCTCGAGCAAGAGTGGCGAGGAGGACTACTGCAGCGACGACGAGGGTGGCAGGCGGCAGGATGACGGGTCCGACTAGGTGTCGGGCGTCGCTCCGTGCGGCACCAGCGATCCCATCATCCGTGTCGCCGGCTTCCTGAACTTCTCGGGGTCGTCTCCTTGGGCGGCTTGCGTTGGGAGGCTGCGGAAGAGGAAGAGGGCGGGCAGCAAGGCCGCCAAATCGGAGCACGCGGGCACCGACGCCTTCGACGCGTGCTGATGTCCTGCCGCCTCGTCTTCGAGCTCTGCTTCCGGCGCCGCCATCACCATCCAGCCTTCGGACGGCCACCAATGTTCTCTTGGTGTCTTCTGCCACCCGTAGCTCGTCTAGGCGTCCCTTTTGCCCTTTTCGCCTCCTTGACCTGCCTCCTGAAGAGAGGGGCGAAAGAGGGGTCACGGGCACCTTACCTTTTTTTAGTTTGCAAGCCTTTGGGCCTAGGCTGAACTTAAAAACTTGTAATCCCATCATTCATGTTTTTCATTCTCTATGGACTGTACCTGAGTGGAATGTTTTTTTAATGAAAAGGGATGCTTGCCAGGCCGTTTGTCTGCGGGCTGAACCCACGATAAGGAATAAATCCTTGATATCTCTAAGATAAACATTTCCTTGCCCGACAACAAGCCCTGCCGTCTTCCCACTTCACTCGACCTTCCTCACACTTTTGGCGGAGGCAGGGATGAGGCGGGTTCAGGCTCCTCGTTTCATCATTTTGCTGCCGCGACTACGACCAAACTTGGTCCCAGGGATGAGCCCTAGAGCCTAGAGTTTTTAGGGGAGCACGGTAGCTTGGGAAACAACGAAGTTTCATATACCTCAGTCCATAAGGGAATGCATGATAAGGAATGAAGAAGTATCTAAAGCTGCAGCCCCCGGCAACTCTGGATTGCCGTGGGTGAATCTTCGTACTTGCAGCCCCCCGGCAATACTAGCTTGCCGGGGTAAAGATACTGATATGTCCCTCTTTTTCCTCCTTCGTCCTCAAGTGGTCCGGCAAGGGTATCTGTGAGTCCTGCGAACCAAAAGAGACAAAAGAATGGCAAAGAGACGCACACTCGACCTCTAAGCTAGGGGTTAGTCGCCGCCAAGCACTATCAACCCTAACCAAGGACGAGACTTGACCTAGCATGCACACTATAACTTAGGGCGCCAGCGCTTCATTTATTTATGCTCAGAGTCTGCGCCTGGCTTTGTACAAAGGGTTACATGCATCATCGGCAATGCTTGTACAAAAGGTGGCTTGCCGGGGGGCCCGGCAAGCCGCGCCTCATGGGTAAAACTTGCGAAGATGCTCAATGTTCCAGGAGTTACTCACTGGAATGGCATCTTCAGTCTCCAGGCAGACTGCGCCGGGCCTGGTGACTCGTGTTACCCGGTAAGGGCCTTCCCACTTTGGCGTCAACTTGTTGGAATTCTTGGCTGATTGAACGCGCCGAAGGACAAGGTCGCCTTCCTCAAGGCTTCGGGCATGAACCTTGTGGCTATGGTAGCGGCGCAAGGCTTGCTGGTAGCGTGCTGCTCTCACAGCCGCCCGAAGACGATCTTCCTCAAGGAGCACTGCGTCATCTTGCCGCAGTTGCTCTTGCTCGAGCTCGTCATAAGCGAGCACTCGAGGTGACCCATATATGAGTTCAGTGGGGAGAACTGCTTCTGCCCCGTATACCAGGGCAAAAGGTGTCTGGCCGGTGGCTCGATTTCGCATCGTCCTGATCGACCAAAGAACCGCCGGCAACTCATCAATCCAGTGCCTTCCACTCTTGTGCAGTCCGTCAAAGGTCTTGGTCCTTAAGCCTCGCAGTACTTCAACATTTTCCCTCTCTGCTTGACCATTGCTCCGTGGGTGAGCAACGGAAGCGAAACAGACTTTGCTGCCGAGGTCTCGGGTATATTGCATGAAGGTGTGGCTTGTGAACTGTGTGCCGTTGTCGGTGATAACCCTGTTGGGCACGCCAAAACGGCACACTAGTCCCTTGAAGAACTTGACAGCTGACTGAGCTGTGACCTTTCTCACCGCCTCCACTTCTGGCCACTTTGTGAACTTGTCGATTGCAACGTACAAGTACTCAAAGCCCCCAACAGTGCGGGGGAAAGGGCCCAGTATGTCGAGCCCCCAGACCGAGAAGGCCAGGAGAGAGGAATGGTTTGAAGGGCTTGAGCTGGCTGATGAAGCTTCTTTGAATGGAACTGACATGCTTCACACCTTGTGACTAGTGTCGTTGCATCCTGGAGGGCGGTGGGCCAGAAAAAGCCTTGCCGGAACACTTTGCCGACAAGGGCCCTTGACCCAATGTGGGATCCACATATGCCTCCGTGTATCTCTGCCAACAGCTCCAGTCCTTCCTCTCGAGGGATACACTTCAATTTCACTCTGTTCGGCCTCTTTCTGTACAGGACGTCATCGACAAACTGGTACATGGTAGAGCGACGGGCTACTTTTTCCGCTGCTTCCTGCTCCTCAGGAAGTTCCCCTGTCTGGAGGGATCGGACGGTGTGTTGTGCCCACGCCGGAGCCTGGGGCTCGAGGATTAAAGGCATTTCCTCCGCTACAGGAGCGGCCGTCTCGACGGCAAGAGCCTGATGCTCCGCCGGAGCCACTCGTCCCGTGGCGGGCCCAGTATTCCCGGCAACATCCTTGCCGGCGGCCCCAGGGAGCTCGGCGGGAAAGTACTTGCGGGGCCCTGATTTCCTCCTCTTGTTCTGCTTTGTTGATGGATCAACGGATGGCTGAGTTAGCTAAAGCACAAAGGTACCTGGTTCCACAGGTAGCTTGAGGGCACCGCATTTTGACAGGTAATCGGCAACATCGTTCTCCGCTCGGGGAACGTGTTCAGCCTGTATATCGTCGAAACGCTCTTCCATCTTTCTCACTTCATCGACGTAGGCCTTCATCAACGGGCTCTGGTAATCCTTGTTGACTTGCTTGACGACAAGTTGCGAGTCTCCCTTGACGATGAGTTTCTTGATTCCGAGGTCTGCCGCGATCCTTAGACCGGCAAGCAGCCCCTCGTACTCTGCTGTATTGTTTGTTGACACTTCCCTAGGGAAGTGCATCTGGATCACGTACTTGAGGTGGTCGATGAGCCGGGCGTTGGTGGTGACGGTTCTCCAGAAGAGCAGCTTTTCCGCGCCATGGGGGCTGACTTCCGGAAGCTCCAAGTGCTCTACCGTGCCCGCCTGGACAAGATCAAGGCCAGGATGGCAGCGGTGGACAACGCGGATGTGGATTTCAAGGCGCACGTCGCTGAGACACAGACCTGGTTCCATCAGACTCGCGAGGAGCAGAGAACCTTCCAGGAGGAGTTGGCCAAGCGCGACGTGGAGCTCACCATGAGAATGGCCGACATCGAGAAGGCTCAGGAAGAGGCGGCGAACTTGGCCGCCGCGGCCGAAGCCGCCCAGAACCAGCATCAAGCCGCCTTGGATTCCTAGGAAGAGGACCTCTCCGCGCGTGAAGCGAGGCTTAACGCAACGCTCCGCGGCAAGGATGAGGAGCTCGAGGCCCTTGTCGCGCAACGGACCCGCGAGCAGGAGCAGAGGCACAAGGAGGCACTCGATGCCCAGGCTCTAGCCCATGCCGGCAAGGCGAAGGAGCTGGAAGCGAAGCGGGACGAGCTAAAGGAGCAGGCCCTCAGGCTGTCCGGTGAGAAGAACACGCTCAACCGCGCCTTGACAGAGGCGCAAGGAGCAGTCATCAGCAGGACTGGGGAGCTCTCCGACGCGCAAAACTCCATCAGAGACCTCAAGTTGAACCTGGAGGGTCTCGAGAAGATGCTGTCGGAGAGCAGGGCTCGGGAGGAGACCTTGACCAGGAGCCTCGAGTAGGAGAAGCAGCTGTGGGCAAACAAGGCCGCCTCCCACCAGGAATATGTGGTGGGTGAGAACAAGTGGATCAGCCATCTGGAGGTCATCGCCGGCAGGGTCACCTCGCAGTTGGCCACCATGGGGTTGCCAAATGTGAGGTACGCCCCCGAGCGCAGTGGGACCATCAACGCCAAGCTGACCCAGTTCTTCGAAGGCGTCCTCGGAGCCCTGGCCTATCTCCACTCCAACAGGATGGCCAGGCCGGCCGATGGGGCCCGGCGACTTTGCCGGAGGGTTGTGACCAAGGTCCTCACCAAGGTGGCGCACTGGAATCCCAATCTTGACTTCGCGGCCTCGATGAAGAGCATGCTGGATGGTGTTGACCTCAAGGTGCTCAAGGAGTGCATCAAGCTCATCACCAATGGCATCGACGAAATCAAGAGGGTGGAAGGCCAGCGCCGGGATTGAGCATCCTATTCTTCTTCGCCGCTGCAGGTTCCCGATCAAGACAAATTTTATCTTTAGTTAGAACCGCAGCTATGATGTGATGTAACATAACTTTGAAGTACTCCTAGTTTTTTTGCACGTTATTTCCCCGTTCAATTCCTCTTTGTATGTGTGCCCCTCATCGATCGGGTAGGCTTGCCAGTGCGAAAGCCCCTAGCAGCGCTTTGGGGACGGATCCCCAGGGCCTGCTGGGTACGCGTGCCGCCGGACAAGCCACCTTTCCGTTCCAAATGCGGCCGCCTGAACTGTTGAGCTTGACTCGAGTCAGAATCGAGGGCATTGTCGATCACGGAAGGTTACTCTACCATTCTCGACGCAGCCGCTTGAGCTGTTGAGCGGACTCGAAACAGGGCAAGGGCGTTGCCGATCATGGGAGAGCCCCCTGGCGTGCGGGGTTCTCATACGAAGGCGTGACATCTCCGGGGGAGGGAATAACCTCAAATAAGAAGGGTAGCTCAAATAAGAAGTCAGTGCACCTTAGCTTCTGTTGGCGATCGCTCGAGCGTCGATCTTTTGGCCTCCTTCACAAAGATGAAGGAGTGCCGGGCTAACTGCTAAAACTGATTCTCACAACTGCGCCCCCTACCTGGCGCGCCAAAGATGTCGGTGCAGGGACGACACCGATGGGATCACAAGAATCCTACTACGGTTGCGGGGCACGGGGTCGTGAGAAGAGTAGATCAAACAGATAGCACGCGGGTTCTTTTATCCAGGTTCGGGCTGCGAGATGCGTAAAACCCTACTCCTGCTTTGGTGGATAGTTTATCTGTGTTCTTGAGCTAGCTATGGGGCGTGAGGAGCTCCAAAAAGCCGAATCCTTCTCCTGGTCGCCTTGGGCCTCCTTTTATAGGAAAAGGGGCTGCCTCAGTGGCATACACGAGGTGGAAAGGGTACAGCCATACGAGTTTATCCTTGTATTACATGACAAGGCGCCATTAATGCGTCTTGCTTAGGTGTCCTTGCTTTATCGGGGACGGGGCAGAGCCCAGTCTCGTCCGCTGCCGCTCCCTTTCACGTTGACACGCGCCCTGGCCAGCGGTGCATGTGGTGCCACGTAGGTAGGCATGCAGCTGAGGTGGCGCAGTGGTGGGTCTCCACGAAGGTTCCCTCGCCGCCACGCAGGTGCCTGCCCAACTTGTTGGGTCGGTAGCTGCATGGTGGAGGCTCGATTGGCGCGGGCCTGACGGTGGCCCTACGGGTGGCCTTGGCAGGGGCCTTGCCGCAGCCCCGGCAAGGGTCTTGCCGGGGGCCCCGACAAGGGTCTTGCCGCGGCGTCTGCTGCCATCCCCGGCAAGGCTCTTGTCGGGGGCCTTGTGGTCCCCCTTGGCCGGGATCCCACCAAGGGTCGTCATCTTCTATAGTATGTACCTGATCTTTGAATGTCTTCACAAAGATCTGCATGCCACCACGGGGACGTCTCTCGAATCCTTTGCCCCATGGGGGGGGAGTGGACTCAAAGGTAATCCGCTCCGTGGGCGTGGGGCGAGCCTGCCCGGCAAGGGCCTTGCCGGGTCTGCTAAAACCGCCCCCCGACAAGGATCTTGCCGGGGGAGTCTGCTTCGTCCCCTTTGCCCTTTGTGGTCTTGGTCTTGGCGTCGTTCTGCTTCTTTCGAGCTTCGGCCTTACCTTGGCTCACCTTCCTTGCCTTGCTTTAGCGTGGCGATGCCCGCGGCTCAGACTGCCCGCGCACAGTTAAAAGGTGTACCTTTCTTTCTGTACACCGACACTTTTCCGAACTCATTTACCATATTTAGGGGATTGTGTGCATTTTCTAGGCATTAATTATGCACATAATTCAAATTCAAACAATCGGTGCATGAAAAGGTGCACAAGAACGGTCTGGAAAACCATGCTCGTGCTATACAAAAAATGAAACACATGGTTGGAAAACATGACTCCTGGTGTGGTGCCATGGTATGGCCTCACCATGCCCCTGGTAAAAATTGGAAAATGTTTTCCTTATGTCGTGATGCGCGCCTTTCATAAAATGAACCATCATCCAAGGAAGTTTCATGGTTTTGAGGGGGAAATCACCAAGATTGAAGGGGGATCAAAATTTCCTTTGTCCTTTGTCCACGAGTTTTTTTCTATGATGAGCATACAACCTGCAAATCACCGTGTTCAAATTTGGCACTTTTCTGTGTTCATTTGCCATATTTAGGGGATTATGTGCATTTCCTAGGCATTAATGCGCATAATTTAAGTTCAAACAATTGATGCATGAAAGGGTCCACAAGAGCTGCCTAGAAAACCATGATCGTGCTATTTAGTAAATTCTCATGCCTTTTACAAGGAATGGACAGATATTTCGATGAAATGTGTGGCAATAGTCAACCACAAAGTTTGTTTGTTGGGGTTTCAACTATAGAAAAATGAAATAAATGCTTAAAAACCATGACACCAGGCATGGTGCCATGGTATGACCTCACCATGCCCTGGTAAAAGTTTGAGAAGGTTTGGCTTATGTCGTCATGCACGCCCTTCATAAATCGAACCATCACCGAGGAAGTTCCATGCTTTCGAGAGGGAAAATCCCCAAGATTGAAGGGGAAACCTAATTTCCGTCCTAGTTTGTCATTTAGTTTTTTTCCAACGATCAACATACCGCCTCAAATGCAACGTGTTCAAATTTGACATTTTCCCGGGCTCATTTACTATATTTAGGGGATTATGTGCATTTTCTAGGCATTAATGGACATAATTCAAATTCGTACAATCGGTGCATGAAAAGGTGCACAAGAATGGTCTGGAAAACCATGCTCGTGTTATTGAGCACATTCTCATGCCTTTTACAAGGAATGGGCAGATATTTCAAGGAAATGTGTGGCAATAGTCAACCATAAATGCGTCATTTACTCGGTTAACAACTATACAAAAAATGAAACACATGGTTGGAAAACATGACGCCTGGCTTGGTGCCATGGTATGGTCTCACCATGCCCTGGTAAAAATTGGAGAAGGTTTTCCTTATGTCGTGATGCGCGTCTTCCGTAAATCGAACCATCACCGAGGAAGTTTCATGGTTTCAAGAGGGAAATCACCAAGATTGAAGGTGGGGGGGGGGGGGTCCAAATTTCCTTTGTCCTTTGTCCACGAGTTTTTTTCTATGATGAACATACAACTTGCAAATTACCATGTTCAAGTTTGGCACNAACCATCAGTAAGGAAGTTTCATGGTTTTGAGAGGGAAATCACCAAGATTGAATGGGAATAAAAAATTCCTTCATCCTTTGTCCTTGAGTTTTTTTCTACGATGAACATACACCCTACAAATCACCGTGCTCAAATTTGGCGCTTTTCCGGGCTCATTTATCGTATTTAGGCAATTATGTGCATTTTCTAGGCAATAGTGCACATAATTCAAATTCAAACAATCGGTGCATGAAAAGGTGCACAAGAATGGTCCGGAAAACCATGCTCGTGCTATTTAGTAAATTCTTATGCCTTTTACAAGGAATGGACAGAGATTTCAATGATATGTGTGGCAAGAGTCAACAACAAACGCGTCGTTTATTACTTTTTCAACTATAGAAAAATGAAATACATGACGCCTGGCATGGTGCCATGGTATGGCTCACCATGCCCTGGTAAAAATTTGAGAAGGTTTGGCTTATGTCGTCATCCACGCCCTCCGTAAATCGAACCATCACCGAGGAAGTTTCATGGTTTCAAGAGGGAAATCACCAAGATTGAAGGTGGGGGGGGGGGGTCCAAATTTCCTTTGTCCTTTGTCCACGAGTTTTTTTCTATGATGAACATACAACTTGCAAATTACCATGTTCAAGTTTGGCACTTTCCGGGTTCATTTGCCATATTTAGGGGATTATGTGCATTTCCTAGGCATTAATGCGCATAATTCAAGTTCAAACAATCGATGCATGAAAGGGTCCACAAGAACGGCCTAGAAAACCATGCTCGTGCCATTTAGTAAATTATCATGCCTTTTACAAAGAATGGACAGATACTTCGATGAAATGTGTGGCAATAGTCAACCACAAATGTTTGTTTGTTGGGTTTTCAACTATAGAAAAAATGAAATAAATGCTTAAAAACATGATGCCTGGCATGGTGCCATGGTATGACCTCACCATGACCTGGTAAAAATTTGAGGAAGTTTGGCTTATGTCGTCATGCACGCCCTTCATAAATCGAACCATCACCGAGGAAATTCCATGCTTTCGAGAGGGAAAATCCCCAAGATTGAAGGGGAATCCTAATTTCTGTCCTAGTTTGTCATTCATTTTTTTCCAACGATCAGCATACCGCCTCAAATGCAACGTGGTCAAATTTGACATTTTCCTGGGCTCATTTACAATATTCAGGGGATTATGTGCATTTTCTAGGCATTAATGGACATAATTCAAATTCGAACAATCGGTGCATGAAAAGGTGCACAAGAACGGTCTGGCATGCTCGTGTTATTTATCACATTCTCATGCCTTTTACAAGGAATGGGCAGATATTTCAAGGCAGGTGTGGCAATAGTCAACCATAAACACGTCATTTACTCGGTTAACAACTATACAAAAAATGAAACACATGGTTGGAAAACTTGAAGCCTCGCTTGGTGCCATGGTATTGCCTCACCATGCCCTGGTAAAAATTGGAGAATGTTTTCCTTATGTCGTGATGCGCGCCTTTCATAAATCGAACCATCACCGAGGAAGTTTCATGGTTTCAAGGGGGAAATCACGAAGATTGAAGGGGGGGGGGTCCAAATTTCCTTTGTCCTTTGTCCACGAGTTTTTTCGATGATGAACATACAACCTGCAAATCACTGTGTTCAAATTTGGCACTTTTCCGGGTTCATTTGCCATATTTAGGGGATTATGTGCATTTCCTAGGCATTAATGCGCATAATTCAAGTTCAAACAATCGATCCATGAAAGGGTCCACAAGAACAGCCTAGAAAACCATGCTCGTGCCATTTAGTAAATTCTCATGCCTTTTACAAGGAATGGACAGATATTTCGATGAAACGTGTGGCAATAGTCAGCCAGAAATGTCTGTTTGTTGGGTTTTCAACTATAAAAAATGAAATAAATGCTTAAAAAACATCATGCCTGGCATGGTGCCATGGTATGACCTCACCATGCCTTGGAAAAATTGAGAAGGTTTGGCATATGTTGTCATGCACACCCTTCATAAATCGAACCATCACCGAGGAAGTTACATGCTTTCAAAAGGGAAATCCTCAAGATTGATGGGGAATCCAAATTTTCTTCGTTCTTTGCCCTGGAGTTTTTTCTAAGACGAACATACACCCTGCAAATCACCGTGTTCAAATTTCGCATTTTTCCGGGCTCATTTACCATATTTAGGGGATTATGTGCATTTTCTAGGCATTTAGCGCATATAAATCCAATCCAGCTACAGGTGCATGGGTGTGATGTGAGGGACGTGGATTGCCGTTCGATCGTGGTGCATCCAACGGTGCACACGCGCGATCCGTGTGGCTGGGGTTCCGGCCAATCATAACGCAACACACAATAGGCTCAGCCCACACTGTTTCCGGAAGCGACGGAGATGAATCATGTGCGATAATGAACGAGCAAAATTGTAAGGGAAGCCAAATTTCTGTTGTCGTTTGTGGTTGAGTTGTTGAATACCACCGCAATTTTACGGCTACCCAGCCCCTCCGTCCTAGAGCTCTCTCCAGGCGTCGTCCATGGCACCACGGTGCACAGTAACTGGTAAGGAAGCGATGGCATCCCGCCGCGCCGCGTTCCTCGCCGCCCGCGACCGCGCACATGGTAAGGAAGCAATGGCATCTCGCCATGCCGAGTTCATCGCCGCCGGCGGCCAGACAGTTACATGGGCGGACTTTGAGGCTGCCATGGCCGAATGGGTGGTGGATCTAGAGGCGGCTAAAGCCGCACAGAAGGAGCGGAAAAGGCAGAAAGCAGTCAAGATAAGAGAGTCTCGTCACCGCAAGAAAAAATAGGCCTCACACCATGGTGAGGAGAGCTTGGCGGAGATCGAAGCACGCTGGGCTGCCGCCTACAAGGCCGGGAAGGAGAACACCGGCGTCAGGCCAGCATGCGCTGATGGCAGCATGTGAGAAGTAGTTTAAGTTTGTAGTATTAGAGCAAATTACCAGTAGCACTTTAAGTTTGTAGTATTAACGTACAATGTCGGTAAGAGCATCCTTTGAGGGCTTTGAGCGTTGATTAGCATGTGTGCCCATGTGCCTTTTTTTGCGTTAATCATTAGAAGATCACAAAACACACGGTTTCTATGCCGTACCCATCTGCGTTTTTTGTGTTAATGACCCATAAGTTAATTACCTGTGCGATATTCCCTAATAAACCAGGCGTACCATTGACCGAAAAAATCAAGTACATGTGTACATTTTTTGGAGACGAGATCTGCCAACTTTCTTTTTTCTCGCACACGAGTATTTACGCGCTTCGTCTATGTTGTGTGTTTCGCCCGCCCAACTTTCAAATTTCGCACCAAAATTTTCATTAACCACGCAATTTCAGAATTTATTCCTCCAACCACATCTCCTTCCCCTCAGTATCCCCCTCCCTCGCGCCTCCCCCTACCAACATCTCAAACCGCCGCCGTCGCAACCACATCTTCAACCACATCTACGTTCTGCTCGGATCCAGTCAGGTAACCCACCGATCTCTATCATGTCCCCAGCCTGATTTATTAAATGGCGCTTGCAAAACATCCTCATGCCTCCAAATCCCCCCGCCAGGAGCTGATGGCGGTCCATGGCCTGATGGCCACTATGCGTGTTGACCCGGAGGAACACGTCGCCTCCGCCGCCGCCGCCGACATGGCGCAGGCTCTGGCCCAAATGAAGTCCCCCAGCGACTACCCCCCAGGACTTAACAGGTAAGATCTGACCAGCTAAATCTTACCAATACCACTCGCAACGGCTATGATTTGTACGGTTGATGTATTAAGCATGTTCGTGCCTTGTTTATTTCAGTACTACACACTGTATGATGTTCAAATATTACCGTGTCCAGCTCAGTTTCATCAATACCAGCAACAAACTTACAATACATGACTAGAATATCACTAGAGATGTTGCCCGTTTGCTATTTTTAGTGGATGCTAACCCTGTTGCACTTAACATGCCTGCCCATGTACTTACGCAGGGTCATAATGGCCGATGCTTTTGGAGGTGAGCTGCAGCCCATGTCCTACAGTATTTCACATAATTTGTGCAATTGCAGTTTAACTTCTACCCATTCACTGGTTGCTTGTAGGTACACATGTGGTACGTCTCCAACGTATCTATAATTTTTTATTGTTCCATGCTATATTATATTCTGTTTTGGACATTATTGGGCTTTATTATACACTTCTATATTATTTTTGGGACTAACCTATTAACCGGAGGCCCAGCCCAGAATTGCTGTTTTTTTGCCTATTTCAGAGTTTCGCAGAAAAAGAATATCAAACGGAGTCCAAACGGAATGAAACCTTCGGGAACGTGATTTTCGGAACGAAAATAATCCAGAGGACTTGGACCCTACGTCAAGACATCAAACAGGAGGCCACGAGGTAGGGGGGCGCACCTACCCCCAGGCGTGCCCTCCACCCTCGTGGGGCCCCTGTTGCTCCACCGACGTACTCCTTCCTCCTATATATACCTACGTACCACCAAACTCCTAGATACGGAGCCAAAAACCTAATTCCACAGCCGCAACCTTCTGTACTTGTGAGATCCCATCTTGGGGGCTGTTCCGGAGCTCCGCCGGAAGGGGCGTCGATCACGGAGGGCTTCTACATGAACACCATAGCCTCTCCGATGATGTGTGAGTAGTTTACCTCAGACCTTCGGGTCCATAGTTATTAGCTAGATGGCTTCTTCTCTCTTTTTGGATCTCAATAAATGTTCTCCCCCTCTCTTGTGGAGATCTATTCGATGTAATCTTCTTTTGCGGTGTGTTTGTTGAGACCGATGAATTGTGGGTTTATGATCAAGATTATCTATGAACAATATTTGAATCTTCTGAATTCTTTTATGTATGATTGGTTATCTTTGCAAGTCTCTTCGAATTATCAGTTTGGTTTGGCCTACTAGATTGATCTTTCTTGCAATGGGAGAAGTGCTTAGCTTTGGGTTCAATCTTGCGGTGTCCTTTCCGAGTGACAGTAGGGGCAGAAAGGCATGTATTGTATTGTTGCCATCGAGGATAACAAGATGGGGTTTATATCATATTGCATGAGTTTATCCCTGTACATCATGTCATCTTGCTTAAAGCGTTACTCTGTTCTTATGAACTTAATACTCTAGATGCATGCTGGATAGCGGTCGATGTGTGGAGTAATAGTAGTAGATGCAGGCATGAGTCGGTCTACTTGTCTCGGACGTGATGCCTATATACATGATCATACCTAGATATTCTCATAACTATGCTCAATTCTGTCAATTGCTCAACAGTAATTTGTTCACCCAGCGTAAATACTTATGCTCTTGAGAGAAGCCACTAGTGAAACCTATGGCCCCCGGGTCTATTTTCCATAATATTTATCTTCCAACACTTAGTTATTTTCATTGCCTTTTATTTTACTTTGCATCTTTATCATAAAAATACCAAAATTATTATATTATTATATCTATCAGATCTCACTCTCGTAAGTGACCTTGTGGGGATTGACAACCCCTGATCGCGTTGGTTGCGATGATTTATTTGTTTGTGTAGGTGCGAGGGACTCGTGTGTGGCCTCCTACTGGATTGATACCTTGGTTCTCAAAAACTGAGGGAAATACTTACGCTACTTTGCTGCATCACCCTTTCCTCTTCAAGGGAAAACCAACGTAGTGCTCAAGAGGTAGCAACAAGGATTTCTGGCACCGTTGCCGGGGAGGACTATGCAAAAGTCAACATACCAAGTACCCATCACAAACCCTTATCTCCCGCATTACATTATTTTCCATTTGCCTCTCGTTTTCCTCTCCCCCACTTCGCCCTTGCCTTTTTATTCGCCCTCTCTTTTTCGTTTGCCTCTTTTTGCCCGTCTCTTGTTTGCTCGTGTGTTGGATTGCTTGCTTGTCATGATGGCTCAAGATAATACTAAATTGTGTGACTTTACCAATACCAACAATAATGATTTCCTTAGCACTCCAATTGCTCCTCTTACCGATACTGAATCTTGTGAAATCAATACTGCTTTGTTGAATCTTTTCATGAAAGATCAATTCGCCGGCCTTCCTAGTGAAGATGCCGCTACCCATTTAAATAGCTTCGTTGATTTATGTGATATGCAAAAGAAGAAATATGTGGACAATGATATTGTTAAATTGAAGCTATTTCCTTTTTCGCTTAGAGGTCGTGCTAAAGCTTGGTTTTCGTCTTTGCCTAAAAATAGTATTGATTCTTGGAATAAGTGCAAAGATGCTTTTATCTTTATGTATTGTCCTCCCGCTATGATCATCTCTCTTAGAAACGATATTATGAATTTTAAGCAACTTGATCATGAACATGTTGCACAAGCTTGGGAGAGGATGAAATTAAGGATACGTAATTGCCCTACACATGGTTTAAATTTGTGGATGATTATACAAAATTTCTATGCCGGATTGAATTTTGCTTCTAGCAATCTTTTAGATTCGGCCGCAGGAGGCACTTTTATGGAAATCACTTTAGGAGAAGCTACTAAACTCCTAGATAATATTATGGTTAATTATTCTCAATGGCACACTGAAAGATCTACTAATAAAAAAGTGCATGCGATAGAAGAAATTAATGTTTTGAGTGGAAAGATGGATGAACTTATGAAATTATTTGCTACTAAGAGTGTTTCTTCTGATCCTAATGATATGCCTTTGTCTACTTTGATTGAGAATAATAATGAATCTTTTGATGTGAATTTTGTTGGTAGGAATAATTTTGGTAACAACGCATATAGAGGAAACTTTAATCCTAGGCCTTATCCTAGTAATTCCTCTAATAATATGGTAATTCCTACAACAATTCTTATGGAAATTTTAATAAGATGCCTTCTGAATTTGAGACTAGTGTTAAAGAATTTATGAATTCACAAAAGAATTTCAATGCTTTGCTTGAAGAAAAATTGCTTAAAGTTGATGAATTGGCTAGGAACGTTGATAGAATTTCTCTTGATGTTGATTCTTTGAAACTTAGATCTATTCCACCTAAGCATGATATAGATGAGTCTCTCAAATCCATGAGAATTTCCATTGATGAGTGCAAAGAAAGAACCGCTAGGATGCGTGCTAAGAAAGGTTGCTTTGTAAAAGCGTGTTCTTCTAGTTTCTTTGAAAATAGAGATGAAGATCTAAAAGTTATTGATGTGTCACCTATTAAATCTTTGTTTTGCAATATGAATCTTGATAATGATGGGACTGAATATGATCCACCTTTACCTAGAAGGCGTTCCAAAAATTCGGAGTTTTTAGATCTT
>LR880971.1:163701482-163718695 GCA_904067115.1 Aegilops sharonensis | reverse complement strand
CCCTCCACCCTCGTGGGCCCCTGGTTGCTCCACCGATGTACTCCTTCCTCCAATATATACCTACGTACCCCCAAACTACCAGATACGGAGCCAAAAACCTAATTCCACCGCCGCAACCTTCTGTACTTGTGAGATCCCATCTTGGGGCCTGTTTCGGAGTTCCGCCAGAAGGGGCATCGATCACGGAGGGCTTCTACATCAACACCATAGCCTCTCCGATGATGTGTGAGTAGTTTACCTCACACCTTCAGGTCCATAGTTATTAGCTAGATGGCTTCTTCTCTCTTTTTGGATCTCAATACAATGTTCTACCCCTCTCTTGTGGAGATCTATTCGATGTAATCTTCTTTTGCGGTGTGTTTGTTGAGACCGATGAATTGTGGGTTTATGATCAAGATTATCTATGAACAATATTTGAATCTTCTGAATTCTTTTATGTATGATTGGTTATCTTTGCAAGTCTCTTCGAATTATCAGTTTGGTTTGGCCTACTAGATTGATCTTTCTTGCAACGGGACAAGTGCTTAGCTTTGGGTTCAATCT
The DNA here is from genome assembly GCA_904067115.1 of Aegilops sharonensis. Lineage (NCBI taxonomy): Eukaryota > Viridiplantae > Streptophyta > Magnoliopsida > Poales > Poaceae > Aegilops > Aegilops sharonensis. The sequence goes on along the minus strand of LR880971.1, from coordinate 163,718,152 downwards.
TGCGGTGTCCTTTCACAGTGACAGTAGGGGCAGCAAGGCACGTATTGTATTGTTGCCGTCGAGGATAACAAGATGGGGTTTATATCATATTGCATGAGTTTATCCCTCTACAACATGTCATCTTGCTTAAAGCGTTACTCTATTCTTATGAACTTAATACTCTAGATGCATGCTGGATAGCGGTCGATGTGTGGAGTAATAGTAGTAGATGCAGGCAAGAGTCGGTCTACTTGTCTCGGACGTGATGCCTATATACATGATCATACCTAGATATTCTCATAACTATGCTCAATTATGTCAGTTGCTCAACAGTAATTTGTTCACCCACCGTAAATACTTATGCTCTTGAGAGAAGCCACTAGTGAAACCTATGGCCCCCGGGTCTATTTTCCATCATATTAATCTTCCAACACTTAGTTATTTTTATTGTCTTTTATTTTAATTTGCATCTTTATCATAAAAATACCAAAAATATTATCTTATCATATCTATCAGATCTCACTCTCATAAGTGACAGTGTAGGGATTGACAACCCCTTATCGTGTTGGTTGCAAGGATTTATTTGTTTGTGTAGGTGCGAGGGACTCGTGCGTGGCCTCCTACTGGATTGATACCTTAGTTCTCAAAAACTGAGGGAAATACTTACGCTACTTTGCTGCATCACCCTTTCCTCTTCAAGGGAAAACCAACGCAGTGCTCAAGAGGTAGCAACATGTCAGTGGCGCTGATCCACGCTTCGACCCGGAGGAACAGCTCGCCTCCGCCCTCGCTGACTTTGGGCGAGCTCTGGCCAAGAGATGAAGTGCCCCAGCAACTACCTCTCAGGACTTACCAAGTATGTACTCACCAGTTCAATCTTACCAATACATGTTGCAATTAATGGCTATGATCTGTACGGTCGATGCATTAAGCATGTTCTAGTAAACATGCCTAACACGTTTTTGTAACTATCCCTACCTTTTTATCGACATCTGGGCCATTCTCTGCTCTGGCAGCACCTGCCTTGTCATGTTTAACTATGCCAATTGCATTTTTATCAGTACCGGTTTCAATGTCTATTAAGCCTGTTGCAATTAACAGTTGAATCCATTTTTAAACAGTTGCATTTCAATGTCTACAAACTTAAAAAACATGACTTAGGATGTTGTTAAGCCTATTGCAATTAATAGTTGTATATATTTTTTAATCTGTCCATTTTCTACCATGCTACTCTCCGCAATGAAGATATACTAGAGATGCTGCCCCATTTGCTATTTTTCGTGGATGCTAACCCTGTTGTACTTAACATGATTGTCCATGTACTTACGCAGGGTCATAACGACCGATGCTGTTGTTTGCCGTCAAGGTTAGCTGCATCCCATGTCTTACAGTATTTCACATCATTTGTGCAATTGCAGTTTAACTTCTACCATTTACTGGTTTCCTGTAGGTACACATGTCAGCGGCACTGATCCACGCTTCGACCTGGAGGAACAGCTCGCCTCCGCCGCCGCTGACTTTGGGCGGGCTCTGGCCAAGATGAAGTGCCCCAGCAACTACCTCTCAGGACTTACCAAGTATGTACCCACCAGTTCAATCTTACCAGTACCAGTTGCAATTAATGGCTATGTTTTGTACTGTCGATGTATTAAGCATGTTGTAGTAAACATGGCTAACATGTTGAGCTATTTTCCCTACCTTTTTATAGACAACTGGGCCATTATCTGCTTTGGTAGCACTTGCCCTGTGATGTTTAACTCTGCCAATTGCATTTTTATCAATACCGGTTTCAGTGGCTATTAAGCCTGTTGCAATTAACAATTGTATCCATTTTTAAAGAGTTGTATTTCAATGGCTGCAAACTTACAAAACATGAATTAGGATGTTGTTAAGCCTGTTGCAATTAACAGTTGTATCCATTTTTTAATCCGTCCCTTTGCTATCGTGCTACTCTTTCGAAATGAAGATATCACTATAGATGCTGTTGTTTTATTACCATTTGCTATTTTTGGTGGATGTTATCCCTATTGTAGTTAACATTGGCTTTCCATGTACTTACACAGGGCTACAATGGCGATGCTGTTGTTTGCCGTCGAGGTTAGTTGCATCCCATGTCTTATACACCATCTATTCCTAAATATAAGTATTTTTAGAGATTCCAATATAGACTACATAAGGAGAAAAATGAGTGAATCTAGATTCTAATCTAAACTATAAATATAATTCTATAGACATCTATATGTAGTTCATATTGAAATCTCAATAAAAAGTACTTGTACTTAGGAACATAGGTAGTTGTATTTTACATCATTTGTGCAATCTCAGTTTAGCTTCTAACATTTACTGGTTGCTTGTAGGTACATATATGAGGGGTATTGATCCTCGCTTCGATCCCTTTTGCGTATGGGGCAATGAGATATTCATGAACAAGCGTCAACTGAGGAAACTAAGAAAGATTGTTAGGCAAAAGAAACGGGTGATTGGAATTAAGCTCTTTATTTACACTTTGTCGAAGACAACAGTGAACTTTAGGATGGTAAGTAATGTGTTGCCTTTTCCCCCTGCCCACAACAAGTTATTCTATTAGACCTCAATATCTGATATTTTTCTCTTTCCAGTGGTTTCCGAAGCTATTTACTGATGATTACCTTGCAAACTACATGACCGGAGTGGAGGCAACTAAGGTTAAAGTATATAAATCATGCTACCATGATAATGCTCTAGAAGTCTTGCTGAAGGCGGTGAAGGATGGGCGGGCGATCGTCACAAGGGGTTGGACAAAAGTGGTTCGTGCCTATGGCATGCAGGAAGGCACATTATGGGCATTCCGCTTCTTCAACCACTACAAGAAATATGTCAACTTGTGAACTTGACTATTGGTCACTGAAAGGTCATTGTTTTTCATTTGCGACCTTTTTGTGACCAAAAACAGAAGGTCAAAAGCTGGCGGTCGTAAACTAAAATTAACGACCTTCTCTGCGAGAAGGTCGTAGACGTTTACGACCAAAACAGAAGGTCGTTGAACCCATGACCTTTTGTTTTCGTCACTAGCTGTCTGCCCATGCCACGTCGGATCCAACGTGGCAAAATTGCGACCAATTGAAAAGGTCACTAACAAGATTCAGTCCGGTCCGATTAGGTGTTTTACATGGGCCGAGCCCAATAATTTGGCCTTATTATTATTATTATTATTATTATTATTATTATTATTATTATTATTATTATTATTATTATTATTCTATCAATTTTTGATCGGCTTCATGGGCCAAGCCCAACAATTCGGCCTTTTTATTTCTAGGCCTCATCCATTTCATAGTCCATTTAATTAAGCCTTTTTATACCTTTTTCGTAAATGTGCAATATTCCCGTCCACTATTGTTTGGGCCATAGCCTTTTTAGAGCCCAAATATTGTTTGATCCAATAGAACATTCAGCCTTTTCATTCACAGATTTCTTTTACACATTTCAACAGCAAACAATCAATAATTCTCTCAATTAAATGATCAAATCTAGAAATCACTCAATGAAACTCACAACAGCACATACACGTCTGCATGATCCATCAAGTTTGCATACAATCAAAAAGAAATACACATGCACCAAAACATGGTGGCAACATCAACTAAAACTATTGTGCACATCTCCAGGCTTCTTCTGATCATGGCCACAACAGCAGCCACCCCAACAACATTAGATCCTGATCTGCATAAATTATAAGTGAGATAAAGTGGAAGTTAAATGATTGCCAATAAAAAATATCCATTCAAGATAATAAAAATTACACATAAATGCCCAAATACCTCAGTTCAGTAAACACTAAGCATGGCATGGCAAAACTTTCAAAACTTGACTACAACACATCAACCTGATGATTTTCTACTAAGACATTCAACACACCAACAATACTAGCGTACAGGTACCAGCACATCTACTAGCTACTAGTGCAGGTCATGCAATGAACATCTACTGGCTACTAGCACAATTGCACAAGCAATAGAAGCAGCAGCAGCTACTAGCACTGCTAGCAGTAACTACTAAGTACTAACTAGTAGCAGCCAACAGCTAGCAGCAGCGAAACTAACACTGCAGTAGCAAAACAACAATAGTACAGGCTACATCTAGAGCATCAACAATAGCAGTACATCTACATCTAGACTCTAGGGAGCATCAACAGCAACAGTACATCAAATGACACCTTGTTGTGATGTAATAGCATGGTACAACTGACTCGCTTCCAGAACAAAGTGTGGATTATATAGAAGAGTAGAGATCCGTGTCCCTTGGAAGCACATCAAATGTTAAAAATCTGGACTGGTTAAATAATAATTGTACTATTCTCACCAGAATTTGTACTTACACAGAGAGACACTAACATACAGGAATATGTATGGATTGTCAAAACTTGCATTATACTAGTACAACAAGCTGCAGGTTGGCATATCCATGAACCATATACCTCATGACAGATACAATATATCATCCAATGCTCGACTATGACAAAAATTAAACAGTTACACCTCACAAAGGCAAAGCAAAGAATCATGGAGTGAGTAGGAGGGGTAGAAGGGGACCTGAGGAGCTCATCGGAAGTGGTTCTAGCCTAGGCTATGATTCACCATCACAGCGACAGCAAAGGGAGGCAGCCGAGCCTACCAATGCGTAGCCATCATAGGAGCAGTAGCAGTGTAGCACCACCACTGCCAGACCGGAACTGCTGGAGTAAATCACCATCACATGGGTCACTTCCACCGAAGGATCTAGCAAGGGGTAAAGTCTGCACATTTCAGTACAAGCTAGTGACGTCAAAAAACAAACAGTAGCAAGAAGAAGAGAAACTCTAATACATGATGATTAGTTGAAGAAACAGGAACTACATTCAGTAGTGATGTTTCCATCATACTACTATCACCAGTAGAGCAAACTACGGGTTACCATAGTTCTGGAACCATGTACTTCACGACAGATGTATGTAGTAACACAAGATGCATGACACCTAAAGAAAAATTATTCATTCAAGAGACTAGAAATTATACATAGAAGTATTGATGGCCTAAAAATCAATCTACAAATGATAGATAATAATAAACAAACGACAACAACATATTTTCTTCATTATATAAAGAGAAACTAACGGACTGTTATGTGCACGCAGATGCACCAAAAGAAACTAAAGACCATTTATCTTAAGGATTCCACATAGCTGCCGAACATGATTATCATCCAAGGAAAGAATCATAGCTTTTTCATGGGAAATCAATCTACAACCCGACGAATATTAGGACTATATCGATACAGAATATGAGCATGAGGGATACATCAGGCAGTATACGCATCTGGAGAGAAAGAATTACGACCCACAAGGCAGCAGCAATAGCTTCTACCTTCGCATATATTTCAATACCTACTGCTATTGTCATGTATATTAAATATGCAAGAGGTAAAGATGACAGTTATGTACATCCATTGCAAACAGACTTGTTAAGAAGAAGATAAACCGCTAATGCACTTCAATCATTAATCCAAGATTGCACATAAACCTAGAAAGAAAGTAATAAACCAGTCGCCCTAATACAAAACATCATTAGGCCCAAACATTTGGCATATTCAAACATGATGCTGTTCTACGACAACATCAGGTAGTTAATACCTCCATGATGCTACAGGTAGAAAATATCTACTCTATCATATGAGTTTGACTGCGGAGTATATAGGGGAAGACGGTAGCTCAGTCTATCCAATTATCCATACAATGTAAAAGGTCGTGAACATACTAGGCACAATATTATCACCATTTATAGTACAATAAACTCTGATCTTACAGAACAAATTGACATTATCAGACAATGCAGGAAACTGTGTGTTTTCTCCCAGCCATATCATACACCAAAAGCACAGTGCCCAGCAAATGTGAAACTAGACTTGTTACCGGTGAGTATGAGGAGGTCATCGGTACCTATCAAAACTGTGCGAGTAGGTCATCATTTGGTACCTGGCACAACTCTGCAAGGAGGTCGGCATCATTGATTCCTGAAATTTTAAGTTTTGTTCGGTGAACTTAACTCAAACAATAATATGTCTAAGAACAACCAGACTACAAGTGAAGCTTATTATTACAGATACAAAATCTAAACACTGAGTTTAAATATTTAAGTTCAGAACATAAATGTAATCTGATGATGTCCATCACATTCCTATGCTTCCATGATGAATTATACACTTAATAGCTACCAACAAGCATAGGCAATTATGTATGACAAACTAAAACAATTTCTGCTCAACACGTGCAGTGGGTTTAACTTTTACAATAAAGTAAATTACAAGATATATCATAGAATTAATATCCCAAGGAGTAGATCATTGTACATTTTTTCATCCAACATAACATGTATGCAAGAGCATGACTAGTGACGTGTACTAGCAAGTGAGCTATATACTAGCAAACTGGCATGATTATATCTGAATATTTTATAAAATTTGATTACACAAGAAGCTTGCTGGAGTGGTGGCAACATATACATATACATACACTGAAAAAATACACTTCCATGATGATACATGTTTGTCACAGTAGGTCGCATTTTTTGTCATGCATGTACATCCATGACAATTTTATGACAGAATCAAGATAGTCATACCTGTGCTGCCGTAGAAGTGTTCCATGACATTACCAAAATTATCATCACGGAAGTGTCCACTTCCATGACGATAAATCGCGCGTCACAGAAGTGCTTTCGTCAAGGATGACCGACACGTGGCATCCACCTTAACGGAACGCCGTTAAGTTATCGGGTCGGGTTTTGGATCCGATAACCCGTTAACAGCCCCGACCAATGGGGATTTTCCACGTGTAAAATCATCATTGGCTGGAGGAAACACGTGTCGGCTCACCGTTGGGACAGATGTCATCCACTCATTGGACAGAAGGCGCCTATGATACGTCGACACGTGGCACGTCCCATCAAGTTTAAATGGGCCGGCCCAACTAAAGGCCCCACAACATTTTGCAGACCATAATGGGCCGGCCCAGCTACATGCCCACAAGATTTTGCGGACCATAATGGACTGGCCCAGCTAAAGGCCCACAAGATTTCGCGGGCCATAATGGGCCGGCCCAGGTAAAGGCCCACAAAATTCTTGCGGATCATAATGGGTCGGCCCAGCTAAAGGCCCACGAGATTTCGCCGACATTAATGGGCGGCCCAGCTGTAGGCCCACAAGATTTTGAGGACCCTAGTAGGCCGGCCCATTAACTGGCTGCCATGTTTTGGGCCAAATGCCGGCCCATATTTGATCTGGTCCATCAATGGCCTGCCACGTTCCGGGCCTAATAATGGCCCATATGAGATCCGGCCCGTTAAAAGCCTCCCACTTTCTGGACCAAATCACAGCCCAGATCAGGTCCAGCCCTTTAAGAGGCTTTGCGCTCAATTATGGCCCATATCAGATTCGGTCCGTTAACTGGACGCTATGCTTTTGGGCCCACTTGCTAAAGGCCCATTTAGTAATTCGTCCTGATATTAGTTTCGGCCTGTTAAGGGCCCATTTAACATTTCGGCCCTATATTAATTTCGGCCTGTTAAAAGCCCGTCATATAGTTGGGCCTAACTACGGCCCGGTTTGCATCCAGCCTGCTCGCAGCTCATATCTGATTGGGCCAAATAAGGAACGAGACAACTTTGGCCTGTTAAAAGCCCGTGATTTGATTCACACAATCATGGGCCGGAGTCCATTTCGGGCTGCTGCTGGCCCTATTCGGCACGTTTCAGGCCCAACCTACTTCTCAGCCTCCTAAAAGCCCATTGAGTTTTCTTGCGAAAAGAGGGCCGGGGGTTACTCGGCCTATCAAAGGCCCGAATCTACTAGTGGGCCAGTTTGACGGGGCCCATGATGCGGATCATGCATCGTGATTGCATGACGACCCGATTATGTACCGTAATTTTACGGTTTGGCTGGTTTACTGCGAAGACAGGATATATATACAGTAAAATAACTGCAGCATCATGAATAAGAAAAAACCTAGACTATACAATAAATAAATTACGGCATATTACATCCACTGGGCATCAAAGTTCGCCACTATGATAATAAAGCACAAGCAGACAGCAGATTACATACACCGGGCATCAAAGATCGCCACCAGTGCAAATAAACACGTTGACAAAATAATATACAAAACCGACAGCACTTCAATAGAGTTCAAGAAAGGTTAGCCCTGCTGGCGAGCTGCAGCGCAAGCACCTGAGCAAGATGATGATACTACGCTTGTTCAATACTTATATCTTCCTCACTCTGAAAGATAAACAAGCAGACAGATGGCAGGTTTTGCACATAAAAGTATCAGTGCTGACAATTCATCACATTTCTTACTAACGAATAAAGTGACACAGTTTAAAATTACATTAACACAATATGGTATTGTTCAGGTCAAGACATGGCAGGAAATGACATTGTGAAGGAGTTGGCAGCTTCACGACACCACTAGATTACAGATCAAGAAGTCATAAGTATCAATGGTTAGTGTACTGTTAATTTATCCCATTTCAGATTGGCAAATAAAGAGACGGTTTAAATAATAGTAGAATGATATGACATTGTTCATAGTTAAGACATTGCAGAATATGACATTGTGTTGTATTGGGTAGGTTCACCACACCACTGGATTACGGATGAAGAACAGAAGCATACATGCAGTGCAAAAGAAGATCACTTGCTCTGTATAGTTTAATTTACATGGTATGAAGAAGGAACTTGGTTGTACAACTGAAAACTTTAATTGAGAAGGACAAACTTTTGTTTATGAACTACATAATAAACTTTAAACATGCAATTTCATGCAAACACCAAAAATAAACAACTGTCGCGGTCATGCCTAACCAAATATACACAACAAAGTTTGAAGGCTTGAGAAGGACAAAATTACATTAATAGTGAAGACAGGCTCTATAAAGCCCTTGTCCATGCTGATGGGGGGGGCAATTCAAGAAGTTTAGCACATAATATTCTTCATAAGCATTGCCTTTATTCTACATTTTGTTAAGAGTAAATATAGATGTGATAATATACGAAAAAATGGAGAATATTTAAGATAAGATGAAGAGTGATGCTACATAACCAAGTAGCTCTAAATGTATGTGCAGCGATACAGGCAAAAGGCACAGCCAAGAGCAATGCACAGCTAAAATACTTCAGTACCAACCTTATGGTAAGAGTAAATATAGATCTGATCTGTAGAAAATGGAGGGCAAAGGAAAATAAGCTGCAGAGTGATGGTACATGAACAACTACCTGCCAATATAAGTACACTGATAAAGGACAGCATGTACTTACAAGAACAATGCAGAGCTAAAAAAATTCATTGGCATTGGATATATTCTACACTAATGTAACCATTCATACAGATCAGATAATTTGGAGCGAACAATTGATAAGCAAGCTATCATGCATACTGCTGTCACATAATGAACCAAGTATGTATGCAAGTACAGTGATATAGGACAACAGGTACTAACAAGAGCAAAGCAGCGGGCAGCATATTTGTGATATCCTGTCGTTCTTTTCAAACCGGGATTCTTCTTCGAGTAGATTTCCTGCAAAAAAGAACCGTAAGGCACATGCGGAAAAGTAGAAGTTCAAATTGTCATGTGATTTCATAGACAGTACCTCATCCTGGGAATGAGACCAGTGCATAACAAGGTTTTTCCATTCAACGTCTTCTAAATTTAGCACAGGAGACTTCACCGGAAATTCGTTTATAGACTTGCCATCAAAGTGTCATTTCCTCAGGTAACACCGTTACTGCTGCAATGCTTCCCTGAAAAGCAAAAGCAAGATTTGCTCTTCATGACTATCTAGATTGACCCTCGCCTAGTTACAACAATGTAATGTAAATCATTGATGTGTTGGATCAGCAGAAAACAGGAAAATAAATAACCATGAATAATAGCACTTACACGTAAGTTGGACAGGAAGATGCAAAAATGTTGTTTGTCTTCACTATAATCTTCCCATGATGGGAATATATGCACATAGTCGCTAAAAACATTGAAAGCATTGTCTTTTAAACTGGGAATAAATGGAATGGGGTTCCAATCTGCAGGAATTGGCCATCTCTGCAGTTGGGATAGGTCTTCGGCCGGTGGACTTGCTGTACATTTTGCTGGAGTGGGATTTTTCTGTGGTACGGCTGGTGCTATGGCAAATGAAATCGGTATACCTTTTGCTGGAGTGCAGGTCCTGTGTGGTGGGGCTAGTGGTGTGGCCAGTGAAGTATGGGTACAGTCTGCTGGAGTCGGTCCTACGTTTTGTGTCACTGGTTGTACAGCCAATATAAGTGGGGCGCTGTCTGATTTCTCCGGCACCACGTTTTTCAAGGACTTTGCTGGTGCTCCTTGAGGTTCGGCAATCACCCTCTTCCTTTTCTGATGTCTGATGCACAAGAACATCATTTGAGTGGAAAACATGGTAAGATGACAGATGGAATATGTATTGATAATGGATGGGCATGGCATCACGAGTTATATGATGAGTAAACTAAGCAGATGGCGGTGCAACAAAGTAGAAGAAATGCAAGACAACATATGCAAGATACGTGCAATCAATAAAACCTTGCCAAATTAGAACAGGCACCTTGATGGGTGAACAGGACAGACCATCTGCCTTTGACTCCTCGAGGTTAGAATATTCATTAGGATGATATTCGGAACAAGAATCAACAGGTGGGGAGCGTACGAGTTTCATTGCTTCCAGAATGGCACTCAATGCCTTGGTGCCAATTTTGTAAGTCATTGCAGTGTTCCACAATATTCTTCTGATGTGCGGATTCTGATATTCACTATAATTGCGTATAATATCTGAGAACCATGAAAACATAAATAGTTGTGAGATTATCTTTGTAATGCAGATGATATTCTAATATAGGGGCGCTCCTGTAAACACTTGTGTGCTATCACTGGATTCTGATGAGAGAGCTCATGTGTGCTGTAATATGGTGCGTGCATTTATATAATCTGGCACAAGTACACAAAAAATAGGCTCCAGAAGTAAGGATACACTACAAAAAAATACACTTCCGTGAGGATACGTGTTTGTCACAGTAGGTCGCGTTTTTTGTCATGCATGTACATCCATGACAAATTTATGACAGAATCAAGATAGTCATACCTGTGGTGTCGTAGAAGTGTTCCATGACATTACCAAAATTATCAACACGGAAGTGTCCACTTCCATGATGATAAATCCCGCGTCACAGAAGTTCTTTCGTCAAGGGTGACCGACACGTGGCATCCACGCTAACGGAACGCCGTTAAGCTATCGGGTCGGATTTTGGATCCGATAACCCGTTAACAGCCACGAGCAATGCCGATTTTCCCCATGTAAAATTCTCATTGGCTGACGGATCCACGCGTCAGCTCCGCGTTGGCACAAGTGTCACTCATCCAACAGTCGAGATGGGCCTATGATATGTTGACACATGGACCGGCCCAACAGAGGCCCACAAAGTTTAAATGGGCCGGCCCAACCGAAGGCCCATAAGATTTAGCAGACCATAATGGGCCGGCCCAGCTAAAGGCCCACAAAATTTAGCAGACCACAATGGGCCGACCCAGCTAAAGGCCCACAAGATTTTGCAGACCATAATGGGCCGGCCCAGCTAAAGGCCCACAAGATTTTGCGGACCACAATGGGCCGGCCCAGCTAAAGGCCCACAAGATTCTGTAGACCATAATGGGTCGGCCCAGCTAAAGGCCCAACATGCTCTGTCAAATCGGCCCATCAACGGTCTATCCTAAACCTGCCATCAACGCGGCCCATGGTCACTTCTGGCCCGTTAACAGTCCGCTAAGTAATTGGGCCGAATCACGGCCCGGTGAATTTCCGGCCTATTAAAGGTCCGGCTTCATTTGAGCCCATTTACAGGCCATCAAAACTTTCGGCCTGTTAGAGGCCCACTATAGATTTGGGCCACTTTCTTCTTGTTGTCAATTTCGGCCTGTTAACGCTGGATGTAAACCATGGGCCATATGTGGCCCAACGTCATATCGGGCTCATTAATGGCCCATATAAAAATGACGATAATCTAGGCCGACCGAAGTTCCGGCCTGTTAAAGGCCCATGTATTAGGTCGGCGCATTTACGGCCCGTCCGAATTTCGGCATGTCAAAGATCCGCGTCGTAAATGGGCCACCATTTCGGCCTGCTAAGTCTAGTGGGTTATTTGGCACAATCAGGGCCCAATCTCACTTTCGGTCTATTAAAGGCCCATGTTTTTTATGGGCTCAAGATATTTACACCTGTAAACGGCCTATTTTTACTGAGGGCCCAAAATATGTTTAGGCCTGTTAAAGGCCCACTATGGGCACACGCCTACCAGAAAAATATGAAAGCTTATGCTGATTTAGGCCCAGATATTTTTAGTGGGCTACATGTCAATTTTGGCCCGTAATCGTTTTTAGCCCAATTGGAATGGGCCCGACGAATGTTGGCATGTTGGGCTCCTGCCAAGCTTTCGGCCGAATACATTACTAAGATAAACCTACACTATACAAAAATAGCGTCGTAATTACTGCAGCCCGGGGCAGCATCATAAATGTTGTATCACAACAAAATAAATTCCAACCATACAACAAAAGGCCTGTTGGCATAAAGTTTACAGTCCTTCTAGATAAAAGCACCATCAGATGTATAGAAGCACAGATCATTTGACCTCAGTGCTAATGTTTCAGGCTGTAGAATCTGATGGAGCAGCACGATCTCCACCTTTTTTCCGCCATTGCTCTTGAACAACGAAGTGAATGTCTGATAGTCTGGTTTCAAAACCATTCATATCTTGACGACATTTTGCAACCACTATTCTTGTTTCCGAAACAACGTCCATTAGGGATTGGACTTGTGTCTGGAGCACAGATATATCACTCTGTCTAGCAGGAAGATTATGTTCAGTAGACGATTTGGACGAGGTTACCTTGACAACCAACCCAGAATTACGCAGGAAGGTGCTTTTTGCACTGTTAGTGGAGAGATACTGACGCACTGCAGCAAGAGGTGACATTGTGCCTGTAGTAGCCTCGTCACCTTCAGGTGGTTGTGGCTTTTCAATCATTTGTTCCATAGCTTCCTGAAAGTTTGAACTTGTAGATTAGTGTACCGAATAAGTTACTAATTAGACAAAAACAAACAAAGTAGGTTAAACTTTTATACATAACTTATTTTGGTGAACTACTGTAATACATTAGCATGTATTGTAGTGCCAACTACATAATAAAATCACTTTCGGAACACATGTCCATGTAGCATGCCTACTGTATTGTCTATTTCCTCACATTCGTTGACATCTAAGGATAAAGAGACATGGTTTAAAGTAGGATGAACATAGTATGACATCATTCATATCATGGGCAAACAGATATAAAACAAACAGCCTATTTTATCATTGTGTGCGCACGTGAACATAACAACTAGATTATAGATCAAGACCAAAAGAATATCCTTCATCTATTTTAAACCATGTAAGGTGAAATGATACGTTAAGACAACTGTGTATAAAAGTGAACAGCGTAACTGACATTGGCTGCAAACCAAGTAGATAAATGAACACATCACAGTACCAATCAGTTCAAGGCAGGAGGAGTAAGGACTTACAACAGCGGCTTGAACTGGTGTGCGCATGCCCTTCATCTTGCTGGTGTGGCAATCCTTGAAGATTTGCACTGTATTCGGTTCAGGTTCTTTTTGGTCTGCACGGGCTTTCCTCGGTATTTGGAACAAGTCAATATAGATATGATAATATGGCACAAAAAAAGAAGGAAGTAGCAGCTATTTACAAAAGCCTCGCAGTGTGCAATATAGCTACGAGATCCTGTTGTCTGTTGGAATTTCACTTTAGAACGGTTGGTTTTGTTCTTCAAACAGTTAGCCTAGAAGAAGATACACTTGTAAGGCACATACATAAATACAAGTTTAATATGTGGTCTGATCAAATACATATAGCCTACCTGATACTTTGGATCAGACCAGTGTTTAACTAGGGCTTTCCAGTCTTCATCTGTAATATATTCCACTTGAGATGTTTGGGTGATTTCATTGTTAGCCTTGCCTTCAAAGTGAGATTTTCTAAGGTGGTACCGATACTGTCGCAGAGCAGACTGAAAAACATGAGTGCATGCTTGTTTAATTGCATCATCTTTCGGATCCAACTTGAACCTCATCTGTTGAAAAAAGAATGTGAGTCTTATTAGGAGGAAGCTAGAAAGTATGGGACAGAGCAAGACAATATTACTAATTGCGATGAATTACATTACTTACGGAGAAATGGTCAAGGAAGGTGTTAAACTGGGTATTGTCTTTCTCATTCCTATACTGGATCCACGTTGGGAGGATACGTGCATGACACCTAACGGCAACAGCTGCCTCTAATACTAACTTGGCTGACTCTGTAGCATCACGTGGCCTTTTTAAACCTGCCTCAAAATGGATCTCCATTCTTCCTCCTTTAGATTTTGTTAATCTGTCAAGCATTATCCTTGATGTCTGTTTCCGCTTGCACCATGGTGCTAGTTCAACAACGAATATGGAAAGTGTTAGTGTACATCAAACTGTGAGAGTACATATAAAGGAGCATGCAACTGCAACTTGACTCGGTCAGGTACCGTCTTGGTGTTGATGCTCATGAGGTTCATCTGATCTTGCCAAGTCCTATTGTGTCAGCAGTGCTTCGGAAGTAGTGTTAGGTGTGAAGGCAGCTTGGGAACTGGCCAGTTCCGGAGCAAATGAACGAGTAACTGGTTGAGATGCTGGTACAGTTGAAGCGGATGCTGCAGCTGGTGGAGCAGGTGATACTGTGTTTGTAGATTTAGCCGGTGGACTTGGACCTTCTACTGCACTATAAGTACCAGCAGAATCTCGACGACATAACCTTTTCCGTTTCACCCGATGAGTAACAACACTCCCTACTATATTATTTTCCTTGCTCTTTTTTGACTTTGCCATGTCAAGCTGTACCCACAACACAAAAGAATAAAATCACTCTTGAGAACTCATTGATGCATGATACAGACTAGCTATACTTTGATGTAAGACAACCATATGAGTATGAAATATGTAAGAAAAACAGGACGGCATGACATATTCACAGCTATGATGTGCAAACTAAGCAGTAGGATTTTCAAGAAAATAGAAGTAATGCAAGTTAGACACCATATGAAAGATGCAACCAATATTACTCTGCCAAGTTAAAAGTGTCTTGTCGTAAGTGGCAATTCGAAAAATTAGAAGCAGTACAACGTAGAAATCAATGCAAGATGCAACCACTATGAAACTGCCATGTTAAAAGCGTCCAATCATGAGTGACTGATGCGGGATACACAACAGCAGTACTTTGATGCAAGAACATGGTATGATAGATAGATGCAGTGTATTCTAGACACAGAAAGCCATGCCATATGCACATGTATAACGTATAAACTCAGCAGGTGCAATTTAATCAAAATAGAAGAAATACAGGCTAGACAACATATGCAACATGAAACCAATTATCACACTGTCAACTTAGAGCAAGCACCTGCAATGGTGGAGTACGGGAGATGAATTCATCATGTAGACTTGGGACTTCAACTTCATTAGCAGTAGCAGGGGAAAATCTAGAGAGTCTCTGTTTGCGTCGGTGCGGAGGACCACCAACATCCCCTAACTTACTCTTTTCCTTCCTATTTTCTAATATTGCCTTATGAAGTCAAAACCACAAGAAGATGAATAAAATTAGCTCTGCATAACTGGTTGATGCAAGATACAGACGAACACTACTTTGATGTAAGGCAAGCGCAGGATAGGAGGATGGAACATATACAAAAAAAGACATTGTTTCATATTCACACGTACGATAGGAGGATGGAATATGTATGAAAAAATAGTAAGCGGAAGGCATTTCAACAAAATTAGAAGAAATGAAAGCTAGGCACCATATGAACATGCAACCAATATCACTCTATCAGGTAAAAAGTGTCTCGTCGTAAGTGCCATTTCATGAAATTAGAAGCAGTACAAGCTAGAAGACAATGCAAGATGCAACCTACATCACAGTCCCAAGTTAAATGTGTCTTATGGGTAAGTGATCGTTGCAGGTATAAGTTGTAACACTACTAGGAAAAGGGCTACTAATGGCGCACCAGTTTTGCCTACTAATGGCGCATCACTAGTGCGCCATTAGTATCACGCCACTAGAAATTTTTTCTAATGGCGCACCACTGGTGCGCCATTATTATCTGGTATACTAATGGCGCACCAGGCAGTGCGCCATTAGTTTTGCCCACGGTGCGCCACTAGTGTCTGCTATACTAATGGCGCACCACACTGTAATGCGCCATTAGTAACAATTTTTTTAATTTTTTTTCTTAATCTCAGGTCACTATTTCACCTATGAGATATCCAACACATATATATACAACAAGCATCCATATAACAATCGTAGCCAACACGCAAGTTCCATCATATATACATACATAGCCAACACACAAGTTCCATCATATATACATACATAGCCAACACACAAGTTCCATCGTTACATATTACAAAAGTTTCACATTGTTCATCCAACACCGTTATCCATCAATTCACAAAAGTTTCACATTGATACAAAATAAAAACACAAATGGAAAAGAAGCACTCCATCCATGCAAGCTTCCGTGAATTAAATCAAA
>LR880971.1:163675330-163688670 GCA_904067115.1 Aegilops sharonensis | reverse complement strand
CACAACTAAGGTCAACCAAGCCAGAGCCCATAATGACTTGCGGTTGCACAGGTAAGCTTCCGGGCATGAAGTATTCTTCCGTCTCTTTGAGTCTGGGTGAAGCTTTCCGCAAGATGTCATGGCGCTTCTCCATGCATCCCGGCCAACCACTGGTTTCTCCAGGGTGCCCGTCAACCGTCCTTCACCCAGTAGTGTATATTGAATTCTTGTCTTGAGTCTTGAAGTCTTGAGGCCTTGAAATTGCAGTCCTTGCAGATGCCATCATGGAGTTGTCGTCATTGACGTAGAGTCCTCCTTCTTCACACCACTCTCGAGCACTCATACCAAGCCCCGTCTACTATAGCGTAGCATAAAAATAAAATATCGTCCCGAGCTTGGTAACAGGGTGATGGGTTCCTACCTCATGCATACTACTCAACTACAAGAACTCAATATCACTACTGAGGGGTGGTTGAAAGGTGCCACTAAATGCAATAAAACATAGGTATGAAAGCATGGTCAAAGTGAACTTGCCTTGTTGACGATCTTCGAAAACTAGGGATTCGTAGTAGCAAGCTTCGCACTCCGGAAATTCTACCGAGGCAAACAATAACTATAATAAGCACATAGCATATGATCACATAACACAATAGCATAGTAACATAACACACCAAAACCAACGAATCAAATCCCAAAGGAAAAACTCGAAGAAATCCAACTCAAGGTTTTCCTACTTCAAGCAACAACTAAAACTAGTTTTTCATAACAAAAATTTTCTTAACAGAACCTAAGCATGGGTTTATGCTAACTTAATAGAAAGGAACGCATTATGCAACTAGGTGCAAAAAGAATCAATTTAAAAGCTATTATAAAACTCCTATTAGGCCTAATTCAAATTCTATTAAGAAAAAATAAAATAAAAGTTTTATTTATTATAAATAAAAGTTCATGCTATAAAGTGATAGAAACTATCCTAGAATAATCAATCACATGTGAAAAATAAATTTATTTACTAATTAAAATAATAGGAAAACAGTAGCTAGTTAATTAATTAAGAATAACAAGATTCTGTNCTATCCTAGAATAATCAATCACATGTGAAAAATAAATTTATTTACTAATTAAAATAATAGGAAAACAGTAGCTAGTTAATTAATTAAGAATAACAAGATTCTGTTTAAAACTATTTTTTTATTAATCCTAAAATACCCAAATTAATTCCTATGGTTTGGCAATGTCAAAACAAAGTTGGGACAAAAAGAATCATATAAAATAATTTTCCTAACTCATGTTATAACAGATTTACTATTCTGACTAAAACTAAATTAAAGCAATTATAAATAATTTTAACATATCTAATTATATTTTCTACAGAAACTATAGAAAATTTGCAAACCAACAAAAAAAGAATCACCTAAAAATATTAAACAGAATAAAAGATATGAATTTTTCAAATCAGGAACTATTATGTTAAAACAGAAAAACGAAAATAAATGGAAAATGGCCTAATGGGCCTAACGTACGCACTGAGCGTAATATAAACTAAACGGGACCAAGGGTTAAACGAGTCGGGCCAGCTAAATAAAATAAACCCTAACTAAAAACTAAACCGTAAACGAACCGGCCGGATTTATTTAAAAGACGTACCCCTTCGGGGGTCTAATCTTAGCCGTAGATGGGAGATCGGACGGCGGGGTGGAGTTCCGGTGACTCACCGGAGCTCGAAGGCGGCGGCGGCGGCGGTGGCGAGTGCGTTGGCCTCTCCGGTCGTCGGGGAGGTCGGTGGAGTGGCCCGGCGGGTGCGGACGAGCTCGGGGAGGGTCTTGGTGGAGTCGGTGGAGGTCGGGAGGGTCTAGGGCGGCGACGGCGACGGAAATGGCGGCGGCGGTCGGCTCGGCTCCGGCGAGCGCGTGAGAGAGAGAGGAGAGGCTCCGGCGAGGGGCTAGGGGGGGAAATGGGGTGCGGGGGCCCGGTATTTATAGGGGAGGGCCTCGGCGTTGGCAAGGGGGGCGATCGGGGGGAGATCGGCATCCCGGATCTCACGGGATCCGGCGATCGGCGGCGGCGCGGCGTTGCGTGGGCGGGAGGTTGAAGGAGGGGGTGGGGTCCGCCTGTCGGTGAGAGAGAGAGGGGGGTGGTGCGGTCGGGCGACCGGCTCCAAAGGGTTTCGGGCGAGGGGGAGGTGAGGCCGGCTCGCTGGCTCGCTGGGCTGGCCAGCTGGGCCGCCTGGTGGGCCGGTGCGGGCGAGGCTTCGGCGCTGGCTGGGCCAGGGGGGGCCTGGCTGGCGCCTGGGGGGGGGGGGAGTTTTTCTTTTTAAATTTTTATTTTTTTAAATAAAACAAAACAAAGATATCTTTTAAAATATAAATATTTTATATAGGACATATATATACCAAAATGATCAGGGGAACTATTCCCTATCATTTGAACATTTTTCCAAAGGCAAAATCCAAACTTTATAAAAACTCATTTTTTTTCAAATTCAAATAAAACTCAAATTTGAATTCAAAACTTTTGGGCATTGTTTTCTTCTGACATATTTGGAGTGTCATGTTACTCCTCTCATACTTTTTCTCAAGTATTTGTCAGGCATAGTTTTGAAATGAATTCCACTTGCCAAAATTTGAATTCAAATACCAAAACTCAAATTTGAAAGAGGGTTTCAAGGCACTTTCAAATGACTTTCAATTTGTTACTTTTTTAACTTCCAACTCATATTTCATATAATTGAAGAAGTCATTTTATCNAACTCATATTTCATATAATTGAAGAAGTCATTTTATCTTCCCTCATGAAAATCATTGAGTTGCATAAAGCTTTGAATTTGAAATATTCCCAAATGAAATTCAAATCTTTTCCAAAACCCTTTTCATTTCAAAATGGAAGAAGTCATGTCATCTTCACTCTAGGGTTTGGTGTTGGAATGAACTTGAATTCATTGGGACCCAAAAGGCAAAGGGGAAAGTTTGGGAAAGTCATTTCATTCCCTCTCATTCCACTTTCAAAAGATTCAAATTCCACTCAATTTCACCCAATCAATCAAACAATCAATCAGACAACAAGCATAGTTATTTATCTAATATAACATTCCAAAATGTAGAATTTTGGGATGTTACACGCGTTGAACACCTTCACGATGAGCATGGTGGTGGCGTCGTCGTAATTGAAGAGAAGGATGTACCCCAGCCGCAGGTCGTAGGCACGGTAGAACTTCTCCCACCCACGAGACAAGTACATGTGGCCCTTCTTGATCACCAACTCCACATCCCACAGCCTGCGAAACCCGCTGCCGGCCTGTCGCACCTTCATATTATTTGGCGGATCTTCACCCATCAGCATGTTCTTAAAACTGTCAGGCAGCCTCTGCAGTTTGGGACAATGAGTGATGTAGGCAAACAACAGATATCATAATGAGATGGGTGAAGCTAGGGGAGATCTCTCATTTTATATACCTACGTCATGGATGATACTGAAGTCCCAAGTATGATAGTGAAGAACTCGGAAGCATCCAACTCGTACTGCGGTGTCGCAGAGCGGCGGTGGCTGCTTCCCGCCATCTCTGATAATTAAGCAGCAGAAGAGACTAATTAGTACCCTCACAACCGAACAAGGCAAGGTAAGGTATTAAGACAGATGTGAACACATGAGATAAAATCTAGAGACGTGAACACATGAGAACTACTCGTCATCATCACCAATATTGTGACCAGTGTGATCTTCATCATCACTACCATATTGCATCATAGTTTCATCGTGGTCATCCTCCAATAATTCAAACTGATTGTATGATAAGATAGCAGAGAGATACATTCCAAACTGTGAATGTGGTATGGCAATGGACTTGTAATCATATCGTTGTTCATAGATAAAATAACACCTTGTATATAAGAAGAAATCATGATCTAGCAGACATATAGATTTACCAGCAAACTTGTGTGCCAAACTATCTATATCTAGGAAATCAAAGTTATTTCAACTTTGATGTTTGGAATATACCTAGAGAAACATGATTTATTTATTTTATTTCACACTCACAACTAAACAGCTTGAGCAAAAAGGACTCGATAAAAGGTATCACTATGCATAATTATTTGTAGCTACAAACAATACATGTAATGAGCTAGAAAAGCCACCTTACCATCATTAACAGTACTCAGAAGTTATAACCCACTTTCCAAATTTAATTGGGAACCCTTTCATAACCATCACCTTTTCTAAAAATCCTAGCAGGACAAAGTTGACTACCTTGAAGAGACGTACTATGTATTATTACCGAGGTAGAGTGTGAGGTATGCCTTTCAAGTTTGTGTCCGTCGTAGTTGAGGTGACCAACTGTTTTTGTTCACTAGCATATGTGTGCACGCCTGACGACTTTGCTGGTTAGTGTCTGGTGTGCAAGCTTAATATACGGGCGTGCACGTGCACGCATATGCGATATGCCGTGCCGGTTTTCAAAATAATTCAGTGCCACCGTCCAGATTTGAACAGCCAAAAAGTAGTGCGGGTGGA
The DNA here is from genome assembly GCA_904067115.1 of Aegilops sharonensis. Taxonomy (NCBI): domain Eukaryota; kingdom Viridiplantae; phylum Streptophyta; class Magnoliopsida; order Poales; family Poaceae; genus Aegilops; species Aegilops sharonensis. Next base: position 163,684,182 of record LR880971.1, on the reverse strand, counting down.
GGCGCTGCCAGGTATGCACAAATAAACAAAGCAAAAGCATAGTGGCCGGTAATAAATTTCTCTTAGGTTTTGCAAGTGGCCAACAGAGATAAAAATTCAACGACAACAGGGCGGCCCTGACGTGTAACAGGGCACCTCAGCCAGTAACTTATCAGTTCATCACACAAAAGAATTGCACAAAGTGGTGCAACTTGCAATCGTATACCATCGCGGGGTCGAAAGCAACAGCATAGATTATCAGATGAGATTATCAGGAACAAAAGTGAAGTGGCACACCAAGAATACCAAGAAAGCACCAACATTCTCAGGTGACATCATAAGGACCGCAAGTGAATTGACATTGCAAGATTGCAACAAACACACCAGCACTATCCAGTGAGATTTATATGAGCCCATATGGCATAGCAACTACAGCTTCAGAAACTACGGTTCGCCAGGTTAACCATCTGCGAATATGCAAGGAGCAGATGACGAATAATAAATTTGCGCAATGTCCAAACGCTGGAAAGAGGAAACGAAACCCCTGGACCATTAGCCATCAAGAAAACAAGGCAATTCATTTACGAATGACTTCAGTATCTTGTTAAAGCAGTTTAAAGGAACATTTAGCAAACATATAGGCCTATATCTTTGGATCATCATTCCCTTTAGGCAACAAAGTAATAATGCCATAGTTAAGTCTTCCTACATCCAACTTTCCATTAAAAAAATCATGAAACAGAGGCATCAAATCATAGTTAATGTTCCATCCTTTCAACTTTTTTCTCACTACTCTAACTCTATTTTGCCACTTTTTTCTCATAGTTATCCAACTTTCCAAAATTTTCTTCTGTTTTCTATAAAAACTTTCATAGTTAATGTTCCATCCTTTCAACTTTTTTCTCACTACTCTAACTCTATTTTGCCACTTATCTAACTTAGTTGTATCAAAATGAAATGCATTCCAAACTTTGCTGGCCACCTCACTTAGATGCTCTCTAAGAAACCAGAAANTCATAAGGACCGCAAGTGAATTGACATTGCAAGATTGCAACAAACACACCAGCACTATCCAGTGAGATTTATATGAGCCCATATGGCATAGCAACTACAGCTTCAGAAACTACGGTTCGCCAGGTTAACCATCTGCGAATATGCAAGGAGCAGATGACGAATAATAAATTTGCGCAATGTCCAAACGCTGGAAAGAGGAAACGAAACCCCTGGACCATTAGCCATCAAGAAAACAAGGCAATTCATTTACGAATGACTTCAGTATCTTGTTAAAGCAGTTTAAAGGAACATTTAGCAAACATATAGGCCTATATCTTTGGATCATCATTCCCTTTAGGCAACAAAGTAATAATGCCATAGTTAAGTCTTCCTACATCCAACTTTCCATTAAGAAAATCATGAAACAGAGGCATCAAATCATAGTTAATGTTCCATCCTTTCAACTTTTTTCTCACTACTCTAACTCTATTTTGCCACTTTTTTCTCATAGTTATCCAACTTTCCAAAATTTTCTTCTGTTTTTTATAAAAACTTTCATAGTTGTATCAAAATGAAATGCATTCCAAACTTTGCTGGCCACCTCACTTAGATGCTCTCTAAGAAACCAGAAATACCTGGGGCGGCCTGGTAGCGGACGTTGGGGTGGGGGCAGGGGGGTGGATGGGGTACTGGCCCCGAAGGTGCGGCGGCTCCGATGGCGGGAGCGGGCCGGAGGAGGAGGAGTGGGCCATCTTCTTCTCGCCGCTGTCGCCGGCGCCGGCCTCCAGGTCCTGGCCGACTCCCATGGTCGACGGACGGAGATCGGTGGGGACGGGGCGGCGGCGGCAGGGGACGGCAGGGGACGGAGGGGACGGATGGGGCGTGGGGGCGCGGGGGTCGGGGGTCGGGGCGGCGGCGGCAGGGGACGGAGGGGGCGTGGGGGCGCGGGGGCGGGGGTCGGGGCGGCGGCGGCAGGGGACGGAGGGGGCGTGGGGGCGCGGGGGCGGGGGTCGGGGCGGCGGCGGCAGGGGACGGAGGGGGCGTGGGGGCGCGGGGGCGGGGGTCGGGGCGGCGGCGGCAGGGGACGGAGGGGGCGTGGGGGCGCGGGGGCGGGGGTCGGGGCGGCGGCGGCAGGGGACGGAGGGGGCGTGGGGGCGCGGGGGCGGGGGTCGGGGCGGCGGCGGCAGGGGACGGAGGGGGCGTGGGGGCGCGGGGGCGGGGGTCGGGGCGGCGGCGGCAGGGGACGGAGGGGGCGTGGGGGCGCGGGGGCGGGGGTCGGGGCGGCGGCGGCAGGGGACGGAGGGGGCGTGGGGGCGCGGGGGCGGGGGTCGGGGCGGCGGCGGCAGGGGACGGAGGGGGCGTGGGGGCGCGGGGGCGGGGGTCGGGGCGGCGGCGGCAGGGGACGGAGGGGGCGTGGGGGCGCGGGGGCGGGGGTCGGGGCGGCGGCGGCAGGGGACGGAGGGGGGCGTGGGGGCGCGGGGGCGGGGGTCGGGGCGGCGGCGCCAGGGGACGGAGGGGGCGTGGGGGCGCGGGGGCGCGGCGGCGGCGTACGGTTGGGGCGGAGGGGGAGTACTGAGTGGGCAGGAAGGGAGGGAGAGGGAATAAGTTTTTTTGCCAAAAAGTAAAAAAAAATTACTGGCGCACTCTGTCTCCAGTGCGCCATTAGTAGCTCTAACTACTAATGGCGCACTTTGCCCGGATGCGCCATTAGAATGTTTGAAAAAATGAAAAAATAAATTTGTTTTACTAGTGGCGCACCTTCTGCCTGGTGCGCCATTAGTGTATTCCACACTAATGGCGTATCTCCACCAGGTGCGCCATTAGTATATAGTAGTGGCGCACCACTTCTCTGGTGCGCCATTAGTGTCAATCCTATCTTTAGCCCTTTTCCTAGTAGTGTAAGCTACACAGATGCAATTCAACATAATCACAAGCAATACAAACTAGACATCATACGAAAAACGCAACCAGGTATAACAGTTCTAAGTAAGAGCAAGCACCTGTGATGGTGGAGTAGGGGAGATGTGCTCATCATGTACACGTATGTTCTAGAAACAGGAACACGTGTCATATTCACATGCATTATGTGTAAAGTAAGAAGATGCAATTCAAGTTAGAAGCAATACAAGCTAGACATCATACGCAACATGCAACCACATATAATAGTGTCAAGTTAGAGCAAGCACCTGTGATGGTGGAGTAGGGGAGATGTGCTCATCATCTACACAACTACGTTGACTGTCCAGCCTTGTGTTGTCTTGTGAATCTTGTTGGGAGGATGGCGGAGTAGAATCTGTAGAGACCCCCTGTTTGAGTTGCTCCGAAGGACCACCATCATCCACTGCTGGACTAATTTCCTTCAGCTATAATGATTTTGCATTGTGAAGTCAAACCGATAACAAAAAGGAATAAAATTCGCTCTTCAGAACTCATTCATGCATGATACTGACGAACACTACTTGGATGAAAGGCAAAGACATGATGCAAGGATGGAATATGTATGAAAAACAGGATGGTGTGACATATTCACACCTATATGTGGCAACTAAGCAGAAGGCATTTCAACAAATTAGAAGCACTGCAAGCTAGACACCATATGAAAGATGCAACCAATATCACTCTGCCAAGTTCAAACTGTATGGCGTTTCAACAAATTAGAAGCAGTACATGCTAGAAATCATATGCAAGACACAACCAATATCACAGTGGCGACTTAAAGGTGCCTTATCATAAGTGACTGATGCGGGATATGCAAGAATAGTAGTCTGATGTAGAAACAGGAACACATGTCATATTCACAGGCGTTATGTGTAAGCAGATGCAATTCAACAAAGTTAGAAGCAATACAAGCTAGACATCATACGCAACATGCAACCACATATAATAGTGCCAAGTTATAGGAAGCACCTGTGATGGTGGAGTAGGGGAGATGTGCTCATCATCTACACAGCTACATTGACTATCTAGCCTTGCGTTGTCTTGCGAATCTTGTAGGGAGGATGGCGGAGTAGAATCTGTAGAGAACCTCCGTTTCAGTTGCTCGGAAGGACCACCATCATCCAATGCCTTGCCAATTTCCTTCAGCTTTATTGATTTTGCATTGTGAGGTCATAACGACAAGAAAAAGGAATATCATTCGCTCTTCAGAACTCATTCATGCATGATACTGACGAACACTACTCTAATGAAAGGCAAAGTCATGATACGAGGACGGAATATGTACGAAAAAATGGACGGCTTGACATATTCACACCTATGATGTGGTAACTAAGCAGAAGGCATTTCAACAAATTAGAAACACTTCAAGACACCATATCGAAGGTGCAATCGATATCACTCTGCCAAGTTAAAATTGTCTCGTCATAGGTGGCGTTCATCAAACTAGAAGCAATACATGCTAGAAATCATATTCAAGACGCAAACCAATATCACACTACCAACTTGAAGGTGTCCCATCATATGTGACTGATGCAGGATACACAAGAAGAGTAGTTTCATGTAAGAACATGGTGTGATAGATAGATATAGTATGTACCAAAAACAGGAAAGCGTGTCATATTCACATGTATTATGTGTAAGCTAAGAAGATGCAGTTTACACTAATTAGGAGCAATACGAGCTAGACACCATATGCAACATGCAACAAGATATCACACTGCCAAGTTAGAGCAAGCACCTTGGATGGTGGAGTAGGGGAGCGGAGACTTGGACCTTGTAATGCACTATCAGTACAAGGAGAATCGGTACACATGCTCCGCTTACGTTGCTGCAGAGGACTACCATCATCGCCTTCCTTACTCTTTTCCTTCCTCTTTCTTGATTTTGCCTTGTCAAGTCAAACCGACAAGAAAAAGGAATAAGATTTGCTCTTCAGAACTCATTGATGCATGATACTGACGAACACTACTTTCATATAAGGCAGCCGCATGATAGGATGGAATATGTATGAAAAATAGGACGGCGTGACATATTGACATGTATGATGTATAAAATGTAAACTAAGCACAAGGTGCTTGAACTTGTTAGAATCGATGCAAGCTAGAAACCATATGAAAGATGAAACCAATATCACTCTGCCAAATTAAAAGGGTGCCCTAACAAATGTATTTGACCAAGTTAGAAGCAATACATGGCTACAGGCTAGAAATAATATGCAATATTCAACGAATAAAGGTGACTCATCGTAAGTGATTGATGCAGGATACAGAAGAGAGGCAGTTTCATGTAAGAACAAGGTTAACACATAGATGTAGTGTGTACCAAAAATAGGAAGGCATGTCATATTCATAGGTATAGCGTGTAAACTAAGCAGATGCAATTTACCCTAATTAGAAGCATTACAAGCTAGACACCGTATGCAACATGCAACCACATATCACACTGCGAAGTTAGAGCAAGCACCTGTGATGGTGGTGTAGGGGAAGTGCGGTCTTCAGGTACAGAGCTACGTTCAATGTCTTCATTTAGGCTTGTTGTTTCTTGAGAATCATGTGGAGAGGATGAAATTGCATTCTTTATAAGAGTATTGCATCTCATATTAACCCATGCGCGTGACTGTCTCATCATAAGCGATAGACACAGGATACACAAGAACAGTAGTTTGATGTAAGGACATGGTGTGATAGGCAGATGTAGTATGTACCAAAAACAGGAAGGCGTATCATATTCACATGTATAATGTGTAAGCTAAGGAGATGAAATTTAAGAAATTAGGAGCATTGATGAGGGATACACAAGAAAAGTAGTTTGATGTAAGAACATGGTTAATAAAAAGACGTAGTATGTACCAAAAACAGGAAGACATGTCATATTCACAGGTATAATGTGTTAACTAAGCAGATGCAATTTACCCTAATTAGAAGCATTACAAGGTAGACACCATATGCAACATGCAACCACATATCACACTGCCAAGTAAGAGCAAGCACCTGGGATGGTGGTGTGGGGCAATTGCGGTGATCAACTAGAGAGCTACGTTGACTATCTTCATTTAGCCTTGCTGTTTCTTGAGAATCATGTGGGGATGATGACACTGCACTCTTTAAACGAGTAGGGCGTCTCACAGTAACCCACCCGGGTGACTGTCTCATCATAAGTGATTGACGAGGGATACAAAAGAGCATTAGTTTGATGTACGAACATGGTTAATAGACATATGTAGTATGTATCAAAAACAGGAAGGCATGTCATTATCAAAGGTATAATGTGTAAAGTAAGCAGATGCAATTTAACCAAATTGGAAGCAATACAAGCTAGACACCATATGCAACGTGCAACCACATTTGACAGCGCGAAGTTAAAGCAAGAACCTGGGATGGTTGTGTGTGGAAATTGAGGTCATCAACTGCAGAGCTACGTTTACTGTCTCCAACTGCTGACACTGCACCCATTAGAGCGCTGAAACGCTTAGTGCTTGTCTTCGAATTACACTGGAGCGACTTCTATCTTTTCTTTTCTGCATTCATCAACACTGCGTCAGAGTCTGAAATACCCATGCATAAAAAACAATAGTGTGAGTATGGGTGAAGTGTGTGCACAATTAGTATAGTGTAAAGGTAGCAGATAGCAGGTCGGTGAGAAATAAATGATAGGAGACATATGATAGCTCTACAACATGCATGGCACACTAAATTACTACAAGATTCTATGAAAATAACAGTCGACTGAAAGCAAATAGGCCAGTCCATTTTTTCTGCACCATCCGATGTACAAAGAATGGGCAGATTGCCTTCATCTACCTCCAGCCAGTCAGTGTTGACGATCTTCCTCGAAACGCCAGCGACCACTGGCCCAGTATTCCTCCCCTGCCTGCGCCCTCCCCTCGACCTCACCGCGCCGCCATGCTTGGCACTGCCCCCCAGCCATCCATTCAAGCCCGGACCTCCAGATCGGGCGCAAGCAGCTCTTGCGCCCCACACCCCTATGATAGACACCGATGGGCCGCTTCCCCGGGGAACATGCGGACTAGGTGCTTCGCGCGCCTAAGCGGGTGCTGCTTCTTTTAATTGCGGTTCGACTGACCCTAAATTGAAATCCAGGCAGGCTACTGACCTCTAGCAAAGGTGAAATAGTAAAAGGGAGGAAACCTTGTGCATTTAGTATCACGAAGAAGATGCAGTAAGAAGCGCTCAACTAGTTTCTTTCGTGGGATGAATACGGTGTGAGCGGAGACGTACGATTTGCACGAATAAGGGAAGAGGAGTACCTCTTTCTGCTGGCAGTGTTGTGTCCTCCTTCTGTTTTTCCGACGATCTTCTTGTTGTTCGCCAGAAACCAGAAGTTGTGGAGGACGGTGCAGCCTTGGACGAACCCATGGCCAAGTTGTTGAGTGTGGTGCGGTGGCGGGAAGCAGATCCGAGGTGGCGAACGACGGCGTAGCGGGAACAGCTCCGCTGCGGTGGACGGTTGCGACAGTGGAGTCGCAGCAGTGAGGCGTAGGACGGCGTGGTCGGAGTGGTTCTGGTACGGCGCACGTCGGCGTTGGCGTCGTGGAGGCAGCTCTGCCTCGGCTTCAGCTGCTAAGTCCTTAAGGGCGTTGCGGTTGCGGTTGCGTTGGACGACGACGTCGGGGTACCGGCCCCAGCGTGATGGAGGAGGGCGGCGGTGGATTGGCCGCTATGGGCTGGAGGACGGACCGACGGAGGAGGCTGGGGTTTCGCGGCTAGTGGAGAGTGTGTTTTCGCGCCCACGGAGTATGAATGGGGAAACAGAGGGAGGCGGGAAACTAAGGGGGAACAATGTTTGGTTTGAGACGCGCTTGTTTGAAATTTGGGGAAAGTTACAAACTTTGCCCCCATCTAAAATTTTGGACATATTGCGGGTTGGGGGTAGGACAGTCATGTCAGGTGTCCCAAATGTGGGCGGGATAGATTTCGGCCGAGCGCATGGGTGTTTAGGTGCCCACGGCGTATGAATGCTTCTCGGAGGCGGTTGAGATTGGCGTCTTGGTGAAGTTACAAACCTACCCCAGTTTAGACCTTTGGACATTGGGCCGATAGGCTACACGGGCCAGAGTCAGGACAGTAATTTCCTACCACCAAAACATTAGTCTCGCGCGGTTTCGGGTGACCAGAGGCCTATTTGGCGCTTCGTTCAATATTTGGGAGCAGAAGCATTAACGTTTTCGGTTCTCTTGAACTGAACTTTCATGATTTATCAAACTTTACAAATCTTTACTCTTGAAAATCCTAAAGCTACGATTATTTTGGAATGGAGGGGGTACATTTGAATATACATTGTACATGAGTATATATTAAAAAATATGCAACTTACCTCAGTTCATGCATGGTTCCAGATATAATCTCCTTGGTTGCAAAAAAAGAAAAGTTAGATATGCGTATGAATATATATATAGCATGTTCAAACTCACAAGAAAGATTGATGCCCCCTTTTACATCTGATTTACAAATGCCATTATCTCGGGTTCAAGTAGATGAACTCACTTCCTATGAATTCGAATCTTCTAAACCCCCTTTATGTTGAATTCGACATCTATTCTATTTCGTAGCTAGCAATTTGGAATGTATCCATGCAAGTGACAAATGTATAAAGTGCTTCACACTAACAACATGGAGTGCACTAATTAATGTTTATATATGAATTGCAAAAGCATCCATTGCCTGTATTTCAAACCGCTATCACTCTATGGATCGATAATATGAAATAAACACATGCACATGCTAGAATTCAATAGAGTATGGGTGTCTGATAGACTGATTTTCGTCCATACGCAATTTTCAAAATTCATGATCTGGTCCAAAAATAATAATGCCATTTATATTTTAATTTAATGCGTAGAACCGCCTTTTACACGTAGATGCACTATGCCTCGCCCCGTTCTCACAGACGCGTTATATATCTCTCTATCTAACGCATAAGTG
>LR880971.1:163622717-163635562 GCA_904067115.1 Aegilops sharonensis | reverse complement strand
GGGGGGGGCACATCCTCGAAGGGGGAAAACTGCTCCTGCAGTGCCACGGGGGCTGTAACCTCAAACGGGGCGTTGACCATCTCAGTAGTGGCCGTGAGCGTATCTGGGGTCAGCTCGGTGGTTGCCTCCATCTTCTTCGACCTCTCTGTCTCGTGGGATCAGCATCCCGCGTCTGCTCCAATATCGGTAGATCTTTGCATGGTTCTCCTTGGTCCATCATGAAACTGATGAATACTAGGAGACCACTGAAAGGAAAACACAATCGCAATGACAATGAAACAAAAAAGAGAGTGAGGATCGGTTACTGCTTTGCAAAAGTTCTTTTTTTTTGCTCTGAACGAAAATATACCAACATCACGGATCCGCTTACCTTCCCTTCGTTCGGAGAGAAGAACATTGGCAGATGCGAGTGTTGCCTTTCTTGAAGACGGTGAGGGAGAAGGGGATTCAGCGAAGAGTGAAATGATGGTTGCTTCGTCCGTCAAACTTAGACTATGGGGAGGTGGGGTTTTGTGATACGACGGCTTGTTACTACCGCACTACGACCGGGGTGACTCTCCGCCTGCATACTGCCTTCTAATTTGGTGGATGGCATTTGGGCCCGCGCGCTGCATGGCCCGCATGTCGGTGCACAAAAGTCTAATGACATTCAGTAGAGGGAGACGTTTCAATGACCTACGAGGATCCAGAAGCGGTAGAGTGTCTCCACTTTACTAGTAGTAATTGTTTTTCTGGGTAGATGTAGAGTGTCTCCATTGTACTAGTAGTAATTGTTTCTCTGTGCCCAAGACAAAACAGCCCATCCACACTAGTAAAATAGTAAAATCAATTCAAAAGCCCATATATTTACTGAATGAGAGGCGCTACCCACACCCACACCCAGCACACCCCCCCCCCCCAAACCTGGGTGCTCTTCTTCCTCCTCGCTCCCACCCACCTCACGTCAGCTCGCTCCACTCGTACCCCCAAATTCCTCACCTCACTCCTACAGAAAACCCTAGCTCCCCTTCTTCCTCACTCCTATAGAAAACCCCCAGCTCCCCTTCTTCTTCGCTCGCACTACAACTAGGCTCATCATTCGTTACTTTGCTCAAATTCGTGAGTGCGACGCGACACCCTCGAGGAAAATGGAGTCGGCTGACCCCAGCGCCAAGAAGATGAGGCTCCCGCCAGCGGCGATGCCTGTTGTAGATCCTGCACCCGGCAGCGCGGGGATAAGCAGCGACCCCGCCCCCACCGGATCCCAGGAACCCGTAGAATCTCGGGTAGACCGCATCAGCGATCTCCCGGACGCCGTCCTTGGGAAGATCATCTCGCTTCTCCCCACCAAGGATTGCTGCCGCACCCAAGTCCTCTCAATACGGTGGCGCCCTCTATGGCGCGTCGTGCCCCTTAATCTCGACTGTCATCAGCTATCTCTCTTCAATGATTTTGAAATCCCCAGAGCCATCATCTCCTCCCACCAGGGCTCCGTTCAAAGCCTATGCATCCCGTCATGCTACCTGAGCAAGCATACCATGCCCTGCACGGTGGACGCCTATCTGAAATCCCCTGAATTCACAGAACTACAGCTGCTTGAGTTCTACTATTCCCCTGGAAATCACATAACACATACCAAACGCCATGAACTTGTGCCCTCAGCACCGATGTCCATGTCACGGTTTTCCTCCTCTCTCCACACCGCCACCTTTGCGCTGTGCTACCTACCAGAAAATCTGGTACTAAACCTTCGACTCCCATTTCTCAAGAAACTTTCACTTGTGTGGGTTCGTATATCGAAGGCCTCATTGCACATCATCATCCACTCCAGTTGCCCTGCGCTGGAGTGCTTGGTGCTTGTTTTCACAGTTAGAATCGGTTGTCTCCAAATAAAGTCGCCTAACCTTGTAAGAATTGGAATTTCTTTTGATGGAAGGCAGCTCATCATCCAAGATGCCCCTTCACTTCAAAGGTTGATCCTTGATTCTAGTTATTCACCGTTGCAAATAACCGTCCTCTCTGCGCCTAAACTGGAGACCTTGGGTGTAATACATGATCTCTGTGCTCATTTCAATATGGTGTTTGGCTCCATAGTTCTTCGGGTACTTTATATTATCATCTACACTTGTAACCATAAGCTGCATTTTAAATTTCTGCGCATAATTTATATATCATCTTGGAGTACACATTTTGTACTAATATTATGTTCTATGCTCAATGAAGAGTTTCTCCATGGATGACCTATCAATGGTGCTGGATTCTTTCAAGATCTTATATATCCAAATGAATAGTTTTGATCTGAACAAGATTATTGGCTTGCTGCAAAGCTTTCCATGTCTCGAGAAGTTGTATATAAAGGTGATAATTTCACGCACATCGGAAGCCCGCATATAGTGTACTAGAATTAACCGTTCAGTTGTTGCTCTTTCGACACTCTTCTTTTAGACCTTAACTATTTTCAATCTTCATGTATATTCAGGCAACAGGACGGGGTAAGAAAGTTATAACCAATCGGTGGATTCGTAAGCATCGGGATTTTCTCACTTCTCATGAGATTCGATTGAAGACAATAACGCTAGAACGATATGTAGCCAACCCTGCAAACACAAGATTTGTAACATTCTTCCTGCTGAATGCGAGGTTACTATTGTCCATCAGGCTTAAGTGTATCAGCAGCATGGTTTTGACGGATGGGTATGTCGAAGAGCAAAAAAAGGAGTTTAGGTGGGCAAAAGAGCTTCTGAACATGTCGGGCTTCAATTTTCAACATATTGTGGTCATAATCTAGTAAATTTTACGACCCAGGATGTTCATTCTATGGACCTGACCGATCCATTTGATTGTGACTGCCAAAAACAGTGCTGGAGTTAGATGTTGTTGCCCTTTTCAATCTGGGTTTTTTTGTAAACCTGATGAACAATTAACCCTCGTGCTTTAGTAAAGTTTGTAAGCTGGAGTTAGATGTTCCTGCCCTTTTCAACTCGACTGTGACTGTCATATTTTCTTTGAAACAAGGCAAATGGCTTGCCATTCGTTTAATTTATAGTGAAATGTTGTAACAAATCCCAACCAAGGGAAATAACATCACTCTCGCCGGCTGCTTGAGCTCACTGTGCATTACAGAAGCCAAGTGATTAGCCCCCACCAGTACCCACAAACTTATTTCGAACTAGCACATCAAATGGGCTATAAATTTTCATAGGAAAGGCTGCATAACCGTGACAGATTTGGATTCTGACAGTTGGGACCCGCGAGGAAATAGCCTATCCAAGGTGGCCAGTCAACAAACAATTCTGCCTACCAGCCGTTGGATTGACATCCAACATCTGTCGTGTATCTTCTATCTCTTGTCTTCTTCTTCCTCCAGCCGCCCAAACCAAACCACCCCGTCGGCTCCGCCTACTCCCGCCTCCCATGGCTGGCTGTGCCTCCTCCGCCCTACCGTACATAGCCTTCAACGTTGGCCAGTCCCTCCCTCTATTCCCCCACACGTCCTGTTATTCTCCAGCGACGTCAGCCCCAACACGCACCCACGCCTGAACCAGTCAACCCTCGTACTCCCCTCCACCTGCGACTGGATCAGCGCATGTTCAACGGCTTTGGTTCGCTTGTCGTGCGTGGTGCGCCACCCTCTTGCATTGTCAATGTCATCACAACCGAGAGGAACAAGGAGATGACTGTACGTGGAGAGGATGACAGTAGGGACCCACCAGCATCATGGCAGTACGCAAGAAAGTGTCTCTATAGTACAAGCCCAAAAATATGGTTCCTCCTAATGGTTGGACATCTGGGGCTCACGCCATTGTCAACGTAGTCAATAAACGAGAGAATTACACTACGAGCGGCTGACACCAGGGACCCAGCAAGTCGCGCATTTTTTTGAGGAACAAGCAGTTGTTATTTATACTAGTTTTAGCGACGGATCAGGGTAACAACGGGGCTGTGCGGGGGTTGTGGCCTGTCTAGCCAGTGTTTTATTTATGTTTACCACATCATGATCCCAGTTGTGTTTTTTTCTTGCTGAAAATGGTTAGTCCAGTTCTATTTTTTTAATGAAATACCCAAACAAGGTCTACTTGCTTTATCGGCCCTGCTGGGCAGCAAATCTTTCAAGACGAGGAGAGTTTCATTCGGTTTTCCCAGAAATGGGTTGTACATTTTTAAAACACATCAAACCGGGAATTAGTTTCAATTTTTTTTCATTACAAGATCTTAAATTACATTGATTTTATGCGTGAACAATTATTTGGATTTTATATTTATATAAATTATTTTTCAAAATAGTTTGAATGTGAATCGATATTTCTGGATTAAAAACAGTTGACCGCACCAAAATATGCAAAATTTTGTATACGTTTTAACTGTGGCCACAATATGGGGTGTAATGCTAACAAAAAGAAGATGGGCTCCAAACAAATTCTTAAGAATTAGCAAATAGGCTGTACATTATTAGAAATAATGGCAGATGGGCTGTATGTTGTTTTCCATAGATTTGAGGCTGACCTGTGCGCCTACTACAGGTAGACGCGTATGCTTCCAGGAAAAAAAAGGTTGACGCACACGCAACGCCCTGTCAACTTAGTGAACACACGAGAGCAGTGACTGTTGGATGTCCATCCAACGGCTGTCGTGCTTCTTCAATCTCAGCTCTTCATGCTCCAGCCGCTCAAACAAGCGGCGGCGGGATTGCCTGCTCCCTCCTCCCGTGGCCGGCTATGCTGCCGCGCAGGCCTCACGGCCCCACCGTACTCCCATCGCTGGCCTAGCCATCCCTCTACTCACCCACACATGATGTTATTCTCCGGCGACGGCAGACGAACCAGTAAACCCTCGTACTCCTCCACGTGGGAAACAACTGCCGAGTATTCCCTGGCTCCGTGTCGTTCCCTTCCAAGGCCTCGCCGTCGTCCTCCGCCCTGGTGCTCTCGGCGCGGCGTGGTCAACGTGGTCAACGACTGACATCCATTGGAAGTGGACTGTACGTGGAGAGGCTGACAGCTGGGTCCACGGCCGCACGCAAGGAAATGCCTCCTTATTAGGCGCAAAATAATGATTCCTCCACCTGACAGCTAGGACCCACAGGAAGGGCCTCTGTATTTCGCGAAAAAAATGTTCCCCCCGCTGACAGGTCGGACCCACCAGTTGTATCTTCGCATGCAAGGAAGTGCCTCCTTATTACTCCCAAAAATATGAATACCCCCTGCTAGCTGGGACCCACCATATTGCTGCGCTGACTTGTGGGCCTACTAAGTTGACGGGGCCGGAGGGCTTTGTCAACTTAGTCAACACTCCAGTGACCGTATGATGTCCATCCAACGGCCATAGTGCTTCTTCAACCTCTGGTCTTCTTGCTCCAGCCGCCCAAAGCAGCATTGGATGTGCCGCCTGCTGCTTCCTCCCGTGGCCGGCTGCGCTACCGCGGAGGCCTCACCGCCCCCATAGTACTCCCACTACTGGCCAAGCTATCCCTCCACTCACCCACACCCCCTGTTATTCTGCGGCGATGGCAGCCTCACACCGCAGCCGAACTAGTGAACGCTCGTACTCCTCTCTGCGTGGGCATCCACTGTCGCGTCTTCCCCGGCTCCGCGTCGTCCCCTTCCTAGGCCCCGCCGTCGTCCACCGCCGTGGTGCTCTCGGCGCAGCCTGGTCAATGTGGTCAACGACCGACTTCCATCGGAAGAGTACTGTACGTGGAGAGGCTGACAGTTGGGTCCACAGCAGCCGCAAGGAAGTGCCCCTTATTACGTGGAAAATAATTATTCCTCCACCTGACAGTGGAGACCCACCAGACGGGCCACCAGTATTTTGCGAAAAAAATCGTTTCCCCCTGACTGCTGGGACCCACCGGACGGGCCACCGTATTTCGTGAAAAAACGTTCCCCCCGCTGTCAGCTCGGACCCACCGGAAGTGCCTCCTTATTATGCACAAAAAAATGAATACTCCCCCGGCTATCTGGGACCCACCTTGGTGGGAGGATGACTTGTGGGCCTACTAAGTTGATGGGGACGAAGGGCTTTTTCAACTTAGTCAATATGAACGATTCTAGCTCCAGTGACCGTACGATGTCCATCCAACGGCCATAGTGCTTCTGCAACATCTGGCCTTCTTGCCCCAGCCGCCCAAAGCAGCACGGTCGTGCCGCATGCTCCTGCCTCCCGTGGCCGGCTCTGCTGCCGCAGAGGCCTCACCGTCCCCTACTATTCCCGGCGCTGGCCAGGCCCTGCGGCGACGGCAGCCTCACACCACAGCCGAACCAGTGAACCCTCATACTCCTCTCCGCGCGGGCTTCCACTGCCGCGTCTTCCCCGGCTCCGTGTCGTCCCCTTCCTAGGCATCGCTGTCGTCCTCCGCCGTGGTGCTCGCCGCGCGGCGTGGTCAACATGGTCAAGGAACGACTTCCATCGGAAGAGTACTGTACGTGGAGAGGCTAACAGCTGGGTCCACGGCCACAGCCCATTTTTTTTTGTGATTTGCTAAGTAAGTCGCTTTGTCAGGCCTGTTGGGAGGGCTTTCATTCGGCTGGCGGAGAAAATGGCCCATCGGTAATGAGAAATTGGCTATACATTTTTAAAACACATCAAACCGGCAATTAGTTTCAAATACCGTTTTTTCATTTCAAGATTTTAAATTACATTAATTTTTATGCGTGGAGAATTTGTTGGATTTTATATTGATATACATTTATTTTTAAAATCAGTTTGAATGTGAGTCAAAATTTCGGGATTAAAAACAGTTCGGACCGCACCGAAATATGCAAATTTTCGTATAATTTTTTAACCGTGGCCACAATATGGGCTGTAATGCTAACAAAAAGAATATGGGATCTAAAAAACCTTAAGAATTAGCAAATGCGCTGTAAATTATTAGAAATAATGGCAGATGGGTTGTATGCTGTTTTCCACGGAGTTGAGGCTTTACTAAAAAAATGGTTGACGCACGAGAAGTGACTGTTGGATGTCCATCCAACGGCCGTCGTGCTTCTTCAATCTCTGGTCTTCCTGCTCCAGCCGCTCAAACAAGCGCCGGCGGTACTGCCTGCTCCCTCCTCCCCGCGGCCGGCTGTTCTGCCGCGCAGGCCTCACCGCCCCACCGTACTCCCATCGCTGGCTTAGCCATCCCTCTACTCACCCACACCTGCTGTTATTCTCCGGCGACGGCAGACGAACCAGTAAACCCTTGTACAGTCGTACTCCCCTCCGCGTGGGAAACAACTGCCGGGTCTTCCCTGCCTCCATGTCGTCCCCTTCCTAGGCCTCACCGTCGTCCACCGCCGTGGTGCTCTCAGCGCGGCATGGTCAATGTGGTCAACGACCGACTTCCATCGGAAGAGTACTGTGCGTGGAGACGCTGACAACTGGGTCCACGGCCACAACAAGGAAGTGCCTCGTTATTATGCGCAAAATAATTATTCCTCCACCTGACAGCGGGGACCCACCGGACGGGCCATCGTATTTCACGAAAAAAAACGTTTCCCCCTGACTGTTGGGACCCACCAGCTACACCTTCTCACGCAAGGAAAAGCGTCAGGGCAAAAAAAACAAAACGATTCACCCCCTTGACTACAGGGACCCACCAGCTACATCTTCGCACGCAAGGAAGTGCGTCGGGCAAAAAAAACGATTCGCCCCCCTGATTGCTGGGACCCATTAGCTACATCTTCGCACGCAAGGAAGTGCATGACAGTCGGGACCCACCTGTTCGAAGCGTACGTAGCGTTGTCATTCTGGTCGCGAACGTGTACGCACATACTGGTCGTTGTAGAGGCGCGCACGTGTCGTAGTAGAGGCGCACACGTAGCATGTACACGTACGTACATCAGCCAGGGTGCAAGACAGAAAATACGGCCACGTATGTGTACATACGGGAGGGGTCTCGAACGCCTACTCGCGCATACATACGGCCAGGGCTCGTGTACATGGCTGGGTCGGAACGGAGAAACAACGTCGTCATCGAGTTCATGGGGAGGCAACGGAGTGCGTCGTGTTCATAGGGAGGCAACGAAATGCTCGTGTTCATCGGGAGGCAACGGAACGCGTGGGAGCCAACCGGCTTGGACGGAACAGGCAATGGAAACGAGGCCTGGCGTACCGCACAACGGAGGAAACGGACCTCCTACGTTCGGAACGGGGTCCTGTTGATCGGGAGGGGTGTGGCGTACCACAAAACGGAGGAAACGGACCTCCTACGGTCGAAACGGGGGTCCTGTTGATCGGGAGGGGTGTGGCCTACCGCAAAAAAGACGAAACGGACCTCCTACGGTTGAAACAGGGGTCCTGTTGATTGGGAGGGGTGTGGCATACCGCAAAACGGACGAAACGGACTTGTGTTGGAGCGCTACGGTTGAAACGGGTGTCCTGTTCATCGGGAGGGGTGTGGCGTACCGCAAAACGGGACTCCATGGGATACTGTTCATCTCCACCGTCGACCTCCTCCAGCCTCCACGGGCTACCATCGACCTCCTCCAGCCTCCACGGGCTCCTGTTCATCCAGCCTCCGCCGCGCGCTATTCCACCGGCTACTGTTCAACCACCCCTCCACGGGCACCCCTCCACCGTCTACTGTTCATCCAGCCCTCCACACCACAGGGTCCTGTTCAACCACCCCTCCACGGCCACCCCTCCACCGTCTACTGTTCATCCAGCCCTCCACACCACGGGGTCCTGTTCATCCAGAGGCAACGCCACCGCTCACTGTTCATCCCCCCCCCCCCCCCGCCCCCCCCCCCCCGGCCCCCCCCCCCCCCCGCGCCCCCCCCCCCCCGGGGTCCCTCTCCCCCCAGGGCCCCCCCCCCCCCCCGCGCCCCCCCCCCCCCGGGGTCCCTCTCCCCCCAGGGCCCCCCCCCCCCCCCGCGCCCCCCCCCCCCCGGGGTCCCTCTCCCCCCAGGGCCCCCCCCCCCCCCCGCGCCCCCCCCCCCCCGGGGTCCCTCTCCCCCCAGGGCCCCCCCCCCCCCCCGCGCCCCCCCCCCCCCGGGGTCCCTCTCCCCCCAGGGCCCCCCCCCCCCCCCGCGCCCCCCCCCCCCCGGGGTCCCTCTCCCCCCAGGGCCCCCCCCCCCCCCCGCGCCCCCCCCCCCCCGGGGTCCCTCTCCCCCCAGGGCCCCCCCCCCCCCCCGCGCCCCCCCCCCCCCGGGGTCCCTCTCCCCCCAGGGCCCCCCCCCCCCCCCGCGCCCCCCCCCCCCCGGGGTCCCTCTCCCCCCAGGGCCCCCCCCCCCCCCCGCGCCCCCCCCCCCCCGGGGTCCCTCTCCCCCCAGGGCCCCCCCCCCCCCCCGCGCCCCCCCCCCCCCGGGGTCCCTCTCCCCCCAGGGCCCCCCCCCCCCCCCGCGCCCCCCCCCCCCCGGGGTCCCTCTCCCCCCAGGGCCCCCCCCCCCCCCCGCGCCCCCCCCCCCCCGTCTACTGTTCCTCCCGCCCCCCCCCCCGCAATGCTCACTGTTCATCCAATCAATCGGCTTCAGTTAGCAGCAGTAGCGAAGGAATCGCTCCATCGGGTTCAGTTAACAGCCATCGATCGATCGCTCGGGTTCAGTGACATGTAGCCTGCAGTGCAATCGCTCGGGTACAGTTAGAGCCCAACGCCTCGCTCGGGTTCAGTTAGAGCCAACGCCTCGCACACACGCGCGTACGTGTACGAGAGAAACGCGCATCGCTTGGCCCCCGACCTCCCACCGTAACCGGGAACTCCCCGAATATTTCCTCCCCCTTGCTTCTACCATGGTTTTTTCCGTCATGGACGGCCCAAAGAATGTCATGCATTTGCGTCTCCGGCCCGCCCAGGACGAAAAGCCCATTTTCTGTCATGATTTTTTGTCATAGAAGTCTGAGCCCACCACATCTATGATGATACCGGGTTTTGTCACAATTATCGTCATAGAAGTGTATGTATGACAAAAAAAAA
This sequence comes from Aegilops sharonensis, assembly GCA_904067115.1. NCBI lineage: Eukaryota > Viridiplantae > Streptophyta > Magnoliopsida > Poales > Poaceae > Aegilops > Aegilops sharonensis. The sequence goes on along the minus strand of LR880971.1, from coordinate 163,625,691 downwards.
ATCGTTCGGCCCAAAATGTCACGGACGTGTCTTTTTTGTAGTGATAGCTGGTAGATGATAGGTTCATAATATAATGTATAGGGAGTTTATTACCAAACCATGATAACAAGAGCACACACCAACTAGGCAGATCATAGTGTACATAACAGGGGTACACCATAACCACGATATATAAATCGGGAAAGTGGAACTGGCTTGAAAATACGGTGTTGTACTGCCGCTAGTAATTGAAAGCCTATCGATCACGTACAAGCCAGCTCTATCAGCTGTTGACTGCAGATGTTCCTGCGCCCCTTCCTGACAAGGAACATACTGTACGTACTAAATACAGAATAAACAAAGAGGAACATGTTAAAGAACAGAAGAGGAAGCATATTCTTGAGGTTCCGCTTCATTGCATACAATGTTGGTTGCCCACTCATGATGGATCACAGCACCCAAAGAAATGAAATTCCATGCTGTCTCTCTATATGTGGCAATTTTGAACAAGAGTCATTAGGATCATATTCTGAACAAGATTCAACAGGTGGGGAGCATATGAGTTTCATTGCATCCAGAATGGCACTCAATGCCTTGGTTCCAATTTTGTAAGTCATTGCAGTGTTTAGCTTCAAGAGTGGACTGCTGCTAGTGCGACACAAAGCAGCTACACAGATCATAGTGTAGATATAACGGGAAAACCTTAAGCATTAGAGTAAAATCAGCAAAGTGGAACTTGCTGGAATATATGTGCTAGTATTGCCGGTACGGCTAGAAAGGCTTCGGATACCAGCTCTCTTCAAGTGAAGGTGCAGTACTATTAATATTAGTGTAACTCTCAAGGGCGACACAGCTCCCCGCATTTCCTTTCTATTCTTATAGGATTCAAGTGGGCAGGCCACTACAAATCCTATTCCTATGTTTACAAGATCCTACGAATCAAAGAGGCTCAAAGTGTCCATCACAACCGACCGTATAGACTTCTACACTGCAAATGTCCCTGCTCATCTTTGGTACAAGGAACATATTGTACTACTATCATACTCTCTCCGTTCCAAATATAAGTCTTGGTAGAGATTTCCACTATGGATCACATAAAGATGTATCCAGATACATTTTAGAGTGTAGATTCACTCATTTTGCTCCATATGTAGTCCATGGTGGAATCTATACAAAGACTTGTATTTAGGAACAGAGAGAGTACATATTAAAGAAGAACGGAAGAGGAACATGGTAAAGAAGAGCAAGCAGATTTTGGATAATAAAATGTTGGTTGCGTAGTGCCCACACATGATGAACCAGAGCGCATTAATAATGCAACTCCCAGCTGTCTCTCGACCATTTCAGGCGGTTGGATGAAGATCCTACGTCTCCTAACCCTTCTTCTTCCTCGTCTCTGATTCTTCCCATACAGAACACCGCACGGGCCGCCGGCCGGACCACCGGCCCCCATCGCCTGTGTTCCTCCGCCACCCCCACCCCGCACCCCCGCCCCAACCCCCACCCGCATCGAGTTTTCTTCGTTCGGCGAGGCCCCACAACCACCCGAGCCCCTTCGATCGCACCGGCGAACTCCGGCGAGCTCTAAAAAATTGACTGACCCAATTTTGAAATTTAGTCTACTGTGATTTAACTAGTGTGGAATATAAAAGGGGAAAACCATAAGCATTGGGAGTATAGTGTTGATCGTGCCATGGCGGATCTAAAGGTGCAAACTGGACAAAGGCAACTTCGCAACCAAGACAAGAAATCAGAGTAAAGAAGTGGCGATCTATTTTCTTGTTGCGATAAATAAGTTGAGCAGATATGAAAGTGTACCGCCTGTGGTGTGGCTCCGTGTATGCATCTGCTGAGAATTTGACGGTGCTGCGGTAGCGATGGCTGTCGGTGGCGTGGAAGCGGATCTAGGAGGGTAGACGGTGGCGGCGGGGCACGGTGGACGAGACGGTCGTAGGAGCTGCGCCGGCAAGGTGGACGACGGCGGGGATGAAGCGAGAGGACGGGATGCAAGGATCCCGATCCGAAGGCGTGGATGAGAGAGGTCGATCTCTTGTAATGGACGGTGCCGTTGGGGTATCAGCTCCGGCATGGTGGAGGAGGATGGCGGTGGATGGGGTGGCGGACGGCGGCGGACGGAGGAGGGTGGGGTGGAGAGGGTGTTTTGGCGCCCACGGAGTACGAATGGGGAAAAGGGAGGTAGAGAGGAAGGGGGAACCATGTATTCAGGGCGCGCTTGTCTCAAATGCGAGGAAATTTACAAACTTAGCCCCCATTTCAAATTTCTACTACATCACATCAACATTAGTCGGTTGGGGATAGGACGGTAATCTCGCATACACCGAATATTTGCCGACGAGAGTTTGTTTTTGGCGCCCACCGTGTATGAATATGAATCGGGGAGGGAGTCGATTTCGGCCATGGACACACTGTGTTTTGGCGCCCACCGTGTATGAATCCGGGTGAGAGGCGGTTACGTCACGTTTGGGTGAAATTACAAACCTACCCCTATCGAAACCTATAGAAATCCAGCAGATAGGCTTTGCGTGGCAGGGATAGGCAGTAGTAATTTCCATCTCGCAGATGTTGGTTTCGGGTGATTACTACGACTTTCCAAGCTTCGTTCAAATTTTGTAGAGTGCACGTTTACCATGCCAACTCAATTCGAATCCCGTTTGTATTCTATTTTTTTCGGGCGGGATCCATTTTCAATTGTAATTACATTCTATATACATCATTTTTTTATATATACTTTCAAAAGCACAACACCATTTATACATAAATATGGTTTACAAATGGCATGATCTCAGATTCATAAGGTTGTATCCATCAATTTGGATTTTCAAATATTTGAAACCACTTTATGTTGAAATCCAATGTATGCATTCCTCGCTAACTGTCTCCAATTAATGTGTGTTTCATGCGGGTTTTTTTTTACTTCTCAAACATGTATAATGTGTTTCACACACGCAACATATGGTGTAATCCCGTTTAGACA
>LR880971.1:163583756-163607612 GCA_904067115.1 Aegilops sharonensis | reverse complement strand
GTTTGGTTGCGTTCTCGTCTCAGCATAGTTGTTCCCTCTTCATGCATGCTCAACTCAACACCCCTCTTCATGCATGCTTCTAGTGTATTTGTGCTAAACTAGTGTGGACTCATGCACCCTCCATACACTCTACCAAACACCCAAAAGTAGGTCGAGAAGGGAACTCTTGGGCGGCATTTGTCTCTTACTACGTACTACCACTAAATGTTGTACGTGCAATGCACGGTGATGTTATGGAGTACGTGCCTAAGTACTCTACTACTACTATATTAGTTGGAGGCACATATTAACTTTTATATTTGTTTATGTGTATGCCCCGAGACCTTCCAACTAGACGTGTCTTTCTCTCCAGGTTGCACTTTGTATCGTTCATACCACTAAGTACTACTACGTGTGGTCTCCGACCCAAAAGTGGAAGAAGTGGAGACGCTCTACCACGCTGTTTTTTTATGATGGGCTCTACCATGTTGTTCATGTCCCACTCCTTTCGCTGACTTGTGGGACATCCATCACATGTCGTGTTTGGCACCCTTCATCGTAAGAGTTGAAATGCTAGCATTCATCAGAAATAAAAAATAATTATAAATCGACAGTGATACTATTTTTTGCGAACCAATCAGCAGTGATACTATACCACGCGGTTTCGTTGCTCCTCGATATCGGAAAGAATACTTCCGTTCGCCAACATGTGGGACGTCGACCATCCTCGTCCACTTGCCATGCACGCAGAACTCCAAGGGAGAGTCACCCAGGTCATCGCGCCGCAGTAACAATGACTAATGAGCCATCAAATCACAAGCCCACTTCCCACTTTAAAGTTGCTCGGACGAAGGAACCATCATGACTTCGTTGAATTCCGCTTCTTGAAGAAAACTACTCTACCAGCAGTACTGCTAGCTACAATAGTTACTCCAACAGAGGCCTCCTTTCTTCATAGGATAGGAATATGAAAATCATAGGAAGTGAGATGGCATGCATCTCAATTCCTATAGAGAAAGAGATGCCATTTGATGCTTAGGATAGGAATTTTTCCATTTAGTCTAGGCTAATGTACTGGTAATTTGCTCAAAAACTACAGTAGTAACTAGTAGTACTGGTACATGCTCGTACTCAGACACAGAAACACACTAACTACTAGTACTACTACTTCTCACATGCTGGCCAGACATCGTCGTTCTCCTTCCCGGCTTTGTCGGCGACACCCCACCGTGCTTGGATCTCCACCGACCTCTCCGTAGCAGCGCGTGTGTCCTTTTCTTTCTTGCGGCGGCGGGCCTCTCTTTTCTTGAGTGCTTTAGACTTCTCCGCTCCCTCTGTTCGTCCTTGGCCGCCTCTTGCTCTACCGCCCATTCGGCCTTGGCATCTTCAAATTCCTCCCACATAGTTGTGAGGTCGCGAGCGGCGATGAACTTGGCACGGCGGGATGCCGATGCCCTACCATTTTGTGTGCGGTCGTGGGCGGCGAGGAACTCGGCGCGATGGGATGCCATCGTTTCCTTACAGGTTAGTGTGCAGCACAGTGGCATGAACGACGCTTGGTGAGAGCTCTAGGGTGGAGTGGCCGGACAACCGTATAGTGTATTGGTTTGTCAAGAGCTCAAGGACAGAAGACGAAGCAAATTTGGATTCCCCTTCAATCCTGGTCATTTATTACCGAGTAAAATGCATTGGCGGTCATCGACCTTGTCTTGATAGCTCACTTTGATCATTGTATACGAGATATGGTGATTATACTGGCACTGGCTCAGCGTATAGCTCCGTATTTGTCTGGTTGACCAGTCAAACAGTCCGCATGCGCCTCATCAGCTCGTGTTCTTTATCTATCTACGCGGGCCTAACTGTCAATGGAGAAAGAAATACTATAAAAACCAAAATTATGCGTATGTGGGGAATCAAACCACGGACTCGTCGCTGCAACGCACCCTCGTCAGCCAAATGAAAATGAAATACTTCGCGTCAGACACTCACGCTCACGCTGTCAAAGTATGCTAATGCATGCATGTCGCCCTCTAAATCAATGTCATGCTCATGGTGCAACGCAAACGGCGAGCCCATCACCTGCGCGCCCCAGTTGTGCCTGACATTACTGTTTAGAAGTTTGATGGAGGCCTACACGAACGTCGAGCATGTATTCACCTGGCTCAACAACAACGGTCATACTCGGATCGCCTTGCTCACGTATATCGTCCATGACAATCTATAAAACAGCCTAAAGCTAGAGAGGGTACTATGGTAGTATGGTACGGTGTATGTACTATCGTGAGTGACCGATCTTAGAGCCACTACACACCGAAACCCCTTCCATCGCTAGCGCGCGCTTCCCGCCTGAAACGGTCACCGTCTCTCCAGAATGTCAATGCCGCATTCACCGGACTTAACTGGAGGTGCAATTGGTGTGTCACTGACATGCGGGCCAGATGCCCGTTGGGCCCACATGTCAGTAACCCAAACACATCTGCAGTTAAGTCACTGAAGCAGTGTCTGCATTCATGCCCGACGAACCTACTCCGGCACCAGTTGTCCATCCGTCTGCCGTGGCTCATTGCCATTCGCCCGCTATATTAACTTGAGCCCCAGCTCCCAGCCATAGCTAAAGACCCACACTTATTCTCCTCCAGTCCCTTCCTTTTGTCGGCACCACTTCAACCATGGCCTCCTCGCGCTCCAAAGCTCTCTTGGACGTACTGTCGCAGGAGCATACGAGGGACATCGGCGGCTCCGCTCCGGGAGCGCTCCAAAGCTCTCTTCGACGTACTGTCGCAGGAGCAAATGAAGGAGATCACCGGCACCCCCCGGCCGCCCTCCGCTGCCACGATCATGAAGCCGGCGTGCGTGTGCGGGCGCAGCTGGCAGCGAGGAAGAGTAGTACATGGTAGGTCGCCGCCGCTCTGGTCCCGGGAAGGCCACCGCTACTCCACTCAGTCGACGCCAAGCTTGGTGGGGTAAACATGGGCGGCCGATTAGCCGCTTGACGGCGACGTGGAGGCGGAAATCTTCAGGACCTTGTGCTCCGGTGGAGGAGGTTATCAAGGCGGATGAGGAGGAGGCAAAGGCAATGGCCGGCTTTCTTGGGTTCAAGACCGGACATGGTGGTCGGGCACCGACGATCGTTTAGATTAGGTTTACAGTAGGTTTTAGTACGGTTTGTGCAAAACATGTAATGAATTTTGTCCAGTTTGTAGGAAAAGTTTTCAAAATGTAATGAATTTCATCCGGTTAATTTGAAATTTGCTTTGTTTGCACGAATTTCGTCCAGTTACTTCATATAGTTTTCGAAAGGTATGCGGGCAGCATCGGATGGCATCCATCAGTGTCCTCGGACAGATGCCGGTGTAAATTTGTGGGCCAGCGCTGGAGATGCCCTAACTATCATGCTATAATCGGTAATGATCCTCCATTATTTGGCAGGGAACAGTTATCCCTCGATCAAAATCAGATCCGCGGTGTTTTGCACTCCTCCCGCGTAAGAGTGTAAACTCTTGCTTACATAAAAATGGAGCAAGTGGACGGCACTGTAGCACGTCATATCACTCGAACTAGCCCGCCTAACGAGCGGGAAAGCACCGCCCTCGTCATTTTGTTCTGGATTTCTATCGATCGATCGCGCGAAAATGTTACGCTTCGCAAGTTCTAAAGGAAAAGGCGGCACACTTAAGACGCGTACGCGTCACAACCCCGACAGTCCGGCTCGCACGCTGCTCACCAGAGGGGACACGTGTTGTCTTGCAATTTCACTGACATGTGGGACCGTAATTGAATAAACCGTCGATAGCCGAAATCTAATCGCTCGGCGGGCGTCGGCTGAGAAGAGAGAAACGGGGGAGGGAGAATAGATCGCCCGCCCGCCGCGCACGGACTCCAAGAAATATATGGTGATAATGTGAGGTGGGCCATGCTGGAGTCCGGACCGCTTCCGGAGCCCGCTCTCACCGCCCTGGCCCTTCAAGACGCCAGCTGCCCCCCGCATGCATGCGTAGCAAGTACTCCCTCCGTTCCCAAATATAAGTCTTTTTAGAGATTCCAAGAAGTGACTACATACGGAGCAAAATGAGTGGATCTATACTCAAAAATACGTCTACATACATCTGTATGTTGAAGTCCATTTGAAATGTCTAAAAAGACTTATATTTAGGAACGGAGGGAGTACTCCTTATGTGGAGGAGAGAGAGGCATTGACAAAGTCAAGGAGTGGGCTCTGCAAGAGCCCGTCTCTACACGTGCTCCTAGGTATAAAAATAATAATTCTAAAAAAAGACATACAAAACAATTGTGTCTTAAAAAAGAAAGGTAAAAAACATCTGAGAGGAAATAGATAGAGAGAAAGTGAGAAAAAGCTGTAACCTGGGTGTCAAGTGTCAAAACCGGCGGATCTCGGGTAGGGGGTCCCGAACTGTGTGTCTAGGCGGATGGTAACAGGAGACAAGGGATACGATGTTTTTACCCAGGTTCGGGCCCTCTCGATGGAGGTAAAACCCTACTCCTGCTTGATTAATATTGATGATATGGGTAGTACAAGAGTAGATCTACCATGAGATCAAAGAGGCTAAACCCTAGAAGCTAGCCTATGGTATGATTGTTGTTCGTCCTACGGACTAAAACCCTCCGATTTATATAGACACCGGAGAGGGCTAGGGTTACACAGAGTCGATTACAATGGGAGGAGATCTACATATCCGTATCGCCAAGCTTGCCTTCCACGCTAAGGAAAGTCCCATCCAGACACAGGACGAAGTCTTCAATCTTGTATCTTCATAGTCCAGGAGTCCGGCCGAAGGTTATAGTTCGGCTATCCGGACACCCCCTAATCCAGGACTCCCTCTGTAGCCCCCGAACCAGGCTTCAATGACGATGAGTCCGGCGCGCAGATTGTCTTCGGCATTGCAAGGCGGGTTCTTCTCCAAATTCCATGTACCTGTTGAATAGTTTCCGGCTTCTCATGAATACTGCGCTCCTTGGCTCCCACGCCCAGTAATGGCCATCTTCCACGTGTCAGACGAATGTGAAAAGTCAGGGTGTTTTTACATTTACCCCCCTAGCTGTGTAAATGAGTTGCCTTTTAAAGAGACGAGGATTTAGATCCAAATCACACCGTCTTCCCTTCGCGAGCATTCATCGGAGCGCATCCGACAAAGATCCAGTCCATCATGGCCAGTCGACGCAACTCCTCCTCTCGCCCTCCCAGCCCTCAGCCTGGAGATAGGGAGAGATGCTCCGTCCCGCACAGCGAGCTAGTGACGCTCCAAGCCAAGGGGTTTCTCCCCCCAGCCTACATGGTCCCGGTTCGAGCCGGGCTTGCCACCTATAATGGTGGAGAGCAAGCGGAGAGCGTCCCCAATCCCTCCAAAGGGGAGCGGGTATGCCTTGTCCCTTATTTGATAAGAGGGCTCGGATTTCCAATTCATCCGTTTCTCCGAGGGGCTCCTGGAGTTCTACGGCCTCCACCTGCACAACCTTACGCCTGCCTCCATATTGCATATTGCGGGCTTCGTAGCCCTTTGCGAGCTGTTTTTGGGCATCGAGGCTCATTTCGCGCTGTGGAAGAAGTTGTTCTGCCTTGTGCCCCGTTCTCAGAAGGGGTCAATATATCAATTGGGCGGAGCCGAAGTATGGCGCATCGCCGGGACCGTATATCTATTCGGAACCCCAAAGAAGGCGTCCGAAAACTGGCCTTCAGAATGGTTTTATATAGAAGATGTCCCCCTGCCGGATCCTGTTCGGATCGGCCTCCCTGAGTTTGATAATGCTCCCTTGAAGAAGCGCCTGAGCTGGCGTCCACGGAGCCCTCAGAAGGGAAATGACAAGGACGTTCTTTATCTGATGAGCCGGATAAGGCTGTTAGCTCATTCCGGACTGACCATGATCGAGGTCATGGCCACATGCATTATGCGGGGAGTGCAACCGCTTCAGTATAGAGGCCACCCCATGTGGGATTTCAACGGGGAGGATTATGCCACCCGCTGCGGCCGGAAGGGGCCGGAATCGGTTGCCGCACTGACGAAGATCTTGTCCGCATTGTACAAGGGAGAAGAGGAGGAATTCCTCCGTGTCAATTCTCCGGGCGGATTTTCTATGTACAATCCTCCAAGCTGGGTAAGCGGACACTTCTTTTTGCCCATCCGTTCCATATTCCCATAGTCAAATACCTTATCTTGTGATTTCGACGCAGGAATTGCGCCGGTCCGTAAAGGATATAAACAACCCTCCTCCACAACCCGAGGATCCGAAACGGTCCCTCGATCCGGCCTCCCAAGAGGATCCGGACATATCCATGGAGCTGATCAATGGGGTATTTTACCCACTGAGCATCGACAACGCCTTGGTGGCTATTACAGCCGATTATCCCGGATTGCTCCCTGCCTCACAAGTAATCGAGACCGAAGTCCTAATACTTCGAAGATGATCCATCCATGCTTATTTTTTATCACCGTATACCAATGGTGTTTCGCAGGGGAGGATCTCGAGGCGGAATGCCGAGCCTGCGGCGACTGGCCAACAAGGGACTGCGAGGGCGGGCAGGCTAAAGAGACATGCAGTCCGGGCCGAGGCACCGGCGTAGCAGTAAGGCGTGCCGCCTTATTCCAAGGTATTATTCTTATGATGCATACTAACGCCCGTGCTCTCTTTTTTTAGGAAAAAGAGGGCTCACCGGACTATATTCGGAGAGATTGCCAATCGCACCTCCACCAGCCAGGCTCCAAAGCCAGGTCCAGAAGCTGAGGCGAACACGAGGCGTGCGTCGGACGCTCCTCCGACAGAGGATGCGGACAGACTGTCCGCCACCAATTCCGAGGTGGAGAGTGCCATGAAGCACAGGCACCGCCGGACAGTTCTTCGCAACGCTTGTTTCTCCCAAGAGGCATTGGACGCCTTCAATTCGGGAGATGCGTACCTCCGTGCCGCTCAAAATGGTCTAGCCAGAGCCATGGAGAAGTATGTGAAAGACATGCAGGTGAGAAAATTTGATGGTTATATATGTCAGTAGCCCCAGAGACTTGAAATAGTTAGAATAACTGATTTAAGGATCATTTGTTATGCAGGATCTTACAGAAAAGAATACCCAACTATCCCAGGAGCTGGAAGAGTGCATAGCCCAACTTGAGGCCGCACTAGCCGCGGCAGCGGAGGCCAAGGAGACCCCCTCTGGTAATATATGCTTCGAAAGATAAGTATGTTGTGAAGTGCGGCGTGTGTGCAAATCTGACAATAACATTGCAGATGGCGCCGGAGTAGATCCGGACAAGCAACAACTCTTGCGCCGGTTAAAGGCCGGCGAGAGCGTGCTTACAAAGGTGAGGCAGGAGAAGAATAATCTCCAAGATGCCAACACCCAGCTGAGCGAGGAACTAAAGGATGTTCTTGCCCAGCTGTCGGACTCCGTGAAGGAGAATCGGCGGCTTTGACGCTGCATTTTTAGTAAGTGCTTGAACGAACTTTTGAAAAAGAGTTCGGCGAGGAAGTCGGCTAACAGAGTTATGTCTGTAGGTATGCTCACAGGTCGTCCTGCAGAGGAAATGCCCGGTTCTACGGGTAACCTTCTTCCCGAGGTCTTACAACTGCACGAACGAGTTCGACAGGTGATGAAAGGCGTCGCCCAGGCCTTCTGGCCATCTGTCTCCATGCCCGAAGGTCTTGGAGAGCTTGCAGAGAGGCTTAAGGGAGCGCGGCGGCGTTTCCGATTATGGAAGATATCGGCCTGCCGTCAAGGCGCCAGGGAGGCCTGGGCCATGGTGAAGACACGGTACACAAAGGCTGACCCAAACCACATGGCCGAGGTCGGACCTGTGGGGCCTGATGGGAAGGAGATCCCGTGAGCTTATTGTACGGCCAGGTAGAGTTGGCTGCCAAATATTCCCAACAGGACTGTAAACTAGACAGCCTGTTGGATGGTATTAAAGAGGAATATACCCAGTCAAATTGACTATGTAATTTAAGATGACATGTAAAATGCCTTCTAGCCGGATTGTAGATCGTTTGTCATGGCGGACCTTTTCGCGTCAACCTCGGGACCCGATAGTCCGGAGTGTGTCCGAATACCCTCTCGGTTATGTAAGAATCGGGGCATGCGTGGAGACCAGGCGTAGGGGTCATTAGTACTTGAACAGACAAGTGCCCAACTAGTTATGTTATATTACATGGTTAGTAAGAAACATCTTCCAGGGAGAATAGTTTTGTTAGGGGTTCCTTTCCCTGGGAGGCATGCCCTAAAGTGCATGTCTGGACTGCGAAAAAAGCAGAAAAGCATGTGGGGGCAGATAAATAAACAAGTGAGAAATCATCTTTACTTCACCGACCGAATATTCCCTTAAGAACGCTAGCTTTCGGCTTCACCCAGTCTGAGGTACACATCCGGCTGACCCGGCAGTAACAATCGCAGAGGTGCTCCCCTTTACCGCCGAGCCGAACAATCGGAAACGTAGGGGTAAGCACAGGAGCCAGGCAACCCAGCTTGGCCAAAACTTAAGTCATATCGATGCATATAATGGTGAACAAAGGTACATGTGGAAGTCTGACACATGTGTTGGGCATGAAGCCCGTATAAATAAGCTTCTGTTAAAGAATTACCCAGGTATAATGAGCGCGGATAGCGCGTCAGTTGTGTGCGAACAAGTCGCGAACGAGCCCTTAAAGGCTGTAAGAGAAAAAATGGGGGCAGAAGGAGAGAAATATAAGATAGCTAATGTATAAAAAAATAGACAGAGGAAGGAGACGAACACAGAGTCCGGCGCTAGGCGTAGAATCTTCGGAGACGGGCTGCGTTCCATGGGTTCGGCTCAAGTCGGTTATCCGATGCATCTCGCAGACAGTACGCTCCACCAGTCAGGACTTGGTCAATAATAAAGGGACCTTCCCATTTGGGCTTGAGTTTGTCCTTTTTCTTGTCCGGCAGGCGTAGAACTAACTCGCCAACATTGTAAGTTTTGGCCCGTACTTCTCTGCTTTGGTATCTTCGAGCCTGCTGTTGATAGAATGCGGAACGGGCTTTTGCCACGTCATGCTCCTCCTCCAAGGTGTCAAAACCGGCGGATCTCGGGTAGGGGGTCCCGAACTGTGCGTCTAGGCGAATGGTAATAGGAGACAAGGGACACGATGTTTTTAACCAGGTTCGGGCCCTCTCGATGGAGGTAAAACCCTACTCCTGCTTGATTAATATTGATGATATGGGTAGTACAAGAGTAGATCTACCACGAGATCAAAGAGGCTAAACCCTAGAAGCTAGCCTATGATATGATTGTTGTTCGTCCTACGGACTAAAACCCTCCGGTTTATATAGACACCGGAGAGGGCTAGGGTTACACAGAGTCGGTTACAATGGGAGGAGATCTACATATCCGTATCGCCAAGCTTGCCTTCCACACCAAGGAAAGTCCCATCCGGACACGGGATGAAGTCTTCAATCTTGTATCTTCATAGTCCAGGAGTCCGGCCGAAGGTTATAGTTCGGCTATCCAGACACCCCCTAATCCAGGACTCCCTCACCGGGCATTACATGAGGAAGGAGGGAGTGGTGCACATGCCAAGTTCACTGGGATGCCGTGTTTCACACTCCTCCGTCGTAACAGTGGAGACAATAGCTTTCATAAAATATAAACAATGAATACTCGTTGCTCGTCCTCTATATCGGAAAGAATAATTTCATTCGCTGACATGTGGGACGTCGACCATCCTGGTCCACCTGCCATGCACAAAATTATCCTGGTCTACCCTGCTCGTATCGCAGGCCCAACCTTTCCCACTGTAAGTTGTTCGGACGAAGGAACCATCATGACTTCGTTGAATTCCGCTTCTTCAAGAAAACTTACTGTACCCACAATACTGCTACCACACGCGAAGACTGGACGACACTCTACCACGTCATATCACTGAAACCCACTAGGCCAAACTAGCCCGCCTAGGTCATCTATTTTGGAACGGAGGGAGTATGTCTTTGCACTGCTATGATTTTGTGTTGCACGTTCTCTGTACTTTTGCTACGATTTTCCTACCCTATGAACCAAATGAGGCCTGAATGTATGTTGACTATTGTCTGATCGATCCCTAAGCCTACAATTTTAGGAGCTAGGGCTATTGGTCGATCGACAAGGGATAAGTATAAGCGTACCACGAGCTCATCAGCCCCAACGTTTCTCTTTGGTGAGTGTTTTGCAAGTACTATAGCTTGCACAGTAGCTAGCCTACTAACACCAAGAATCATCAAACAAGCTCTGCTGATATGATAAACAGTTCAAACTTACATCTAAGCATGCCATATATTACATCAAAAGCTGGTGAGGATACATACGTTTCCATAACTCGGAGAGGGTTCGCATGATTCATCGCATGATTCTCTATCAAACAAAAGTAGAAGGATCCGCCCACACAAGACAGTGCACTAGCCCTAAGATGGTTTGATAACATGCATCGTTCTGGTAATTAAACACAGGGCAATGCAAACTACCCTGAAGGATTAGCGTGACCAACTATTTCTTGTCATCGATCTCTCGGGCAATGACCACAGCACGGACAGCGGCATGGGAATCGATTTCTGGGGCGATGTCCACAGGACTGACCGCGACATCGGAATTGATCTCTGGGGCGATGTCCACAGGATCGATAGCGGCATCGGAATCGATCTCCAGGGTGATGCCAACAGGACGGGCCACGACATCGGAATCATCAAGGACAACCACCGGCACCTGCACAACCCTAACATATTAGCAAGCACATTGCAAATAATCAAAAACCACAACTATGGTAATAAGCCATTATTTTTTACCTTGTGCAGCTCACTGGGGGATCTCATACCTCCGGGGGCCATCTCCTCGTCCTCGATGGGGGCCATCACCTTGCCAGGGGAATACTGCTTCTCAACAGCGACTATCTCCTCAAACTCGGTCTTGAGCCTCACATAGGTGGCAATCAAATTTCCTGGGCTAGGCACGGTGGGGCCCTTGCTGTTCTTCCAACTTTCTACGAGGAGTTCGTCCGCCAACGTCCTCAACTCTTTGGCCAGTGCTTGTTTCTTGGAGTTCTTCGTCTCCATGGGTTGGCCCGCCAACATGGTCAACTCGTTGGTTGGTGCTCGCTTCCTGGAGATCGCTGTCTCCAGTGGGTTGTCGCCGGCAACTCATTTCCTAGTGCTCCAGGATCCATCAATGAATTGACAAACAAAAAGCAATCGAAAGGAAACCACAATCTCAATAAAAACGGAAAAAGAATAGGATGCGAGAATCGGTCGGTGCTTCGCAAAAAGAAGATTATTGGAATGAAAATATAGCAGCATAACTGATTCTCCCACCTTTCCTTCGCCGTTACAGAAGAAAAATGGCAGAAGTGAGTAGCCTAGGGTGAGGTTTTCTTCAAGAAAGGGAAGAAAGGGCTTGAACGAGCATTCCAGTGAAATGATGGTTGCTTCGTCCAGTCCAACTTGGAGGCCACCTTACCACTGCTGGTAAAGGTGTGGGTTTTGTGATATGACGGGTCATGACAGCCACACCGGGGTGACAGGTGAGTCTCGACTGTAGCACCTCGCTGTGATTTGGTGGATGGCATGCGGGCCCGGATGCTTTGAAATGTCCCGCATGTAGATAGAGCGGCTAGTCATATAGGAGTGCTCAATATTGTGCACCGCGACCAAGGCGGAGAGGAAAACGAGAGAACTACGTAATTAATGCATGGGATTAATTAGTGTAGTTTTGTAAAGTACGAGATACATTCCTCCAATCGCAAAATGCCTTGGTTCATGAGATTTGAGATTTGAACCCTATAAACCGGAAGGGAGGGAGTACCGCACACGGTGTAGTCTAGTCACTTGTTGAAATATCTAGAAAGGCAAATACTCCTTGCCGGTTTACAGGTCTATACTACTCCCTCCGTCTAGGTGTGTAAGTCATCTTAAGAAAACCAAATAGTCCCAAAACACTTAGGCGTGGTGCATTAACTTCTACCTTGTTTCTTGACATATCAACCAATAAGAGATGAGAGGTGTGCATGCTTTTAATGACTTTCAATGGCTAGTTCATTGCATGCAATGCTATTAATTAGCAAATAAACATTGGTGACCCCAGGAGGAAACGGTGCTAAGCGCGTGGACCTATGCAGAATGAGTATCAACCAATGGATAATGGAGTTTAATTGTTAAACAATACTCCCTCCTTTCCGGTTTATAGGGCTTATCTCAAAATTTTAGGTTTTCCATTTTATAAGGCTCAATTTGGTTGTTTTCCATCACATTTTCAGTTTCCAAGGTGCATTAAATCATTGCATGCAAGTATTAAGAGAAAATTGACCAATGCATGTACTTTATGCATGCATGCATTGCAATTAATGCATTGATAAACATAATTTTTTGCGGAAAACAGGAGCATTAATTAGGTGCTTTTGCAAAACTACAAACTGTATTCCACCACTCACCCTCTACATTGATTGGTGAGATTTTTGAATTGAGCACTATATACCGGAAAGGAGGTAGTAGCAATTTTGTCTCATGCAAGAGCCTGGCTAGTATATGCGCGCTCCAAGGAACCGCACCACGCGAGCGTTCGCAACTGCCACGTTCGGGTTGCACTTGGCTCTTCGCCTCTTCGAGAAGACGAACAATGATGTTACTCCTATTTCTACAGTATCGAATCCACTGTTGCAGGTCCGTCCACCTCGTGCGGGAGGGATAGCGTGTAGCGAAAGCTTCTACTTACTGCTCCTGCCTTTGCCACTATGACAGGTGGGCCCAACAGGTGGTTGGCCCTCCTGTCATGCAGCCAAAGGCAGGTGCAGTTAAGGCACCGGAGCTTAGTCCGCGAGGGAGAGGGTGTTGTAGTAATCAAATTTCTCGGTCTTGTACGAGTTGACGCGACACATCAAAGCACTGCACTCGATATAAGTCTTTTTACACATTTCAAATGAGCTACTTCGTATGTACGACATATTCTGCTTCGTATGTAGTCACTTGTTGCAATCTCTTAAAAGACTTATATTTGGAAACGGATGGATTACAACGCATGCATGCATGCCGTGACTTTCCTTTTGATACTTGCATGTGTTGATTTGATGCACCTTCCCAAATTTTGACTATAAATTTAACTAACCAAATTTTCATGCATGTCACAAAAAATTACGGGGCTGTTTGGATTGTGACTATGTTTGTCTTATGTTGCCACATTATTTTTCCCACACTTGCCACACTTGCCTAACCTGAGGTTCTCAAATTGTTAGACACGCTTTGGCTTGCCTACGGGAATCTTGCCACAATTTTTGTGTCTATGACATGTGTGGTTCACTGCTAATAAAAAATTCTTGTCTTAGGTGTGGCTAATAAAAAAGACTTATATTTAGGAACGGAGGGAGTAGAAAATATAAATAATAATGCATGTTGGGGCAACCCACGTTTCCGCTAATTTTAGCCGTGGGCTTTTTCATAATTTTTACGAGGGGGCGGTTGTTCATTTAATGGAGGGACTTGTAGTACCAGACTTGAACGATACAAAGTGCGACCTGGCACACCGTAACACCACTTGGAACAAGCGGGTAGCTATCTCAAAAAAAAAATCAACAACTAAAAAAACCGCGACCTGGCATGTAGTAGTACACAATTTTAAACGATTGTTTTGATGGAGTGAAAAAGGAAAACTACCCCACTGCGTATATATAAGCCGGAGCCTCCGCGCTTGCTCGCTAGGGTTGCTCTATTCACACACTCTCATCCTCTCCAGATCTAAACAAGATAGGGGTAGTAACACTGTCTTTCTCCCTTCAAAAAACACTGGCTTTCTATCCTCACCGCTGGTTACAGATCCGGATGTATCCCCCTCCGCCGGTGAAGGGGAGGAGGGGCAGCATTTAGGCCGTCGTCGACAGCGAGGGAGGAGACCCACTGCCGGCCGCACCGTTATCTCTAGCCGAGCGCCGGTGCGGGAGGTCCTCCGATCCCTTCGTCGTTGTCTGTGGGCGGATCCAGCCTCTCGCCGCCCACCTATCCACATCCCGACGACCTTCAGGTATATCTTCGTTCGAAACCGCCTTAGCTCTACTTCCCCAGCTTGCTATGTCGCTGCATGTGCATCATTTTCTACCTCTCAGCCCCTCTCGATCGGATGGTCCAACGTCACCTATTTTTTCTTCTTCTATTATTAGAGGTAAAGCTACTTCATGGAGTCGAATCTTGTACTCCCTCCGTCCGAAAATACTTGTCATTGAAATGGATGTATCTAGATGTATTTTAGTTCTAGACACATCCATTTTGATGACAAGTAATTCCGGACGGAGGGAGTACATGGTTCAAACAAGAAATAAAGTGGGGGTGGGGGAATTTACTATGTACATTGGACTTGGTACAAACAGGAAGGAAAGGGGGTGAAAGTAGTACAGACTGGTCATCCAACCGGTCTCTTGGTCGAAGAGGGAAATATAGGGGTAACGCTGTACACAGTGGTATGACCAGGACTAGATTTGCTATCCACACATAGGAGTAGGTGGCTAGAGTGAACAAAAATGGGACCAACCCAGATATGTTTCTTGGATGTTTGTTTCTCGGGGCAACAAACTATGAATCACCACTTTATGCCCCTGTTTACGTACATGGTGCTGGACTGCTGGTGCACCCACTGTCCCATGCCCTTATACCAAATATTTAGGTTCCATTCGGAATAAAGGGGCAGAAAACATAGGTCTTGATGAAAATAGAGGAATAGGAAAGGAATGTAGGTATAAAACTATGGAACAGCGAACCGAAGGAAACTCTCAAGAGAATGTGTTTGGATGGACTACGAAATGTACAGGTTTGTTTTTTTAGAGTAGCATGCTTGGCAGTATGAGATGCTATTTGTTTATTCAGCTACACAGTGAGTACTCTTGTCCTCACCTCACGTACCACACATAGGTCGATATTTTTATTCCGGCAAACACATCACAGCAACCTGTCTAACGCATGGCAGCGAGCGCCTGCCTCAGGCTTCCGCCCAAAAAATGAGCAGCGCGTGGATGTTTCTAATCCTATGGAATCAGTACTACCAGACCAGTTTTCCTATGAAACACTATTCACCTTTCCCGTGTTCCGAACGGTTGGAAGGGAAAGAATACCGTAGGAATTGTGTTCCTACGAAAATCCTGCACCATACCTGTGAACCGAACGCAGCCTTAGCTGTTCTTAATCTAATGTCCCTGGTAAAAATCAAGCCATGCCACTGTTATAAGCCATGACAAGTTTAGCCAAATGTTTTTGCCTGTAATTGTTTGAGACTCTGACTGTTTCCTCCGTGCCTTTTTGTGCAAACAGGGATATCCAATTCACCTGGTTGCTGTTGTGACCTTTTGGTGCACTGCACAATACTCTTCTTAAAAGAAGTGACTTTTGTGTTGTTTAACTGGAATGTCATAATGGAACAGTTGGTTCATTTTGGTGGAACTGCACAAAGGGAGATCTGTGTTCCAATCCTCATCATCCATATTGGCGCCATAACCTTCCTTTAGGTAAGAATGATATTTAATGCATTTGTTCATCTCTATTTTCCGACTGCCGTGAGAAAATAATGCTGTTTTTTACTAGTACACTTGTACTCCCTCACTGACAAAACAATTCTGAATTAGAAGGCCAATCATGTACTTGGTTTCACCAACTAGTGAGGAGAAAGAGAAACAGAGCATGAAGAGGAAGAAGAAGAAGAATAAACAGTGCCAAGGCGATCTTGCTGAAGCCAGAGGCCTCAGTGGAGGCCATTCAAGGGCTCCGGCAACGACTACCTTACATGTGAGACGATCCTCCAGGGAGTGCTTACACTTCTGCTGCCTCACTTAATTAATTAGCAGTACTTAAGTACCACTAATTTATTACTGCCTAATTTTCCTGTTGGAGTTAAACAAATCTATAGTAGGACCCTATGTTGAATCATGTACGTGTGTATGTTTGTCTATCGAGGTGAATCATGTGGTGGAGCAGGAAGGGAATATTATTAGTGTCATGACATAATAGTGCTACTGTTTTGCATGTCAATTTATTGCCATTGGTTCAATGAGGCAATGTTTTGCGTATTGTCCATCATGAATTTGATGCTACTGTTTGAGTAATATGCTAATGTCTTCCTATCCTTTCTCACTAAGCTAATGAAGGTTTCACCCTATTCCTACTTGTGCAAACAGGGATCATGTTGTGCCAATCATACATTTTAGTGGAACTACACAAGACAATACAATGAACTGTATCCCAGCCAGTGCTTTAACTCTGCTGGAAGTTCTTGATAATCTTTCGATATAATCTCAGCACTGGTAAACAAGAGTGATTTCAACCATACATTTGAAGTGCACAAAAATATATACGATTGTGTGATTCCAGTGAGTGATTTATCATATCTTATGGGACTACATGAATAAGCTTTTTTTCTCAGGTTGGTACGGGCCTAAGGCCTTCATCTATATTAGTTTGCTGTCATCTCTATTTGTATCGTGCTACTGTCATGAGAAACTCCTTTATCTATGCACGTTAAAGTTTTGCAACCTATGATAAATGGCAATGCTTTGAGTGTTGAGTTGAGCTAATTGGCACTGCTTAAATAAACTAATACCTCTCTTTAAGCAAGACTACTATGTTGCTAACTTTACCCATTAAGATAATGAGAGTGCTTCTATTTGTTAATGTATGTTTCATCAATTAGTCCCACTATTACAGTAATCTCACTCTCTCAATATATGGGCCAACAGGGATGCTCGATTTTGGTGGAACTGCACAAAAACTTTGGGTGCTTCATTGCCTCGACAGCTTCCGTTCTTTCCTGTCAATCGCTAATTGCTACGTCTCCAACGTATCTATAATTTTTGATTGCTCCATGCTATATTATCTACTGTTTTGGGCAATATTGGGCTTTATTATCCACTTTTATATTATTTTTGGGACTAACCTATTAACCGGAGGCCCAGCCCAGTTTTGCTGTTTTTTGCCTATTTCAGTATTTCGAGGAAAAGGAATATCAAACGGAGTCAAAACGGAACGAAATCAACTGGAGAAGTTATTTTTGGAAGGAAAGCCACCCGATGGACTTGGAGTGCACGTCAGGAAAGAAGGGAGGTGCTCAAGAGGGTGGGGGGTGCGCCCACCCCCCTAGGGCGCGCCCCCCTACCTCATGGCCCCCCTTCGGTCCACCGACGTACTTCTTTCACCCATATATACCTACGTATCGTAAAACTTCCAGAACAGAAGATAGATCGGGAGTTCCGCCGCCGCAAGCCTCTGTAGCCACCAAAAACCTCTCGGGATCCTGTTCCGGCACCCTGCCGGAGGGGGAACCCATCACCGGTGGCCATCTTCATCATCCCGGCGCTCTCCGTGACGAGGAGGGAGTAGTTCACCCTCGGGGCTGAGGGTATGTACCAGTAGCTATGTGTTTGATCTCTCTCTCTCTCTCTCTCTCTCTCTCTCTCTCTCTCTCTCTCTCTCTCTCTCTCTCTCTCGTGTTCTCTCTCGTGTTCCCTCTATGGAACGATCTTGATGTATCCCGAGCTTTGCTATTGTAGTTGGATCTTATGATGTTTCTCCCCCTCTACTCTCTTGTGATGAATTGAGTTTCCCCTTTGAAGTTATCTTATCGGATTGAGTCTTTAATGAACACTTGATGTATGTCTTACTGTGCTTATCTGTGGTGACAATGGGATATCATGTGCCTCTTGATGTATGTTTTGGTGACCAACTTGCGGGTTCCGCCCATGAACCTATGCATAGGGGTTGGCACACGTTCTTGACTCCCCGATAGAAACTTCGGGGCACTCTTTGAAGTACTTTGTGTTGGTTGGATGAATCTGAGATTGTGTGATGCATATCGTATAATCATGCCCACGGATACTTGAGGTGACAATGGAGTATCTAGGTGACATTAGGGTTTTGGTTGATTTGTGTCTTAAGGTGTTATTCTAGTACGAACTCTTTTATAGATTGATCCGGAAGAATAACTTTGAGGTGGTTTCGTACCCTACCAAAATCTCTACGTTTGTTCTCCGCTATTAGTGGCTTTGGAGTGACTCTTTGTTGCATGTTAAGGGATTGTTTTATGATCTATCTATGTTATTATTGTTGAGAGAACTTGCACTAGTGAAAGTATGAACCCTAGGCCTTGTTTCCTATCATTGCAATACCGTTTACGCTCACTTTTATCATTAGTTACCTTGCTGTTTTTACATTTTGAGATTACAAATACCTTTATCTACTATCCATATTGCACTTGTATCACCATCTCTTCGCCGAACTAGTGCACCTATACAATTTACCATTGTATTGGGTGTGTTGGGGACACAAGAGACTCTTTGTTATTTGGTTGCAGGGTTGTTTGAGAGAGACCATCTTCATCCTATGCCTCCCACGGATTGATAAACCTTAGGTCAACTACTTGAGGGAAATTTGCTACTGTCCTACAAACCTCTGCACTTGGAGGCCCAACAACGTCTACAAGAAGAACGTTGCGTAGTAGACATCAAGCTCTTTTCTGGCGCCTTTGCCGGGGAGGTAAGTGCTTGAAGGTATATCTTTAGATCTTGCAATCGAGTCTTTTAGTTTCTTGTTTTATCACTAGTTTAGTTTATAAAAGAAAACTACAAAAAAATGGACTTAAGTTTGTCTCATACGCTTCGTATTTTTAGTATCTTTCGTGAGTTTGATGGAAAAGAAAATTGTGCTCAAGTGCTAGAATAAGAATGCATTAAAATTCTTGGTACTAAATCTTTGAATGATGAGCATGATTGCAATGTTGTTAGTATGAACTCTTTGAATATCCATAGTACAAATGATGATTGCACTAGTTATGATGAAAATGTCTCCTATAAGTATGTTGATTTTTGTGGAGTAGATTGGATTTGCATGGACACAGCAAATAGAGAAAATAGATATTGCAAGAGTCATAAGTATTTAAAAACTAAAGGTTTGCAAGAAAGTCTTGATGAGTGTGCTAGAAGATTCAATATTTTTCGCCCTCCTTGTGAACTTTGCAATGAACATGGTCATTTAAATCTCCAATGCAAATTGTTTTATGATCGAAATGTGTCCAAAAATTGTGATAGCTTGATTACCCTTGGGCATCATAAAGAACTTAGCCTTCTTTTGGGGTATGAAGAAATGAAATGTATAACTGAGGGTATTCCAAAATTTAATCTTGATAGATTTCTTGATTTTAATCTAGAGGATATTTATATGTTTTGTGTGGATAATTGCATTGAAAATCCTTATATTGCCAATTATATAAAGAAAAGAAAGCAAATAGAAGATGATGAGAATACTAATGAAAGGGAAGAGACTTCCCAATATCGTCCTATTATTTCTCATGATGAATCAGGTAATGAGGGGGAGCTTTCTATTCAACCAATCTCATCAATAAGGAGCTCAAAGAGGAAGGTTGAACCAACATATAATGTGAAGAAGAAAAACAAAATAAGGAGCAACAAAGGTAAAAAGGTATCCCTCCCAAATGATGTTGCTCCTACTACTACTTGTGATGATGATAGTTGCTATACTATTGGTGCTATCAATATTTTTAATGATGAGAGTGATTATGCTTATAATATGGAAGGGCCCAAGCTTGGGGAAGCTATGTTTGATTAGGATGAAATATTTAGGAATATATTTGCTGGAATTAATGTTTGTCCCAAGCTTGGGGATGCTATGTTTAATGAAGATGATATTTTTAGCGTCCCAAGTTTTGATATGCAAAGTTGTTATGATGATAGCATGCCTCCTACTTATGATGATTATATTGATGAAAGTGGGTTTGGAAGAGTGTCAACTTTAGGAAGTAGTGATCCCACTATTTTTGAGGATGTTGAATTTTATTGTGATGAATATGAAAGTGGATTTGGAAGAGTGTCAACTTTATTTAGTGATTCCACTATCTTGGGAGAGGTTTCAATCGATTATGATGAGAACGAAGTTGCTACTTATGATGATTATTATGATGAAACTTATGCTATAGAAAGTAGTGATGATTATATTTACAAATCTTGTCATGATTATGATTACCCTTTTTCTGAACGTTACTCTTTTAGTGTGGAAACTATTTTTAGTGTTCAAGTCTCTTATGATACTCCCAATATACCGAATGAGAAGAATTTTGCTTATGTGGAGAGTAGTAAATTTTCTATTCTAGTAGATCATGAAAATAATGATTTAGGTGCTGATTATATTGTTGAATTCATTCATGATGCTACTGAAAATTATTATGAGGGAGGAACATATGCTTGTAGGAATTGCAATAATGTCAAGTTTCCTCTCTATGTGTTGAAAATCTTGAAGCTATGCTTGTGTTACCCTCCTATGCTAGTTGATTATTGTTCCCATAAGTTGTTTGCTCACAAAATCCCTATGCATAGGAAGTATGTTAGACTTAAGTGTGTTTGTCACATGTTTTATGATGCTCTCTTTGTGCTTCAATTCTTGTCTTTCATGTGAGCATCATTGATATCTCAATGCCTAGCTAGGGGCGTTAAACGATAGCGCTTGTTGGGAGGCAACCCAATTTTATTTTTAGTTTTTTTTTCTGCTTCTATTTAGGAATAAATAATCCATCTATCCTCTCTTTAGTTGTGGTTTTATGTTTTAATTAGTGTTTGTGCCAAGTTAGACCTATAGGATCTTCTTGGATGATAGTTATTTGATCTTGTTGTAATTTCCAGAATCTTTCTGTTCACGAAAACAATTGTTCAAAATCACCAGAACGTGATAAAATACTAATTCCAATTTCTGCTGATCATTAAACAAAATTTTCTAGGTCGTACTATTTTGGTAGAATTTTTGGAGTTACAGAAGTTTGCGTTAGTTACAGATTACTACAGACTGTTCTGTTTTTGACAGGTTCTGTTTTTCGTGTGTTGTTTGCTTATTTTGATGAATCTATGGCTAGTAAAATAGTTTATAATCCATAGAGAAGTTGGAATACAGTAGTTTTAACACCAATATAAATAAAGAATGAGTTCATTACAGTACCTTAAAGTAGTCTTTTGTTTTCTTTCTCTAACGGAGCTCACGAGATTTCTATTGAGTTTTGTGTTGTGAAGTTTTCAAGTTTTGGGTAAATTCTTTTGATGGATTATGGAACAAGGAGTGGAAAGAGCCTAAACTTGGGGATGCCCATGGCACCTCCAAGATAATCCAAGGACACCAATAAGTCAAAGCTTGTTGATGCCCCGGAAAGCATCCCCTCTTTCGTCTACTTCCATCGGTAACTTTACTTGGAGCTATATTTTTATTCACCACATGATATGTGTTTTTCTTGGAGCGTCATTTTCTCTTGTTAGTATTTTCTTGCTGTTATTTAGAATAATGTTGCATCTTTAGTTTCAATAAAAAAGGTCAAGGATAGCCTTTGCCATGCTTATTTTGCTACTATACATGTTGCTGTTTGAAAACACAAAGTTTACCTCTGTTGCAAAAATTCCCTAGAAAAGTCAGAGAGTGGTATAATGTTGAATATTTATGAATGTTGAGCTCTGATAAATTTATTACAGTGGGAATTTTAGTTCATAATTTTTGGAGTCATGGAAGTATCGATATTCTTGCATTCTTTACAGACTGTACTGTTTTGACAGATTGCTGTTATGTTTGCATTGTTTGCATATTTTTCTTGTTTAATGAGTCTAGATAGGAGTATTAAATATGCAAAGGAATTTAGTATGCAATGTTGAATAATAATGTTAGTGATTTGTCACAGTAGAAAATGATAAGGTTTTGCATTGGTTTATACTAACCTATCTCACGAGTTCTTGTTGAGTTTGTTGTGAATGAAGCTTTTGATCAAAAGAGAAACCATGATATGAGAGGAATTAAGTAGACACAAAAGTTCAAGATTGGGTATGCCCAAGGCACCCCAAGATAATATTTCAAGAAGTCTCAAGCATCTAAGCTTGGGGATGCCCCGGTAGGCATCCCACCTTTCTTCTTCAACAAC
Source organism: Aegilops sharonensis (assembly GCA_904067115.1). Lineage (NCBI taxonomy): Eukaryota > Viridiplantae > Streptophyta > Magnoliopsida > Poales > Poaceae > Aegilops > Aegilops sharonensis. Next base: position 163,585,728 of record LR880971.1, on the reverse strand, counting down.
TATCGGTTAGTATCGGTTGAGCCTAAGTTTTTGCTTCTTCACATGAGTTGTGCTATCCTTGCAATGTCATTTTATTTTGTTTTGCTTGATGTTTGAATAAAGTACCAAGATATGAAATTCTTAAATGTTAGAGAGTCTTCACATAGCTAAATAATTATTCGAGTACTCATTGATCTTCACTTATATCTTTCGGAGTAGTTTGTGTTTGCTCTAGTGCTTCACTTATATCTTTTAGAGCATGGTGGTGTATTTTTTTATAGCAACTATTGATCTATCATGCTTCACTTAGATTATTTTGAGAGTCTTAAATATCATGTTAATGTGCTTAATTCTAATATGCTAAGCATACAAGATTTGTAAGGATTCTTATGAGTGTGTTGAATACTAAGAAAAGTTTGATACTTGATAATTGTTTTGAGATATGGAGGTATAATATCAAAGTCATGCTAGTTGGGTGGTTATGAATTTAAATAATGCTTGTGTTGAAGTTAGCAAGTCCCGTAGCATGCACGTATGGTTAAAGTTGTGTAACAAATTTGAAACATGAAGTGTACCTGGCTTGTGCATCCTTATGAGTGGTGGTCGGGGACGAGCGATGGTCTTTTCCTACCAATTTATCCCCCTAGGAGCATGCGCGTAGTACTTGATTTTTGATGACTTCTAAATTTTTGCAATAAGTATATGAGTTCTTTTGACTAATGTTGAGTCCATGGATTATACGCACTTTTACCTTTCCGCCATTGCTAGTGTAACATCCCAAATTTTGGAATGTTAATATAATTAATTGAATTGTTTGTTTGTTTGCTTGAGTGAATTAAACTTGAGTGAAATTTGAACCTTTTCAAAAACTTTTGAAAGAGAGGGAATAAAATGACTTTCCCCTTCTCCGGTAAATTCAAATTCATCCTATTAAAATCAATGAGAGAAGATGACATGACTTCTTCAACTATAAAGAATTTGAACGGAGTTTTGCAATTTAATTCTTTCAAATATTTGCACTTGCTTCTCTTTTTTTCTTCCCCGAGAAATACCCCAAAAAATAAATTCTTGCAAGCAAGAAAGAGCGGAGGAAAATGACCCTCCAAAATCAGGGGCATTTTTGAAAATATTTGAGCCAAGAAAAACCAAAGTTTTTATTTAAAAATTATTTGCAAAAAGAAATAAAGCCTTTAGGGATTTTCTGAAAAACATTTTTTTTTAAGTTTTTATTTTGGCCGTGGAATAATGCTCCTCATCTATATTTTATTTTTCTGATAATTTTAGTATATAAAAACTCTTGATTCCGAATTGATTTGATTCCCTTTTTATTGTTTTAGTTTCCTAATTTTAAAAATAGGAATGGAATCGTTTTTATTAGGAAAAAAACCTGGCCCATTAAGTACTTTCCTATTCTAGCCCAACAAGAGATCATCTCCTTCCTCTGTTTCCTCTCACGTTACAGAAGCTTTCCATGTCCATGGAGACAGGAAATCTCCACCTTCCCGATCTCCCTCGTCTTTCCATCCCAGCGCCTCTCGAGACCGCCTATTAAACCCCCTCCCCCTCCTCGTTCCATTTTTCCCATCACCACGCCCCCTCCCTGCCCGTAGCCTTCTCGCCACCGTCCTCCTTTTCCTGCCTAGAAACGCTCACCAGGAGCTCTCCTGGAACCTCCCCATCGCCTAGCGCCACCTCCCCAAGCGCCGACCCCCTCCTCCGCCACCCCACCCTCGCCGGCGACCTCGCCCCCTCGCCGGAGCAGCCCTCCACATCGCCGTCTCCTTCCTGCCATCTCTGCCTCACGTACAGGTAACTCCGTTTTCGTTTTCAGATTTATTCTCGTAACAGATTTAGTTCCGTTCTTGTTTAGCCTATAACTTTTGATCTAGAAGTCCAATGATGCTGATTCTTTTTGTGTTAGATCACAATTTTCTTGTAGTTTCCAAAAATATATAATTTGTCTATGTTTGGATTTATAAAAATTGAGTTAGAT
>LR880971.1:163539371-163573404 GCA_904067115.1 Aegilops sharonensis | reverse complement strand
ATGTACTGACCTACACGGCTGCAACGTATCATGTTGCAGATACTTTCTTCCGACGAGTAAGAATACGGTACAGGGTTACGGTCTACACTCAACCTGCCGATGGCGTTGATGGGACTCCACACCCGTTTGATTGTTTCCGCTGATTATTATGAGGTATATATCATTTTACGTTATTTATACATGTGATTGCACTTTGATATATACATTAATGTACTGTGTGTGGCAGCATACTGATCCAGGGATGGCACAGTAACACAGAGGCTTGACCGTCTGAGGTCGGGTCGCTACAGCTAGCCTCTTCGGTACCGTGCATTGCCCTTTCTCACATTGAGAGTTGGTGCAAACTTCGCCGGTGCATCCAAACCCCGTGATATGATACGCTCTATCACACATAAACCTCCTTATATCTTCCTCAAAACAGCCACCATACCTACCTATTATGGCATTTCCATAGCCATTCCGAGATATATTGCCATGCAACTTTCCACCGTTACCTTTATCATGATCATGACATACTTTACTTTTGTCATATTGCCATTGCATGATCATGTAGTTGACATCGTATTTGTGGCAAAGCCACCATGCATAATTTTCATACATGTCACTCTTGATTCATTGCACCATCCCGGTACACCGCCGAAGGCATTCATATAGAGTCATATCTTGTTCTAGTTTCGAGTTGTAATCCTTATGTTGTAATCAATAGAAGTGTGATGATCATCATTATTAGAGCATTGCCCAAAAAAAGAGAAAATAAAGGCCAAAAAAAGAAAGGCCCAAAAAAAAGAAAATAAATAAAAAGGGGCAATGTTACTATCTCTTTTTCCACACTTGTGCTTCAAAGTAGCACCTTGTCCTTCATGTATTGAGTCTCATATATTGTGCTTCAAAGTAGCACCTTGTCCTTCATGTAGTGAGTCTCATATATTGTGCTTCAAAGTAGCACCATGCTTTTCATATAGTGAGTCTCATAAGTTGTCTTTTCATACTAATGGGAATTTTTCATTATAGAGCTTGGCTTGTATATTCCTACGATGGGCTTCCTCAAATGCCCTAGGTCTTCGTGAGCAAGCAAGTTGGATGCACACCCACTAGTTTTATTTTGTTGAGCATTTATAGCTCTAGTGCATCTGTTGCATGGCAATCCCTACTCCTCACGTTGACATCAATTGATGGGCATCTCCATAGCCCGTTGATTATCCTCGTCAATATGACACTTTCTCCTTTTTTGTCTTCTCCACACAATCCCCATCATCATATTCTATTCCACCCATAGTGCTATATCCATGGCTCACGCTCATGTATTGCATGAAGGTTGAAAAAGTTTGAGATTATTTAAGTATGAAACAATTGCTTGGCTTGTCATCGGGGGTATAGAAGTTGGGAACATCTTTGTGTGACGAAAATGAAGCATAGCCTAACTATATGATTTTGTAGGGATGAACTTTCTTTTGCCATGCTATTTTGAGAAGACATGATTACTTTGATTAGTATGCTTGAAGTATTACTATTTCTTTTATCAATATGAACTTTTATTTTGTATTCATTCGGATCTGAATATTCATATCACAAGTAAGAAGAATTACATTGAAATTATGCCAACTAGCATTCCACATCAAAAATTATCTTTTTTATCATTTACCTACTCGAGGATGAGCAGGAATTAAGCTTGGGGATGCTTGATACGTCTCCAACGTATCTATAATTTTTGATTGCTCCATGCTATATTATCTACTGTTTTGGGCAATATTGGGCTTTATTATCCACTTTTATATTATTTTTGGGACCAACCTATTAACCGGAGGCCCAGCCCAGATTTGCTGTTTTTTGCCTATTTCAGTATTTCGAGGAAAAGGAATGTCAAACGGAGTCAAACCGGAACGAAATCAACTGGAGAAGTTATTTTTGGAAGGAAAGCCACCCGATGGAATTCGAGTGCACGTCAGGAAAGAAGGGAGGTGCTCACGAGGGTGGGGGCGCGCCCCCTGCCTCGTGGCCCCCCCTTCGGTCCACCGACGTACTTCTTTCACCCATATATACCTACGTGTCGTAAAACTTCCAAAACAGAAGATAGATCGGGAGTTCCACCGCCGCAAGCCTCTGTAGCCACCAAAAACCTCTCGGGAGCCCGTTCCGGCAGCCTGCCGGAGGGGGAACCCATCACCAGTGGCCATCTTCATCATCCCGGCGCTCTCCATGACGAGGAGGGAGTAGTTCACCCTCGGGGCTGAGGGTATGTACCAGTAGCTATGTGTTTGATCTCTCAATCTCGTTTTCTCTCTTGTGTTCCCTCTATGGCACGATCTTGATGTATCCTGAGCTTTGCTATTATAGTTGGATCTTATGATGTTTCTCCCCCTCTACTCTCTTGTGATGAATTGAGTTTCCCCTTTGAAGTTATCTTATCGAATTGAGTCTTTTATGAACATTTGATGTATGTCTTGCCGTGCTTATCTGTGGTGACAATGGGATATCATGTGCCTCTTGATGTATGTTTTGGTGACCAACTTGCGGGTTCCGCCCATGAACCTATGCATAGGGGTTGGCACACGTTCTTGACTCTCCGGTAGAAACTTTGGGGCACTCTTTGAAGTACTTTGTGTTGGTTGGATGAATCTGAGATTGTGTGATGCATATCGTATAATCATGCCCACAGATACTTGAGGTGACAATGGAGTATCTAGGTGACATTAGGGTTTTGGTTGATTTGTGTCTTAAGGTGTTATTCTAGTACGAACTCTTTTATAGATTGATCGGAAAGAATAACTTTGAGGTGGTTTCGTACCCTACCATAATCTCTACGTTTGTTCGCCGCTATTAGTGGCTTTGGAGTGACTCTTTGTTGCATGTTGAGGGATTGTTTTATGATCTATCTATGTTATTATTGTTGAGAGAACTTGCACTAGTGAAAGTATGAACCCTAGGCCTTGTTTCCTATCATTGCAATACCGTTTACGCTCACTTTTATCATTAGTTACCTTGCTGTTTTATATTTTCAGATTACAAATACCTTTATCTACTATCCATATTGCACTTGTATCACCATCTCTTCGCCGAACTAGTGCACCTATACAATTTACCATTCTATTGGGTGTGTTGGGGACACAAGAGACTCTTTGTTATTTGGTTGCAGGGTTGTTTGAGGGAGACCATCTTCATCCTACGCCTCCCACGGATTGATAAACCTTAGGTCATCTACTTGAGGGAAATTTGCTACTGTCCTACAAACCTCTGCACTTGGAGACCCAACAACGTCTACAAGAAGAAGGTTGCGTAGTAGACATCAAGCTCTTTTCTGGCGCCGTTGCCGGGGAGGTAAGTGCTTGAAGGTATATCTTTAGATCTTGCAATCGAGTATTTTAGTTTCTTGTTTTATCACTAGTTTAGTTTATAAAAGAAAACTACAAAAAAATGGAGTTAAGTTTGTCACATACGCTTCGTATTTTTAATATCTTTCGTGAGTTTGATGGAAAAGAAAATTGAGGTCAAGTACTAGAAGAAGAATGCATTAAAATGCTTGGTACTAAATCTTTGAATGATGAGCATGATTGCAATGTTGTTAGTATGAACTCTTTGAATATCCATAGTACTAATGATGATTGCACTAGTTATGATGAAAATGTCTCCCATAAGTATGTTGATTTTTGTGGAGTAGATTGGATTTGCATGGACACAGCAAATAGAGAAAATAGATATTGCAAGAGCCATAAGTATTTAAAAACTAAAGGTTTGCAAGAAAGTCTTGATGAGTGTGCTAGAAGATTCAATATTTTTCGCGCTCCTTGTGAACTTTGCAATGAACATGGTCATTTAAATCTCCAATGCAAATTGTTTTATGATCAAATCGTGTCCAAAAATTGCGATAACTTGATTACCCTTGGGCATCACAAAGAGCTTAGCCTTCTTTTGGGGTATGAAGAAATGAAACGTATAACTGAGGGTATTCCAAAATTTAATCTTGATAGATTTCTTGATTTTGATCTAGAGGATATTTATATGTTTTGTGTGGAGAATTGCATTGAAAATCCTTATATTGCCAATTACATAAAGAAAAGAAAGCAAATAGAAGATGATGAGAATACTAATGAAAGGGAAGAGACTTCCCAATATCCTCCTATTATTTCTCATGATGAATCAGGTAACGAGGGGGAGCTTTCTATTCAACCAATCTCATCAATAAGGAGCTCAAAGAGGAAGGTTGAACCCACACAGAATGTGAAGAAGAAAAAGAAAAGAAGGAGCAACAAAGGTAAAAAGGTATCCCTCCCAAACGATGTTGCTCCTACTACTACTTGTGATGATGATAATTGCTATACTAATGGTGCTATCAATATTTTTAATGATGAGAGTGATTATGCTTATAATTATGCCTCCCACGGATTGATAAACCTTAGGTCATCTACTTGAGGGAAATTTGCTACTGTCCTACAAACCTCTGCACTTGGAGGCCCAACAACGTCTACAAGAAGAAGGTTGCATAGTAGACATCACTAATCTCCTCTTGCTTTCTTCCTTTGCTTTCAGTCGCTTTGCTTGTCTCGGCTTCCAGTCAAAGGAAATAGTAATTGATATGCTACCTCACACAGGTTGGTACTGGTCTTTATCCTGATTATTGTGCCTGTCATATGTATTGGTAATTTGGTATTGTGCTACTGTTTGCCGATTTCATAAAGGAGTAATTTGGAGCCTGAACTCGCAGGCAAATCATTACATCGGGTGATTTCACTTGAACTGCACAAAATGATCAGATGGACATGTACTTATGCTTCTGCTATGTACTCCAAAGTTCACTCAGACAAGCACCGATGTTGACAAGAAGCGCCTATATTCATTTGAGTATCAACTGGCGTCAACCAATTGTCAAACTCCAAGTATTAGGAGAGTGAACGCCAAAAATATTGCTTGGTGTATGGCCCAGAAAAACACAGTTCAGTCTTTGGTCCCAACTTGTGCCTTTTGGTTATCGGCACATATGGTAGCGAACTATATGGCATGGAGTCTAAAGATTACAAACAAGTTGGTTGACGCATATATTCATCTGGCACTTAATCAGTCTGCATGCCAAGGATGCTCCATTTCAGTTGAACTGCACAAAAAATTTGGGTGGTTCATTTTCTCAACCGCCTCCTTTCTCGTCTGCAATGTAGAATTTTGGCGAGATACAGGACCAAGATGAGCCAGTAAACTAGTTGGATGAAAGTAGTGGCCAAGTTGCTCAAATCTCCCTCGACACGAGGCCACTATTTGAGGATAAACCTACAAGCAAAGTTCAGATTGTCTGTGCTGCCTCTTATGTACTCGAAAGTTTACTCGTACAAGAACTAATTTTAGCAAGAAGTACCTCCGATTGAACACCATTTACCAGTCTGTACCCTAGGTAATTAAAGTTCGTCCATGGATCATATTGGCTGTGATCGCAATCATTTGGATGCATAAACATACTGAACATGTGTATATTTGAATCTTTTTGTGAATTATGTATGAATATTGTCGTGTGATCTATCAATCATTTGGATGCATAGATATGCCGAGCTTGTGTATATATGAATCTTTTGAGTTGTTGATAGTGAATGTTGGCTATGAATATGAGCGTGTCCTGTGAACCTGAATTTGATATGAATGTTTACCTTTTCTGTTGTATTTGTGTGTGAACTTGTTAGTATGCCTATTGTGGGGTATAAAACACAGTTCTCTTATAGAAGTAATGATGTGTCCAATTTATGTTTTCCCTTCTAACATAACATAACATTATATATATAACGAGCCCATGTAATACGTGTATTTCAAGGAAGTGCAAATGGGCTGGGATTTCTTAGAAAATATAAATGGGCCTGATTGACGCGAAATTATTTGTTCACCCAGCCCAGCAAATGTACTGTACATTCTATAAAACATGGGTTAAATATATGCCACATTTTTGCAGGCTGACATGTGGGCCAATAGGTCGAAGCCTACGCAGGGCATTGTCAACTTGGTCAACAAATGATTGTGTCATCCACAGCCATTGGATTTATATTCAACGGCCGGCATGCACCTTCAATCTCTTGTCTTCTTCCTCCAGCGTCGCCGGGACCGCCTGGTCCGGCCTCCGGCGGCTAGCGGCTCTGCTTAGCACGCATCGCTGCGAAGTGCTACCCCATCGCCGGCCAGGCTATCCCTCCACCCCTCGACACCTCCTGTTATTCTCCACAGACTACAGCCCCACGCTGCAACAGAACCAGTTATAACCCTTCTCCTCCTCTCAATCTGCGACTCCACTGCCGCGTTTTCCCATCTCCGAGTCGTTCCCGTCCGGGGCCTCGCCGTCGTCCATCGCCTCGCTGCGCTCGGTGTGGCGTGGTCAACAAACGAGAGTCATCGGAAGAGGACTGTATGTGGAGAGCCTGACGGCTGGGACCCACGAGGTCCATGGTCGCACGCAAGGAAAGTTTCTCCTTATTAAGCTGAAAAAATGTTTCCTCCACCTGACAGCTGGGACCCACCGGTTGTATCTTCGCACAGAAGGAAGTGCCTCCTTGTTTTACAAAAAAAAAATTCATCCAGTTGACAGCTGGGACCCGTCAGATTTGGTGACTGACTTGTGGGCTTACTAAGCGGATGTGTACGCACGGCTTTGTCAACTTAATCAACAAATGATTCTAGCGGCTGGACCATTGGATGTTAATCCAACAGCCGTGCTCCTTCTTCAACCTCTGTTCTTGCTCCTGTCTCCCGTGGGCGGCACCGCGGCTGTGCTGCCGTGCACCCGAACCAGTGAAGTTTCCCACTCCTCTTCATCCGCGACTCCACTGCCCCGTCTTCCCCATCTCCGGGTCGTTCCAGTCTGGGTGCGCTCGGCACGGTGTGGTCAACATGGTCAATAACCGAGAGTCATCGGAAGATGACTGTAGTACGTGAGAGGTTGATAGTGGGGACGCACCACGCCCATGGATGCATGCATGCAACGGAACGCGGCGAGGTCAACATGGTCAAGGAACGACTTCCATCGGAAGTATACTGTACGTGGAGAGTCTCAGCTGGTTCCACGGCCGCAGCAAGTAAGTGCCTCCTTATTACGCGGAAAATAATGATTCCTCCCACTGACAGTAGGGATCCCTGGATGGGCCATCATATTTTGCAAAAAAATGTTTGCCCCTTGACTGCTGGGACCCACGTGACGGGCCACCCTATTTCGTGAAAAAATGTTCCCCCCGCTGTCAGCTCGGAGCCACCGGAAGTGCCTCCTTATTACGCACAAAAATAATGAATACTCCCCCGGCTAGCTGGGATCCACCTTGGTGGGAGGCTGACTTGTGGGCATACTAAGTTGACGGGGACGAAGGGCTTTGTCAACTTAGTCAATATGCACGATTCTAGCTCGACTGACCGTACGATGTCCATCCAACGGCCGTAGTGCTTCTTCAACCTCTGGTCTTCTTGCTCCAGCCGCCCAAAGCAGCGGCCGTGCCGCATGCTCCTTCCTCCTGTGGCCGGCTGTGCTGCCACGGAGGCCTCACTGCCCCCTACTATTCCCACCGCTGGCCAGGCCTTGCGGCGACGGCAACCTCACACCACAGCCGAACCAGTGAACCCTCGTGCTCCTCTCCGCGCGGGCTTCCACTGCCGCGTCTTCCCCGGCTCCGTGTCGTCCCCTTCCTAGGCCTCGCTGTCATCCACCGCCGTGGTGCTCTCCGCGCGACGTGGTCAACGTGGTTAAGGAACGACTTTCATCAGAAGAGTATTGTACGTGGAGAGGCTGACAGCTGGGTCCACGGCCATAGCCCAGTTTTTTGTGATTTGCCAAGTAAGTCGCTTTGTCAGGCCTGTTGGGCTGCAAATCTTTCAAGACGAGGAGAGCTTTCATTCGGCTGGCCGAGAAAATGGCCCATCAGTAATGAGAAATGGGTTGTACATTTTTAAAACAGATCAAACCGGCAATTAGTTTCAAATATCTTTTTTTCATTTCGAGATTTTAAATTACATTAATATTTATGCGTGTAGAATTTGTTGAATTTTATATTGATATACATTTATTTTTAAAATCAGTTTGAATGTGAGTCGAAATTTTGGGATTAAAAACAGTTCGGACCGCACCGAAATATGCAAAATTTCATATAATGTTTTAACCGTGGCCACAATATGGGCTGTAATGCTAACAAAAAAAATATGGGCTAAAAAAACCTTAAGAATTAGCAAATGGGCTGTAAATTATTAGAAATAATGGCAGATGGGATGTATGCTGTTTTCCACAGATTTGAGGCTTTCGTAAAAAAAAGGTTGACGCACAAGCAGTGACTGTTGGATGTCCATCCAACGGCCGTCGTGCTTTTTCAATCTCTGCTCTTCCTGGTCCAGCTGCTCAAACAAGCGCCGGTGGGACTGCCTGCTCCCTCCTCCCCGCGGCCAGCTGTGCTGCCGCGCAGGCCTCACCGCCCCACCGTACTCCCATCGTTGTCCTAGCCATCCCTCTACTCACCCACACCTGCTGTTATTCTCCGGCGACGGCAGACGAACTAGTAAACCCTCGTACAGTCGTACTCCCCTCCGCATGGGAAACAACTGCCGGGTCTTCCCTGCCTCCGTGTCATTCCCTTCCTAGGCCTCGCCGTCGTCCACCGCCCTGGAGCTCTCGGCGCGGCCTGGTCAACGTGGTCAACGACCGACATGCATCTGAAGTGGACTGTACGTGGAGAGGCTGACAGCTGGTTCCACGGCCGCACGCAAGGAAATGCCTCCTTATTACGCGCAAAATAATGATTCCTCCACCTGACATCTGGGACCCACCGAAAGGGCCTCTGTATTTCGTGAAAAAAACGATACCGCCGCTGACAGCTTGGACCCACCAGCTATATCTTCGCACGCAAGGAAGTGCCTCCTTATTACCCAGAAAAATGAATATTCCCCCTGCTAGCTGGGACCCAGTATAGTGGCAGGCTGACTTATAGGCCTACTAAGTTGACGGGGACGGAGGGCTTTGTCAACTTAGTCAATACTCCAGTGACCATACGATGTCCATCCAACGGCCGTAGTGCTTCTTCAACCTCTGGTCTTCGTTCTCCAGCCGCCCAAAGCAGCGCCGGTCGTGCCGCATGCTCCTGCCTCCCGTGGCCGGTTGTGATACCGCGGAGGCCTCACCGCCCCCTACTACTCCCACCGTTAGCCAGGCCATCCCTCTACTCACCCACACCCCCTGTTATTCTGCGGCGACGACAGCCTCACACCGCAGCCGAACCAGTGAACCCTCGTACTCCTCTTCGCGTGGGCATCCACTGCTGCGTCTTCCCCGGCTCAGCGTCGTCCCCTTCCTAGGCCTCGCCTTCGTCCACCGCCGTGGTGCTCTCGACGCGGCGTGGTCAATGTGGTCAATGACCGACTTCCATCGGAAGAGTACTGTGCGTGGAGAGGCTGACAGCTGGGTCCACAGCGGCCGCAAGGAAGTGCCTCCTTATTACGCGCAAAATAATTATTCCTCCACCTGACAGCTGGGACCCACTGGTCGGGCCACCATATTTCGCGAAAAAGCATTTTCCCCTGACTGCTGGGACCCACCAGCTACACCTTCGCACGCAAGGAAGTGCGTCTGGGCAAAAAAACGATTCGCCCCCCTGACTGTTGGGACCCACCAGCTACATCTTCGCACGCAAGGAAGTGCGTCTGGGCAAAAAAAACAATTCACCCCCCTGACTGCTGGGACCCACCAGCTACATCTTCGCAGGAAAGGAAGTGCCTGACAGTTGGGACCCACCTGGTCGAAGCGTACGTAGCGTTGTCATTCTGGTCGCGAACGTGTACGTACATATATACTGGTGGATGTAGAGGCGCGCACGTGTCGTAGTAGAGGCGCGCATGTAGCATGTACACGTACGTACAGCGGCCAGGGTGCAAGAAAGAATATACGGCCACGTATGTGTACATACGGGCGGGGTCTCGAACGCCTACTCGTGCATACGTACATGGCTGGGTCGGAACGGAGAAACAACGTCGTCGTCGTGTTCATGGGGAGCCAACCGGCTGGGTCAGAACGGAATGCATGGTCATGTTCATCGGGAGGGCTTGGACGGAACAGGCGATGTAAACGAGGCCTGGTGTACCGCAGAACGGAAGAAACAGACCTCCTACGTTCGGAACGGGGTCCTGTTGATCGGGAGGGGTGTGGCGTACTGCAAAACGGAGGAAACAGACCTCCTACGGTCGAAATGGGGGTCCTGTTGATCGGGAGGGGTGTGGCGTACCGAAAAACGGACGAAACGGACCTCCTACGGTCGAAACGGTGGTCCTGTTGATCGGGAGGGGTGTGGCGTACCGCAAAACGGACGAAAAGGACTTGTGTTGGAGCGCTACGGTCGAAACGGGGGTCCTGTTCATCAGGAGGGGTGTGGCGTACCGCAAAACGGGACTCCACGGGATATTGTTCATCCCCACCGTCGACCTCCTCCAGCCTCCACGGGCTACCGTCGACCTCCTCCAGCCTCGACGGGCTCCTGTTCATCCAGCCTCCACCGTGTGCTACTCCACGGGCTACTGTTCAACCACCCCTCCATCGTCTACTGTTCATCCAGCCCTCCACACCACGGAGTCCTGTTCAACCACCCCTCCACCATCTACTGTTCATCCAGCCCTCCACACGACTGGGTCCTGTTCATCCAGAGGCAACGCCACCGCTCACTGTTCATCCAAACCCCCCCGCAACGCTCACTGTTCATCCCATCGATCGGCTTCAGTTAGCAGCAGTAGCGAAGGAATCGCTCGATCGGGTTCAGTTAACAGCCAACGATCGATCGCTCGGGTTCAGTAACGCGTAGCCTGCAGTGCAATCGCTCGGGTTCAGTTAGAGCCCAACGCCTTGCTCGGGTTCAGTTAGAGCCAACGCCTCGCACACACGCGCGTACGTGTACGAGAGAAACGCTCATCACTCGGCCCCCGACCTCTCACCGTAACCGGGAACTCCCCGAAATTTTCCTCCCCCTCGCTTCTACCACGGTTTTTCCGTCATGGACGGCCCAAAGAATGTCATGCAGCTGCGTCTCCGGCCCGCCCAGGACGAAAAGCCCATTTTCTGTCATGATTTTTTGTCATAGAAGTAGGAGCCCACCACATCTATGATGATACCGGGTTTTGTCACAATTATCGTCATAGATTGTCATATGTATGACAGAATTTTTTTTCGTTCGGCCCAAAATGTCATGTATGTGTCTTTTTTTTGTAGTGATATACATATACATATACATATAAAATTTGATTACACAAGAAGCTTGCTGGAGTGGTGGAAACATATACACTATTTAAGAAGGGATAGTTTCACAGCCCAATATTGATGTTGCTACGATGCCAGATATGGAAGAAATACTGAGCTAAAAGTGGCAACATATACATATACCTTCAGTACAACCTCTTCAAACCACTACTAGACATTCACTTTGGTCTTTGCGCTGCATTCCAGATAGACATCCATACTCCTTGGCAAAGTCAATGCCTTCCTTCTTGGTGACAACCCTCTCGCTCCCCTACAGTCCAATGGCTATCTTCTCCATGGACATCTACAAGGGCAAAGCACATCATTGATGCAAGTGTCACCGAGATAGTTTCAATCAAAGTTAAAGCAAATGTACACATGAAACTGAATCAAACCGAGGTGCATATTCATATGTGTGTATGTAGAGATGCAAGTGCCATCTGAATTTTTGGGAACCAAAGTGTGGTTGTTGTTGTTGCTACTTTAGCCAACTGAACTAATTAATCTAATCAACCTAATACGCTTCTCTCAAAAAGAAAAAAAAACAACTTAAAATGTTGAGTGCAGCAACAACATCTACTCGTTACTGTAGTTCCAGTATAGGATGGCCATAGGATATGAATGAGTTACAAAGAAAACTTGAGTTGAACTACCCAGCCTCATATATAGGAGCAAATTTGATTACACAAGAAGCTTGCTGGAGAGGTGGCGGACGAAAAAAAATCACCTTGCCACTGTTTTGTGGTTTCACAACTAACCAGAGACCAAGAAATGGATGAATTAATTTGGCCTAAGCAGGACCAACCCAAAAAAAAACATGGGACATAAGCAATTATGTTCTCTTTCTTTCTTTTACACCAATGTCATGCACTATACTCTACTGTACTGCAAGTGCCATGTGCTACTGCAGTTTAGTTGAGTTGTAAGACTAGAAGATGTTACTGTAACCTTTGCAACTGAAGAAGTAGACACAGAATAACTGGGTGGATCAGCATGAATCAACAAGCTAAAGGGCACGTCAATTCTTTACAGTGGTTCTTGCGGCTGTTCCACATGGAGGAGAGGTCTAATGCCAGAATCTACAGCTCAAGACGATCTTGTGTGGATCAAGCCAAAGTGTTAAGGCTACCTTTTACATCAGTGTTAGGTGCTATATTCAAACTGTGTTGCAGTTTAGTTGAGTTCGCAAGTAGGACTACAGCGGATTCCCTGCAGTAAGGAACAACCAAGACAATGAGAGATTCAGGGCCTACAAAGAAACAAAGTTTAGGCAGTAGCAAATAAGCATAGATGGATTACCACCCTGTAGCTACAGACACCCAGCAGCAGCAGCAGCAGTAGGTAGTAGAAGAAGAGGTCAGAGACTCCCACGTCAATGACAACTCCTTCTGAGCGGGGCAAGAATTCCCCTGATTGCATGCACAACAGCTGGTGTCAGAGATGAGGAAGGAGATAAATAAAATACTAGCAAGAATAGATGCAATCTATTTTGATTGCAGGGCAGCTCGTGTCAGAGATGAACAACTACTACATAACACATATCGTTTCAGTTTGGCACATGCATGCATCGCTCTGTATCCATCTTAGACTTGAGAGCGTGCCATTTTCTTTACACTTGAGAGGCTTGCCAGTCTGTAACTGGATGAATTGGCGGCAAGCTCAACGAGAGGCAAGATCCCTGTAGATTGAAGAGGGGGGAATAGAAGCAGGCAATGGGAAGGGTCGGACCTTTTGATTGAACTTGGTGACGGGGACGTTGTGAGCGCAATCGGGCCGCAGGCAGAGCCGCTTCGCCGGACGCTGCATTGGCTGGGAACCCGGCTTCCCCTTGGCCGGACCGGTTCCCAACACAGCGGTCATAGGCGGCGGATATCGTCCCAAGGCGGCCACAACAATGGAGGAGGAGGGAAATCGGGGAGAGTATCAGATGCGCCGCAGCCGCACCAACAAGCTGTTGCGGCTAGGGTTCGTCGTCGCCCTAGATCTGTCGGTCGGCATCGTCCAGGGCGTGCACGACGAATGGAGGAGAAGCAGAGGATTGGCCATCGCCCCGCTCATGCTCGTGGCTCGCGACGGTGGTGGGAGTAGGTGGTGTGGTGGCGGAGGTGATGGGGATTTGATTCGGGAGCAGAGGAGAGATTTGGGGGATTTGATTCGGGAGCGGAGGGGAGATTTGGTAGTGTATACACGGTCCACGCGCGCGCCATGGTCCGGCCAGCTCGACGGAGCAGCGCGCATCTAAGCACGCACGCGCGAGCCGGCGAGAAAACCGGCCGTGATGCCATGGCTTAGAAGCAGACTGGTGGATCTGGGAGACGAAGGCGATGGGAGAGGGTGCGTGGCGGAGACAAGGTCGGCGGTGGTGGGCGGGGGTGGCGACGGTGGGAATCGCGAGAGGGGGAGGAAGGCGGGGGCGGCGGGGTGGGATGGGAGAGGATCTGGAGAATGGGAGAGGATGAGTGTGGGTGGGTGGGTTAGGGTTTGGGTGTGCGTGATGGACGGCTCAGATCGTGTCTGACTGGGTGATCCGCGTGAACGTGGTTTCTGGCTTCTCATTGGCTGTTTGTCTCGCGTGGGAATCTTCAAAATTTGGACCCAAATCACCGACTTTAAAAAAATTTATAAATCTCTGTTTTAAAAAGGGAGCACATCATTTTTTCAAAAATATTAATCCAAAATTTATTTAAAATTGACTAAAAAATAATGTCAAGATGTTTCCATCCACCTCTCATATCTATCTATTACATTACAGAAAAAAGGAACACCTAACCGTTTATTTGATGTATTAGAAAATAACAACCATTTATTATGTCGCCACCGTCGACGACGACGAAAGGATCGGGTGCTCGGGACCCCCCAACCCCCAGAAAGGGGAAGACGTTGAATGTGGAGAAGAGCCTGCAATTTATTTGTTTTTTGAGGATGACTACCTAGAAACAGATACCAAAATCACTTGGTACTTTCAGATAGCATCAGTGACTGGAGCTCCTCCGGCACGTTCGCAGTTGTCAGGAGATCTCCATGTCGTCTTGCTCTAGCCGCAAGTTCACAAGCTAGACATTTTATTTACCTCTTGACAACTGAGATTTTGGCTGAACTAAAAAAACCGAAGAGCACTTTTTATCTCACTAACAGTCCCGAAGCACCGATAACGCCACTAGGCCCGTCAAAATGGCGTGTCCCTCTACCTCTTCAACTGATCTGCAGGTTCTCATTTGGGTGCTCAACGAGAAGAGGGCTAGGCCCCTGTGGTCTCGAGAAGAGCCCACATTTTATGGCAACATTTTTGGCATAGTTTTGTTCAAACGATATCACATTTTGCACAAGTTTGCATTTTGAGATGACAAACAATGTTGCCTAAGTAAGTTTTCATTTTTTTTGGACGAAAAATTAATTTTCCATTTTTTTGAGTGCCCAAAATGAGTTTTTTTGTGAAGGACCTACCATATATTTGTTGCAAAATTTGGCCAAATCAATTTTCCAAAATACTATGCCATATTTAATGCACAGTTTACAAATGGTTGGGTGTCAAAAGTTTTGATTCACCTCTGGTGAAAAAGACAAATTTCCGCCGATTCAGTAGGAAGTGGGTCAAATTTGAACTGCAAATGCCTCATATTTTTCTATTTATTTTTTCCAAAAATCATTTCTAGGTACATAAGTATCTATTTAATCAGAGAAACACCAAAACAATTCCATGATTCAGTCACTAGCTAGGAACGGTCATGCCCGTTGTTTTAAACGCATTTTGAAACGGGCACAAAAAATTAAAAAAAATTGGGAAACCTTCGCATTGTGTCATTACATGTGACCAAGTTATGAGGAAAAATAATAAACTTGTAATATGATAATTCTTTTTAAAAAGTGTTCTCAGAAACAAGCTATCATGTGTGAAGATTCATGGCTTTCAAGCCAAATGATCAATCTTATGGCCACATTCATGGCATAGTTTGTTCAAATAATCTCATATTGTTCACAATGGTGCATATTGTAATGGCAAACAATGTTGCCCAAGGGATTTTTCATTTTCTTTGGACGAAAAATCAATTTTCCATTTTTTGAGTGCCCAAAATAAGTTTTTTTGTGAAGGACCTACCATATATTTGTTGCAAAATTGGACCAAATCAATTTTCTAAAATACTAGGACATATTTAATGCACAATTGACCAAATGGTTGGGTGCCAATAGTTTTGATACACTCCTGGTGAAAAAGACAAATTTCCGTCGTTTCAGCAGGAAGCGGGTCAAACTTGAACTGCGACTGGCTCATTGTTTGCTATTTATTTTTTTCAAAAAATCATTTGTAGGTACAAAAGTATCTATTTAATCAGAGGAACACCAAAAAAATTCCAAGATTCAACCACTACCTATGAACGGTCATTCCTGCCGTTTTGACCGCATTTTGAAACGGGCATAAAAAATTCAAAAAAAATCAAAAAATGGGAAAACCTTCGCATTGTGTCATTATATGTGACCAAGTTACCAGGAAAAATAATAAACTTGTAATACGACAATTCTTTTAAAAAATGAAGATTCATGGCTTTCAACACAAATGATCAATCTTATGGCCACATTCATGGCATAGTTTGTTCAAATGATCTCATATTGTGCACAAGGGTGCATATTGGAATGGCAAACAATGTTGCCTAAGGGAGTTCTTATTTTCTTTGGACGAAAAAATGATTTTCCATTTTTCGAGTGCCCCAAATGAGGTTTTTTGTGAAGGACCTACCAAATAATTGTTGCAAAATTGGACCAAATCATTTCTATAAAAATACTAGACCCTATGTAATGCACAATTGACCAAATGGTTGGGTGTCAAAAGTTTTGATCCGCCCCTGGTGAAAAAGACAAATTCCCGTCGATTCAGTAGGAAGCGGGTCAAATTTGAACCGAGGTTGCCTCATAGATTGCTATTTATTTTTTCCAAAAATCATTTTAGGTACAAAAGTATCTATTTAATTAGAGAAACACCAAAAAAATTCCAAGATTCAACCACTAGATAGGAACGGTCATTCCCGCCGTTTTAACCGCATTTTGAAACGGGCATAAATAATTCAAAAAATATCAAAAAATTGGGAAACCTTCGCATTGTGTCATTATATGTGACCAAGTTTCCAGGAAAAATAATAAGCTTATAATACGACAATTATTTTAAAAAATAGTTCTCAGAAATGAGCTATCATGTGTGAAGATTCATGGCTTTCAAGCCAAATGATCAATCTTATGGCCACATTTATGGAATAGTTTGTTCAAATATCTAATATTGTGCACAAGGGTGCATCTTGGAATTCCAAACAATGTTGCCTAAGGGAGTTTTCATTTTCTTTGCACGGAAAATTCATTTTCCATTTTCCGAGTGCCCGAAATGAGTTTTTTTTGTGAAGGACCTACCATATATTTGTTGCAAAAATGGACCAAATCAATTTTATAAAATACTATGCCATATTTAATGCATAATTGACAAAATGGTTGGGTGTAAAAAGTTTTGATCCACCTCTGGTGAAAAAGACAAATTCCCGTTGATTCAGCAGGAAGCGGGTCAAATTTGAATTGCAGCTGCGTTATAGTTTGCTCTTTATTTTTTCCAAAAACCATTTCTAGGTACATAAGTATCTATTTAAGCATAAATACATGGTTTGGTGGCGATATGTTGAGGTTTGGACGGTGGCCCAGGGCCCCAACTCCAAAGCGCGTAGACTCGCATGCCCGCCGCGTGGTCACCGTGTGACTGTGGCGTTGCCATGCATTCTGGGAAGCCTATGCATGTCTAGTAGGTTTGACACTCCCCATGTAGATGCTTGGAAGAAAATAACAACAGAATAATCTCACGAGGAGACCGAACTATGCTCAAACATGAATTAGCAGCCAATTGTTTTAATTAGCGGTACGGGAAATTCACAAGGCCAATGGGCCTGTGTTTTGGCTGAGGATGATCATCTGCTAGGGAGACTGTCTTGGCAAATTTTCAGCTCAAATGGAGGAGTTTGGATGGCACTTGCTTTGCAAAGTACCACATTGGGCAGAAATATGGATGTTGAAGCTGGGCTCAAATGGATAAGTGGATTGAGCTAAAATTTTGTGGAGTATGGTAATTTTGGCATAGGCAAATGGAGCTGAATATTGAGAGCAATAGGAGTGGTATAGATAGCACTTGCTTTGCAATGTGCCAATCTAGACAAAAAATGAAAATTGAAGCTGGGCTCACATAGATGATTTGATTGAGCTGCAATTTGGTGGAGGGTGATAATTTGGCCATATGAAGGCACTGCATAAATTTCATGCCATTTGGATGTGCATAGCTAGTACTTCCTTCACAAAGCTTCTAGCTGAACAAAAACTTTGGAAATTTGCCGAGGAACATTTACTAGGCAAATGGAGCTGAATTTTGTCATGAGGCAATGATTTAGATAGGAAAGAGTGCCCAAAAATTTTGAGGGCAATCAAGAATAAAAAAATAGCACTTCCTTCACAAAGTGTTGTTCTGAACAGAATAGGAAAATCAATATTGTTGAATTATATTTTAACTAGGCAAGGAAGGTTTTTGACATATTTGACGAAGATATGATCCAAAGATTTTATGAGATTTTTTTTGGAATTTTGGGACTACCAGAAATATAGGTTGCTTCACAACCTATGTCAAAATTTGACACATGGACATGACACATAGGCAAAACTGATGAGGTGGCGCCTAGTCATAGCAATCCACCACAACTTACAAGGTTATGACCATCTATATTGGTCGTGATCAGCTAGAAATAAGGCAGCGGATCAGTGTTGTCTGCTTTATGACCATTTCGTGTAAGGAAATTACGACCTTTATGGCCAAAATGGTCGATATAGTTGAGGGTTTGGAGCCCCCCGAACAACTTTTGACCAATTGGTCTCAAATGGTCGTAGATCTATGACCAATTCTCCCAGGGTCACTGACAGAAGGTTGCTAGTTGACTTATTTCTTGTAGTGAACACCGTCAGCACTCAAAATGATTTACACTTGTATCTTCACCTTTACCGCCTTTAAATACTGCGGTTCATCATAGTTAATTGCTGCCTAATCCTGTAATTACTGAACATATTGTACTGGCAATTTTATTTATGGATTCGTTGTTGAACCATTTGCTGAGAATTTGAATTGCACGTTTCGTATTTCAAAATTTCCAATTAGAATAATAAATTACATGCAAACATAAAAATAGAACAGACGGTCATGGACCTTTGCAAATGGTTCTAGCAGTAAAAGCGCTTGCGATGGATAGCCCAATGCCACACAATTTTCTACATCAAATCATGTGTGATGTAGTTAATGAAAGCAAACAGTTAACCAAGACAAAGCATTTGTGATAGTTACACCTTTCACACACGAGCGTATACATAAAACCATGTGGGATGTACATCCGAACAGAAACGTTTTCCCTGGATTGACTGTGTGGGATGTACATAAGAACGGAAACGTATTCCTTGGATTGACTGTGTGTGATATACATACCTACGGAAATGATTTCTGGGATTCACCGTGTGGGATGTACATACCTACGGAAATGATTTCTGGGATTCACCGTGTGGGATGTACATACCTACAGAAATGATTGGGTTTTGATGCCTCGCTCGATCGCACACGGCCCAGCCTGGGTCCCAGGAGGGCCTATCCCCGACGATTTCTGGGTCGTGTGGGAAGGACACCCTATCGCACACACTCACTTGGTGACGGTTCCAAATGCTGTCGCGGAAAGGGGTTTTAAACTGTTTGTTTAGGACCGATGCACACCAGTGATTATTGTTGGTATTTGAGAAATCACACAACTTGGTTTTCTCTTAAGTCATGATGACTACGCAACAAGATTGCACTCAAAAATAGATCCGGCAATAAAACGACGAACGAAAAAGAGGGGCGAATAAAGAGGCAAATTTTTGTGAAGTGGGGGAGAGGAAAATGAGAGGCAAATGGCAAATAATGTAAATTGTAAGGAGATGAGATTTGTGATTAGGAACCTGGTATATGTCGAAGATCCTCCCCGGCAACGGCGCCAGAAATTACTTTTGATGCGGCTTGAAGCTACGTCGGTATTTCCTCAAAGAGGAAGGGATGATGCAGCACATCGACGATAGGTATTTCCCTCAGTGATGATACCAAAGGTTACCGAACCAGTAGGAGAACCAAGCAACAACATGTAAGCGGCGCCTGCACACAAATAACAACTACTCGCAACTCGACGTATTAAAGGGGTTGTCAATCCCTTTCGGGTAACAGTGCCAGAAATTGGCAAAATGGACGTGAATAAATTGTAGTAGATTGATAGATCAAACGCCAAATAAAATAAATGAGAATAAATTGCAGCAAGTTATTTTTGTATTTTTGGTTTAATAGATCTGAAAATAAAAGCAAAGGAAAATAGATTGCAAAGGCAAATAATATGAGAAAGAGACCCAGGGGTCGTAGGTTTCATTAGTGGCTTCTCTCGAGAAAAATAGCAAATGGTGGGTAAACAAATTACTGTTGGGCAATTGATAGAACTTCAAATAATCATGACGATATCCAGGCAATAATCTTTATATAGGCATCACGTCCAAGATTAGTAGACCGAATCCTGCCTGCATCTACTACTATTACTCCACACATCGATCGCTCTCCAGCATGGATCTAGTGTATTAAGTTCATGGAGAAACGGAGTAATGCAATAAGAACTATGACATGATGTTGACAAGATCTATTTACGTAGAAATATACCCCATCGTTTTATCCTTAGTAGCAATGATACATACGTGTGGGATCCCCTTCTGTCACTGGGATCAAGCACCGTAAGATCGAACCCACTACAAAGCACCTCTTCCCATTGCAAGATAAATATATCAAGTTAACCAAACAAAACCCAAATATCGGAGAAGAAATACGAGGCTATAAGCAATCATGCATATAAGAGATCAACGAAACTCAAATAACTTTCATGGATAAAAAGATAGATCTGATCATACACTCAAAGTTCATCTGATCCCAACAAACACACTGCAAAAAGAGTTACATCATATGGATCTCCAAGAGACCATTGTATTGAGAATCAAACGAGAGAGAGGAAGCCATCTAGCTACTAACTACGGACGCGAAGGTCTACAAAGAACTACTCACGCATCATTGGAGAGGCACCAATGGAAGTGGTGAACCCCTCCATGATGGTGTCTAGATTGGATCTGGTGGTTTTGGACTCTGCGGCGGCTGGAATTGATTTTCGTCGACTCCCCTAGGGTTTCTGGAATATTGGTATTTATAGAGCAAAGAGGCGGTCCGGGGGGAACCCGAGGTGGGCACAACCCACCAGGGCGCGCCTGGGCCTCCTGGTGCGCCCTAGTGGGTTATGCTCCCCTCGGAGCACCCCAAGCACTAACTTGGCCCATTGGGTGTCTTTTGGTCCATAAAAAATCTCCGTGAAGTTTCGGTGCATTTGGACTCCATTTGGTATTGATTTCCTGCGATGTAAAAAACACGCAGAAAACAACAACTAGCACTTGGCATTATGTCAATAGGTTAGTTCCAAAAAATGATATAAAATGACTATAAAATGATTATTAAACATCAAAGATTTATAATATAACAACATGGAACTATAAAAAATTATAGATATGTTGGAGACGTATCAAAGGGAGACGCGCGCGTCATCATTGAGTGATGCCGCGGCAACCACTGTTGGACCAATGGGTGTGATGGTCCTGATGTTGACGAGCCTGCGCTCGAGGTTGGGGGGTGCTACCTTTCGATGTTGGGTGCCCTGCCTTTACTCGTGAGCTGCGGCAAGTCCGTTGGCCATCCGTTCGCACGTTCAGGCCAGAGATACCCGAGAAGTATGATGGGAGGCTAAACCCGGCTGTGTTTTTGAGCATCTACTCCATCGCTGTTCGAGTTGCCGGGGGAAGGGATGAGAAGGTGCTTGCCAAGTACTTCCCTTTGGTGCTCAAGTCTAATGTGAGGTCTTGGCTGATGCACCTGCCGGAGAACTCCATTTTTTCATGGGCTGACCTGTGCCATGAGTTCATTGGCACCTTTATTGGCGGCCATCAAGAACCAGAGCGGTCCAGTGACTTGCAGCTTCTCCAGCAGAAAGAAGGAGAGACTCTCCGGAAGTACTTGCAGAGATTAAGTAGAGTCCACAGGAACATCCCAAATATCCATCCAACAGCTGTGATAGCCGCCTTCCAATCAAATGTGCGCAGCCGCAGGATTCGTTCCAAGATGAACGTGCGGTTGCCCAAGACTGTGAAGGAGCTTTACACCTTGGTGGACAAGTGTGCTCGGATGGAGGAGGGAATGAAACTCCCTAGAGAAGAGGATTGCTTCAACGTCGACTCAGAGGATGATGACGAATCCACCAGTCAGAAGAAGAGCAAGACGCGCAGCAACAGGCGCAAGGATAAGGTAGTGATGACTGTAGAAGGATCGGGCACACTTAGTACCGGCAAGAAAGCTAAAGCCGAAGCTCCCGACAAGGAGGCTGCCGTGTGCGCTGACTGCCGGGAGGCTGCGGCTACCGAGAAGGCTGGGAAAAGCGATGGGCCGTACTGCAAGATTCATCAGACCAAGGGCCACGATCTTCAAGAGTGTTATCAGGTTGACCAGCTTGTCAAGAGGCGGAGAGCACAATATAAGAAGCGCAATAAGGAAGAAGGTCAGAATGCCGCTGACGGCAAGGGCTGAGGCGGTGAAGCAAATCGCCCTGGCAAACCCTTCCGGAACCAAGGAAAACCCGCCAGGGGTCGAGCGAAGGAACCCTGCAATGATGAGAGTGATGGAGGGGATGAAGAGGAAACCAGTGAGCAGGAGTTCCAGAAGGCCGCTGATGCCCTATGCATTGACGGGGGTGCATCCCTGCACTCCACTCACCGCCAACTCAAATGGTGGGCATGTGAGGTCAATGCCGTGGAACCAACGTCAGAGGCTCGGAAGCCACTTAAATGGTCACACACGCCCATCATCTCTGACGAAGAGGACCATCCTGACCATACTACTACGATAGGATGTTTCCCATTGTTGGTCTCTCCAACAATTTGCAACCTCAAGGTCACAAAAATGTTGGTTGATGGCGGGGCCGGGTTGAATCTGATTTCCCCAAAGGTCATCAGCAAACTTCAGATAGCAGAGGAAGAGCTACAGGTCACGGGCACATTTCAAGGAGTTAATCCCGGCAGGAGTCATCCTAAGGGAAAGATCACGTTGCCAGTGACATTTGGGGGACAACTGAACTATCAGACCGAGAAGATTGTGTTTGATGTGGTCGACCTCCCCCTGCCGTACAATGAGATCCTTGGATGCCCAGCCCTGGCTAAATTCATGGTGGCATCCCACTATGCCTACAAAACCTTGAAGATGCCTAGGCCGGTAGGAGTCATTTCCATTCCATCAGATGAGAAGGACACAATCATTTGCGTGGATAAGATGTAACGGTACGCAGTCACGACAGAGGCAACGGCGACGGCAGCTCCCGCCAAGGAGAATAGAGGAAAGAAGAAGGATAGCAGGGACGCTGGCAAGGAATTCGAGAGGCGTACCTCATCGGAGTGCGCTGCGCCTGTTGATGACATGCCGGAGAGTTCCAACGGCAAGAAATCCAAGGTTGCTGCACCGCAAGTGAAGAAGGCCCCGGCAGGGCTGACTGGTGTTGATGGTACCTTCACTATCATCGGTGTCCTTTACGACAAATAGGAAATCGCGCTTGTTGCCTTCCTGCAGGCGAATATCGATGTGTTTGCCTGGCAACCATCTGATATCCCTGGTGTTTCCAGGGAGGTAATCGAGCACCACCTTGCTGTCTGCCCACATGCCCGACCTGTCAAGCAGAAAGTTTAGAAGCAGGCCTTGGAGAGGCAACAGTTTATTACAGAGAAGATTAAGAAGCTTGAGGCAGCTGGCTTGGTCAGAGGAGTGCTACATCCAATGTGGTTAGCAAATCTAGTGGTTGTTCGCAAGGCTAACGGGAAATGGAGGCTTTGCATAGATTTCACAGATCTCAACAAGGCTTGCCCGAAGGACCCATTTCCCTTGCCGCGCATCGATCAGATTGTGGATTCCACTTTAGGTTGTGATTTCCTCTCCTTTTTGGATGCATATTCTGGATATCATCAGATCTTCATGTCCAAAGAAGACGAAGAGAAGACCTCGTTCATCACCCCATGTGGTATGTACTGCTTTCTCCACATACCATTCGGGTTAAAGAGTGTCGGGTCTACTTTTGCAACGGCAGTCCAGATTGGTTTTGAGCCACAGCTGCACAGAAACATTCATGCTTATATGGATGATATTGTGGTCAAGACCAAGGACAGAGCGACCCTCATCGAGGATTTGGAGGAGACATTTGCTAATCTGCGCAAGATCAACTTGAAGCTCAACCCAGAGAAGTGTGTGTTTGGCGTTCCCTCCGGCAAGCTACTTGGGTTCTTTGTATCCCATCAGGGGATCAAAGCCAACCCTGACAAGATCAAATCTATTGAGCAGATCCAGGCGCCCAGGAGAGTCAAGGATGTGAGGTGTCTGACAGGGTGCGGTGCCGCGCTAAGCAGATTCATTTCCAAGTCTGTCGAGTGCACCCTGCCGATCTTCAAAATCCTGAAGAAGGCAGGGCCCATGAAGTGGACCCCAGAAGTAGATGCATCTTTGCAAGAGTTGAAGGCCAAGTTATCCTCTATCCCACCTTGGTTGCCCGCAAACCACAAGAGCCATTGCTGCTATACTTGGCGGCAACTAATCAAGTGGTTAGTGCAGCCTTAGTGGCACACTGGAGGTGGAAGAAGCAAAAAGTGAGCAAGGCCCGGCAGAGTCGGATAAGGGTCAGGACAGGAATGAGCACGACAGCGAGGGCGACCCCAAGGACACGACAAAGAAGAAAGTGGTGCAGCACCCAGTATACTTCGGTAGTTCCCTGCTACAAGGAGCTATATCGAGGTACTCTGGTGTGCAAAAATTGATCTTTGGTCTCATCATGACCTCAAGGAAACTGCGCCACTACTTCCAAGCCCATGAGATCACTGTTGTCACTAGCTTCCCGTTGCAAAGGATACTCCAAAACCCTGAGGCTACCGGCAGAATAGTGGAGTGGGCTATGTAGTTATCCAGTTTTGGCGTGAAGTTTGAGAGCACATCAACAATTCAGAGCAAGGCATCGGTTGAGTTTATTGCAGAATGGACACCAACCCCTGATGAGGAAGTGCTGGAAACAGTTATCCGCGACAAGGAAGCACCCCAAGAATGGATCATGTATTTCGATGATGCCTTTTCCCTACAAGGTGCAGGGGCTGGCGTGCTTCTCGTTGCCCCCTCCGAGGATCACATGAAGTACGTCATACAGATACACTTTGCCCGGGAAGAGGCGACCAACAATACAACAGAGTATGAAGGGCTCCTTGCTGGGCACAGGATTGCCGCGGAATCGGGAATCAAGAAGCTGATCATTCAAAGAGATTCAAAGCTTGTGGTGAGACAAGTCAACAAGGATTACCAAATTCCATTGATGGAGGCATACGTTGAGTAAGTGAGAAGATTGGAGGAGCGCTTTGATGGATTGCAAACAGAGCACGTATCCCGTGCGGAAAACAACATAGCTGGTCATCGGTCAAAGTGTGCTGCACGGAAGCTTCCTGTGGAACCAACAACTTTTGTTCTCCATCTTACTCAGCCCTCTGTATCCCCAATAACAATTGCTCGAAAAAGGAGAAAGATGGACTCTGGTAAGCTTCTCCCGGTAGAGCCTCCCGGGGCTCCTGGTAGGGACCTTGCCGGAAACAACCCCCCATCACTTGTCGGACCACACCCTCCAGCCAGGCCTATGGTCCCTGCGAGCGAGGAACGTGCCCCCACAGTTGAGGAGGTGCCTCTAGTCCTTGTTGCCGAGCCCCAGGTTCCAACTTGGGCAAGGCACATAGTCCACTTCATCCAAACCGGAGAACTTCCCGATGACCAAGATGAAGCTGAAAAAGTAGCCCGGAGGGCCAGTATGTATCAGTTTGTTGATGACACTCTATACAGAAGGAGGCCCAACGATGTGAAATTGAAGTGCATCTGCCAGGAAGAAGGAAAGGAACTGCTGGATGAGATACACAAAGGCATCTGCGGCTCCCACATTGGATCAAGGGCATTAGTTGGGAAAGCATTCCGGCAAGGATTCTATTGGCCCACAACCCTCCAAGAAGCGATTGAGCTAGTCACAAAATCTGAAGCCTGACAGTTCCATTCCAAAAACATCCACCTGCCTGCACAAGCTCTTTAGACAATCCCTTTGTCATGGCCATTTTTGGTCTGGGGGTTCGATATCCTCGGCCCTTTCCCCCGAGCTGTCGGGGGCTTTGAATTCTTGTTCGTCACCATCGACTAGTTTACAAAGTGGCCAAAAGTAGCTGCCATGAGAAAGGTGACTGCTCAGTCAGCTACCAAGTTCTTGAAAGAATTGGTGTGCCATTTTGGGGTCCCGGCAAGGATCATTACCGACAACGGCACCTAGTTCACGAGCCGCGCCTTCATGCAATATCTTCATGCCCTCGGAAGCAAGATCTCATTTGCCTCTATCGCGCATCCCAGAAGCAAAGGGCAAGCTGAGAGGGCGAACGCTGAAGTGCTGTGATACGTCTCCAACGTATCTATAATTTTTGATAGTTCCATGCTATATTATATTCTGTTTTGGACATTATTGGGCTTTATTATACACTTATATATTATTTTTGGGACTAACCTATTAACCGGAGGCCCAGCCCAGAATTGCTGTTTTTTTGCCTATTTCAGAGTTTCACAGAAAAAGAATATCAAACGGAGTCCAAACGGAATGAAACCTTCGGGAGCGTGATTTTTGGAACGAACATGATCCAGAAGACTTGGACCCTACGTCAAGATATCAACCAGGAGGGCACGAGGTAGGGGGGTGCGCCTACCCCCTGGGCGCGCCCTCCACCCTCGTGGGCCCTGTCGGCGTTCTGGGAACGGGGGTCCCCAGACTTGCCTGCCTGCGGCCTGCGGCGTGGCTCAAAGGAGGCCCAGGACATCCCGTCTTCATCAACACAAGCTCAAGACCCTCGCGAGGGGCCAAGCCTCGCGGGGCTGACGACAAGGAGCTTCCCCACGCACGGCCTCGTCAGGCTGGCTCATGAGGGGGCGGAGAGTTTAAGGCAGGGTACCTCGCGAGGTGCCCATGACGCAAGCCATGACGACCAAAGGCGCCAGTCGGGCGCCAGCCCGCGCAGCGTCCTCCTTTCCTCTTTGGTGCAAAGCGGCAAGCGCAGGCAAGAGCATCAAGCAAAGGCATCCATTTCAGTGCAACAAGACCAAGACCAACCCCAACGGCTGGAAGGGAGTCATCGTGGAGCCCAAGCAGGCGTCACCACCAGAGCCTTTGGCAGGCGAGGACCAACTTTAGTCAGGATAAGTATACCCGCTGTTCCCCTTCAAAATGGCCAATTGTTGGCGCCCTTCCCGCTTAATATTTTGGAAGAGGCCCAGGGCCTTCGTCTATATAAGTAAAGCTAGCCACCATAGTGAGAGAGGACGATCGAAAGGGGGGATCTGGCATTTGGAATCCAGAGAGAGATAGAGACCCGATCCTCAAGCTAGAGCGATGGAACACCACCTAGCGGTTCATCACACCACCAAGAACAGACCCTCGCGAGGCTGCTCTTCCCTGTACTGTTCTTCCTCAGCCCAAGAGGCAATCCACCTAACCACAAACTAGAGTAGGGTATTACACCACAACGGTGGCCCGAACTAGTATAAATCTCGTCTCTCTTGTGTTGTTCTTTCTAGTAGTTTAGGTCCCTGCGATTCGACGAGGTACGAGACGGTGGAGGGTTGGATCTCCGCGCGCACCCCAGAGTTCGAACCTTAAGGGTCTGCCGGAACCCGAAATCCGACATTTGGCGCGCTAGGTAGGGGTGCGCCGGAATCTGCCTTTCGTCGCCTCGTTCTTCCCCGACCACCGCAACCATGTCTGACGCTCGTTGGGCCCGCGCTGAGCGCCGAGCCGCCCTCGCCTCCCATGTCGCCCAGACGGCTCCCGTCGGCGGGCGTCCTCGTCGTTCCCCGTCACCTACCGTCAACGCCGCCACCGGCCCGGCGGGGAACGAGCAGCAAGCGTCGTCCCAGCACCCGTCCATGAGGCGGGACGGCCGTACCGCCACGCCTTCGCTCACCCCCGTTGGTTCTTCGTCACGCGCGCCCCGCGCGGCCATGGAGGCCCGAGCTGCGCTCATCGCGGCCAACGAGCTCCTGCGCTACCGCCCCGTCGACGACGTCTACGAAGAATGGCTCGACCGAGTTGCCGAGCTCGTCCGCGCTGCAGGAGGCGACCCCGCGTCGTCCGTCTCGCTGCACCGCACCCCGCCCCGCGCGGGCGATGAAGCTCCAGGGGCACCTCAGCCTCCTCCTCCTCAAGACGGCGCCCTGGCCCCAAGGCGCGCGGCCCCTGGGCGGAACCCGTTCCGCCAGGCGCCGGCGCAACAAGAGCAGAGCTGCCAAGAAGTTCCTTGCCCGCAAGAAGCTGCCCGAGCGCTCCCCTCTCCAGCACGTCAAGACCCTGCGCTGCCCCCAACCGCGGCGCAGGGAGGCCCACAAGACCAAGCCCTCTGTCGTCCAAGGCCCCCCGCGGCCACGGCGGCTGTCGCGCCTTCACCTCCGAGCTGCGCAGCGTCGCGTGGCCCGCCAAGTTCAAGCCAGACCTGCCTCCACGCTATGACGGCACGGCTGACACTACGGAGTTCCTCCAGCTCTACGAGCTGGGCATCGAGGCTGCCAACGGGGATGAAAAGGTCATGACGAACTGGTTTCCCATGGCGCTCAAGGACGGGGCCCACACCTGGCTCCTGAACCTGGCCCCAAGCACGATCTCTTCCTGGGCCGAGATGCGTACCCGCTTCATCGCCAACTTCCAAGGTACTCGCGACCGGCCACCCGCCGTGAGCGACATGCGTCGAATGAAGCAGCAGCCAGGGGAAACCCTGCAAAAGTACATCCAGCGCTTCAACAACGCGCGCCTCAAGATCCCCAGGGTAACGGAGGAGGCCATCATCTCTGCCTTCTCCGACGGCGTGCGCGACGTCAAGATGAAGGAGGAGCTGGCGATGCATGAAGATCTGTGCACCCCCTGGAGCTGTTCAACTTGGCGACCAAGTGCGCCAGGGCTGAGGAGGGGCGCCTCTCCCTCCTCGAGCTGCCTGCCGCGAATCCCGAAGAGAAGAAGTCCAAGGCCAAGGACGTGAAGCGCAAGGGGGCTGCCATGCTCGCGGCCGAACCAGACACCAAGCGAGGCAGAGATCAGCCCGAGTCCTCCAAGGGCAGCTGGAACTGCGTGTACCACGACCTCCACACCCACAACACCAATGAATGTCAAGAGCTCCGGGCCGTGCGCGAAGGAAGGGTCGGCAGACACCCCGAGCGCAGCGACCGGGGCTACGGCCGAGGAGGAGGAAGGAATACAGGACGCTGGGAAGACCGCGGCCCGCGCCAAGGGTGGCGCGACCAACCTCGCGAGGACCGCTGGCAAGACCCACCTCGCGAGGGGGGCTGGAGGGATCAGCCTCGTGAGGATCGCCCGCAAGGGAACGCAGGCCACCCTCCGCTGCCGCCGCTGCCAAGGAGAATTGAAGACTGTCATCAGGACGAGGGGGCTGGGGGCTTCCAGGAAGCACGTGCGATCGCCTGCATCCTGGGCGGAGCTCAAGCCCCAGCCTCTCAGCGCATCTTCAAGTAGTTCGCCCGCGAAGTGAATGCAGTCCTCCCCAAGCTCGAGTCCACACGCCCTCTCAGGTGGTCGGCGTGCGCCGTCATGTTCAGCTCAGCGGATCAGCTCAAGTGCGCAGCCACAGCCGGAGTTCTCCCGATGCTTTGCTCCCCAATCATCAGCAATGTGCTAGTCACCAAGACCCTCATCGACGGCGGAGCAGGGCTCAACGTCCTGTCCGTGGAGACATTCAACAATCTTCAAGTGCCTTACAGTCAGCTTCAGCCAACCAAGCCTTTCTCCGGAGTCACCGATGGCTCCACGGTCCCGATCGGGCAGGTCCGCCTTCCTGTCACCTTCAGGGCCCGCGACAACTACCACACCGAGCTCATCGACTTCGACGTCGCCCACATTCGCCTGCCGTACAACGCCATCCTCGGGTACCCAGCGTTGGCCAAATTCATGGCCATAACCCACCACGGCTACAACGTCCTCAAGATGCCAGGAAGCGGCGGAGTCATCACGTTGCCCTGTGAAGAGAAAGACGCAGTGTGCTCCCTGGAGCGAGCTTTTCAGGCCGCATCGCTGGAAGACCCAGACCACAGCAGCAGGAGGCCTCCCGAGGCCGCACCCAAGAAGAAGAAGACATCGACCGGCCCGGCTCTTCAAGAGACAGGCCCCTCAGGGTACTCAGGTATGCCTCAGAGACTCAGGGTTCCGTACTGCGCTAACCTTGGGATGCAGATATGCTACGCTTCGGTGGCGCACCCCCGCAGCAATGGACAGGCCGAGCGGGCCAATGTAGAGGTCTTGAGAGGCCTCAAGACCAGGACGTTCAAGAAGAAACTGGAAGCCTGCGGCAGAGGCTGGTACGACGAGCTTCCATCCGTGTTGTGGTCCATCCGCACAACCGCGACCAAGCCAACTGGAGAGACCCCCTTCTTCCTGGTCTACGGAGCCGAAGCGGTCCTCCCTCACGAGGTCAAGCGTCGATCCGCGCAGGTCCTGGTGTTCGATGAAACGCTGCAGGACGCCATGCGGGGGACGACCCTTGTGCTGGGGGAGGAGCGCCGTCGAGAAGCTGCGCTGCGAGCGGCGAGGTACCAGCAGGCACTCCGGCGATACCACTGCCGCAACATCCACCCAGAACTCTCGAGGTAGGGGACCTCGTGCTCCGACGGGTCCTCTCCAGGGAGGGACTGCATAAGCTCTCTCCCATGTGGGAGGGCCCATTCAAGGTTGTTCATGTTTCCAGGCCTGGCTCCGTGCGCTTGGAGACTCAAGAGGGAGTACCTATACAGAACGCGTGGAACATCCAGCACCTCCGGAGGTTTTACACCTAAAAGGCCCCGAGCCTGTGAAGAAGGCGAATGCCTGTGAAGTTCATCTTTTTGGAAAAGGCCCTGAGCCTGTGAAGAAGGCGAATGCCTGTGAAGTCCATCTTTTTGGAAAAGGCCCTGAGCCTGTGAAGAAGGCGAATGCCTATGAAGTTCATCTTTTTGGAAAACGCCCTGAGCCTGAGAAGAAGGCGAATGCCTGTGAAGTTCATCTTTTTTGAAAAAGGCCCGGAGCCTGTGAAGAAGGCAAATGCCTGTGAAGCTCACCTCCTGGGAAAAGGCCCAGAGCCTGTGAAGAAGGCGAACGCCTATGAAGCTGTCGCGTTCTGAAAAGGCCCGGAGCCTGTGAAGAAGGTGAACGCCTGTGAAGCTCGCCGCCCGTGACACTCTCACGTAATAATGAGTTGGGGCTGTACACGCCCCGGAGTCTCAGGAGTGCCGGCCTCAGGCCCTGGGGCTCCCTCCCACGCCCAGTGGCAGCACTTAGCTCCGCGCTGGTGAGAAGACGTCGAAGACTAGACTAGGTGCTGGATGCGGCTTTTTCATTTGCTTTCTGCAGTTGATTGGTTATTCCCATTTGAAGTTTTTATCGAAACTACCGCCCCTTTTTGGTCCGTGGTTCTTCGATCTTTTTCACCCTCCTGCCTCGATTTCTCTTGCGCGGGGACTCACGAGGCGGAAGCCTCGGGAGCCCCCGCGAGCGTTCCTACCCCTATCGCTCAAGTTTTCACGGCCCTGGTCCACAGCTGGAGCACCCCTCCTGACCATGCCTCACGGGCAGCACAACGCGAACACGGGGCCAGGGTCGGTCGCCCCCGCGGCCACGGTCGGGGTTCACTTGCGAATGGGCGCACGGCAGAAGGGAACAGTATCAGGATAACAAAAGCAGTACAATAATTAACGGCGTTTCCCTAAACGCGCCCCCACGGGGCCACACATTGTTCCCTTTTTACGCAGGAGAAAAGGAAGGAAAAGGACAGAAGCAGGTGAAGCACGCCCCGTGCCGGCTCTCTTGGGAGGCCCGAGCCGCCTCCGGAGCTCAGTCGGACTCCATCTCGCGCTTCACCGGGGCGTGGCGGCGAGCGGACCCGCTGCCACCCCCCAAGCAGGCGCGGCGGCGTGGGCGCTGCCGCGGCCGCTGCTGGAGGAATCGCCACCTGAAGAAGAGCTGGTGAAGCGTGAGGAGTCGCGGGCATCGCCAGCCGCCTGCGCGCTGCCCTCTCTGCCCGCGCCGGGGCTGAGTCCTCGGCCGCGATCGTCGTCCTCAGGGCAGCACCCCATGCGGCGACCGTCTTCCCTGAACACCCTCACGTAGAGGGTGGCGTCGCCATCATACTTGAAGTGCAGGGAGCACCGACGGCGGAGACCACGCGCGCGAGCGAACGTCTGCCAGCCGCGGGCCAAGAACAGGTTCCCTGCAGCAGAGACCTCCAGAGAAGCCCACGAAGCCCGGCTACAGCAGCCATCTGCCTGGAGCCAGAGGCCAGTCAGGGCGCCATCTGGGAGCTCACCCAGGAGGAAGCACAAGAGCTTAAGCCGGACGCCGGACGGCTCCTCCGCCCTCACCATGAACTCTGGCAGCGCTTCAGCAGCATGGAGGCGCGGCCTCGGGGGACGCGCGGCCGGGGTACGCCCTCCAACCATGGCCAGCCGCTCGTCACCACGCTGATGGCCTCCCCCACGACCGCGGGGGACGGCCGTGGAGGCCACGGGGTGCTTGCGAGGGCGACCTCGACCACGCTTAGGCCGAGGAGAGGATGATTCGACCTGGCGGCCCTTCCCCTTCTCTGCGGCCGAGAACTTCCATGGTGGAGCCATGGAGAAGAAGGAGAGACAAGAAAGGATAGACTGGAAGGGCGCACGCCGTTCCGTACTTATTGCTGGCGAAGGCCAACCGTCGGCCTCCACGATCACCGGTAATCATGACCAACTCCGCATGCAGGGACTTGTCGAATCCGGGAGGTTACCGAGGCATCGTGGGGGAGCAGTGCGCACACGTCCAATCAACCGCCACGCGTCGCCCAAGGCCGCAGGCTGTTAGGGCCCGCGACTCTTCGCACTTTCCCTTTCGCCTCTCTGCTCGGCCAAGTTCGGGCGCGCCGTGGGCACGGGGGCTACTGTCGGCGTTCTGGGAACGGGGGTCCCCAGACTTGCCTGCCTGCGGCCTGCGGCGTGGCTCAAAGGAGGCCAGGACAGCCCGTCTTCATCAACACAAGCTCAAGACCCTCGCGAGGGGCCAAGCCTCGCGGGGCGGATGACAAGGAGCTTCCTCAGGCACGGCCTCGTCATGCTGGCTCATGAGGGGGCGGAGAGTTCAAGGCAGGGTACCTCGCGAGGTGCCCATGACGCAAGCCATGATGACCAAAGGCGCCAGTCGGGCGCCAGCCCGCGCAGCGTCCTCCTTTCCTCTTTGGTGCAAAGGGGGCAAGCGCAGGCAAGAGCATCAAGCAAAGGCATCCATTTCGGTGCAACAAGACCAAGACCAGCCCCAACGGCTGGAAGGGAGTCATCGTGGAGCCCAAGCAGGCGTCACCACCAGAGCCTTTGGCAGGCGAGGACCAACTTTAGTCAGGATAAGTGTACCCGCTGTTCCCCTTCAAAATGGCCAATTGTTGGCGCCCTTCCCGATCAATATTTGGGAAGAGGCCCAGGGCCTTCGTCTATATAAGTAGAGCTAGCCACCATAGTGAGAGAGGACGATCGAAAGGGGGGATCTGGCATTTGGAATCCAGAGAGAGAGAGAGATAGAGCCCGATCCTCAAGCTAGAGCGACGGAACACCACCTAGCGGTTCATCACACCACCAAGAACAGACCCTCGCGAGGCTGCTCTTCCCTGTACTGTTCTTCATCAGCCCAAGAGGCAATCCACCACACCACAAACTAGAGTAGGGTATTACACCACAACGGTGGCCCGAACTAGTATAAATCTCGTGTCTCTTGTGCTGTTCTTTCTAGTAGTTTAGGTACCTGCGATTCGGCAAGGTACGAGACGGTGGAGGGTTGGATCTCCGCGCGCACCCCAGAGTTCGAACCTTAAGGGTTTGCCGGAACCCGAAATCCGACAGGCCCCCTGTTGCTCCACCGACGTACTCCTTCCTCCTATATATACCTACGTAACCCCAAACTACCAGATACGGAGCCAAAAACCTAATTCCACCGCCGCAACCTTTTGTACTTGTGAGATCCCATCTTGGGCCTATTCCGGAGCTCCGCCGGAGGGGGCATCGATCATGGAGGGCTTCTACATCAACACCATAGCCTCTCCGATGATGTGTGAGTAGTTTACTTCAGACCTTCGGGTCCATAGTTATTAGCTAGATGGCTTCTTCTCTCTTTTTGGATCTCAATAAAATGTTCTCCCCCTCTCTCGTGGAGATCTATTCGATGTAATCTTCTTTTGCGGTGTGTTTGTTGAGATCGATGAATTGTGGGTTTATGATCAAGATTATCTATGAACAATATTTGAATCTTCTCTAAATTCTTTTATGTATGATTGGTTATCTTTGCAAGCCTCTTTGAATTATCAGTTTGGTTTGGCCTACTAGATTGGTCTTTCTTGCAATGGGAGAAGTGCTTAGCTTTGGGTTCAATCTTGCGGTGTGCTTTCCCAGTTACATTTGGGGCAGCAAGGCACGTATTGTATTGTTGCCATCGGGGATAACAAGATGGGGTTTACATCATATTGCATGAGTTTATCCTTCTACATCATGTCATCTTGCTTAAAGCGTTACTCTGTTCTTATGAACTTAATACTCTAGATGCATGCTGGATAGCGGTAGATGTGTGGAGTAATAGTAGTAGATGCAGG